>CM019753.1:14836494-15439776 GCA_009761765.1 Phenacoccus solenopsis
TGTTTTGATTTCACGATCCTCGTTATAAAAAATCTCGTTACTTACCGTTGAACCGATTAAAGTAAAAATATTCGAGTCGCGCGATACACGTTCATTACAGTTCGGCTACCAGCGGAATCTATCGCTTCAAAAATGCAAAACAATGGACTTCAAAAGATACAAAACAATATATAGATATGTATTTCATCGAAAATAGACCTCTTCCCGAGCCAAAAACAGTTTTTGGACTTATACTGTTAATATAAATTCAAAAAAAAGGAACTCTGGACTTGTACTGATAAGAACTTCTCGTTTAAAAAAAAATCAGTGTTGTAAATTGAAAATATGCATTTATAGTTGAAAACTACATAATCAGCTGAATGTTACACAGAAGCCCCATAATCTTGGTCCATTAACGCAGATTTGCAAAGTGGTACATCGACAACTCATACAGCAATGGAATTGTGATGAAATAAGAAAACTTTTTTATCTAAATCATTTTGTAATATCGCGCATGTAAAACGCAAGAAGTGTGTTAAATTGTACTTGGTCTCACAAAAATAAAATTTTCAGTTTTGGTGACCCCTTAATCCGAGAGGAGGAATCGTGCCGAAGTTTTATGACTTTCGATTGAAAGTGGCGGTTACTACGAATAGATTAAGCCGTTATCGGTTTCTCTAGGTATCAAACAAAGAACGTTATTGAGCAAAATATGTTTTAAAATAATCATTAAATTTTTACGACTTTGGGAACTCTTGAATTGGTTTTGCAGTTTGATCTGAAAAATGTAACGGCGCTATTATATGTCGTCAAAATTTTGTACCTTTTGAGGTCCACTGCTTTTCAGTTTTCCAGGTCTAGTACCCGTACTACATATTAGCTTCGGTTAGTAAAATGATGCAAAGAACCGAATCGTCCGCGTAAACAAAACTAACGATATCAAAGGGGTGCAGTTATCAAACACGTTAAAAGCTCGAAATTACAGATAGTATAGAGTGAGATCGCGACGGCGGGGAAGATTTCGCAAAATAATCGAAGAGGAAAGCATTCTGAAAATGAAAATGGGGTGAAAATTCATTAGGGTTCGGTAAACGGCTTTATTAGTAATTACCTTTTTGATGGCATATTATGAAAGCGGCAACTAGATGCTTCCTTTTGTATCTTTTACCTTGTACTTTTTCGATATTAAAATTTCGCTTGTACGATTAGCGTGAACGTGAATAAAGACGAACGCAAAAATCGTTTCCATTTTAATTGAAGCCGAACAATGAACGCTTTCGATAGGGTTTTAAATATAGTTTTAGTTATTTCAAGGCTGTTTTTCTATCGTTCACGCTGCGAAGTTACCTTCGTGCGAGTATAAGTATTTTATGTGGATTTGATGGTGATTCTATCCATTGTGCCTTGTAGGGTCCTTTTATTTTAATGTTGAGTTTTTTAGCTGAGTTTTCAACATAAAAACGATAGCTATTACAGGATACCTGATTTGGGAAGGGAGGGTCGGGGGAGGGTAGGGTCCTCAAATATTTGCATTATAGTCCATTTATAATCATCTGGCACATGTCCAACTTTTTGGCACGCGTAGCACGGGCGGGAATTCATGAAATTCGCTTATAACTTAGTGAGAGATTCCACATGGAAATCTAACAAAACGAGTTTTTTTTTGTTTTTTCGATAATATTCAAAATGGCCGATCACTCAAATTTTGAGGGGAGCTAGAGAAAGGGCAAATACCTCAATTTTTTTTTGATCTCATATGAAAGAATGAGTCACGGACATCAACGTATCTAAATTTTAGCTTCCCAAGTGAATTTTGAGGGAACTTAGAGCAAAAACTGGTTTTTTGAGGAAATTTTGTTTTTTGTGACTCACGCGTAGCGCCGGCGGGTATCGATGAAATTCGCTCAAATTTTGATGAGAAATTCTTTTTAGAAATACGACAAAACTATTTTTCTCTTTTTTTGAAAAAATTCAAAATGGCGGATCACTCAAATTTTGAGGGAAGTTAGAGAAAGGGCGAATACTTCAATTTTTTTGTTTTTGATCTCATATGAAAAAATAAGTCACGGACACTAACATATCCAAATTTCAGCTTGCTAAGTGCATTTGAAGAAGAGTTGGAGCAAAAAACGGCTTTTAGAGGAAGTTTTGAGTCTTGATATTTCTTGAATCTTCCATATCTCCTCATCAAATGAACCTTGAAATGTCAAACTTTGTGTGTGGGGTTAGTTAAATGGACCCAAGATGGTTGATTATCAAAATTTGAGTAGAGCGTGACGAGCCTTAGATTTGTGAAAATCTAATTAATAAGAACTCATACGATTATTGAGGATAAGAATATATTATATCCCAAATTAATCTTTACACATGGTGAAGGGATTAATCGACTATAAGATGTAGCTTCAGTAATGAGGCAGGGCTGCTTACGTTTCTTTTATATTTACATAAGTACTTGTTGTTGTTTTTTTTTTTAATACATAATATGTACTTAAATGTGCATTAAAAACCAAGTGTGTTCACAAAGCGTCAATTTTCTCTCTTTTCAAATTTTTTTTTCAACTCACGCAGTCACAGTAGGTACAACAGATCATCGTAGACTATATCAACATAGGTGTCAAATGAGCTGAAGCAAAAAAAAAGCGAAAAATTGGCACCTGCGGCCTACACCACCCCCCCCCCCCCCGGCTACTAAACCCCTTATAGTAACAGTAAACAAAAAAATGCGAAGCGCTTTTTAATTCTGAAATTTCTCGGTGCGCCCTAAATAGCCAGACCTCCTATGTTTTCAGACTAATTTTTTGTTCTCAGCAATGAAAATAATTTTTCGTGAATGAATAAAATTATTTTCAATCGTGAAAAAGGAGAAGTAAATGAGCAAGTTTTTAATGGATGGCATCATCAGACTTGCAGATAATGTTGTGAATCTCTTCACATTCATATCCAGTACCGAGGTTTAAAACCCCTACATATTCCCAAACCACCTAAAAAGGTTAATTTGTGATATGTAGTTCTGTTTAAATACAGGAGTGATGCGAGCTTATATTTTTAAAATTTAGTCATTCCATGGTCATGAAATATTCCTCGGATTTCACTTGCTCCTCCATTTTGAGTCGGTTTCGATTTGAATTCGAGGGGTCACATCATAGTTCTAAATTGACCTTACATACGAAATTTTAGCTTTCTAGGTACCTACATTTGATCATTTGATATGGAAACCAAGTTTTCACTTTGATTCCGTTCCAAATTCGCTTAAGAAGTTGAAATTTGAATATGTTGGTAATTTGAATCATAATCGAAAATTTTCTAATTTTTCATGCGCCCTAATAATCCCCCCTTATACGCTCCAACACCGCCCGTACAAAGAATTTAAAATCTTGTCATATTTTTTATTACTAGTGATCAAATGTGAATTCATATTTATCAATTTTGAATTATTTGAAGCTTATTAGTCATTTTCAGATTTTGGCAATCCGGGTTTTTTAAACCATTTTGACTAGAATTCAAGGAGTCATATTTTGGTCTTTTATTTCCCCTTCAAAATCTGTTTCACACTCTGGTGTTTTCAAACAAATTATAAACAAATTTAGAAGTAGTTTTAAATTTTCATGTTATATTACCTTAATGACTGTAGATTCCTCTTTTTCACATAAACGTATAGAACTTTGATGTGTATCATGTAAATGAAATATAAACTTGATGGAAATATCTCTTCTACGTACCTATATACTTTTCACAATTACAGCTTTCTAAAAATAAAAAAAATAATAAAAACTCTAGTACTGCCAATGGCAGCGCCATGTTCCAGCGAAAAAAATAATTTAATTTTGCCTAGCTATTTATTCACGGCTCGCCAACTTTTTCCCTCTAATGAAACCTCATTTTCATCGTCAATAGGCACATTTCTACGTAATTACTAGACTGTTATATTATTCGTCGCTGAATGAAGTAAATGTAATTTTAAAACAAAAAAACACACTGAAGCTAAAGTTTTGCCGCCAAACAATCTTTTTTGAAATATCTGTAAAAATGTTTTCGCAACCGTACGAGCACCGCCGGCGAAAATAATTTTCTTCCATTTCGTTATCTGTAAAAATTTTCCGAAACGATTATTACAACAAACTTCTTTTTAATAGTGAGAATAAAAAAAAAAAATAAGAAAAAAGTTATAATTTTCTCTTAATAAAACTTTTTAATGAGTGAAACTAACGAGAATTTAGCGAGATGCTAGTGGAATCGAAAAGACGTGGAAACGTTGGAAGAAAAGAGAAATTTACTTTCCTTCCGGGAGAAAAGTTTGGCAAAAGGAAACTCGGCTAAAAAACGTGCCCGAATTGTAAAAATAAATAAAAGGAAAAGGAAACTGGTGTAAAGTTTAATAACAATTTCGGTATGATTTATATTTCCACTTTATACTTCGATTATAATGAATATGCAGCGACTCTGAGGGTAAGGTGAATTAAAATTTTAGACGAAATTGCGTATTCAAGTATTTTAGAGCGTTAATATGACTCGAGATTTAGTATTTTTTAAGTTGCAAGTTGTCTTCTTTATTTCAATAGCCTTTTAGGCGAGGCCGCCATGAGCTGTGATTGGATTAAGGGCAGAACGATTCTTCATCCTTTTAAAGTGTTATGCTTTTGGGAATGAATTTTGAAATAATAAAAAAAATATATGTATACGAAATGAATAAAGAAAATTTTCTACGTTTTTTTCCATTATATTTCCATTTTAAGACTTATTGTAATGGTTTCTTGGTTTTTAAACTTTTTCTCATTTTTTGCTATTCTTTGATTTTTTTTTTGAAATTTTAGATTTGTTTATTTCCTAACGTATTGCGTGGGGTTTTCCAATTTTTAACTGCTATTTATCATAGAATTAGTGTTCTTAAGGTTATAAAGAGAGATTTTGAAATTCTATGAAATGTATGAATTGTCTACAATGCTGAACTTCAATAACCAATGAAAACCATTACAATTTATGTTCATTTTAGTTTTTAATTAACACTTCAGTAAATGTCATTAATAAACAATTTTCCATCGTTTTAAGAAAACTGTTAGTTTTACCGTGGTTCTACCACAGAGTTCAATATCAAACTTAATTTGCGAGATACCAAAAAAATATGAAAAAAAAGAGAAGTCAAGTTCCTAATATTATAAGGAACTTCAAAGTAATATAATTTGAAGCTTATATTTTCACTAATTTTGGTACTGTCACGTCCATCACCACGATCATAACCACGATTCTGACTTCCACCATGCCACACGCGTCTATTATGAGCATGATGATGTCCACCACCCCCACCTCCCCAAACGCGTCCATTATAAGCATTTATATCCATGTTGGAGGGTACAGTTTGAAATAAAATGAAATAGTTAAATGGATTAAGAGCAATAATAACACAAGTGAATGATTTGGATTTATTACTATGAACGCTAAATTGACAAAAAAATCCTCATAGAAATTTCATTTTTTTTTTCAACTTGGCGCTATACCATGCGACTAAAGGATCAACTGATATTTGCACCCATCAGCACCAAATTTCTTTCTTGAAAAAAAAAAAACTGCAAATAATTTAATTTCTCTAGTTTTTTGTTAAATTAAGGAATAAACACCCAATTAATTCGTTTTCCAAGCGTTTTACACCATATTTATCAAAATTTTGTACTTTATTCAACTTTTGATTAATTACTCCAGTTTATCTGGCAACATTGATTTCTGAAAAAATTGATTGAAATCAATTAATAATGAAAAAATAAAATGTTAAAAATTTATTATCAAATTTTATGCTCGTTTTTATCATTTTTAGTGATAAAGAACCAAAAAAATGAAAAAACTTACATTCTGTTTAGAGATAAAAAATTTGACGCTGAGGGGTGCATAGATCACTAAGCTCACCTTTCAAGTAAGCTACATAGAGAGATATTACAATTTTGCTAGTTGCAAGTTAGTAACTGTGGCATTTACAAGCCCTTAATAATATTTAGGTCATAGAGCGAACATAACGCTGCACCAGATGCTAGCGCTATCACCAGCAAAGCTATTACACTGTAATTTACTACTACCTGTACACCATTACAACAGAACCTTCTATTGCAGTGTAAGTATTGGGGTTGGTTATTAGCAGGGATGGAAAGCTAGCCGAAAGCCGAAAGTTGGCCAAATTTTGGCAGATAGCCAAAAGCTAAAAGTTCAAAAGTTTTGAGATGTTCGGCTAAAAGCTAGCCAAAAGCCTTTACAAATACAGCTTTTTTTCAACTTTTTAGTTTTGAACTATTGGCAAGTTGCCAATGGCAACATCGCAATAAACCCATGTCAGTGTTGCCAACTTGTGTTGTTCGGCCTGTTATTCGAGTTAGTCATGTTAGATCAAGTCTAGATAAAAAAAAAAAAAAAAACGTAAAAATGTAAATAATGTAATTCCGCCAATTCGCCAGCTGAAACAAAAACAAAATGCCAAGTTTGTCAAATCTTACACAGTTTCACGTATTGACGTGTTTTTTTTTATTTGAATTTTACCTGAAATGTTATGCTGAAAGTTTTTTTTTTAAATAAATAATTTTTCTAAATGTTAATACTTTGTATGTGTGTAATAATTATTATTAATTTTAACATGAAAATTTGAATTTGATACTTCAACTTTAAGCGCATTAAGAAAATTCAAAAGTTTCAAGGCAAAAGCCAAAAGTTTTAAAAGCTGAAAGCTAAAAGTTTTAAGCTAAAAGCTCATTAAAATATAGCTAAAAGCTGAAACTTTAGAAAGCTGAAAGCTAGCTAAAAGCTAGCTGTAAAACCTGAGAAGTTTAAAGCGAAATCTAAAAGTTTTATTTCTCAAAAACCTAGCTGAAAGCCAAAAGCGCAAGCTTTATTTTTCGGCTTTCCATCCCTGGTTATTAGAACATTGTAGCGCGCACATGGCACTCTAGCACTGTAACTGATAACAGTTTTATAATTAGAATAGGTGTAATTTTCTACTTTCATTTCTCTGATCAAAATGAATAAAATGAAACGTCTACACCTTACAAATCTATTGAAAAAAAAAAATTGATGAAAAATTTAAGTTGTGGTATTCTTCATCCTGCCTGGTCACATGCCGAGTGGCTAGCTGGCTACTTGATTTGAGCACCCAAAGTGCAAAAATTATTCCCTCATAGAAATGAATTATATATTTGTATGATATTAGCAAGAATAAATGGCATAAATAAAATGAAATGAAAAGTTTTATTTATATGTATTATCCTGTGTTCATCTTGTTGCTTTTTTTTCACTTGGGTGCTTGAATCTAGTAGTCATCCGGTATACAGTTACAGTAGTAGAAAAAAAAGCAATTTCCCTTTTATTAATACTTATCATTTATTTATGATACCTTTACTTCTTAGAAATTACCCAATTAATCACGTTATCTATCAACTTATATGATTATACTTACCGATTTCTTATCCCTGAGATATGAGTATAAAATAAAATAATACCATCACCTATAAATGCCTATCAACGCTCTACTTTTGACCAGTCACCCATTTAGCATCTTAGAATATATATAAAATCGTAAACAACTGTTATGTAATAATACTTTTATGGCTGAATAGGAAACTTTTAAATATTATTCCTCATTCTCATCGCTCTCATTACTAAGAATAGGGCATTCTTCCTCATATTCGGGAATACCATCGATGTATAAATTACGTATTGGCATGCATCATTTACTCCTGAATCGATATTTTCGGGTAGTAAACAATTTATATAGAATTGCTTCAATTTCATAATCATTTTAGAATTCTAGAACTTTTCGTCTCGTTGGATTTCTTCTACTAATATATCTTCGAGGTTCCAACCTGCAAATAAGTATGCCTTTCTATTGGTAATTTTCAATTGGCCCTGTATTTGATAATAATAGGCATGATTTTTATTTATAATAAACGTGCCATCTTTATTAAGAACACTTTTCAAATATTTAATTTTTTTTTATCTTTGATCGCTTGTAAAGGTGTTGGAATTACTAGCTACAAATGGGCGTTTAATTTCCACAGCATAGTCATTATTTATTAGACCACCAAGACTTGCAGCGAGTAAGGGAAAAGGGATACTCTTCATCTACAAAGAGTTTACATTCTTGAATTTACAGATCACTTCTTTGCCACTTTTTATTTAAATAATGTACCAAAGCTTTTTTAGCATTTTTCTTATTTTCTCTACCATATGCTAATGCTTCATTATCAACTTCGTTATAAAGTATATCTTGTACTTTCTTTGCAGTATTGGTAGTTTTTTTTTTTACAATAGCAAGCTGCATAAAAATTTGATGCAATTAATCTCTTTCGCCTCTCCTCTATCCAAATGTTATTATGAGTCTGCCCTCTAGTACTCTTTTCAATGTTGTGATCTAGATCATTTAAATTATTAACGAAAGCCTTCACTGAGCATAGTATATTTTTCATCATCCAGATCTGGTCTCTGGGCATTAGGGTCATAGAACTTTGAACCATTATCACTGAAAGTTAGCTTGCGACAAATTTTACTAGCTTCATTTTGCTCACGTTTCAGTTTAACTTTTTTTTTTGCATTTGTGATTCAACTTCTTTTGTAATTGAGGTAGGTGATTTCCAAGTACTTTTTTATGGGTCTGGTAAAAGGGCAACTGTGATCCATATTTCATCACAGCTGCATGACATCTCGCATTATAACTTTGTCGAGCGGTATAATTTATCCTTTTTCCTGCTATTAGACCACAGAGTCATCACTCATCACGTATCAATGAAAATCGCTCAAAATTTGGTGAACGGCTCATGAAAATGCAAAAAAAAACTTCTTAATTTTTTTGATGTGTCTCAAAATAACGCATCGCTCAAGTCTTGAGAGCAGCTTGAGAGGATGAGGGCAAATACCTCGGAATTTTTGTTTTTGCTCTCATGTGAAAAACTGAGTCACGAACATCAAAATATCCAAATTTCAGCTTCTCAAGTGCATTTGGAAGGAAGTTGGAGCAAAAAATGACTTTTTGAGGAAGTTCTAAGCTATAAAAATTTTTGAATCTTCTATATCTCCTCATCAAATCAATCTAGAGAGGTTAAACATTGTGTGTTGGTTAATTTAGCTCCAGAATATGCCACCTTGAATTTACATCAAAATCAATCCAAAATCACGCATTATGAAAATTAGAGGAGAACTTGAGGAGTCTTAAGCAACTAAAAATATGATTGGCATGAACTCATATAATTATTGAGGTTGAGAAGTATACTATATCCTCTGACTATATACCCATGGACCGCTCGAACTCATTGTTTACAATAGCACAAATTTCTGTCGATATCAAGTGAACGCTCTCAGACCAAAATGTGTCTGCGCATGCGTGAGTTCAAAGTTATCAATATTATTTCAAGTTTCGAGTATTACAAGTTTAACTGGTATCAGCTGTTCCTGTTGTTATCTTTAACTCGCGCATGCGCAGACGCATTTTGGTCTGAGAGTGTTCACTTGATATCGACAGAATTTTTCTTTACAGTTCGAGCGGTCCAGGGGTATATAGTCAAAGACTATATTCCATATTCATCGTCACCCATGATGTAAAATATTGATAAAATAATAAGAATGAAACACGTTCATTTCGACAGATGATAAGAATCAATCTTCAATGATTCTGACTTATAATTTCCCACTTCATGCTTGGAACCCACAAACTATTTAAAAGAAAATTAAATCTTTACGAATAAATAACTTCTGTATTTTGGATAATTTATAATAATATGAAAACGTGAAGCTCAAAACTATATATCAACTTGATCTCAAATCTAAGGAAAAATTTAAAAAATCATAAATTCATAATCTATCCAAAGTCAGTGTTGCATCGAGGAAAAAACATAACTTCGTTATTATTGGAAGACGGAGTTGATACAGTACCACTTATTTTCAAATCATCTGCCAGCACAGTAATTTTATTCAATTTGAAAGGGTCTTACAAATATACATTTTTTTCAGCGTTAATTTTGTTAGTTGAAAAGTTCTGAAATCTAAAAACACACGAAGCTGTTAACCAAAAATTGAATTCAGTGTGATGCTGGATGGAGTGGTGTTAATGATGCATTTTTAAAACATGTTATTAGTAAAGTATTTTCCAAACTCATTTGTAAAAAATATTTTAAAAATGACCATTCCCTCCTATGCCTTCTTGAACATTTTTCTTGCTTTCTTTCTAGCTACTTCCTTCATTCTGCCTTGAATTTGTTTCCAGT
This sequence comes from Phenacoccus solenopsis, assembly GCA_009761765.1. Taxonomy (NCBI): domain Eukaryota; kingdom Metazoa; phylum Arthropoda; class Insecta; order Hemiptera; family Pseudococcidae; genus Phenacoccus; species Phenacoccus solenopsis. The sequence continues at coordinate 14,846,700 of CM019753.1, forward strand.
AATACAACATTGCATATGTGCGTTTTGGCATCACCAGCATATTTTATCTGCCTTGGATGTTGAAATGAACATTTAGTAAATGATCGCAATCAAAAAAAAATATTTCTTCAACTTCTGAATCTCTGTGAATTAGTGGCTTCAGTTAATAGTATAGCCAAGCTATCATGCGTGAGTGTCGCATGAGTTGCCTTCCTTTGTGTGTATTAAGGTGCTCATAGTATAATGTAACACACTGCGTATGTTGTTGGTTAGTAACTTTTATCGATGATGATAACATTGTAATAGCAATCGATTGCTTGATTTCTTGTTGTTTATATTTTTTTCCAAAGTCTTTCATCTTCTCTATTACTTAGTTGCATATTTTACGTTTAAATAAACCTCAAAATCCTACCTATTAGATATAGAAGTAAGTAAATAAAACATAATATTTAATTTGAAAAAAAAAAAAAAAAACATTTCTTTTGAAATTTCAACACTACGAAACATATTTCAACCTTAAACCTACCTCCGACATCGTAGTATACGTGACTTAAGCGTGAAAATTCGCAAAAGCTAAACTCGGTAAAGTTTTTTTTTACCCCATTTAAAACGAATATTTGGCAGTTTCGAATGAAACGCGAAAATGAGCGCACGAAACACACAAAGGTAAAATATTCTGCGACGCGAAGCGAATTTCCGTCAAACACGTGTATTTCACATTTCGTCGCCAATTTTATTGGATTTCAAAGCGTGTCTGCTCTTTCTTGTACATTAAATTGTAATTCTTGCAGGCTAATATCGATTTGGAAGTTGGCTAATATCTCTTTTCGGGATAAATCACTCGGAAATTTCGCCGGAACGAAGCGATGTATCGTTTTTTCTTCGCAGTTTCTCTTTATTCAAACCATTTTGATTGGTAATTTTATTCGTTTTCGTTTTAACTCGAATGTTATTTGAGAGAGAATTTCTTTCGATGTTTATTTTATAAACCTTTCTAGATATCGACTATTTCTTCGAGGGGTTTTTTCTTTACTTCGACGATGAAAAAATTAACTTGGATTTTATAACTTTTTTCTGGCCTAAAGACGGTGAACTCTTGGAGTACGAGGTCGGTAATTGCTAAGGCGGTTTATCTCGTTATCGAGTAAATGATATATTGAATTGGAAAATGTAGCGAGGTTGGCGCAATTTCACACGCAATTAATCGCGGTATCTAGGATAAGGCAGATAAGCGAGTTGATTTATTTGGCTGTCGACTCTTAGATAATCAACAAATTGAATTACCGCGCGAATTTTCCACAAAACCAATCATCACGAAAGGTATATATTTAAGAGAAAGATTAAACGAGCTCCGCATTACCATTTATGCGATGCCGGCATCCTTCTTAAACGAGTAATTGAAAATCTTTTCGTTAAATTTAAACGTTGATTTATGATTGCTCGCGTATCAACAGATGCGCCCCGCGCCGTTCGATGGTGATTTTTATTAACACGGGCGCGCCGCACGAAAATTAAAACGCCGACGAAAAAATTCACGCTTCGGGTATGTTAATTTATTGACACGGATAACACGACAAAATGCGCGCAAGATGAATCGTGGAATAATCGCGACAATTTATCATCGACGAAAATCCCCCTTTTTAGGATAAAAAATACGAACCAGGGAAACCCTCGATTTGGGTTTTTTTATTGCGTGTATTCGACGGTATAGAGAATTATCGTGGCGTTGCGAAATTTTAATTTTCAACTTGGCCGAGCGATTTCAGCGGCCGAAGCGATTTTCTATTAATTTATCGATTAACGTCGAATTGTCAATCGAGTTCTGCGGTGCGTGCATATGTGACGAATTAGTTTCCAATTTGTTTGGTAATAGTTGACTGTGGAATATTGGATGATGTAATTGCGTTGATACTTTTTCAGTGGGATAGGAAGGATTGAAAAATTGCCTACCTTATTCCTGCGTTGTCTATTCTTCCGTATAGTGATTAATAATTGATGATCGATTGACAGATGATTAGAATAGTTTCACGAGGTTTCTCTATTGAACAAAGTGGTTTGACCTATAGCAGGTTACACCATTTGAGATCATGTGAAAAATTTCAACTTTATTTTTTCAAGTGCATTGTTTACTGATGACGTCAATATGAGCAACTGTGAGTTGATAATATCAACAGCCAATAAGGCATCAGTCTTAATGAGCATTGATAAAATTTCGATTTCCCCCCTTACGCCGCAAAAGTGATGAGTCCACGTGTACATTTAGCTACTCATATTGACGTCATTCAGAACCAAATATTTTTCATTTTCATTGGTTGTTGTTCTCAGACTCTTGTGGCTGGGAGAACCAATAGAAATTTATTAAAATTTCTTGGTGGCCAGCCGGAATGGTTTAACCTGTTATAGGTCAAACCACTTTGCTATTGAACAGATATACAGAATGTGTTATTTCCAATATGAAGAAAATTCACGGAAGTGAGCTAGACAAAATGAAGGAGAAAATATCATTCCAGTGTTACTAATCATTGGTTTCCTTTGTCAAAAGTGTTAAAGAAAGGTATATGTGTATGCCTTTGATAATGTAGAAGCGAGTTGGAAATTGATATACTTATTTGACGACATAGGTATACAACGATGCATATTATCATGTATTAATCATAATATTTATGTTACTAAATAGCACATTAGCTCATCAGCGTATAAAAATTTATCACTCATAATTTGTGTAAAAAGGAGCCATAAATAAACCGATGATTGAGCTCGTTCAGAGATAGTGCTTCAACGTATTTCCCTTCTTTGCGAGGAATGTGATTATTTCGATTTTCTGTCGGGTTAAAATATGTTTTACATACAAAATCATTACGAGTATTTTTCGCTATAATGTTGGTTTTGAATAAATGCAATATTGGGTCTCACTTGATGATGAACTTTTTTTTTTATTACCTTCGTAACGAATGAAATAAATATAATGGCACTAAAAGTTGATAAAAAATTTTAATTTTAATGTCAAACTAAAGAAAATTCGAGAAATAACGGAAAAAAACTTTTTTGCGTCTAAAGCGAAATGAAATCCGAATTCTTTCATTTTTTTTGGATGAATACACTTCCTTTCGAGAATTTTGAGTTTAGATTTATTTTTCCTTTCGTTCTTTAAATTTTTGGAAATATTAGTAAATGTCGAAATATCATTGTTTGTTTGACCTGAAGGAGAGATTTGAATACGAGATGGGGGGAAGAAATCCTATGCAATAGAAGTTAAACTAAAATGAAAAAAAGAGAATTTCTCGAAAAATGATATATCCAGATACAATCAAGTATTATAAAAAGTATCGAAAAAAAATTCCAAAATAAGTTGTAGATTATTTGTTTTCTTTCGGATACGTCGCGTCGCATTTGTAAAGAAAAAAAAAGAAAAACTGGTGTTTAGCTCTCTAAAAAAGAACAAAATAAAAGAATCGAACTTCATTAATTTTCGTAATAAGAGCATATATTTCAGTATGATCGTATTGATTAAAGTCAAGGAAACCTCTTGCCTGCCTCTCTCCACTGTGTACTTTCATCTCCTTCCATTGCTTTTGTGAACGAATCAGGTTCTTTCTCTGATCTAGTTATCGATGCTAACAAACAAAATTATCCCTTACCAAGTCGATAAAATTTACTCCTTCATTTATATTATAATTTTTCAATCATTCCCTCATAAAATCATCTATTGAATCTTGAATTTTATCATTTTCAAACCCTTTTACATTATCATCTATTACTAATACTATTCTTAGCTATATCTTTCAATAGATAATCAACAGTCTGGTGGTTATTATGATATGAATATATTTTTCATGTTTTTCTACCTTTAACGCTTAAGGTAGAAGATGAGATGATTGTTCGCTTTTTTTTTGTGTGTGTATTAGCGCTTAAGATTTGTCTATGCAACACGCTTTACGTTTTTTTATGCTGTTTAAGAATTTCTTCAATGAAGAAATCTTCCTTTGTTTATAATTATTACTTGAATTAGGAATAAGATATAAATTATTTTACAGCCTTGATGAACCGACCGAGGGAGATAATTCTAATAGTATTCCTAGTGAAGAGGGTTTAAGGGATTTTTTAACCTCAGCAGTGTACGACTTTGGTGTTGAATCCGAAGTCACAATTTCCTCACATGTCTCCAAGGACACGGAGACCACTCAGCTTCCAATCAATCTATTTCAGGCCGCCGCTACGAAGAAGAAATGCACTTCATTCAACATAAATAATCTACAATTCCCCTCCCCCCCCCCCGCAGCCTGGACCATCAGGTCTCCGTGGTCTCACTCATGTCTATTTATTAGTTAAATTCCTGTTTATAATTTCTTCTTGTATTTATCTAAAATGAACATATTAGAGGCCACATTGAAACAGAGGGAGATAACCTCTTGGGTGACAGTAGCGGAAATCTCGACAATCTCGGTGCCAGTCTCCAGGAAAAACCTGACAACATCCTGGACAAACGTAAGCGCTGAACAAATACGTCGCGTACGCCGCCCAGGAGTCCCATTCTTTCGCGGAAACGGCTTGAAAAGACTGCATATGATTACGGTAGAATAAGAGAACCGGTTGATGAGAAAAATTTCCCGGATTATCGTTCTCCTTCTCCTTCCAGTAGTGAGTTCGAGGAAGTTCAGGGCGGCGAAGTTTCGAATTCGAAAAAACGCCGTCAAAGCGAATCAGGTGTGCATACTGATGACGATTGTGACAATAATTCCGATTCCTCTAGAAGCTCTATTTCTTAATCAATTCCGATTCTCAAATATATTGCCTCATGATCTGATTCAGAGTTTTATACGTGTAGCTGTATAGTTACATTGCCATTGCCATATTTATCTGATGCCCATTTTCGAACTAAGATGAAGATTACCGTTGGCCCTTTTATTTATCTTTTGTAATAATTTAGTGTTTAGGGCGGTTTGAGGTAATGCAAACTATGATAGCTATGATTATTCATTAGAATAAAAAAGGTTCAAAGTATGTATACTTTATTTATATTTTACTTACAGTTCAGCATCACTTTACCTGGGTTTCTAGATAATTTTCTCGTTTACCATTTTTATAAATTTAGTGAAACTTTCTGAGTATGACAAAGATGTAAATTGTACTGAACAAATTGAATAAAGTTCAATTGTTATCTCTTCCAAACAATAAAAATTGTAAGGAGCCTATAAATACTATCATTTAGACCAAGGTTAATTATTGTTTATTGCTTTAATTCTATAATGTATCAGTTTCAATTTACCGCTAAAGGGATAAGGAAGTGATCAATGTATGATAGAGGTAGATATGCAGATAGGTATAGGAAGATTTAATTCCACAAATTATTGTCACTAGAAATTAGTTAGATTTTAAGTGAATCAATCTTTGGAAGTCAAAGAAAATCATACAACATTCTCATTAATCGCAATATGAAGGCTTTTTATAGCTTTTCACTTTTTTGCCTGAACATAGCTCTATTGTAGGAACGTGCCGCTAAACCTAGTCGCTCGTTTACGTTTGACGATTTTTCTATCTTACAGTGAGAGTGTGATTGCAATTAATTATATAATTGTAATTATACATTTTTTAGTTTGGTTTCTTTAGGTAATCAAAATTTTTTTATTTGATTAATATTAGTAAAAATGTGTTTAAAAAACTTTGAATTGCAAAAAAAAAATTGAAAAAAAAGTTTAAAGTGAAAAAAAAGTTGATATTGTTTTTTTTCCAACCGTGAATAAAAAATCCTTAATTACCAATAAATTATAAAATAATCACATACCTCGTAAACACAACAAATTCGATGAATTTATGAAGAAATGTAAATGAATAAAAACTAATAAAAGCGTATAAAAATGAATTAATAAAAATAAATTATAATATATGAAACAATTTTTTTTATGACGAATTTTAAGTTATGTTACCAAACGTGTCTACAGTCTGCACTCAGTACCAAAACTGAAAACCTCTATCCTATCTCTTCAAAACTACTTGAGAAGTTAAATTTAGAATAAATGTAGTATTTCTTATCATGCCATAATCATGTTCAAATTTTCGCAAGCCCTCAAAAATTACCTTGAGTTACTGTTCTTTGGCGAGGAACCAGAACCTGAAGATTTTCACATTATAAGAAAGAAAAAACCGGAAAAAAATATCAGATTCGATAAAATTTGTTTAAAAATAACTTATGATTAAAAAATTCAAGTAGTTAATTAGGTAGGTAACTTCTCTTGTTAAAAGTAGAGTTCTGCAACTTTGAACTCTGTGATCAGAATTAAAAATATTTCATTAGAGGTTTGAATCAAAAGTCAAAACCACAGATAGACAAGATCACCAGAAAAAAAAAATTGAGATTAGTACAGATAATCGAACAAGTAATGATCTTATATCATATCAGAAACTTTCACACTTAAAAGATCTGATTTAAAATTGTAAGAAAATATCATAGTTCAATAATAGTCGAAGTGAGAAACTGGTTGATGAGAGAAAGAAAAAAAAATTTGAATCTCCATGCAACGAAATTCAGTATATTTGGACCTTTGCGTCCAAATATTTCATATATGTTCAACAGTTTCCTAATTTAGAATCGGCAATGATGCACACAAAGTGAAAACTAAAATGAGCCAAGTTATTTATCATTAATTGGTACGAATGATAAAATCTGCCGATACGTTGAAATAATAGCTCGAAATTATTTCTCGAAAATTGATACAGCGTTTAGATTCGAATACGACGTGATGGAATGTTTTCGTTCGCTTCACTTCCGAATACAGTGCGTGGGAATGATGCGTAATGTTATTTTTTCATGGCTCATGTTTATACGCGGCTCTGTGTAGGCAATTTTATTAACGCAATGAAACCTTCAAAAGTTCTAATTTTTAAGGCGTTCAAATAGGCAATTTTGTTAGCTCTTGACAATGGCTCTTTATAGTTGGATTTAAAATTGAAAATTCATTCGTCTTTAATGTAGCAACACGTTGTCTTCTTTTTGTTGGTGTTGCTTGAGATAATTATGTCATGCTATGCCGTAGACGCATTGCTTTCGTACAAATACGATAGATTGCTGTTTTTCTCTCTTTGTTTTTTAATTGTAATTTCTTGGATAGATAAAAAATACTTTCTTTAAGCGAAACTGTACATTTATTGGAGAGTTTAAGTCTCATAGATAGAGAAAACGAGTGTTATCTTATGCTTTTAAATAATAATAGTAAAGTAGATTTATGGTTCACTACATAAAAATTTGTCTTGTACTTCCCAAGTGCTAATGCCCGCGTCCTACTTCCAGAAAACCTTCGAAGATTTTTTCTTTGCACAATGAGTTGATAATTTCGATTTTGAGAAATTTCACCATAGAAAAATATAAAAAATGAACAACTCTTCACATTTATATCCGTTATACCAACTGACAGCAAGATCTTCCAGCTCCCGTGATGTGGCATGGCTTTTGCTTTTATGTTTTTTTTTTTTTTTTTTTTTTTTTTTTTTTTTTATGATACCAAGTTCCAAGATTGGAATTTAGAATTGAGTTTTCTTTTTAAAATACTGTCATACTGTCTGAAGTATTTTCCCTTCTTTGGCTCCTCTTAATCTGTTCACGGGTTTCCCGTGTTCGTTTTCTTTTTGTTGAAAATTTCAACGAATAAATACACTTCACTTTGCTGGTGGGCTATAATAGCTTGTATTTTTACTAAAAACTCGACTAATAAAAAATGTGGTCGATTTTTGCGTCCACCAGTGAACAAGAAATTTACTCGTCGATGCGTTCCTTTGTAATGTCAATCCATTGGAAGTTCGACGAAATGGGTTTTTCTTACTCCGATATTTTTGTTGTGAGTGAAAGGGGGAAAAACACTTCGAGAAAACACCTTAAATACCTTTGATGTGTTGTCCGTCTTTTCCAATTTTGCGTTTGTACGTGCGATGACTTGAAAGAGAATTTCCTATGAAAGATTAGAAGTAGTTTGACAGTTGTCGTCGACTACGAACGAATGAAACGCAGTAAAGACCTAATTATGTGACTGAGAGAAAAACTCTAGTGTACTCTTTCGTAAAAAACAAATCCACCATTGATTATGAGTTGTATTTTGGATAAAACGAAAATCTTCATTCATCGTCACGAAAATGAAATCTGTTTTTGAATAAATTGGTCTCGTGAACTCGTTAAAGCGTACAAGTTATATACGAAATAGGATTTGGTAACTTATTCGATGGTCCAAATGCGGTTAATTTTTTTCAGTCATAAATTTATTACAGCAGCTTATATCGATTTTTCGTCGAACACCCTCGTGTACCGCCAAATGAAGTGAAAAAGCGGCGCAGCACGATGGTGAAATTCGCCATCCTATACGGTTACTATAGGTTTTAGTTATCATCGTAAATATCGTAAAAAGCGATATTGCTTTTTGACTTCTAGCGCTATCGATAAAGATGTTACGCTAGTCGGTATTTGTATTAACATACGCCGCTTCAGCGCTTCTATTTCGTGGCTCGTTCGCATCGGCCGGCAATTCTAGGCCATTTAATGGCGATGAAATTCATTCGACCGAACTCAAACGGCGCGCTGCAAATGAAATGGAAAAAAATGACAAAAGGACTCGAAAAAAAATCTATCGCGTTGTTTTCAGGTTCATTAAATAACGCCGGTGCTCGTTTCGTTTAATACACGAGGAACGAGCTAGGAGCGAAGAGGATTTTAATTGCTCGCTATAAACTATATGTACGATTAGGTTAAAGCGAGGCACGCAGGTAAAAATGGCGCTACACAGCGGCGATTATAATGTAAAACAGAGTAATTTTCGCGCTTTTTTTTTCAGACTTCCAGTTTATATTGGCGAGAACGCGTAACGTTACGAATAAAATAAAATAATTAAAAAATATCCTCACGGTCGTGTTTAATTTACGCGTACAGCGAGCTGAAAAAATACGCGCCATAGTAGGTGTATTCCAAGGCCCATAAATAAAGTCGAATTTTCGTTTCGCGGTATAAAATGGTGGTCGAGAAAGAGAAGGTTTTCTTCGCGTATAATTTCACACTTAACGAGTTCGGAGGTATAATTTGAAATGGAATCGATATTACGATATTGGTTAATTTATCGAAAATCATTCGTTTTGAAAGATTAAAACGTTAATTTATGTGCGACTGTCGAAATACTCAATTTTTCCTCATTTTGCGTGTAAAACTCTCGCTTCACTTGTTGTAATGGGAAAACTTTAAGCCAAGAGAAGTCATTAATGTTCGTTATATCGTAAATTTCTACCCTCAACGCCGGCTAGTGTCGGGGGACTTTGCTATTTTGCATCCACACCGTAACAGATTATACCTAAAACTGAATACTTTCGCAACTCTACTCGCGTCTTCGTCTCAGCGGTCGCTTTTCTCTCATAGATGTGAAAAGTTTTTATTTTCGAACCGTTTGTAACGAGGAAAAAAAGTAAGCAGGTATACTGCATTACTGGAGCTGAGTTTTTAATGGAGAGTTCTTTAGATTTGCAGATAATGTTCTTGATGTTTTTTCACCCACTATTATCTACCCAAGAAGAATATTTCTTGGGGGGAGGGAGGGGGCAGAATGACCTTTTTTCCTAAGAAAAAATAAATGTTTCGCGTTACAATACAGTGTTCTCATTTTTTCTCGCTTCCTCTAAGAAGTACAACATTTTAATTTTTCATAGAAAAGAAAAAGATAAAAAGAAGTTGGTAACACTGTATCGCGAAAATTGGAAAAAATTTTGAAATCTCAAGTACCAAATTTTTCTGTTGAGTTTTAGAACGATTTTAGATTTTTGGACATAAAACCCTACATAGGCAATTATGATGGTGAGAAATTGGCAACACTGCATTGTAAAATTTTCATTTTACATAACTTTCATTATAACATATATTGTCCTCATCAAAATGACCAAAAATTTACGAAAAAGCAAAATCTTTGAGAAATTTTAATGTAAAAATCTTCACTCTGTAACTCTTTAACCCCTAGGTAGGGCGATCAAGATAGGCTTCAGTCGATCTACCAATGGACTGGGAAGATGTAAAAACTCAAATTGCACTTTTTTAGCTCTGTGTGGTTATGGTAACGTATCGATGTGTAGGCTATACGCTAAAAACCACGTTTCCTCTCCCAAAAATAATCCTACTTTGAGTACCCTTATCTCCCTCCCCTAATGGTCTGTCTGAAATTTTGTATGGGAGATTTTCAACTCAAAATAAACCACCTCATGGAATTTGATCAAAATTGAAGATCATTTTTTTTTCATTCCACCCTAATATATAATAACTTATTATGCCATATTCCCATAGGTTCAATCAAGAGGGGTCTAGCGGGCTATGCTCCCTCTCCCCCCCAAAAAAAATTTCTTCGAAATCTCAAAAATCAATTAGTAAACGTATACACGTGAATCTGCGGAAAAATTTTGTCGTTCTAACTTGTTTTAGTCCCCTCTTCTTCCCTCACAAAAGTTCTGGTTATGCCAATGCGTATTCCTAATTATTGACAGATTATTAAGGTGATAACTTAAGCCGTAACTCATATGCTGATATTTATCTAGAAAAAAAGTTTTAATTTTCATTTAATTTTGTCATTTACTCCGAGGTCAATCTATGAATCCAGGATCACATACCACGGCACCAATATATACATAGGGGATCATGTCATTGCTATACTGTTTACATAGCATGAAATATGAACGATGATAATAATTATAATCCTAAAATATGAAAGAAAATAATGTTAAAAGTCATATATTGTAAAATCCTCAAAAAATGAAATTTTTAATCGAGATTTTAACTCTAAGAAACATAATGAAAATCGAGTGATGAGTGATAATTCTTAATGTACCAAATCTATCAATCGAGAAAGAACTCGAACCAACCATTACCTCTCTATAATGAATTCATTCGTCATGTCTTTCATTCTTCACTGATATCTTCAATGTTGGGAAAATATTTTTGTTGAGATAATATCATAGGTTTTTAATTCAGTGATTTCGTACATCAACTGAAATTAAGGTTACCTATTCCTTTTCCAATTGCCAACGTTTCTATTTTGCCATTTCAGCTTTCATTTCTAAATTTATTCGGTCATCGTTCATATTTTTTAAAATACTGCCGAGGCAATTTTCAAACTTTTATCTTTGAACATATCAGCCTCTTGATATTTTCTTAAAATTATCAACATAGCAAAGTCGAAACGAACACATTTTAATATTCGAATAACTGATGAACTAAGATAAATTCTTCCAGCTAACTTATGTACATACTCGTATGTACATTCATACGATGATAGACACTGGCCTATCATGTATAAAAACTCTGAATCGTAAAGATATGAAATCCTCTTTCCCCAACCCATCCATTACAAATAAAGAGGGATGTAATAAGAAAAATATTTGTTTCAAAACTATTCGCGTGTGAAGACGAAAGGCGGTGTTTCATTATGAACTACCCAAACCATTCAATATATTTTTTAATTTGCACGCACGAACGCGTATCGCGATGAAAATATTTATGGTTGGCCAAGACCGACGTTCGAGTACGCCCATAATCGTAAAATTAAGCGTGTATGTTGGAAGGTATTCAATTTCAAATGTTTGACTCGAACCTTCGGTCGTCCATTCGATCATGTGTATTGTTTAAATAAATCCTGAACGTGCTGCCGTTTTAGCTCATCTCGGACGTAAATGAATACGTTCTCGTGTATTGCGATAAAAGCTTCATTTTGTCTGTTAGGAATTTTTTCGCGATTATTTAGTTTGTTTATGTATTCACTTTAACGAAGTATCGCAATGCTTAGAGTATTGTTCACTTCATTTGGTTTAACTTGGTACGATTAGTTTTCATCACACGATCATTTAGATGGTAGCTTGTGCAGTTATACCGAGGTTTCACATTGCTAAATTTCTATAGGGTATTTATCGTAGAGCTTCCGGATATTTAAATGCCATATTTGCTTTTGTGTTTGATTTCGCAATATTTCAACGGGCATAAGATGGTGTAGTGGAGCAATAAAAAGATGTTTTCAAATTTTTAGGTTACGTGTTGTTAATCTTTTGCCCTCTAGTAATTTTTTCTTCATAGTTATTTGCAATGCCTAGTTTAATTATTTGACACTACGCAAGCCTTCTCTAAATTTGGCAATCTAATATTTTGGTTTAATTTTAAATCAAATTCAAAGCATCATATTATGGTCTCCAACTAACCCTATATATGTACTGACGTAAGTTTCTTCTTTCTAGTCAGTTTCATGAGGAGATGTGGACAATGGAATTTCTTGTCTTTATTTTTCCTTTAAAAGCAAAGTTTTTACTCAAACTATACTCCAATTTCACTTGGGAAGCTGAAATTGGAATAAATATACGTATTAGTCACTTGGGTTAACTTTATCATATGATACCATGATCGAGAAATTTGAACAAGTCCGAATTGAAAACTAAATTACAGTTATACATAGCTGCTTACATTTTTACATTATGCAGTATTTCGTAATTTTCCAAATGGTTGAGATAATTTCTTTCAACTGAATGTGTAATATTTTCTCATATTAATTAACGTCAAAATTTTACACTTTTTATTCGCTAACACAGAGAATTAAATCATGCGTTAATTTTCCAACACTTCTTTCATCATGTGTTCGGCAATTTAAAAAATTGTTCAACTTCTCTTTTCAATCACTAGCCCTTTGAAACAACAGTCCACAAAGATATCAGTCTGCACAAATCTACTCCTTTACTCCGCATCACACATGTGCAAAGTTAATCTCTAAATTCGAACGTGCGGCGTAATTACAAAAGCACTATTTCATCGGTATAAAAGCGGACACGTACGTAGTACTAGTGTATCTGAGGATGGCAGAGGGGTAAAAAAGCCAGTCGAATGAAACGATCAGAAGTAAAGGTACGGCCATATTCCCACGAGGTGTGTAAAACATTTGATTCAACAGTATAAAAAATGTACAGAGCGCGGAGAAATCGAGAAAAAAAGTTACTATTTGTGTTTTATTTATAACAGCGAGTAGTTCCATAAAAGGAACTAAATTTATTTGATTTTTGCTTCCGTTAAACGCGAAAACTCGCTCATACATCAGAGCGTAGCGAATGGCGCGGGTAATTGAAATAAAAAATCCCCGTTTCCAATTAATGAAAAAGCAGACACGAAGGGTTTTGATGCTTGTGTACGCTCAAAATAACAAATTATTCGTTTTTCGAGTGTTGCGCCTAAAAAAACAGGTATGGTTGCACCGAATGAAGTTCATTACATGGGGAGGGCGAGAGAGCGATAAATTTCATTTAGCGTGTTTTTTCGATTCCATACCTCATACTCTTTAGATGGAATAGAAGTGTAAAAATCCAATCTTCTAGCGTTATAAAAGTATTCCAGGTCTGTGCGCGCTTACTCGAGTATTTCCATTTAACAGACACGTCAGTACCTATCAGAAGAATATACCCGTTAAATTGAAAATTATCATTTTTCAATATAGAGATACCGCACCGATGCGTCGTGGAATTTAATGGTAGCTAGATTAAGGTATGCGAAAAATATAGCTAGTAATAGGAAAATGCTTGTAGTGTTCTATTGTGTGAGACGCGGACGCACAGCACTGCATAACGAGCCGCTCAAATATAACGCAAACCTATGCAATCGTTGTGTGGTGAATCTTACTATGTTGTAAATATACATAATTTAAAATAAGCGTATCCCTTATTCCCTTACGTTTTTAAAAGCATACTCGCAAGTCTTATTTACCGAAGAGAAAAGTCAACACGTAACATATCTAGATAGACTTATCTCCATTCTGTCCAATTTTTCGCTTCATTATGGCTTCAAAATTCAAATTTGGATAGCCTTGTTGCATAGATAATATGTGCTACTAGGTCATGTGTCAAGTTGATAAAATGATTGTTGCTTAACCATGTAACACACCACATGTGTGTACATTTGTACACATGTGGTGTGATACCCATCAAAAAAATATGTGATGTGTTCTAAGGTTAATAATTTATTTATTCATTCATTCATTTTTGTGAGAGGAATGGGGATGAAGAAATCATTCGATAAAATCATGAGCATGTAATACTTGATATATGTATTATCTGATTCATAATGTGCTTCATTTCAGTGTTACATCTTTCATACATCAGCATGTAGTTGTACTCATGTGACACTCATGTATGATCTTTGACTATATAGTATATTGACCGCTTGAACTGTAGAAATGTAGTCAGCCAATATAACGCAACTAAATTGATGTCGTATTTCTAAAAACGCGTCTGCGGATCATAATTGTGTCATTTGAAACGTCGTGTTTCCCCGTACGCTATGAAGGCAGGGTAAAGCGGGACGAAAGTAGGAGGCATTTTAGGTTAGGAATGTCAGTTCATACATGCGCAGACTCATTTTTGGAATTGCTACCTTCATTTATATTGGCTGAATATCATAACATTGCGCTAACTGGAGTTCGAGCGGTCTATATACTGTATAGTCAAAGTATATGATAGCTTTTCTTCTCTACTTTCCGAAGGAGGCGAGATACCAAAGTTTGAAAAATATTTGTTCATTTTGGTGATGTTCAGTTTTGGAAATGTTTATTTCATTATGCTGTAGTGTGGCTTTCTTGCTTGAGTGTGGTTGGTATTAACATTGGTGCGATGATGATAAAATAAAACCGCCATATAGATTGAACAAGTATGTTGTATTAAATCGGTTAAATCGGTATAAAACAATTAAATCGGCAATAGAACAGTACAATTCAAAAAACACGAAGCCTCATGCTGCGAGTCCTTTCCCCGTATGAGGGGGCAATCATAATCACGCTCTGTTTACTCGTCTTTACTTCCATTAAAACGACGAAAAATAAAATCACAACAAGCGTTAATGTAGTTACCATGCCATTAGAATAAGTACTGCCGATATTATGTTTACATTGAGCTAGACAAAGTGACCAAGCGCAATCTTAGAAGTCGCAGGATCGGCCGCTCGCTTCGCCTGGCCCAACACACCTCAATTCACGTAGCAATGTAAAAAAAGTAAAAAAATGCTCTACGCTGAAATGAAAATGTAATGTAGAAATCACTTGGTAAAGCTTTATAAGTCTTTGAAGAGGTTTAAACAACTAATGCCCTACTCGGGGTTGCCAGATGAAAATTTCAAAAATCCGTACAGACCACAAAAAATCCCTACGGTTGTTGTGGAAAACCACGAAATTCAGAAGGAGGGAAATGTCGTTCGTGAATCACAACGAACGATTTAAGGAAAACAATGGACTAATTTACATGTAACTTTATTTAATTAATAATATAATAATAATTAATAATGTTTAATAATCTTTATTTTCGCGACGTCGTGGGTTTTCTGGAATCTGAAAAGAATTGTGAAGAAGGAAAACAAAGCACAGCATTAGTTTAAACGAAACTAAGTGAGCATTGCTAAAATAAATAGTTTAATTTCCGTTCAAGCAACCCGAACTAATACCAAAGTGGAAGCGTGCGAAACTTATAGGGTGGGTAACTTATAAAGTGGATTTAGAATTTTATGAGAGGAAAATGGCGACGCCTGAGAGACTCTAGTTATTATTACACGTTAATTAATAAGACTACAATATTATAATAATAAATAAAACTCACTGAAGGGTTGATGGAGTCCGTCTCCATTGATATGTTGGCTTCGGTCATCTTATTAACTTGGTTTTAACTTTTAAGAAAATCAGTAAACTTAATTATGATGAAGCTACTATTTAAACGCGTCTTCTTTTGCCAGAAATAGCGCGTGATGAGTAATTCCAAAGACTTGGTCATGAAAGGTAGGTCTTAACCTATCAGATACGAATAGATAGTGGTTTTTGTATTTTGTGGTAATTTCAGGTAATTTACCTTGGAATATGAATGGATAAAGGTTTTTTGTAACTCATATGGTATTTCTCGGTAATTTATTTGTAATTTACGAAGTAAATTACGTTTTAGTTAATAGATTTCAAGTGGTGCGCCGCTTGAAGTCGAATTTTTCGACAGTTGTAATATGGCTATTAATAAGCATTATAGTGCGTGGGCTAGTATTACAGTTACTAGGTACTCCTATTTCAGAGTTATCTCTGGTTTATGTTGAAAATTGCATTTCAATTTACAGTCGATTTTCAACATAAAACAGAGATATCTCTGAAATAGGAGTTGTTTAGCTCAAAGTGTAGTATTTTTATGTCTTCAAAACAATGGGAAATGATAATTGAGTTTGTTTAAAACAGCGTTTTCTGCACACATTTACAGAATAAAAATTTTATTAATATTTTTTATCATATTATTGTTGTTTGTTCAATAAATATTTTTAATTAAAAAAAAAATTGTTATGCTTATATTCAAAGTATATTAGAAATCTGATACATATTTTGATATTATTATCTGAGAATGGGAAGAGTCTACTTACTTGTTTTTATCAGTATCTTGGAACAAGCTTCGTTTCCGCTTCAAAGTTGATAACATTTTCATTACAGAAAAATACACCTTCCAATTTTAAAATTTAAATGAAATTTAATGTAGTTCATAAATTCAAAATGCATAAGGCAGCGAAATTGCAAAAAGCGCGAAATGACGAATCACATTCATATCACAATAAACATGTGAAACTGAAGGCTCGGTTATAATGGTAATAAAAAATTGTACACACCATTAGTGAAAAGTTGAAATAAGTTGAACTTTTCATTCACAAACGGCAATTTTTTCTATTACCATTATGAACAACTTGCATAGACACAGAGTTTCAACATTTCTATTACTTTTGAGCTGTGTTTTCTATTACCATTATAACCGAGTTTTGATACTGATTACTAAATACTGATAAATGACAATGTAACTTGAACTAACAAAACCTAGATAACAGAGAGAAAAATTTATACAGTTATGCGAACTTTTTGATGTAATTACTCTATCCAGCCAATAAAACTGTGCTTCTTATTATGAATTTTTTTTTAATTTCATTTTTTATGTACTAGTTGAAATATTTTCCAATTTTTCGTGTGAGAATTCCTTTTTAATGAAAAAAAAAAAACGTTTTTTCAAAAATCCGTATCTTAGCAAAATCCGTACGTTTGGCAACCCTGTGACTACACCATACAATAATGCACCAGCGGAACTCAGGTAATAAGATCTCCTGATGAATCTTTCTGTTGCCTCGTCCGGCGTGCGCAAGACTTGTTTTAATTTTTTGACAGGAACGAAAATAACAGACAAGATGGCTGGGTTTACAGGAATCGCTTAGTGTGGAGCCCTACTACTGGGCCAACATAGTCTTTTATAGGCAGCTTGGTCTACCCCCCCCTCCTTTTCAATTGATGACGTGGTGATGTCAGTAGGAGGCTTCTACAAGAGGCGACCAACTTGGAATAAGGGACTTTTACACTAGGATACTTTTTCTTTCTTTTACTGTAGAATATGTGATGTAGTATTACTATCAGGGTTGGCATGTAGAATAACACGCTCCAAAAAAATCCAAAACTGTTTTTTTTTGGCTTTCAGCTATATTTTACATATTCTACATTTACTTTACATATTCTACATATTCTACATTTATTCTACATGTTCTACACTTATTTGACGTGTAAATGTAGAAAAAGTTTTTTTTCGTGTAAAATGCCATCCCTGATTACTATCAAAAAATTAGTGGTGGTGAAGAAGTAAATGGCAAAGATATAATGTTAAAAAGTGCTACATCATCGTTCATCACGTGCTCTCGATTAATGTCTTGTAGATATCCTCCATGTGCTTAAAAAGGAATAATTTGTTTACAATTTTTTCGTGTTTTAGTTTTTCTTTTGTTTTTTTGATCTTTTCGTCAAAATTCAGATCAGTTAGGAATGTGTTATTTTCATCAACATGGAGAGTATGAAATATAATATTACCAATGCCTGAAAAATTCAGAATTAGCCCCGAGGCAAAAATAATTCTCAGGCCCTCTTTTTAATATTTTCTAAAATCCTTTGAAAATTTTGAAACAATTTATTGAAAAAAAATCCTAATTAGAGTTGTGAAAATTTTTTTAATCTAAAATTTAGATTTTTGAGTTCTTTCAGGAACTAGGACAAGGAAATAGTTTGTCTCTTTGCCCCCCTCCCCTTGGTTCTCTTGAATATTACTGATAGGAGGGGGAGAAAGTGAAGAGGAAGGGAATTTTTTCGCGACACGGAGGGCGGAAGGAGGCGAGGACCTAAAGAAGTAAATTAAATAAAAAACAAAATAGTACAAATTTAAAGAATAAATTTATTTAATAGAAACAAAGTTTATATTTCTATTATTACGAATAATATTCCTTTGGTGTCTAGGTATCTAAAAACAAAACGTAAAGAAGTGTATATTAGAATTCAACTAATACATACAACCGTTGTTTTTTAATAAACAAACGTTCTTTTTTTTTCAACATCAACAAGCCTGATTTCGTTTGTTTCAGCATTTTATCTCTCAAAGTTTTTTCATGAATACATGTAGATGTTGAGATTTGCGATGCTGATTATGGTAAAGATACTTATAAACATTGGTACATGACTGAGGAATTAAAATTTAAAAATATAATATTTTTAATATGCAGTTTTCCTTTTGTTCAAATTTGTATGAATCAACGACGTGAAAACGAAACCCAATTAAATTTCATTTCCTCTCAATTCCTTTAATTCTTCGTCTTTAAATTGAATCGCTCGAAGGCGCTCGTGTTGAATGCACAAGGTTGAACTTAACTCGTGCTACGCATATACCTCTACACTTATAAACCACATAATACGACTTTGCTAGTTTCCTTTGAAGTGTCGTCTCGTATCATCTCCGTATATTGTAAAGTTTTACGCCATGCTAAATTAAATTAAAGATGATTACGTCAAATGGAAGACCGGCATTTGAGAATTTCACACTCGAAAAAATTTACCCCTCGTGATAATTTAAATTAAAAGTAAGTGCAGCGTATGGTGTGTATTTTTCAACTTTTAGTTCACCAAAAGTCGCCAAGTTTCCGTATATTGCACTGAACGAACATCCGAAGACCCAATAAGTATACAGAGGAAATTATTCGCCGATTTTTAATCTATACCTGATATGGAGTAAACTTTCGGCTTGATAAGTTTTTCGATATTTTTAAATTAAAACTTTTTTAATATAAAAGAAAAAATAACAAAATAAATAAAAAAATCATCGCCACTTCTCACCAACAATCAAGCGAAAAGAAAATGTAAACTTCAAACAGATTTCGAAAAAGGTAATAATTTTTTATATTTATCGAAGCCCAACTCAGCCATGTAATCTGCGAAGTTTCTTCTCTTTTTTTTAATGAAATTGCTTACTGTTTGCTAGACTTTTATTGTTATTTTTGCCAATTCATCTTTTATGCTCGATGTAGCTATAAAACTCGCACGACTTCGAAGCAAAATTTACGAGAAAACAAAGATATTTAAAAATGATTTTTCATTCAACGAGATTGTTGGTAATTTAGTGGGCCGTGGTCTTTGAAAATTACATTTAGTTTACTTTTATCTCGATTTATGAGGGGAAATTGGATTTTATAAAATTTGATTATTTTTATAAAAACGATTAATGAAAAGTAACTTAGGTCCTGGAGGTGTTGTAGTTTTTTAGTATAAGGTTAGATGAATCCTTTGAAATCAAAAGCCATAAGGTTTAAATTTAGAATTTTAGACTGTAGATGGTTTCATTTTGTGGTTATACTGGAAGAATGGGAAGAGAAGAGGGATAGTTATATATAAGTATGAACATTAAACTACTAAGTTTGATTTGAACAAACATCTTGGAGGGGTTTCGCGAAAAAATTGTATTTTGCGTATATTCTGTTTGCATGATTTTTTTTTAAGTTGTCAATTACTTAAAGCAAACGTAATGTTTGATTTCGAATGTTTTGCGTTGAAGCTAAATTTGATAACTTTGAATGAAATCGTGTCTTAATTACAAATCAAAAGTCGTATCTATTTCCTTTGCTGAATAAGGTATCGTTTTTGGTGCCTTAAAAGTCGTCCATTCCGATTCCTGAAGTTCTTCAGTTACTCAATTCAGGATATCGAGTCGCTGTAAAAAAAATCTGAAATCTTTAGTCAATCAATAACTCATTATCATCCAGAGATTCTCTAAATATTTTGAGGTAATTTATATTGAAAATTTTTTTATGAATTAATGACTAAGAATAAAATTTTTAATTTCAAGATTCGTATCTTCAATTGATAAACATTTTTTTTTTTTTTTTTTTAAATTAGTTTAACACCAAAGTTTCATTCGCTCCTTTTAAACCAGTTTGCATTCTCCTCCTCGACCCTTCAGTTAAAACCAACCCTCGAGGTTGCATTAGTCAGAGTAGTTCAGTTCTCTCAAATAAGTAAACATTCAACTTGAAACTTCGTTCTGTTTTTTTTTTTTAATATACATCCACAAAACTTTGGTTCAATACATCACTGGAAATGAAGAAGTGATATTTCGTAATTTTCTCATATTTTTTTTTTCTCTTTCCCTTATTGTTGAAATAACATTTTTTTTATTTGTTGCGTACATTATCATGTATTATTGCCGTCTTCATACACCAGTGTGCGCGTTCAGTGGATTGAAAGTTGATACTCTATCGTAATGTAACGATTTAGTTTCTTTTCTATGAGTCATTTCATCTTAATATCAAGGTATGTTGTATTTTAATTCTATTAATTTCTAATAATGCATGCATTAAATGTAATATGTTGGTTTATCAAATTGTTGATTTATTTCAAGATAATGATTACGTCATTTATATAAAATAACAAAAAAAAAAAAAAAAAAAAAAACGAGAATAATAACAATAAAAATTTTGTATCACTAGTTTTTAAGAGAAAGAAAATGTGCTCATGTAACTCTATAAAGTTGCGTTATAGTACAGAGAAATAAGGATTGAACCTGGAAAAAAATTATATTGAGCCGAATTTCACATTATATGTGCAAAATGGGCAAGGTATAAAAAGTTGTCACCCCTAGGAGGTGAGCTAACCCCAGGAGGGGGCTAAAAGTCCTCAAAAAACAGTTTTTCAACTGTTTTTTTTGCTAAGATCTTCGAACAAAATGGTTCTACGTCAAAATAAGTTATATCAGAAAATGTTGCCCTTAAAATTTCCCATGAGTAAAATAGTTTTTCTCAAAAAGTCGTTAGTATTAAGCCCAAAATGAGGAGGTCACTAATTTTTAAGGGCATGACCTCTGCCATATTTCGAGATGTGGAGCAACAATAGAGTGAAAAAAATCCCAAAAATGCCAAAAAACTACTTTCAAGTGTAGTAAATTGCGATTGTGTTGGTGTGCAGTGAAAAAAAATTCATATTCAGCATCATATGGCACTAGTCTATCGAACCTCACTTGATTTTTTTGGCTTGGCTTTAGGTCTAAAAATACCTTTTTTCGGCCACCCTATGTTCGGGGCTAGAAAATTTTTCATACTATTTTTGAGTTCGTTGTTCTCCCCTTACCCACCCCAGAGAAAAACCTGATAAAATCAACTTGTAAAAATCTGTTTGTTAGTTGGTTTGCGCACTACATTTTCTACACCAGTTCTCGAATATAGGTATCGCGTGGGGTATGTTACAACCCAACTTGCATTGTAAGGGCTAAATTAGCTTTTTTGATTTAATTTTTAATTTTTTTTTTTTTTTTTTTTAATGAAAATGAATAAATTTGAGATTATGAACTTTTTTTTTTTTTCCCCCTTTTATTATACTGGGCGTGTATAATTGCCAGGACTGTTACGCCCAGTGTAGAGAGTTTAATTTATATTTGGTTTTTATATTTTATTTTGTGTATGAAGGATAGGATTTTTTTTAATTCGTCTGGGTTGTCCGGTATGCTAGTTGTTTGGATGTTTAGATTGTCACGTTTGAAATTCAAAAACCTTCGAGTTTAGTCACCTTTAATGTCCAACTATCTTGTTTATTATGAATTATAGTATCCTTTTAAATAGAGAGGACGAATTTTTTCAAAATTAATTGGTATTTCGCCTCACCATCAGTACTTTGTGTTGTTTAGCGTGGAATTATTTTTAAATGAAATTAATTATTTCTGCGATTTTTTCTTCATGTGAATGTACGTGAAATACGTGAACCCTATCAATGAGCATTATCTGTATGAGAAGATTGGGGTGGGGGAAAGAGGTAATCATTAATTAAAACACGATTCAAAAAATCTCGGCACGCGGAAAAAATCCGTCGACGTCGGGTAAATATATTCGAACGAGTTTTCGCATTAAATAGGAAACACGATCGGATCGTGTAAATGGCACGAATTGTCAGTCTGCGCGTTTTTGTTTGCGAAGATAAATTTTTCACGGCGAATATTTTAATATTTGACTTAATTTCATTTGTACGCTCGAACGATTTTTAATTAATGGCTAATTCGCTCACATCGCGTACTCGTATTCTAGAGAATGAGCATGAAAATTCCAAAAGTATTGTATAAAGGGGAACATATTTTTGTTAACTGGTTGTAAAAATGAAACTACCCTTGAGTTGGCGGGCAAATAAAATTCACTCGCTGTTGGGCTCTTTTTGGTGTATACGTTGCGTAAAAGGACTAACAGAAATTTTACAGTTGACCGAACCATTATATTTAACCCGAGTGAGTGTTGTAGCGACAGCGCCTTCATTTCGAAACGTCTGCGTAGTCGCCATTTATACCGTTGCGTAGCGTGTACGAAGGTATGTATGGTCGTTTGTATTTTGAAAATGTGCGGAGGGCGGGGGTCGATTTTATTTTTAATATAAACAATCCAATGCAGTTTTACACGTTCGCGTGTGTAGTGTCGTTGACAAAGACGTTTAAGATTTTACGCTTTGCACTTGGCCGAAATCACGTACCTTTGCTTCTTTTTATGACGATGTAAAAACTCAATTTAATGAATTGAAAACATTTTCGTATTTTTCGTATTTTCCTTTGGGGGTTTCCAACGAAGCGTTAACTTCGTTATTTTCGTCGAAAGCGCTGTACACATTGTAACCGGGTTAACATCTTCGTTATATTACAACAATTCCGAGCTCACAAAGGAGGGACGCGAAAGAGAAATGAAGACGATGAAAGAAAAAGGATGGAGGAAAAAATGAAATCATACTTTTGTAAAATCCTTATATACGAAAGATTTATTTCGATAGTACTCGTATTGGTATTAAACGTTGATATAAGTATAATTACATTTAAAAGGTCCTACGTTTTTGCTATATACTATTACTATAGCACTGAGTACGTATGAGATAGACTATTCTAAAGAAAGAAAGTTTAATACCGAAGATAACGTGTGATTTTAATTTTACTACGCTATTTGAGCTTAATAACGGTATAAAAGGAATACTCGACTGTGGTACAAATCGGAGACATATTCTCGATTATTGTTAGGGAAGGATTTTTTTTCAATCTGCTTTTCGGTTAAACGACAAAGCAGCTTTGGGCTCGGCCATTATCGATTTTACTTTGAAGCCTATTGTCGACCCTATTAATTAAGTGCTTTGTGTTAAAAACGCTTTGAAACCAAATTAAAGCGTTTATTTCGCTCAAGTGAAATTCAAATTCGGTGCTGCTGTGGCAAGTTTTGGCGATGCTGAATATTCGACTGCCGCTCACGTACGCCTCGTACGACGGTTGATGTTGGAAGACGCTCAACGAGGTAAACCGAACATGTTAATATTCAGCGGCGTCTAACGAACTGGATAAATCCCACGAGCTGTACGACGAAGAGGTATTTTAAACTTTGTTTAAAATCTAATTACCTTTTCGTTATTAAATTAATGTCGTTCATTTACACGTTTACCTTTAAAAACACTCTTCCGTGATTCGAAAATTACCATAAAGTTGACGGCGAGAAAAAGGCCGCTTTTCGATAAGACTCGAAAAGTTGAATGAGTAAATTAGTTTGCATTAGTATAGGTCTTTAGAATGCTCAGATGAAAGGATTTATTACGGGAAAGTAATGGGTTTTTTAAATATTTTAGTTTTTTGTATTCATTAATTTTTTTTTTATGAAATTTTTTCAAATTGAGAGTTATTTCCTCATCGTATGGTTTATTAATGCCTATAATGTAGGGGGGAAATCTGCTTACGATAAATTTTGAATTTTTTAAAGAAATGGAATATTAGGGGTTTTATTTCGGAAGAATTGTATAACCGTTAAATATCACAAGTTTCTTGTAAATAACTCCATAATCAATACTTTATGAGATATACATAAAATTATTTATATGGTTGAAGAACACCCTAAAGTTTTTGATCATCCATAAAATTTCAAATTAAAACAAGAATTACGAGCTCGTAACACAATATTACCGTCGTACTAGAGGAGACGTAACATTATCTGCATTATAAAAAAGTAGTTGTGTATGTTTATGTATCTGCAAACTCATGTTTTGATATAAAGCACCACTATATCAATGATGAAAAAAAAAATTGGAAATTTTCTGCGGAAGAAAAATCGAAGACAAACATAGCAGTCAGTCTTAAAAACAAAGGATATTGGCAAAATACCAGTAATCTCGATTCAAGATAAAAAGTTGGAAAGGAGCATCAACATAAGTATAAGAACAGCTCTAATCAGACACATAAAACCAACTAGTGACTCCCTCTCTAACCATGGAGATTAAAAAAAAAAATGCCATTATTCCTTGAACGACGAAATCAACAACGAACACCTTATATTGGATCACAAACTCTTTGAAAACCCGAGAAATACCATAAAATCCTCGGTGGAGAAAATAGACTATCTGAAAAAATTTATAAATTTTCTTTTTATGAAAAATTTGATTTTTTGTTCTAAATGGTATTTTTTCTCAATGATGGAAGCGATATTTAGGGGTTTTCTACGAATTATTTGACGATCTTTATTTAGTTTTAACTGAGTAACTTTATTTTAAAAGCTTTAAAATATATACTTTCATATTTTTATTTAATTCTTTAATGGTACTCATATTAAAACCTCAAAATGGTTTTTAAATCATAATATAAATTTAGCCCATCCTTCAACCTCCTGATATTTTCAAAATAACCTATTTTCCATTCATTTTGAAATTATAACTTCGCATAACTAATCTGACTAGTGAAACACAGGTTAACAGAGAAAGATATCCGCAAAAAAAACTTCTAACAAGCAAAAACGTCAAGTTCAAAACTATTCTTAGTGATACCTATTTAAAAAAAAAAAAAAAAAAAAAAAATCAGGTAAAAAATAATATGATACAAGCCCACAGATCAAGTTCCCCTCATTTCAACTTAGAACTTGACGGTCGTCATTCACTGGAGGATTGTTATTAATATGCTCGCTATAAGTTGAAATGTTTCACTAATGATATGACTATACAATTGGTGTGATTTCGTTATGTGAGTTAACATTTTTTTTCCAATTACTGAACATGAAATTAAAGGATAGAACAATCTTTATTTCATAACAATACTATTGAATAGGCAATAAATTTATGGAATGGAAAGGATTTCATGAATAAAAAGTTCAAAATTTTTATGAATAAATTTTTTATAATTATTTTATTTTATTACGTATTTTCATGTGTTTTAATTATAATTGTGAATTCAAATAGATCTCAATTTCAACGCACATATTTGTAAAATGTACAATATGTATTACGTAATGTAGTAATTGTTAATTTTAAATATTATCAATTGAGTACTTTTATTTACTTTAATTTTAATATTAAATTCAAATATATATCCATTTCAACGCACATATTTGAAATGTGGGTACAATATGTATTATGTAATGTAGTAATTGGTAAGTTTAAACATTTTCAAGTTAAATTTAAAAGATAGATGAAATGAAAATGTAATATTTAGGTACATGATAATCCTTATATATTCGTTAATGACGACCGTCAAGTTCTAAGTTGAAATGAGGGGAACTTGATCTGTGGGCTTGTATCATATTATTTTTTACCTGAATTTTTTTTTTTTTTTTTTTTTTTTTTTAAATAGGTATAACTAAGAATAGTTTTGAACTTGACGTTTTTGCTTGTTAGAAGTTTTTTTTGCGGATATCAAAGGTTTTTTTTTTGAATATAATATTTGAAGAAATTAATGCTAGCATCACGTACTCTGTTGAATTTTCTATAAATTATTTAGTGTCATAGATGGTAAGCGAGTAATTGAACTACGTATAATTGAGAGAAAATGTTTATTTGAAAAGTTCATTCCAAAAAATGTGAAACGAATGTATGTTGTAATAAATAATCGCATTTAATCAACATGTAAATAATGAATTTATAAATAATGGCCTATATATTCTGGAGTTCATAAGCAGTAGGTGATGGGAGGTATAGGTACGGCAGCATGTCATGATTAGTTTAATTTTTTTTTAAATTAATCAACGTTTTTCATTGTAAATTAAATTTTCTAAGTTATGTAGTGTTTTAGCGCATGGGGAACTAAAATGAGCTAATTGTTGGAACTAATTATAACTTCAAATCAATTGAACAGCAGCACATCTCAAATCCTAGGAATTATTTAATTTATTTGGTTCATTGGTTTTTTTTGGTATTTTTGGTACCATCACTTTTCTTCGCTCTTTGTGCCTCAAACTCCTCCATGAATTCATATAAGGCTGTTTTAACATTTACAATACATTAATTTTACATACACCACGTAAGTCGAATTAAATATAAGTATATTAAATGAAAATTAGGAAAAGTCGGAATTATTATATTTACTGTGTTCTATTCAACATTTTTCTCTTGAGGTTGTTGCGTTTTGAGGTATTCGGCAGCTTCTGTTTGTATTCGCGCGAAATTTCACGCATTGCTGTTCTGAACCCCTCTATAGCTGCACGATGTGCCGCTTTTCGTGGATCTTCTGTCTGAAAAATACACGTATATGAAATTAAATTTTAATCATAATTTAAATTTAGCCCATCCTTCAACCTCCTGATATTTTCAAAAAAACATATTTTCCATTCATTTTGAAATTATAACCTCGCATAACTAATCTGATTGGTGAAACACAGGTTAACAGAGAAAGATATTCGCATAGCCATGTCACTGGTAATTAATGTGAAATGAGAGCAAAACGAAAGAAGACACTATGAATTCTCATAGCTACAAGGAAACCTTCCGAATCATCAATTACTGATTTCTACTAGACAAAGTTTGATGAAAAGCACATCACCTGAGAACCTCATCACAAAAAATTCAGTAGTCAAAAATAAAATGGAGGATCGGTTGAAAATTTTGAAAACTGGGTAAAATGAAAAAAATCATGAAAATAACGAAAAAAAAAAAAAAAACGAAATGCAGTATAAAGTGAAGGGAAATAAAATGTTCTCATCGGATAACGCTTTGCAGCAACCGATAAATATCATAAAAATAACCCCTGGAGGTGATTAATTTTTAAGAAAATAGCGAAACTTATATCAATGGCAGCGAACTCCTTCTTCTTAAATGACAGCAAGTTGAAAGCTATTACTAATCCCAATCTACAAATTTCTCTACTCTGATAACTTTCAATTGGAATCAAGGACTTTTACATCCACATGAAACAACTATGGCATTAGGTATAATGAAATAATTAGGCTAGTAGAGTTCTATAGAAAAGAAAATGTTTTATTTACAGTAGTACCTATCAATAGTGCGTCCAACACTAATGAAATGCAAGCATTCGGTACATTGCGATTTTTTTTTTTGATTTTGCATTACTGAGTACAAGTAGCACCTACCTTCGCGTTCCCTTCTGATGCCTAATATTTGTTGTTCCTCAGGGGTTCTTGAAGGACATGATGAGTTCTTTCATTTCCACATCGCTGGCTGAACCTGTATGGTGATTGCTTGAATTCTAGTTTGGTCATATCCCTTAGTAAAGGTCTGTCGAGATGTGCTCGTATAAAACAATATGCGCATTAATTTTGGTAATATTCATAATCGCAGCGTCTACTTGCCCTTGAAATCGTGTAATTCTCCTTCATGAGATCATAAGTACCGACTCCTGTTTTGTACTTATTATAATACTGCAATATTATCGGCGCTCTGATGGTGGTTGTTCTGTTATTGCTGTGGCATAAATTAACTATACATAGATAGTCCATCGGTATATTCGAATTTATCACTCATAAACAAGGAACGAATAAATTGTCGGTATCGCTGATTTGGGAGAGCATATAGTAGAGAGAAAATGTCGTATAGGCTGGAGAAATAGGCAAGATAATAAGAAAGCATTCAAGATTATTTAAGGAGCGTTACATGTACAGCATGTAAACGCGTCGATCTATGCCCGCTTGGTGTGGTGCCCGTTGAGTACAACCTAATAACCTTATACCCACTTCGTGCACTGCCCGATGCATGCAACCTATTAGATACAATGCGTGCACTGCTCGCAATCGTACAGTATACTGCTACTGTATATGCACGTGCACTACCCGTTGCATGTAGCAAGGAGGAAGAATGCGAAAACAGATCACCAACAGAGCTTTATTTAAGAAAACACAACATAACAAGCAGGAACGAATAACTGAAAAATAATATGCGCTACACCTTATATTTATAGCTTAATATTACGCCATGCCCACTTGCAGGGTGGCACGCTATCAAAACGCGAAAATTAGCGAAAGAGATTCTCGTTATCTGAAAGGATGCGCGTTTCAACTCTTTGATTCCTTTTAAAATATTTCTTTCGTTTTCCAATTCCTTAATTTTAACCTATTTCATCTTTAGTGCAGAGCTGAGTTCTGTCGGTATGGCAAGGTTACTTCATTTTCCTTTGTATATTAGACCTGTCATCTACCTCCTATTATTTCCATCATCGGACGTTCAGGTCTATAAATTGCAGACTTTTGGATACATAAATTTTTTAAGTAAGAACAGGCTATACCATTTGAGTTCGTGTTAGAAAATCCGAATTGCGTCCGCCATTTTATGATGTCAAAAAGGAGATGTATTATTAAATTTTTTGATTCCTTAACCTCCTCTGCCAACCCTCCGCCACATATTTGGTAAATGTATGATGTATTGAGTTGGTATCTTTGACTCACTCTTTCATATGTGACCAAAAACAGAATGTTTGAGCTATTTATTGCCTTTCGTCTCTCTTTTAAAATTCCGCAGAATTTCATAAAAATCTCACCAAATTTTCAGTAGTTTTTATCTAAATCCGTTAACACTAGGCGCTTTTCACTTTTTTTAACTAACTATTGAAGAATTATGAGATTCACGGCTGCCCCCTTCACATCAAAATATCCCTGCTGGGTTATAATTTCAAAATGAATGGAAAATTGATTATTTTGAAAGTATCGCGAAGTTGAAGGATGTGCCAAATTTAATAATTTAATTTTTCGCTATTTATGGTATTTTTTGGTTATAATGTGTTTTTCGATAAGAATTTTTTTTCCCCTTCGTTTTACACTGCATTTCTTTTTTCCCCTTATTTTCATGATTTTTGTCATTTTACCCAGTTTTCAAAAATTTTAACTGTTCCTCTATTTTATTTTTGACTGCTGAATTTTTTGTGATCTGGGTCCCAAGTGATGTGCTTTTCATCAAACTTTGTGCAGTCAAAATCGGTAATTCATGATTCGAAAGGTTCCCTTGTGGCTATGAGAATTCATAGTGTCTTCTTACGTTTTGCTTTCATTTCACATTTATTACCGGTAACATGACTATATGAATACCTTCCTTCGTTCACCTGTGTTTCACAAATCAGGTTAGTTGTAGTAGCTATAGTTTTTCTTAAAAACTCAGCTAAAAATTAAATTTTGAATATCCAGCGAAAAAGCGAAACTAAAGAAAGAAAATTTCTCTGAACGATGAGGCGAATACTTGGTCACTACATTCATCAAACGTTTGCGAAATTTACTTGGAATGAAGCACCGTGCAATAAAGGTTATAATCAAGAAATCAAACTAACTTTGGCAATTGGTGGAAATTATATTAGAAAAAAAAGAATTTCACATCGTTGGAATTATAACTACGAAGTTTTATCGACTGGGAAACGATTTGGTAGGAAGTTTCGCGAAACGGCACCGTACGTAATCACGTTGGACGTACCCAATCAAAGATTTTATTCGCTCGGGAGTCCGGTGCGAATGATAAAGTTTCGGGGTAGTCGGCAATTAATACCCATTATCAGTGGGAAGTTAAGAAAGCTCGATGAAGCGCGGTGGCAAGTTAACCCGCGTTTTAGTTCATAGACTAATGGGCTCGTACAATTTACACGCTCGAATAATATACAATTTACGCGTTATTCACATCTCGCCGTATAACAATGGTTGTAACGACCAGTACATTGAAGAAGGGTAACAACGTTGTCAATTAATTATCGCTGGCCTAACGTTACCATTCACTTAATGATCATTGATTAGGAACAACAACGAGCAGTGGGCGAATCTGTAGATTTGGTATTAATTTTTGCCGACAAATCTTATTTCCATAACTTAAAAGGCCTATCGTCGATTGCATAATGAAGCGAACTCGTTAATGAACTAATAAATATTTCACGTTTTAAGCTATCGCCGAGAAACCTTGAAAGTTTGAATTTAATTGCCGTCGTCGCCGTACTTTCGGAAATTTCAATTGTTGAAACGACTCCTAGCCTACAGGATATTTACATAAAGAACGATGGTCGCGGCTTTTGAATTATTCGTCGAGATTTTTCTTCGCAGCGCTGTAATTGCCGGATTGTTGGCTCGATTTCGAAGTTGCTAATGTACAAGGTGTTCATCTCGATATAACCTTCTTTTTACCAAAACTAGAGCAACGTATGAAATAACAGCAGGGCTGTAATAACGAATTGTGTTTCGTTCCGTTCCCGTTCTGGTATCCGTTCCTGAGTCATTTCGTTACGTTACCGTTACGTTACGTTCCAATTTTGGATGTTCTGTTACGTTCCGTTCCATTTCATTCCATTCAGTTCTTTACCCCTTTTTTAGTTACGAGTTGATATAAGTTATATGAGTTTGGAGTCTCGTCTTTTTTTTTTTTTTTGTAGTAGTAAAAAATTTTAAATTTAAAAAATATTAAAAATCAAACTAACCTTTAAGCAATAACTAAAAGTTGTAAATAACACAAAATGACTCACATTGTATGAGCAGTTTTGCAATTTTTTTTTCTTTCCTTTTGAAGACTGGTTAATAATGATTGTGTTATCAGTCACGTTTGAGTCATTTCAAGTTAAAGTTACTTAGAGCCTTTCAGACACTCAATCAGTTTAGGTTACAGTCAGGGTGAAAATACTCAGTCACTTTGTGGTTAACTAAAGTTAACGGTTAGCGATCGAGTTACCATCCCCTGCTTTTCACAAATTCAGAATTCTACTATGGTACTAGGTACTGAAGTTAATTCAAAATAATCAAATTTGAATTTCACATCAAAAAATGTACATTGCATTGGGCTTGGAAGGTAGGAACAATTTTGCCAGCATCTAAATGTTAAAAAATGAAAACAATGTAAAGTAACAGAACTTTCACAAAATTGATCCGTTACGTTCCGTTACGTTCAGTTCCCAAAAATTTCGTTTCGTTACGTTACGTTCCGTTCCATTACTAAAATGAAAAAACTGGCTGTTAGGTTCCGTTATTCCGTTACGTTCCGTTACCGTTATTACAGGCCTGAATAATAGTGTAACGTGTTTTGCCTGTTTAGAAAAATGAAACGGTGAAAGGAATCAGTTTATGAAATATAATTAAATTACAATGTCGAAAATTAAATTTGAATGAAAATGTTCATCATTAAATTCCAATACATTTAAAACCTTGTACAAATCCATGAAGTATTTAAATAAGTTGATAAAAACGTTCAGTAAATGAACGTTTTACGCTAACTGATACGTAAGATTACTATTCATGCATCGAAATACGGAAATTGTCATTTTGAGTCATAAAAAACAAATATATTAATAAACTTAAAATCTAAACTAATAACTATTAAATATAAAACTAAAGATAATTGTAATAGAATATTACAGTAACCTATCTAAATCTGGGTCGTTTTGAAATGCATTTGCCCAGTTCCCAGAATTGGGCAAAGCTCGTAAAGAAGCATTTGCTGCATTTAAAAACAGTTGAATGTTGTCTTCAACTTCTCCCGAGCGTTTAATGATCTTCTTTTGAACCCAGAAGTTTGTTTTAACTTCGTCTGGGATAAATTTTGAGTCTAAGGTAGCATTCATAAAAGTCACAATGTTTATTTCTCTATCCCGTCTTTCTGATGCTTTTTTCTTTTTGTTTATAATGTTATCAACGTAATTTTGCAAAACTATATAATAAATTTTGAAAGATTTTCTAGCAGCCTGAGGAAGGGTCGAAGGCGTAGTTGCTATAAAAATAGGATGTCTCATGAAATTTATTGGACAAGACACCTCACCAAGCTTGATTGGACCTAGCAACTGCGGCTTTGCAGCCTCAATAATGCTGCAACACAAGATTGGAAATGTTCCTGCTAGTCTTCCTAACGTGACATCTTTTTTCCCTAGTTTCCCCTTCTGAGCTGCAGATGTAGTAAATTTATACTTTGCTTGATAACGAGAAAGAAGAGCACCTGCCTCTGATCTCGTTTTAGCAGTTATTTTAATTAGATCTGCTCCTCGGTTTATAAATACAGTACACAAAATAACCATTTCCGCCAAAAAATCGTCCGCCAAGGGTTTTGCAACAAAATTCTTCGGTGATAGTTTAATTACAATTTCTTCTTTGCTATCTGGGTCGTAAGCTTTCTTCCAACGAGAATACAGTTCAGAAAAGATAACAGCTGGATCAAAACCTTCATATTCTGTGGCATCTTTTGCTAATTTTGCTAAATCTAGTAAATTAGTGGGAATCGTGTCATATGCTTGTCGGGCTAAAGTTACAGCTTCTTCGAAAGTTAGTTCATTACTAACAATTGAACTTGCCATTTCGTCAGAGGCGTGTCGAACAGGGTCCTTTGGTTTAGGAGTTGTTCCTTTGGACATTTTAGAGTCAAAAAAAGCGTCTTTTTTTCTCAAAAGAAGGTCTTTTCCGTCAGGAGAATCCAACAAATTTTTCACTTGTTTAATAATCTGAGTCGACTCAACTTCAGACTTTTTCGATTCTGATGATCAGAGCTCTTCTTTTAAAGTAGATGGTCGAGGCCCAATTTTTATTTTAGACTTTTTTCTTTTTTCAATACCTTAATAAATTTCGAATCTGATGAATCCTTAAGTTAAGACTATTCCTTTCCACCTCCACTGAAAATCCGAATTATAAAACCTACTGAAAAATTCTCTTGCCGAAATCTGAGGAAATAGAAATTCTTCGGATTTTTCCACCAGTGAATGTTCACCGATTAGATTTCATCACATTCTAGTCTTATGATTGGTCGTTACTCGTGTGACGTATAACCAATCAGAAATCAAAGTAGTTACCATTACTACTCTATAGAGTATTTATAATGACTGGTCTATGTTCTAATTGGTCATATGTTACGTGCATAATGACCAATCATAACGCTAGAATATGATAAAATGTAGGTAGTTTCATTTCTACCTTCCTAAACAATATCGTTCAGTTTTCAGTGAACGACTAAAATTCGTTTGTGATTTGAATCATCAACTCATTTGTGTTTTTATTTTACGAGTTAGTCGAGGTAAATTTACCACATTGCAACTTGCTGATTGGTTGTTACAGGCGTGACGTATGACCAATTAGAACCTAGACCAGTCATTATAAATACTCTATTGATGTAAAGAATTATGCTTTGATGTGATTAGGCGCAGAAATATGCATTCATGAATAACTGTTGTGCCTATTCACTACAGCTGATTAAACAGAGATGTAAACGATTACTGATCGATATAATCAATTATAATTTTGAAAATAATCACCAATAATCATTAATCGGCCGATTAATCGATTATTCTTTATTGTTTTATTTTTTGGTTTGCGATTTGCGAACCTATAAGTGTTTTAAAAAAGTGACGTAACATTGACTTCGTCCAATAGTTTTTCGGCATTTTCCGGGTATCGTTACAAAGCCAAAAAACAAAATAATCGGCCGATTAATCGATGTACCGCCGATTAT
The DNA here is from genome assembly GCA_009761765.1 of Phenacoccus solenopsis. Classification (NCBI taxonomy): domain Eukaryota; kingdom Metazoa; phylum Arthropoda; class Insecta; order Hemiptera; family Pseudococcidae; genus Phenacoccus; species Phenacoccus solenopsis. Next base: position 14,880,659 of record CM019753.1, read on the forward strand.
TAACGATTATTGGCATCGCGCGATTAATCGAGAATTGTGACACCTTTGAAGCAAAATATCTGGAGAACGAAAGCCATAGATATGTACTTAATGAATTGTAGTAATTTTGCGACGTAATTTTAAAAAGTATATAATACAGATATGGAGCACGAATAATGTATATATGGTGGACGGTGGTTATATTTGTCGTACGCAGTATACTTAGTACGAAAAAGCATATACTTGAGCTGAAATTGGAGTACGTAACACTTACAGATATATATATAGTATATATACGTTGTACTCGTAAATAACGAGAATAAAAAGGAAATCGCTAATACTGCGTATTTGGCTGTTGCTTTCAGCGCTCGTTTCTACTGGTTAGCGCTTCATTATTAACGTGAAAAGCATTCAATTTCAGCTATTAACCTTATTATTTGCGCCATCACGTTCGAGCGGTGTTTATCAGCGGTAGCTGACTGAAATAAGAAAGTAGCTGCCTGTTCGGCGGTTTTCTTTATTTTCCAACTTTTTACCGGGCGCAAATTTCTCGCCAGTTTGGCCGTTTAAATGGAATTTTCTCGGATGTGTATACGCGATACGCACCAACTATAGAGTAGCGTTTTTCAAGAAGAGAGAATTTCAGATAACGTTTTAATTACGCACGCTTCGTTCCGCAACGGCAGCCCATTAATAATTTAAGTAACGTTTTGCAACGTACGGCGCCACCATTCGGCCAACATTTAAATGTTCCGATACACCCGAAAAGACTAGATCGGCAATAAAAAGGCGAATTATTGAAGTAACGCTACCGCTCGCCATTCAATTTAAATTTGAATTTTGTGCTAAAATTAAACCGAAACCCGTACCCGGGTGTTTGTAATTTCGTTATTTAATAAGGCCGCGCCACCGATTCGAGCTATACAGTGGTAAAAATTATATCCGGCTAGTTCTCTTCATTGCTTATATTTCCGAATAGCGAGATTTGTTCGTATTCGGCTTACGCTCGACAAACGAACTAAAAAAAGGATTGATTTTATTGCACAGATATACGGTATAACGCTACGTAGACGTAATACAATTTTTCTTTCGTAGCGTTTCTTTCAGCTTGAAATTTAATATAAAAGCCTAGTCGAAATATAAAAATAAATCTCGACGTGAACAGTCAATAAAATAACGAAATCGTCGCAACAAATTAAAAAAAAAGAACGAAAGAAAAAGGTCGCGAATCCGAAGCGTACTTATTGGGTATCGTTTTATCAGCGAATAAGGTACTTTGGTTGAACTGAAATTGCATTAAAAAATTAATCCCACGCGGTGCTAAAATCGAAGATAAACACGCCCGTAATACCTTTTCCATCGAAATAAAAAGAATGCAAAAGGAAAAGCGTAGGGCTTAAAAGCATTCGTTTCTTTTGAATTCGCTTTTGCTATTGATTTACGACTTAGCATGTGCGAATCTTTTCTAATCTCAATTCCTAACCGACCTCGATTCTTTGCGTATAAGAGATGATTTTTCAATCGATGATTTACAAAAATATTCCTTTTTTTTTTTACGAATTTACAAAAAATTATAAAATATCTTAAAACAATTTTCTGGCTCTAAAAATAAAAAAAAACCGTAAGCAGCCATGCCGCATTACTGGAGCTGAGTTTTTAACTGGAGCTTGTTCTGGTTCGGTAATAACGTTGCTAAACCCTTCATGACTACAAGCCACACCCAATTCCCAAGTTTGAAAATCCCTACACTACCCCTTTCAAAACCACTTAAGAAGTTGAATTTGGAACAAACGTAGTATTTCTTGCCATGAAATAATCATATGAACACATACTTCTTAAATATTATAACTATAGCCATTTTGGATCCATTTTGACTCAAATTGAAGAGGTCATATTATGGTCACTAACTAATCCTACACCCGAAGTTTGATCTTTCTAGGCCGATTTGGTGATGAGATATGGATGATTCATGAAATTTCCTGCTACAACTTTCCTTCCAAAAGCCGTTTTTTGCCCTAACTCCCCTCCAAATTCACTTGGGAAGCTACAATGAGAATAGGTTAGTCACATGTGTTTTATTTGACATGAAGGTTGTTGTACGTCCTTGATAACTGAATGTTAATTTATTTAAGTGATAAGAGAGAACAGGATGGTAATTTGACATTAAAGTCACCAAATCGAGAAAGTTGCCCAAATTTTGCGTTGCTGCTAATTTGAGATTTTCTTTCTTCCCGCGTAATGCTGAATTATGTTTGGCCAGGTAATACACAATATCAAAAAGAACCGCGACAACTTCTCAATTTTCACTAATAACCCGATTTCCACTACGATTCATATAGTTATCTATTCTTTGCGCAGAAGAAATGAAAATACTTTTGGATATTTCATTTTGCGAATGATCTTCGCTGTTTTCATGAATTTTTAGAATCTCACCGAGTTTGTTCCACTTATTTGTGTCATTACAGATAAATTCATTGTGTGCTTTTGTTGGAGCTGAAGCGAACAGGATACAACTCATGCAAAAAATCTTATCTAGTTTCATAGAATAGGTTAACCAATTCCTTATAGCAGAACTACCATCTGGCATTTTAAATTTGTAATGAAAGGTTGAAAATGAGCGGTGTTTGTCATTGAAATTGTGGTAGCAAAGCAAACATTTGGCATATCTTCCAACTTCGGTTGGCAAGAGCCTAATTTGAGAAGTCGTTGAAGTAAAGCAGGCGAATAAGAACCCATGCGTAAAAATGTAACTGGATCATTTTCTAAAACTTTTTCTTCGATGACGTGTGGCTGTAAAAAGCCAATAAAATCTTAGTAGTAGTAGGAAGGTAAGTAGGTAGTTAAGTTTTGGGCTTCTTAAAACAAAAATTCATTAATCATAGCTTTGTGAAAAAGATTAGTTGAAAAGAACTCATAACCTTCTAGCTCTTGGTTACATCAATATATCTATAGTCTACAGCGGTGTAGCCAGTGATTTTTTTCTGGAAGGAGGGAGGGCGGTCGTAAGACCTGAAGAAATGTAATGATTTGCACGAGCAAAAAAAATTTCAACAAGGAAAAAATTCGGAAATTTTTTAGATTTCCTAATCATTTTTTTGCTGTTTATGGCTCTTAGAAGAGGTTCGGACCTTTTAGACCCTACTCCCTTAGCTAAGCCGCTGATAGTATGGTTCCTGAATTTTGGGCCAGTTCTGAATTGTGCACTGCTTCTGAAATTTGGACCGGGGAATGCGGGAATATTCGAATTAGAATGATCGAAATCAAAAGCTATTCAAGCGTTCATTACTTTTGTATAATTTTATTTCCCGCCCCCTCATTTCAATCTGCATTGAAATTTTTGAATAGAGAGTTTGCGGTATAAATCAAGGCACCCAATTTACACAGGGACGCATGCTCCTGCATAAGATGTTCATAAGACATGTATTAGCTCAAAATGTTGTTTTTTGTCTACTTATTTGCTATGTAAGAACAGAAACAGGATATCTATTAGCCAAAGTGTGCACATTGGATCGACTGCGAACTTGAATCTTCATCGGAAAAAGAAAAGCAGGCTTCTTCCCCCTAGGGGTGGGCATTAATCGATCTTTTGAAATAATCGGTTAATCGATTATTTTCAATTTTTCGTAACGTTACCTAATGACTTCCCAAGTCCCAACCCCAGACAAATACACAAATGTGGATTTTTTTTTTAATATTTGTAAAATGTAGTAAAGTACCTACACATAAAAACGAACGGTATATGCAAGTACGAAATACGAACAATGTAAAAATAGAAAACATATTAAAAAAAGTCTCTTATGAACATCAGATCAGTTAACACGTTTATTTTTGCGAAGCGAGGTTCGTCGGTTTCAAATTTTCATCATGTGCTTTCAGTTTCAAGTTTCAAGTCGTTTCTGTTTGATATTTTTTATTTTAAAGTTACTATTAGGCTTTTCACAAGTAACTTTTCATGCTGTTTTCAGTGTTTTCATGCGGTAACACAAAAAATGGCAAAATTACAAAAAAAATCGATTTTTCATTCAAAAATAATCGATTATTTTGGAATCGATTAATCGATTTAAATCGATTAAGTGCCCACCACTACTTCCCCCCTTTGTTATAGCTTTTTGTGCTTTCACCTTAGTGTAGCTCTAATGGTACTGTTTAGCATCTTTGTCTTACATTAATTTCTTTCTATGGTCGTAGACTGACTGATACGTGGGCACGGAAGTTTTATTGAGGAGTTGATTTTCAAAGCAAATAGTTATCCTAGACTTAAAGCTCTACATCTCAGCTCCTTCAATGTTTTACGTAGGCAAATATTACTTTTACAGTATGATTTGACTGTTTTACACGCAAAGTGAACAATATGTTTAGCGAAACACCCTGTATACTTGCATTAGTATATTAATAAGTACCACTAAATCCAATGATTCCAACGACCATCATTGATTCTTAAGTCCACCTATGGTAATGGAGATGTTGTGGCTGGCTGTTTGAGGGCACGTTAACGTGTGAGAATCGTCTCATATTCATTTCAGTTTTTTACTTAAGCGTAACTTACTGACATTTTTTATTGTATTTTTCATAAAATGACCAAGTTTCAAGTTTTCATAATTTCAGTTTGTCATTTTTACGTATTTTTCTTTCGGTTCAGTTTGAATTGCAAATTCTTCTATGGAATTAAATTCTTCATGATTTCGAATTGATTATTTGAAAACCAAACAAAAAAGTATTTTCTACCAGATATCTCTGAAGGAAAAAATATCATCGAGTTTTTCTAATAGCCTCGAAAAAAATAAACGATTGTCATATTTTTTTTCCGATCCTTACGTTATAACGTATTAATTTAGCTAGAAAATTCTACGTTTCATCGGTTTCTAGAGAAGCGCTGAAAAATCTCGGAATTTCTATGAGATTTCTGCCGGATGAAAAATTCTCGCATCGAGTTTTATTGAATGGGAATCGAAAAATAGAGAAAAATTACGAACTAGATAAATTGTATTAATAAGACGACCACATAAAGAAAATCCCTTTAGCGTAATTCAAAACTTATCGTATATCGAGTAGAAATTCGACACAATAAAAGCCTAAACGAATGGGAACGCGTTCGTCTCGAGTTTTATTCATTGGAAAGAGGGTGCGAAGTGAAAATGTGATCGAATTTTCTCATTATACCGACGATTCGACGAGGTGTTTTTTTAATTAAAAGAAGAAAAGTGATACGAATTAGTGAAACTTTATACGACAGTGTGGTATAGTCGTCGCTGCTAGGGATAGGTATTTCGATCGTATAAACTAATAAGTAAACCGTCGGATCGGAATTGAAAATAGAATGGGTATATGTGCGACGGAAGGGATGAAGGAATAGGTGAGTAAATAAGGCTTGTTAGTTGTTGGCTGAGTGTACGTATTTGGATATACTATGTAGCCCTTTCGAGTGATGAAAAAAGCTGCCATAATAATTGACTAGCAGCGCATATTCGATGAATAATTCATGACTTTTGGGGTATCGTACGCTTTTCTACATTGGGGATACACGACGAAACGGTAATTGAAATAATTTTGTTACAATACGCGCGGTTTTAACGTACATGTAAGTGAAATTTTAATGCTCTTTCTTAATGTGTAAAGTTCGTCGAATATAACCGCGCATTTTATTAATAAACTAACATCTCGATGTAACCATAATTCTGTAACACTGACGGTACATGTTGGCAGATTGAACACAACAAAGGCAAAATGGAATCGGCAAATTTTTCTCGACGGTAATTGAATTTCATCGACGTCTGTTGAGTATATGAATACCTAACTGTATAGATATCTATATAAGCTGCGGTGTAATGCTCGAGCGAAGCGTATACCGCTTTATTGTAAAGTTATACCGTGCACTCGAATAGATGTTGCGACTATTTCTATTCTCCAACGTCACGTGTGAGAATTTCCATTTTAGAACTCAACACGTGTGATGTGAACCGTGTAAACTCGTGAGAAAACGTTGAATTTCACACCACAAAAGAGTAAATGCTGAACCGCACATAGCGAAATTTAAAGTTCGTATATTAGAAATTTTAACTTTAAACGCACGCATTGTTTAAATAATTAATTATAATAATCTTTGAAAGTTGTTTTATATAAAATTACTTTTGGTTTTTGCCGTCAGCTTCTAACTTGTTTCTTTTTACCATAAAATACTTATTCCGTAAGCCGTTGCGAAATATTCAATGCGCAAGGTCCCGCCACTTCCTCCTTTATCGTGAAAACTTACTCTTGCATTCTGGCGGCTATACGACACGTGTATTTACATGGGCGAATTTCTGCTATATTTTTCTTCTACATGTACAAAACGAGGAAATTTTATTCGGCGGTAAATAGGAGGGAAATTAAATTAAATTTTTGTCGCGAACAGCGGAATATAATTAACGAACTGCTCTCTGTTTTAATATTTGATTTGAAATTTGGCCTCGTCGAAATATTCAAATTACAGGCCGCGAAAAGTTACAAAAATATACTGCGCCAGGAAAACTCGAAAAGCTTTTTCTATTTTAATAAACTGGTGGGCTTTTCAAGCCATAAAATATCGGAAAATACAATTTTCCGCTAAAAGGGCTAATAAATCTCGATTTTCAACTTTTAACCGCGCCGATTGTCACATTTTTAACAAATAGCCGAAATTTTTTGAAAATACCTTCATCATGTTTGATTTAATGGGATTCTTTTCCTGTTAAGTAGGTGGATGTTAGTAGGTGAAGTGATATATAAAATTTTCGCTCAATTAGTTGAGCTCGGTGATATAAATATAATTGTATAGATATATATTGTGAAAGTAGGGAATTGTTTCCATTTACTTTTTCATAATTTATGCTGGATAATTCGCAAAAAAATTACTGATAAAAATTTTATGTATACCATATCTATTTCTTTATTGAGTACCTAAGTAGTTGTAAAAATTTCTAAAAATTTACTTTTATTTCAAATTTATGCATGATAATTGAAATGGCGATGTTTGCATTAAGCTTGGGTTGTAATTATGAAACATTAAAGTTTTCTAAATTGCGACCGAATAATGAATATTTATAAAGCTATTTTGTATTTTTTCGCGTCATAACCATTCTCACATTTAATTTTGCGTAATTTCCGCATTTTCCTCTTATTTTTCCGAAATTATTGTAAAAGTTTTAATTTCGAGTATACTTTCGCGTCGAATTTATCTCAAACAAGAGAGCGAAGAAGATTAGCGAGTTTCTAGCTTCATTTAATTGCTTTTGTCACAGTTTTTGTGGAGTGTTTCCGGAGTGCATAACTTAGATGGCCAAGGGGTGATAGGCAAGACGCCACAGTGGGAGATTTTGGGATTTAGGTGAGCAAAAATCGAAAAATTGAAGACTTAAAATTCGCATAAAACGTATTGCTACGTTTAACCAACATTATAACAACATCATCTACAATGTTGAGCGATCTTGGACAGTCTGTTGATTGCCACCACGACACGTTGAAACTTGCCTTGTGGATGGCATGATAAATCACCTGCTCACTGTGTTTCCTTAGCGTGCATTTATCAACGATGGTTTCATTTATAACCTTAACCCTTAACCCTGTGATGCCATTCGAAGAAAATCCTTAAAATGCCACACGTGGTGAATTTCACCACATTGCACTTATGATTCCTAAATTTATAATTTCTCTAATGTTTAATATGTTCCTTGAAAAAAAAAGTAGTTGAACCAATTATCACTTAATTAAATAATATCTCATATCCGTGGGTCAGTTTTATCAACTTAAGTGTAAGCAGTATTGCCAGTGAAGAGCTATAAAAAAATTTTAAATCTTTAAATATTATCAACTTTAGTGTTACAGCTGCTAGTTAAGCGGTAAATGGTTGAGCTTGTATTGTTGTATATTTATGGGAGTTTGTGATAATAAGCTGACTTGAAAAGAAAACGTCAGAAAATTAATAATCATGGTGAGGATATTTTTTTAAATTGAAATTTCATACTATAACCGAACATAGTCTTCAACATTATAAGAGCCTTCGCAGCTACAAACACCAAAAATTATTGAATAAAAAATGACTTTGACACTAGACAAATTTTATTTAGGTAATATTCACACAATCTTGGCAAATTTTTGCCTGATGCTCCTTGCAATACGGATTGCCACATTTTATACAATTACCAATTTTCTGGCGCTTTCGAGATTCTCTTTTACAAATTTCGCAGAGGGTCCCTCCTTTGGGAGGTACTGGGCTGAACCCGCATGGCGCTGATGGTTGCGACGATCTTCTATTTTGGAGATCTGGAAACATATCTTTTATCGCTTCTCTCAGGTAAGATCTTAAATTTGGATTTTGTATTCTCTCACGAAGCACGGGTTCAATCAGTGCCAAACCTAGATTCAATAAAAATTTTCTTCGAGGAATTTTTGGAATCTCTGGAGCACTTTTCGTGTTTAGTGTGTAAATGATCATGGCATTCACTGCTGATTGATCTAATATTGCAAAGAAGAACCGAAGCGGCCAGCGATTCGTCTTTCTTGCTACGCTATATGTTGCACATAATTGATCAAACCTATCTGTAGCTCCTTTCGTTGAATTATAATATAAAATTGCTTTTGGTTTCTTCGTACTTTGGTCAATTTCTTTGTTATATAAAGATCCAATGTTCGTTACAAGGAGGACGTTTTTATCATTCTTGGAAGCATACGATATCAGGACTTTTGTTGTATCAAAAGCGAATAGTGATGTATCTTTCTCCTTTTTTTCTAAAAAAAAGCGCGGTATTTGCGGTTTCTTCCTCAGTGTTCCAATCATAAAAGTTTTGAATTCCATTAACATTTCGTCTAGTAATGGTATACTCGTGAACCAGTTATCACATGTTATTATTCGTGATGTGTTATGAATTGGAGCAGTGAGTTCTCTGATGTATCGAGCAGCAGCGCCGGTGGTAGATTCCGCTTCACTTTTTTTTGGTTCCTTTGCAGACTTACTCCCAGATTGTTTTTCCATGTTTTTCTGCTCCAAGAGGTCTCTTGTTTTTCTAGATACTCCTACATAAGGTGTGCCATTCAGCATATACCCAGTGGCGTTATCATTCATCATGACTACCTTCATTCCATACTTTGCGGGCTTTGACGGGATGTACATCTTAAAGCGACAATTTCCTCTGAAGGAAACGAGCTGTTCGTCTACTGTCAGGTTAATAGAGGGAGAGTAAAAACGTTCGCAATTTTTAATAAATTTTTCCCACACATTTCGAATGGCCGCAAAGTTATCTTCATAAACGCGTTGCTCTCTAGTAGATCTATCATCAAATCGCAGCACACTCAATAAATACCGGAAACGTTGTTCACTCATTGTACATCTAAAAACTGTAATTCCAAATTTTGTCGACCATAAGTCATCAATGTCCAATTTTGAAGATTTTTGCACTCCAGCCAGATATAAAAGTCCAAATACGGCTCTAAGTTCTTGGATACTGCAATCGTGATGGTACGATTGCTCTTTTGATTTTGTTTTTTTTCGATCTTCAATTCGTTTTTTGATCTCCTCGTTCGTATGCTTCACAATAATGTCTTGTATTTCGTCGTTGATGAAGAGGTCCCAAGCTTGCAACGGATTTCTCGAGTTCTTAGCTATTCCCCGGTGCATCCATACGAGGATGATCAGCTTGTTCAGCTCGGATGATCAGCCTTGGATGATCAACTGTCGACGTCCATATTTGTATAGCTTTTTGCCATCTACAGTAACAAAATTATTAGGCATAAATTTTGTAATTAAAAATAAATTCAGTATTTAAATAATTTTTTTATATCCAAAATTGATATTTTATATGAAAAAATTTACAAAACAAAAATTAAAATTATTGTTTTGTTTTTAGTTGTGAATTTAGGAAAAAAATTTTTGTTATTAATAAATTAATAACATTAAAAAATATATATATTAATGACAAGTTTATTGTTATGTTACATTTTTTGGTAAATAAAATATATGAGGGCTCACTCATAGCTACTCGTACAAACATTTTTAAAAAATATCAATAAAAATTTTTAGTCACGTTGTTAATATTTTAATTTCAAAAAATTGGCTGATAGCCAAAAAAAGTAATTTTCTAATTGTAAAATTATTTTCATTTCATTGAAGAATGAATTATAATTATGTGAAATAGCGAAAAATTATATTTGGATGAGCGAACGTGGATGATGCAGTCGCGTCCACACTATTCATCATCCTTTGAACAGACCGACATCAAGTCGATCGAGGATGAGAGGCTGATCATCCAAACGTCCACATTACATTCATCTCAGGCTGATCATCTAAGATGAAAGAGGCTGATCATCCTCGTGTGGACGCACCTTTAGAGTGCAACTTAGTGAAATCCATTAACTCAGTGTTGCAAGCCGTTGCGCGACTATGTTATGTTGGAAGTATAGTCTTGAACGCAAGGGCGCTTAGTTTGGTAAACTTTTGACTAATATTTCGAATACATAACTTTTAGGAAAAAGACATCTCAGGAGTTCTCAAGATTTTTTTTTTTAAGAAACTCAGAAATTTTATTTAGGTACTTACCAAAGTATCTCTCTATCTTTAATATTTGAAAAAAAAAAAGAATTTAAAAATCTCAAATGATTTTAGCATCTGCATGTTTTGGACAATAATTATTTCAACACGACAAAAAAATGCTTTCAGTGGTTCCCAAAATGTGGCCTGTAGACATGAAGAGATTATAGCAGTGTTATTTGTAAATCTGAAGAAGCCCCAGTTAAAAACTCAGCTTCAATAATGCGGCATGGCTGCTTACATTTTTTATTTTGTTTTTGATGAAGGTTTCATAAGCTCCAATTTTAAACTCATTTGGGAGATGATCTACGTACGTGAGATATCCTCACTATTTGTTATATTATGCAGCATACAACGCACTGATATAAATTGTATTAGTCGAGGAATGTTTCTGATCTTATAGTTGTATAATTGTCGTAATCGTTGCTTTAGAGCTTTAAATATGTGTGTTCTACTTTGACTCGACATCCACATCCTTTTGTATTGAATTTCTTCTGTTGTCTTGTTAATCTACCAGTATTTCTATTTGGTGCTATGAGATAAGGCAGGCATGGATATGCGGAATCACCTAAAATGTAGGTCTCACCTGAAATTCAAGCATGATGATGTAACAAGTAAACATGAAAATTAACTTTCATTTTGTAAAGCTGTACGTGCATAAATTTGGCAATAAATTAGGCCAACTGAATTCTTTGAAAACTCGCCCATGAACCCGACCAATGAACCTATAAATTTGCATTGGTGATTTACAACTTCCTAAAGTTGAATTTCTTACAATTAGGCATAGCGTTGATATTTGTTTTCAAATTGGAAAGAAGGAGTGCAATAAGGCATTATTTTAGGTTCACTATATAATGTTATATCCTGAAAATTATATTGAAAAACTTACCCTTAGTCTTATTACACTTAAAAACCCTTACTTGTAATTGAAGGGGCGCTAAAATTACAATTTAAAAATATTTTTGGAACTATCGCTGAGAAATAAGTTTGTTTAAATGGCTCAAAATGATTGAGTGGTTCATTTAAGTTGTATTTTCCTGTAATACCCGATATATCACAGCAATCAACGAGCGAATCAAATGGAAGGTGAAAAATCGCATGAAATATTTTTTGAAAAGATTTGAAACGAAAATTCTATTCATGTTTTTCGGCGGAACAATCATAGTTTGTTAGTGTCAACACTGAAAAAAATCTAGCCTTGAGAAAGAAAAAGAAAGGTTTTTCAGCATTTCGTATGCGAACTAGTACGTGAAATACAAGTCGGGCGTTGAAAGTTTTGTCACGTAGTGACAGCGTTCTGAGAACCACTATTGTTACCTCTTACCTTTAGTAGTACCGCGAGAAAAATAGTGATGAATGGTCAAATTGCCAAGCTGGTAAATTGAGAATGGCGTACCTTGAGGTTGTCCCAGTTCACTTTTTATGTGTCCATTCAAGTTAGAATAAAAACTCCTGTTCTTCGCCTTTTCCCACATTTGTTATCTACTCGCTTTCGGCAAGATATCTTTTCTAACCTTGTTCTTCGTTTTTTATTTTCATTTTTTCCTCGCACTAATTTCCTCATGAGAATTGCGAAGAAAAGGAAAAAACGTGTTTTTGAATTTACTGGGTATTTTTTTAGGTTATCATTATTTTGAAAAATCCATCGTTCGTGATTCGAGTTCGCGATTTAACGAGAGTTGTAAAATTAATTCGTACGGTCGAAAAGCTTGGTTGGTAGAAAAGTTTGCTTGTTATTTTTACTAGCGGGTATTTACTTGAATTTTGAATTACGCGATGAGTTATTTTTAAAAGCGCCTGTTTCGAAGGTACTGGGATTAATTATTGTACGAATGCAGTGATGGGGAAGAAAGCTCGATCGAATGGTTTTTTTCGAATCAGCTAGTAAGTGGTTAAGTGCTGGATTGGATTAAAAACTATGCAATTCTGGTGTTTTTCTCTTATTTTTTCTCCCTTTTTCTCTTTCGATTTCACCCTTCTAGAGCTTAGAGAAAATGCGCCGCTTACGATACGACGAGAAATACTGATAAGACCAATTGTATAAGAAAAGTTGGTAAAGTGTTGTAATAGTTGACATTTCTCTACCAAATAACCGAGGAAAAGTTGCGGTTTTTGGTTGGCTGAACAAATAACGGACTTAGCTGCGCTCCAATTTGGCAACTTTTTAGTTCCTAGTTGTACGCTTTTTAGTGGCGTAAAACAGCGGCAGCAGTTAGCTAACAATCACCCCGAGGTTGACCCTTTAGTTGGAAAGCACATGTCGCTGTAGGTGACAGTTGAATGCGAAGTCCTTCATATTTTATTTCGTTTCCTTTATCCTTCTCGCGTCCTTTTCCAATAACAACGAAATAAATTGCGATTTGTTAATACGAATTTAATTTTCTGACCCTCTTTATTTTTCATGTCACCATGACTGTCACGCGGAGAAAATTTTATTTCAAATTAACTGAAACGGGTCTGGCGTTGAACGTTTTCATTTTACGTTTATTTGTATAAAACCTACTAGTATGTACCTACTTTTATTTATTTTTATCATTTCTTACTTTACTTTTAATTTATGGGAAATAAATTTGCATACCGTGTAGAAATGAATGTAGATGTGGATACATTTATGCAGCAATGCGTGTTAAGAATATTATAATTCGTACTTTTTAAGCATTATTAAAGGAAAACAATTGCAAGGATGAAAAATCAAATCAATGTAAGTTAAAGTTTAAGGTTATGATTTTGTTATCGATCCATATAAATTGTACAAAATCAGGGTTGAGCGTTTGCGTTTAAAACGTTCTTTTTTTTAATTCACGGTATTTAACTGAAAAAATACAAATAAGCTCACCAGAACGCTAACGAGTAACGATGAAAAACTTTCTCACTGCTGAGGAATCTTCTAGATTTCTAAACTTTTTTTCAAATTACAATTTTCAAATGTTTTGAGAACTTATATGAATTTTTGAATTTAATTTATATCATTAATATGTATTTTCGATAATCAATCAATAAAAATGACTTTATGAAATTATTTCAGCGAAGTCAAAGCGAATGGAATAAGTTGACTTATTTGAATTTGGTCACGCCTCGCGACAGGTGTTCGATGACAGACCAATTTCGGAGTGCTTGCGTGCTCCATGCTCAAATTATCGAATTATTGTTCTTAATTCTTATTCAATTATGAATCTGTTTTTAAACAAAAAACAAAAAACCGTTTTTTTGAATAATTGTACCTATCTAATGGAAATGTTTTATGAAATAGTTTACCATGAACTTAAGGCTATTCTCTCTGTTTACAACTGATAACAGGGAATTGAAATTTAAGGTCAATTTGGATACACTATATCGCACCCCTACTGCAACAACACCACATCTCAAAAAAAAAATCTTCGACTGCAAAAACACCACATCTCAAAAAACTACCAAAAATAATTTGCGTTACGAAAATCTGGCTTTACCATTGGAAAGAACGTGAAAAATTAGTAAGGATCAAAGAAAAAAAAATGAATTTGAATTAGTATTTCGTTATTTACAAAGCAAATAAAAAGCAATTTTCTTGATTTTCGATTATTTGACGTGTTTTGAGATGTGGTGTTGTTGCAGTAGGGGTGCGATATCTCCGTGGGTATTGAGATTAGATGGTTGGGGTTTTTTCATTTTTTTTTAATAACGTTTAAAGAAGACGTGAACGTCGAGATATTTTGAAAAAATTATTTACATATTTATTTGGAAGGCGTACAATGAAGGCATTTTGGCATGCGAAAATTTCGTTCAAAACCAATGAATCAAAAATCTGTCTCGTACGCGTCTTTATCCTTCATTTATAAATAACTTGACGAAAGAAAATTTGAAAAAAATTGAAAATTGATCGAGATATATTGAATCTAAATTATTTCAATTAATTTTACGGCTGATGAATTCATTCCGACGGCATCACAAGTTTCTTTTCATTTGGATAATCAATTGTAAACAGGGTTAAAAACCGTTTCAGGTTCAATTGGTTGTTGTAGTTGTGGTACGTGATAGTTAAGTTTTAGGTTGTGGTACTTGTGGTTTTTGAATTCGTTTTTAATTGAAAGTCCGAAATGGTTTCAAGTCGTTTTGAAATTCCTATTCCTTTCTTTTTTTGGTTATGGTTTTGAAAAAATTTTCAACATTTTTTCAATATAACATATTATGGTTTTTGGTTCTATTTTCTAATTTGTGATGGTGGTTAAGGTTTTCATTTGAAACAAATTCAATTTTCAATTGGTTTTGGTGGTTGTGGTTTTTTTTTCACATTTGTATTTGCAAAAGCCCTGTTATTGTGTTTGTATGTATGTCTGTCGATTTGTACAATAAAATAAAATGACTCGAAAATTCATAAATTAAAATTTGTCTTTTATTTCCAACACTTTTATTTATTTTGCATCTTCAAGTAGTTATGACTTATGAGAAAAGTAAAATACCAATGTAAAAAACTGAAAATAAAAATAATTGAAAAATGTTTATTTTCATTTCAAATTCAGAAGTCAGAACTTCAAAACATCAAAAGTTCAAAAGCTACAAACGGCAAAAATCTAAAACTAAATAAACGAGGAATATAGAATGCTTACAACATAATATCGCTTCAAAATTTGGAATTGAGATTTGTTTAATTGTTTGTGCATTGGCTATTTGGCTTATCCAGTTTGCAAAATTATTTATTCTTATATAATGTCACCTGAATTATAAACATAATTTAACTTTGAAATTCAGTGTTGTGAATTTTATAACACAAAAATACAAAATTGAATTTTGAAACCAATTCGTGAATTGGTTGTTATATGGTTTCGGTTTTTTTTTTTTTTTGAAATTCAAGGAAATGATTGTTGTGATGGTGGTATTTCTAGTGGAAAACCATATATTGTTATGGTATTTTTGATAATTTTCAAACTTTTCTATTAAGGTTATTGTTTTGTTGGTGGTTTTTATTGTGGTCATTAGTTGTGATTCTTTTTGGTGATTGTATCAGAAATGTTTGAAATGGTTATGAAAACCCTTTCAAATTTTCAAAACATACGGTTGTGGTGGTTTTTGGTGGTTGTGGTATTTAACCCTGATTGTAAATAACTGGAAAAGAGATTTCTTTGTAGATTAATTCCAAATCACTTAAACGGAAGGAACATATTCAAATTTTTCTCGGGTTGGCGAAGAGGCTTTTTTCAGGAAATCTTGAAATATGGCGGAAATTGCAACGAACTACGATATTCTGAAATTTAGAAAATACATTCATTAATTATTCTCGAAATTCGAAGTATTCACCTGTAAAATTGTTACCATAGGAAGGAACGATAGAGCGACGAAGAGGCTTTTTTTAGGAAATGTTGAAATCTGGCAGGAATTGCAACGAGCTACGATATTCTAAAATTAAAAACATAGATTTGGCAAAATACTCTCAAAATTTGAAGTATTCCCATGAAGAATTGTTACAATACTCACGATAAATAGAACGAAGAGAAAGAACGATATGGTGGCGAAGAGACTTTTTCAGGATATGTTGAAATCTGGCAGAAATTGCAACGAGCTACGATATTCTGAAATTTAAAACATAGATTTTGTTTAATAATCTTATTTGTAATATTACTTTGAAGAATTATTGTTACACTCGCGATAAATGAAGGAAACTGGTATGTAAAATATGGAGGCGAGGAGGTTTCATGACAAAACATGGATCTTTGCCAAAAATATGAATGAGATACGAAATTTTGAAATTTAGAGAATACATTTATTAAAAGTGTTCTCAAAATTTAAATTGTTCCCCTAATTAATTAGTCATACACTCACGAGAAATCAGAAGAAATTTTGTGGAGTTTTACTGATGTGTATCATATACTGAGCAGCAGCAATATATGTAAAAGAGTGAATTTCGTCTAGCGGTTGGGGGTCATCAATATCTATTTCTAAATCTGTGATTTTTTTTGCCTTCCTTTTACCGCTCCTTTCTTTTTGGTGTTTTTAGGTTTCTCTAGGTTATCCACATCTACTCCATCTATGGTGATTTTTCTGAGGGGCATCGATCTACTTCTTCTAGGATCTATCATTTCTTTTAAAAAGCAGTTATAATAACATTTCTTGATTTTAAGAAACATCTTAGTATTCTAGATGGCTACACCTCGATCTACCGTAATTACTTTATGGGAATTTGGTGTCCATACCACAAAATAACATTTAGGTTTACCTGTACTGGCCCTGCACTTGGTAATAATAAGCGTGGTTTTTGTTCAGCGATCCATCTACTTTCAAATATTTGATAATGTGATCTTTAATCGCAGTTTCTAAAATCGCGTTTTCACTAAGGATTATTCCATCAGGTGAAGCTCCTATAAAGACATGTTGTGGATAAATGAAGAGGCTGTACTCTTCGATTACCCAGCTGTATGCTTTCTGCAGCACCTCCTTCGCCTCTCTCTCCTTGGCACGGCCCCATCGTAGCGCAGGGGTATCAAAATTGCTGTAGAGAATGTTTTCAACCATCTTACTCGCACAGGTTGTTGGCCGCATTGTACAAATTCTGCCAAAGTTAGACGCAGTTATAATTTTTTTTATGAAAGTTAAGCTAAAGAGGAGAGTCACCCTGGCCTCTGGTCTCTTCCTCTATTCTTCCTCGATCATTCACCTCATCTTCTACGCAGCGTAGCCGCTGTTCTTCTACCGCCTTGTAGTCTTCTTCATTCTGATCAGGCCGTTGAGCAGCCTGACCATAACTTCCTTCGTCTCTAATTATCGCCTTAGGTTTGAAATGCAATTTTTTTGCACAATAGCTTGTGTGCCCTCTAAGCTTCTTGCGTAAAATTGCATTTTCTCCTCGTTTAGCGTAGGGATGGACCTGGCGACCTCTTCGTGATTCGTTTGTGTAATCTTCTATATGTCTCGCCATGAGATATAGTGCTGACACAGCTTAATATAGGAGCTGTGTAACTCCCTCGCGCTGTATAATTGTAACATTTTCCGCCAATTCGCATTGCAATAATAGAGTTGAATGTTTCCACTACATTCGCGTTTAAACAAAAGACTAATGGAATTGTCTGCTAAGATGTTACATTTTGCCATAATTTGCTAGTATATTCCTACCATTCGTAATTTGGGCACGAGGTTCTCTTCACCTTCTTTAGGATTTCCATTGCAGAAGTACCCCAACTCGGCGCAGCGCAAGTGCTCTCCAAAGACATGACTCGGGCTATTTATTATGTCTTTGGACAGATTGTTGGCACTCTCTTGACAACAACCAAATTTGGCGGCGATGTTGTACAACCTTTTTTATCGCGCTCCTCAGTTTCTCAATTTTGCCCTCCACAAGCCTTTTCTAAGCCGTATTGCCTTGAGATGATTACGAAAATTGTGTAGGAGATGATTTTCACATTCAAATTTTTGGGTAGTGGTACCTGGATATATGGGTTCTTAGCTAAGATAGCTTTATACACTGCCGAATCACCATCTCCAATCATTTTATGATATTTTACACCATGCATAGCCTTGTATAATAGCCCCGCATTCCCCAGTGGAATTATATGTATTTCTATATAACCGCTTACATCACGACCCTTCACAGTTTAAAAGGTATTCCATCGACATTGAGATCGCCTCTCTCTCTAACAATTTTCGCTACTTTTTTCCCTGCCTTCATGATGTCTTCCATGGACTGATCCTCGAATTCTTTATTGATGGGAGTTGAATGTTTTGCATACGTCCTAGCGCTCATTGGTGGCACATTCATTGTATTCAAAATTTTATTGAGTACAGTTTCTCCTACTCCAGCTAGTATCGTTCCTGCAACTACCGCTGCATTCACATCCAATAGAGAATCGTTCGTATCCTTTAAGTATCTATGTGAATTGAGCG
Source organism: Phenacoccus solenopsis (assembly GCA_009761765.1). Classification (NCBI taxonomy): domain Eukaryota; kingdom Metazoa; phylum Arthropoda; class Insecta; order Hemiptera; family Pseudococcidae; genus Phenacoccus; species Phenacoccus solenopsis. Next base: position 14,899,023 of record CM019753.1, read on the forward strand.
ACTTCTATATGTCGTCTGAAGCGTTACCATAAACCCATTAAATGTATTTAAGGTGAGACAATTTTTTCCAATTTTATCTTTCCATTCTTGTAAATAGGTAACGAACGATTTTATTGCCTATGAAATTAAAAGCATAGTAGGAGGGAAATAAATTAGAAAAGGTCACCATATAAGTAAAACAAAAGTATATGTACGTTTATTGGGTGGGTTATTTTGTAGGTACCTCATATTCTTGCGAATTTTTTCTAAGCGCTCCTTTTTGATATCTAGAATTCATTGCTACTATCAAGTTATGCATGCGCATAATGAATTTACAAGTTTCCTCCACTTCTGGTAAATTTAAAGATTTGAGAGCAGCCTGAATTTCTAGATCAAACAACTATAAAGCAATTGAGTAAATTTAAAAATTCACATTCTACGATGCAATATTCACTGTTTTTTTGAATAATGAGACAATTTTTTACTTGATAGGTAAAAGAAGTTTTCATTTTCTGAAACTGATTCGGATTCAAATGATTACGAGTCAGTTTCGGACAGTAATGAACTCCTTCTGATACTTGCATATTCGTGATCACGGACCAATTTTTTAAATGAACAACTCCATCTGGTGTCTAAATATTACGCAAATGAAGAAGAGGATGTCAAGTAGTCTTATATCCTTATATTTCACTGTAATTAAATTCACTTTACATACCCAAAAGCTACTTTGAGAAAGCATCCAATTTCTTAAATTCTTTATAAGATGAGGAAAATCGCTTACTAAAAACAATTTTCTTGATTCGTCAAAAAAATGAGGACATGAACAATTCGTAGCATCCACGCCATTCAATTTCCACACACCTCTATCCCAATTTGCTCCGTCCGTTACAACCGCATCAACAGAAAATCCTGCCCTCTCGAGTAAAACAATAGCCTCAATCAAAATTTTGTTCAGTGCAGCTGTAAGCGCTGCATTCTTGCTCAAGAAAGCAGCAACACTTTGAATCCATTTTCCGCGAAAGGGTTGGAAAAGTAAGACTAGTAGGTCGGTGAATCCAACTACTTTCATTTGTTGCTTATCGAGCTTTAAACCAGGAGTTAGCTTCATTTCGTTAATAACTAACGAACCTACATACAAGGAAATTAAAAATATATAAAAATGAATTTAAAGAGTTTGTTTCTTTCCATTAATTGCATACATACAAGGAAATTAAAAATATATAAAAACGAATTTAAAGAGTTGGTTTCTTTCCATTAATTGCAGTAAGTAGAGGGCACAACCGGTTTCGAGGTGACAGAGAGTCTTTTGAAAGTAGATGGGGCTTTCAAAAAAGAGAAAGTAGAATTGAAAGAAAAATTGAAGTTTATTTTGATATGGGGAATGCAAACGAAGTCAGCCAACTACTGTTATGTCACACGCTGATTTCAAATCAGCGCCAAGGCCTTACATTATAGGTAGGTGTTACTCATTAGCTCCGCTAGGTGACGTCAAATCTCGGAACGCCAATCAGATTATGCGCTTTTTGAAGGCCGATTTTGCGGTTATCTTCCGACCTCTAATAAAGAGACGTTGCATTCAAGCCAAAACATAATATAGTCACATTCTTCCGAGAAAAGCATAACAAAAAAAAACTAAACTAGTTAACTTGAATCAGCTCTGATCGTTATGAGTTTCCTCCATGATTGTATTAATTCTTAGATAAATCATTAATTGATCAAAATGATACGATTTATAATATTTGTAAGTGTTTGTTATGTGTTCTATATCATTCAATGGCCTATGGTGGATGGCTGTAATGAAGCTGTGTGTGCCAGTATTGTTAGCAAATGCCTGATAACGCAATCGTGCAAATGCGACCTGAAAAATTGTTCGTGTTGTAAAGATTGTTTCAATTGTCTTAGTCATCTGTACAGTGAATGCTGCTCATGTGTTGGTAAGCAATAAGAACACCTTTCTTTTAATATATGTGCAGATCTTCTCATCGTTTGTGATTTTATGTTTTCACAGAAATGTGTCCGAAACCTAACAACACCAGGAGTGGTTTAAGTAAATTAAGTCACGTTGAAGACTTACCGGAACCGATTCCGACTTTATTTCATTCTTTGGTATCGGAAGCTGATTCGTTAGAAAGATGGTTTACTCTCACATTTCCGGTTGATATAAATCCTAATGCTTTTAAACCTGACGTAAAAAAAGATCCTGCAACTTTAATTCGTAAGTATATAGAATTGTTTGTTTCATCATTCATCGTAGACTCGCTAAAAGTTGAATGAATATTTTATCGTGATTCTTTACAGAAACAAATGAGCAGGAAGTTGATCCATCAAAAGATGTCATTACTTTCAATTGTTCGGTAGCGTATATGTCAGTTTGTATGCCATGGAATAAGTGTAAAGCGTCTTGTCAATCGATGGGAGCTCAAAGTTATAGGTGGTTTCATGATGGTTGTTGCGAGTGTATTGGAGAAAAATGCCTCAACTACGGTATCAACGAGAGTCGGTAAGCGCATTTTTTCTATCCGCTATTTAAATTCACTAGCATATATTAAGTTAATCTTCTCGCATTTTATAGATGCACGCAGTGTCCTGGGCCGGAAGTAGTTGCCCCTGATGTTGAATTAGATTTTGGAGAAGATGAAGAAGAATTTTAACGTATTATTTATCAGTAAGGTCAATGATATCTATTTTTCTTTTGTTTTCCTGTCCATTCCGTGCCTTAGTATTACTTATTAAACGTGCCATGACTACTATTTTCTTATGTTGTATTGTGCTTCCATTTATATATTTTGTATTTTGTGTAAGTATTTAATAAAAGTATTATTTTCTGTTGAAAATTAGCTGCGTATCATTTTTTTATTATCGACAAGGGTGGCAACTTGCATTTGTCTCTGCTTTTGTTCATTTTGAATTGAAATTGTCTGCAAAACAAACGACTCAGAATTTAAAATTAGAGTAATTTATTGATTTTTATGGTTGAAAAAAACTTGGGATTTTGTTTTTGATTATTGAATTTTTAAGTGCTCATGAAATATTTCATCATTGTAGTTGGTATAGATATAAAGGAAGTGCAACGTGATTTCATCTGTCGACTTACTATATGAATCGTTCGTTGATTGTTCTTAATACCCCGTAAAGCTGAAAAAGAAAGCTCGACAGTACGCTTTGTCGTTTGATTACTTGGAATTAGTTAGTTTTTGGGGTAATTTACATATCATTTGACAACATTTCTTGTTCAGTGTTTTCATTTTTTCTTGAGTTCCCTTGCTGAAGACATGTTTTTCTAGTTTTATAAAAATACTGCGAAGCGGTATGAATCTTTTTTATTTAAGTGTATCTTTTATTTTTATTGAAAAAAAAAATTATTGTTTAATCCATAATTCATTTGAGCTTCTGAATCCCAATCAACTTTTTTTTTGATTTACTTGAATATAGACGTGAAGTCTCGTACTGTATATTTTTCAATAGACTTTTTCTAATTTTCAGATATCACTCGAGCTCACGAGCTATGGTGTACTTTTTGCCAATCGTTATTGATTTAATAGAGTAGTCACGCAGTCTAATGAAAAAGTTGAAAGATCGTTCAATATGAATTTAGAATTTCCTGTCGTCAGAAATCAATTAAACTTTTTGGTGATTAGATATTCAGATTGAATGGAAATTCTCAAAGAATAAAGAAAAAACAGTATATTATTGGATATTTATGAAAATTTATGAATTTCAGCTCTCATTTTTAGTAGCTGAATTTTTTGGGAGAAAATAATAAAATATAATAATATAAGGTATTTCGGGTGAAAAAACAATTTCCATTATTCGCGTTCATGCGTTCGGCCCGAATGACGTATTGTACAGTTTACAAGGTTTACACCAATGAAATTTCAGTATCCTCTTTAAAGCCAGTAAAGTTGTGTCCTGCCTTAATCCACATTCGTTTCAAACCTAACAGAATTCTTCCAACGTCAAGAGGTAAACAATACGCATTACAATTTTTTCTTTCGCAAAAGCAGTGATTAAGGGGAAAAGTATAAAGTGAAAATAATTGTGAAGTCAAATGCTTATAATTAATCATTTCCTTTGATCTCCAGCATTCAATTAATTTATGGTGTGCCTTGGCAAATGGTTGCTGATTGAAAGCCGAATTCGTAAGTATACTGATGAACAAATTTGACGCAATTCGATGAAGGCTTTTGCAGATGGTTGACATCTAGATATAATTCCGCCTAATTCCTATGATATCCTGTAGTAAAATCATAATATGATCTTTAATATTTGAAATTTGGTCTCTACTCTCCACATAAGATTTGTGGTTCAAATGTTCTATTAATTGTTGCTCGTTACCGTTTATATTAGAAAATTTGCATATGAAATTAGGTGAATATTGGGTCCATATTTCGGTTCCGGTATTGATAATTTTTTAATCGGTTCCTAATTTTAATTTTGTATTCAGATCTTGAAAGTTATGTTTGCTATTAAGTACGACAACATTATCCATGCTAAGTCAATATGACATTAATCTTTTCCAACATCCCTGCAATAATTTCGTTTGCAAATTCAGTGCTCGAAATAAACACCACCTAAACGTCGAATTAAAATGGAAATGAATAATGGTGTTCATTGTATGTAAAATTATTCCTACGCGCGTTCGCTAGTGATTTCTTCGCATTTGTAACCAGACATCGTGTAGGTTGACTTGTTCGCGTGAACAGAACATAACTAGCAATTCTTCAATCCAGTTCGCCTTGGGTTACAATTGCTGATTTTTCAGTTCGTACGAGAATTCGAGTTTAAGATCAGATTTGTCGTAATTTGGATAATTGATATGTTTTTTGTCTTTGTTGCTTTCTTACCAGATAGATGAAAAACATATTTCACGTATATCAAGTACTTTGGCTTTTTTTGCCGCAGTGATAAAAAGCGCATTTCGTAATGCGAATATTTGAGTAGACAAAACAGTGGTATCTTATCAGCTCTCGTATATTATGCTTTCTGCGATGAATTCGCTTTTTGATGTGATATTTTTATCACATGAGATGTTTGGTTTTATCATTTGACATCTTTTGTTGCATCGAGTAATGTGGCTATGTTATGAATTCGAGTTTGTCTTTATCTTGGAATTAGAAGTCATAAGGTAATGCAACGTACTATGTAGAATTGGTTTCAAATAATTAGCTACCGTTGTGTTGTTCGTTGTAAAAGCTCAACGATGTGTAAGCGAATAATTCACGTTATGTTCACCGTTCAGTGTTCCAGTAATGAAAAATAACTTGATTTGCGTCGTCGTTTGTTTACATACGTTATTATGCAATTTGAATCGTTCGACGTTGTTTACATCGAACAAACTATATCATCGCGTAATTTTCTACATAATATTTGGATCATTTTTGTGGCACTGAAGTGCTCCTATTGCGAAAATGAGGAGACATGAGATCGTATTGCTTTGAAAATTATTCGTGCTAAAGCATAAATACAATGAGGTGTTTTAAAGTTACTATCGCATTGTTTTAGTCTAAGATTGAATAAAAAATTTCATTAACCTTCGCTGCAGAATGCTATATTTATCGAACGTCGGTCCAAGGTTACTTCTATTAACTTCATAACGCAACCCATCAAATTCGCACCCGAAATTATCGAAAATTCTCTAGACACGTTAGCGGAAGGTCGTTGGAAAAAATTTATTAACTGAGTTTTTAATTTAAAAACGACAGCTATTACAGTATATTTAATTTGGGAATGAAGGGTTGGGGAGAATGAAGTCTTCAGATCTTTATTTTAGGCCATTTGTAATCGTATGGCAAATGTCAAACTTTTTAGTATTTATATGTATGTTTATATATTTTGTTCCCTTGTGCATAGAGCCGGCAGGTATGAATAAAAATCGCTCAAAATTTAGTAAGAAAGTATTTATGTGGGTGCGCAAAAGTGCTAACTTAGAATTACGAATTACTCAAAATTTGAGGAGGAGCAACAAATGGCTCAAAATTTTAATTTTTGGTTTCATATGAAAGAGTGAGTTACGGACACCAACATATCCAAATTTCAACTTCGTAAATGTAATTTGAGAAAATTTAGAGCAAAAAAAGACTATTTGAGGAAATTTCGAGTTATGAAATTTTGTGAATCTTTCATATCTCTTCAGTAAATTATCCTAGAAAGGTCCAGCTTCGTGTGTTGGATAAGCATGACATCTAAGTATGACACGTTGAATTTAGATTAAAATGGATCAAAAATGGCGGATTATCAAAATTTGAGTAGAGTTTGAGAAGCCTCAAATAACGAAAACTGTGAGTAATATGAAATCATATGATTATTGAAAGTAAGAAGTATGGTATACTCCAATTTCAGTTTCACACTTGATGTTGGAGGGGAGAGGAAGGGATTATCGACCTCAAATTGTGGTAGGGGTGTACGAGAGAATGAAAATCGTTTATTGTGGTGTTTTTATGATAAAATTAGTCTAAATGACTAATCTGTTATGATCTCATCTTCTTGAGTAAATTTGGGGGGAGGGAGAAAATTGAAGACAAAAATAGCTTTTGGAGGGGAAATTACTACGAGGAAATTTCATGAATCTTCTATATCTCCTCATCAAATCGAAGTAAAAAGATCAAACTTTGTTTATAGGTTTAGTTTGTGACCAGAATATGACACATTGAATTTGTGTCAAAATTATTACAAAATGGCAGATTATCGGAATTTGAGTAGAGCTTGAGGAGCCTCATATTAGTAAAAATGTAAAGAATATGAACTCATATATGATTATTTGGCATGAGAACTATACAATATCGTCAATTCACCTCCATACATGATGTTGAAGGGGAGAAGGAGGGGTTATCCACTGAAAAATGTGGGGGTAACATTTTTTTTGCGGTGTCATATGATGAAATGAGCCGAAGTGACTAACTTATTCGGATTTTAGCTTCACCAGTGAAATGGAGGGGGAGGGGGGTTGGTTCCAAAAATAGCTTTTGAAAAGAAAATAACTACGCGAAAATATTATAAATCTTCTATATCTCTTCGCCAAATGAACATAGAAAGGTTGAACTTTGTGTACGGAGTTAATTCGGGATCAGAACGTGACTTCCTGAATTTTGGGTTAAAATGCATCCAAAATGGTGGATCTTCAACATTTGAGGATATCTGGAGTATCTCTAAATTGCTGAAATTTGAAAGATATGAGCTCATATGATTATTTCAGGCATGAAAATGATACTACATATTCTAAAGTTAACTTAAATGCGGTGTTAGAAGTGCATAGTGGTTTTAAGACTTGGTACTGGGTGTCCTGGAGACGTGAAAGGGGTAGCTACGTGATTTGCGAACCTAAACAAGCCTCGATTGAAAACTCAGCTCTGTTAATGCAGCATGGCTGCTTACTTTTTTTTTTCGCCCGCTCGAGCTACCAAAATATTCTCGTCAACGATAACGTTCTAGGCTCTTCCTATTACAAGCGTATTTAAGAAAACGAAATTTTGGCAAATGTAGCTATCCGTTTTCTTAAAATATCGTCCGGTATCTGCCTCCCCTTCGACAACGGTCGTTTATGAAGTATTATGTCTCATGGACGCTTCAGCCATTCTTATCGTCGATGATGACATAAATGACGATCGAACGAGTTTCGATAAGTTCCGAAATCGACCTTAACGCGAATAAATTGATAAAGTTTTTCATCTCGCGAAATGAAAAGTAGAACGTGAACGGTGCAGTTTATTAACATTTTTTCGCGTAATTGTTAACTCGAATGATTATACGAAATGAGCTTCGTTTGCAGTAATTAAGAAGTTGGTCGTTAAGCGATATTTCTTCGGGTATTTTGTGACCGCCATCATGTAACTTTAATATCGATGTAATTTTTTCATTTTACGAGTTTCATGGAGAACATAGTTATTAAAAGGTATTACGACTCATTTACCGAATTACGATAAAGTTAATGTGTAGGTGCTAACAATGTATATTTCATATGGACGATAAACGTGAACGGTAGTTGTACTGTGTCGGTCGAACTTTAATTAGTATTTCTCAAGGCCTGTTTTTTTTTATCGGCGTTATAATGGCGTTATCTCGAACCTAATTGTTCTACGTTCGTTGGCATAATTGAATCTAATGGCTTGTGCGTATATACGATGTCACGTGCGTTTTAACGAAAAAGATATCGTAAGCAGCCATACCCTATTATTGGAGCTGAGATTCTAATGGCGGAACTCGTTTAAATTTACATGTAATGTTGTTGACCTCTTCACACCCACACCGAGTACCGAGACAGAACTTCGCGAGTATCGCCGGATCATTCTGTGTCAATTTGAACTACATTTTGACCTCGAGTCTTTCGATTTTGCTCAATACTACCATTAACTTTATCTGCACTCTTAAGAGGGGAAGGAGTGACGTGCCTTTAATTTTTGGCATTTCTCGATTTGTACAAATAATGGTCAACTTTGAGTACACGTAAAAAAAAAACTATTTCCCTTAAAGGTGAAACCACTTCAATAGTATATCCATGGTATACAAATACATATACGAAGTGCAGGAGCTGATGTTGGTTCCATCGACATTTCGAGGAAAAATTTTTATTTTTCCACGCTAAATCACATTTTCGCCCTACCCCCTATGGTTCAATTTTTAGGGAGTGTAAAAGGTGAATTTTTTTCGATTACAATCGTAAAAGTGAAAAATTATTTTGTCATTTTGTTTTTAACCTTTTCTTTTGAAAAAATTCTTGTTATGGTAGTCTATGTGTTTTGATCGAATTTATGAACATAATTTAGCGTTGTTTGCCACAGATTCCTCCCTCATTACTTTATGGATTACAGCTGTTTTGTAATATGTGAGTTATAACTAGGATGGGACTTTTATGTCATACAATTCGTGTTTTATGCACATACTTCATGCTTTTCGCAGTCTAAAATATGTCAAAAATATACATAAAAATCCAAAAATATGTCAAAATATGCTCGATAAAAGGAGGGCAATATGGGTATCAAAATTAAGGCTTTTTGAAGGAGAACAATAATACGACAAAATTAAAACGAAAATTTCATTTATTTGAAAGATATTTGAAAAAGCAATGTTTAAAACATATTATTTCATTGCGAAATAAGCGATTACCATGTGCATTCTTACTGTTGTGACGGTTATATGCTGACAAAGCGTTCATTTTTTCACACTCTCCATCCAGAGGAATAATTGCAAAAAAAAATCACGGAAAAAATATCGATTTTTTTTCCCTCTAAGAACAGATTTTGGCAAAAAGTCCATTTTTCAATTTTTTTTCATTTTGAAAAAGTGAATTTTTGAGTATTTTGCAAAAAATGTCGTAAAAAATGAAAAAAAGTGTAAAATATGCTCAAAATATGTCGAGAAACCGTTAAAAACACCAAAAATATGCAAATTTATGCTTATTAACGAAAAATATGCCAAACTGTGCTCACACAAATTGGGCTCATTTTACTCGAAATTTTATGATTCGCAAAGATATTGTAAATATTCCTACCGTCGATCAACCAAAAAAAATATATGCAGAAGCATGAAAATCCCATCCTAGTTAACCTAATAAGCTGCAGTTTTGATTTTTTGTTTTTCAAAGGAAAAAATTTGAATCCATTTTGTTCTAAATTCAAGAGGTCGTATTTGGTCATCAATTAACCCCGTACGAAGTTTGACCCTTCTAGGTCGATTTGGTGAGGAGATATGAAAGATTCGTGTCATTTCCTGTGTCAATTTCCCCTCCAATAGTTGTCTTTGCTGTAACTACCCTCCAAATTCACTTGGGAAGCTTAAATCAGAATAGTTTTCCCTTGAGTTCATTTTATCATATACCACCACAGTAAAAAATTTTCGACCCCTAGTGTACCCCCTCCCACACTTTTCGGTGGATAACCCCTCTTTCTCCCCTCCAATATCATGTGTAAAGGTGAATTGCCAATAATCATATGAGTTCATATTAATTACATTTTTACCAATTCGAGACTCCTCAAGCTCTACTCAAATTTTGACAATCCGCTATTTTTGATCCATTTTGATCCAAATTTAAGAGGTCATATTCTGGTCACCATTTAACTCCAGACACAGAGTTTGACCTTTCTAAGTTGAGTTGGTGAGGAGATGTGGAAGATTCAAGAAATTTCATGACTCAAAACGTCCTCAAAAAGCCCTTATTTGCTCAAATTCCCCTTCGAATGCACTTAGGAAGTTGAAATTTGGTTATGTTGGTGTGCGTGACTTACTCTTTCATATGAGATCAACAATGAAAATTTTGAGCTGTTCGCTCCTTCTCCAGTTCCACTCAAACCTTTTCCACATTTCAAGAAAAGTCTATCGCCAAATTCTAAGTGAATTTTATGAATACCTGCTTGCGCTATGCGTGGAAGAAATAATATACCTTCTAAAAACATAGATTAACTATACATACATAGCCTACCGGTGTATAGGAATTTATCATTCAATAAATGTTGAAAAAGGAGCCAGAAAGTTGTTTATGAGTATGTAGGATAAAAATTGAGTTGGAGTGTTCGGAAACAGTTGATTCGAAAGAGCTTGACATTTTATACATGATTGAATTTTAAAACATCATTGCCACCAATGTGAGTCTCGAGTTATTTTAATACACCTAATTTATTTTTTTAAGTGTCCTTTACGAATGAGCTCCAGTACTGAAAATAAATGCGACTTTTTGCTTTTTTTTGCAAATATCTCCAGAAAAAATATAGATAGAGTGTTAACAAGTAGCTCATTCAAAAGAGCATAAAATTCTAAATGGGTTTCACTTTTAAAAAACAATTGTCATTGATTTACTTTTTAAGAAAATTCATAGTAAAGTAGAAAAATCGCTTTTATGGAATTAATTCCAAGTGTAAATCGACAACAGCAACTTTAGAAAAATTAAATCATTTTGCATTTGAATATCTTTAAAATGAGCCATTTGCGAGCCCTCTAATTGAATTGTTTCCAAAACATTAGCAAAATTCCAACTCCAGTTTTAGAGTGATGAAAATTTTAACGTAAAGTGGGCTATTTATGTATGGTTAATCTTTGCTAACTAGTTGGACATTTGCCTGATGATTACAAATACTATGATACGCAAAGATTTGAAGATCTATATGTCTCTGAACCCTTGCCCAAATCAGGTAGGCTGTAATAGCGCTCGTTGTTATTAAAAAACTCTACCAAAATGGAATAAATGTTTGTGAATTTGCATATTATCTCAGTTTCCTTTTTTATTTTAGCTTTATATTTTGTAATACTTTTGAAGATAAGAAAATAAGATACTCGAGTAAAAAAAAAAAAATGAATAAAAATTACTATCATCAATTTTACAATTTTTATTCAATTTTTAGTGAAGAAAAAAAAATTGTGAACAAAAATTATTTTTTTATGGATTCTATTTATGTTTCAAATGCTCTTAATTATAATATTATAAAAAAATTTTTATTGAAAAAAATGATATCAAACAATAAAAAAATTATTTAGGTATTGAATGAATCCCCTCAGTAAGGACATTCATAGCTTCCAAATCGCAACTGCTTTGAGAAATAAATGGATAATCAAATTCAGTGCTTTCAACTACATATTATAAAACAATATGCCATCTTTTATTTTGCAATGAGTCGTTGAGTTAGTACATACATTTTTGGTTGATTTAAATAATTGTAAGAAAACAAAATGTATTCTTTCTAAATCTTTAATTTTATTATCAAAGGACGGAGAGGTGAACTAAGAGCCTGTAAAATGGTTAGTGATAAAGAATAAGTTCATTATTGGATTCAAAGCCTGTAAATACCCATAAAACGATATGTCATATTTTTGGTAGTGAAAATCCCCTCAATAAATTTTAAGAGACTTTCATGTGTATCTACTTTTCTCTCTGCGATGGATAATGAATCAAATACTTCTGTGTACTGTATGCCTATTGTATACACACAGTATAGACACATATCGTAATGGACGTTGGCTAATTAACTACAAATGGCTTGAAACGTGAAGACATGATATTCCTTGCTCCATCTACTTCTTTCCCAAACAACATGTTCTAGTAATTTAGTTTTGATTGAAAACTTGGCTAAAAATTGTAAAAGTTTAAAAACATGTGGGATTGTGGAACTTGTTTATAAACTCGAATGATAACGATAGAGACATTTTTGATTTGTAAAGATGAACATAAATGTTGAAGTCAACATTTTTTTTTTTTTTTTTTTTTTTTTTTTTAGTTATCATTGAAATAAATTTGATGTAAACGTAAATTTTAACTTTTTGCTTGAAAATTTTTCAACTCGATGAAAATAAAATTTATTTAAATTTAAAACGAATATTATTTTCAGATTGTGAATATCTACGTTAAATCGTCGTACGATGGAAACACCGACTATAGAAGGAGCGCATCCGATACCAATCGTGATATCGGAAGAGCAACATATATTTTCATTGGATGAGGAAGCTTTGGAAAAAGTCCTACTACAGGATCATATCAAAGATTGCAATGCTGTCGTAGTATCCGTGGCCGGAGCTTTCCGTAAAGGCAAATCCTTCCTTTTGGATTTCTTCTTACGTTATATGAACTTTATGGTAATTGATGAGTTTGCGAAAAAAAGGGGTATTTTTTCGATAGATTGTATATAAAGTAATCCATTTACAGTATATGTCCGCTCGTAAGCCAAACAGTTCTAGTTGGTTGGGAGAAGAAACCTGTCCGCTGGATGGCTTTTCGTGGCGTGGCGGATCGGATCGAGATACCACCGGTATACTGATGTGGTCAGAGGTATTCTGTACTACGTTGCCGAATGGCGAAAAAGTAGGAATTGTGATTTTCGACGTATAATATTTTGACGAAGAATGATACGTATTTTTGATGGCGAAAAAATTACCGAATTTTCAGGTAGCTGTTATTTTACTGGATACCCAAGGCACGTTCGATAGCGAAAGCACAGTTAGAGATTGCGCCACTGTATTCGCTCTCAGCACAATGTTAAGCTCAATTCAGATTTATAATTTATCTCAAAATATACAAGAAGATGATCTGCAACATTTGCAGGTACTGTAATAATTTTCTTGGTGGTTTTAAAAATATGTAAGCAGCCATGTCATGCTACTGGAGCTGAGTTTTTGATTCTGGCTTGTTTATGTTTGAAGGTAATATGAATGAACTAGCCATATTCGTTATACGAGTCCGAAAACTTCACCTTATTTCTCCCAAAAACACGCTAAAAGTCAATTTAAAATATAGAGTACTTTTTGCCCACAAGAATAAAAAATGTCCATATTTTTCAAATTTTAGCTGTTTGAGGCTTCTCAAGTTTCCTCAAATGGTCAGCATCCACCATTTTGTATCGATTTTGGCTCTGACTCGAGAGATTTTGTTTAGTTTCCAACTAACTCTACATGCAATGTTTTGCCCTTCTAGGTCAATTTGATAAAGAGATATGATTTATGAAATTTTGTACTCAGTGATTTCCCCTCCAAAAGTCGTTTTTCGCTCGAACACCCATCCATATTTGCTTAGGTGGCTAAGGGTGAAATACCTTGGTCAGTTGGGCTTAATTTATCATCTGAAATCATGGTAAAAAATTTTGGACATTGGACTTTACGTTCATCCCCACCACATTTTGAGGCCAGTAACGCCACCTCTTTCCTGCAAAATCACATGTCATTATTAGTAATCATATGAGTCTACACTTATCAAATTTGAACTATTTGAATTTTATGACTCAAAACATCCTTAAAAAATTGTTTTTGCTCTGACTCTTCTCCAAATCATTTGGGATGCTGAAATTTGGATATGTTACTGTCCATACTAAGTAGAAAACGAAAATTTTGAGCTATTTGCCCTCTTTTTCCACCTCTCAAAATTTAAGTTGATCGCCATTTTGAGATGAGTAAAAAAAAAAAACAAAAAGTGTAAGCACCCATGATGCGTTACTAGAGCCGAATTTTTTGTTACATTTTCCCGACAAACATCCTGATCTCGTTCTTTTTTTGTAAAGAAATTTATATCAAAATGACATCTGCTACGTATACTTAGGGATCTTAGATTCTTCTTTGTAAGTTTAATGTGATATAATTGGTATCGATAGTTAAGGGGGGGGGGTAGGATATAAAATTTTTTGGTTGAATGCATACAGTACACAGGCGGACATTTTTAAGACCTTTTTATATTTCGCATTTCTTTTATGTGTAAATTTTTTTTAATTGGGAAACTAGATCCATTTTAATTTTTATTGCAAAAAATTTGAAGTCTTGATTTTTGAAAAAAAAATGCATGCAGTTCTCAAAAAATAAAATAAAAAATCATATTGAATTTTTATGATGTCATTCTGCGAAAAATATTGATAGATGTTTCGAAAAACAAAAAATTGAAACATCAAAATTGTGGGAAAAATACGATTTTTGCTTTATGCCCCATTTCCAGAAAAACTATGCAATCCTTGAGGATCTTCTTGAAAAATTTTTATTCAGGTGTGCCTGGTCAATGATTTAATGCAAGGATTTTGCAAAATTCCTATTTCATCTCAACAACTGTTCAACTTTCTCATAATTTTTGTCATGTTACTTCAGTCAATTCCATAAAAACCACCACCACCAAACTAAAATTTTATAAAATCCTCCCATTAAATCATTGACCAGGTACTCCTGAATAATTTTTATTAAAAGATCCTCCTTGGTTACATAGTTCCAAATTTTGATGTTTCAACTTTTTGTTTTCCAAAAAATCGATTAATATTTTTCGCAGAATGTCATCATAAAAATTCAATATGATTTTTAATTTTATTTTTTGAGAACGGCATGCACTTTTTTTCAAAAATCAAGACTTCAAATTTTTTGTAAAAAAAATTAAAATGAATCTAGTTTTTCAATTTTAAAAAAAATTTTACATATAAAAAAAAATACGTAATATAAAAAAGTCTTAAAAATGTCCGCCTGTGTACTGTATACATTCAACCAAAAAATTTTATATCAAACTCCCCCCTCCCCTTAACACAATATTTAAGTCTCACTTAATACATTAATCACAAACCCACACCTGATTAAATTCTATTTACGATTATTAGAAATTATTTTTTGATTTAACAACAGGCATAGCGACAAAATTTTGCTTGATGTTTCACAAATTATTAAAACACGGCTACAGCATCTCCCGCTCAAGTAATTTCGGTGTAGTTTGGCTCGTTGGAAAGCTCTCGAGTCAGAATGCAATCCGTTGTTGGTTTCAATCCCACATCTTTTTTGCCCCCTTAGCCCACCTCCCGATTCATTTCTTTTTTATCCAAATGAAAAACCGAAAAAAAAAAGTCTGAATGCATTCCTATAAGGATACTATTCTCAGAATTTCAAGCTTTACCATGCCTATTTTTGTCTACTTTCGGCCGGTCATCAAGAAATTTATGTAAAAGCAACATCGAAGTTTCTGAAGAATTCAGCTAAAGTAGTTTTGCGAAATTCCACAACTTTCACAATTAGTGTTGGACATTTAACATTTGATTATAAATGATCTGAAATGCAAAGGTGTGAATTTCCCCTCTGCCCGACGTCTCCTTCCGAAATCAGGATGTCGTTATAGCTATCATTTTTCATTGAAAACTTCGTTTTAAAAAATGATGAATTTCAACCTGCTTGAAAAAGTGTATTAGAGCAGATTTGAGAAGTGTTTTAGTGGTCTTAAACTAAATATTATGATGAAAAAAATGAAAAAATTTCAATTTGCTTCAATGGTAATTTCTTGACAATATTGATTTTTTTTCAAAAAGGGGAGTACATGAAATTTCATGTTCATTTAATGATTTGGCTCCGTACTAATTATTAAAAAAAAAAATCGCTAGATTTCAATAAAATAAAATGTATATTTATTATTATTATTATTTTTTTATTTTTATAATTATTATTCCATTGTTAAGTAAAGTAATTAAAAATCAATGTATAAATATTAATTTAAAATTTATTTTTTAATTTTTTTTTGTTATAATTTTAAAATAAGAAATGTAAAATGAATGAATACTTAGGAATTATGAGTGACATAATTGAAATTTTGTTTGCGCCTCTCTATTTTTGAAAAAAAAAAAAAAAAAAAATTGATGAATGTTATATTCGAGTATTATTGTTTCCCTCAGCTTTTCACGGAATACGGGCGATTAGCTTTAGAAGACACGGGAAACAAGCCATTCCAAAAATTACAGTTTCTCGTTCGAGATTGGAGTTTTCCTTACGAAGCTCCTTATGGAGCAGAAGGAGGGCAAGAAATCCTTGACAAAAGACTAAAGGTAAGTGTACGAGAAAATTTTCGTGATTTCGTAAAAAATAAATAAACAAACGAGTACATAAACTGACTAACAAGCTAATAAATATGTGAATAAATAATTTGCAATTAATTTCATTTTCGTCTTAGATTTCGGACAAACAGCATCCGGAATTGCAGTCGTTACGGAAACATATTAAATCCTGTTTCACCGATATTCAGTGTTTCCTAATGCCCCATCCCGGATTAAAGGTAGCCACTAATCCGAAATTTGATGGAAGATTATGCGGTACGTAAGGTATCCGTCGAAACTGGGCCGTTAATTTCGAACTGAAATTATAAAGAACTTTTTTCATTCAGATATCGAAGGCGAATTCAAAGCCTGCTTAGACAAATTAGTTCCCTTGTTGCTCTCTCCGGAAAACTTAGTGCAGAAAGAAATAGGCGGACAGAAAGTCAAAGTCAAAGAATTAGTGCAGTATTTCAAATGCTACATGAATCTGTTCAGTGGCGACGATTTGCCCGAACCTAAATCTATGCTAGTGGTGAGTACAACGCGTTCAGTTTTTCTCTTTCGGCAATTTTCGTGCAAGAAATATGACGAATAATTTTTTGCGGTAAAGGCGACTGCCGAAGCTAACAATCTGAGCGCCGTAGCCGCCGCCAAGGAAACGTATCATCAGCTGATGGAAGGCGTATGTGGCGGTCCTAAACCTTACCTTAGCTCCGATCAGTTGGAATTGGAACACGTTCGTTGTCGAGATAAAGCTCTAGAACAGTTTAGAATAAAACGTAAAATGGGCGGAGATGAGTTTTCCGAATCCTATCGTAGTAAACTGGAACAGGTAAATTTATTTACGTTATTTTTCAAACGTTATACTCGATGATCGTTATTTTTTACATTCGCAAAATTTACGCGTACTGGTGGTTACGGAATCGCTGTATTGGTTGCGATGAAATGCTATGTCGGCGAATACTCGACGGTGTAATACCATCGGTTGTGTGTGTACAGGAAATATTTTCGTACGATTTTTAGCTTAATTTGTACATTTTATACGGCTTCCTTCTTCGGAAGATGGATTATCTCGATTGTCAACCAGTAGTGGATATGTACAGTGTTTTCGTTGAAGAAAATGTTCATTATTATTTAGCGCTGAATGATCTTTTTTGTATTATCGCAGTTTCTCTTTGATATTTATTATTCGCTTTTTTTAAAATTTATTTATTATTTTCTGTTGTATAAATACTTAATTTTTTCACTTACTTTATTTCGCTTTAGCTGGTTTGAAGTTTTCGACGAATGCACAAGTAGTTGCGAGTTTTTTGTTTTTTTTTCGTTTTCTGATGAAAGTAAATTTCAGTCGTCAACAATAGAAGAAAAATTATCGGAAGACTTCTGTAAATTAACAAGAGAGGTAATGTCCGTATTAAGTTGTCCTATCTGAGCTGAAGAAAGATCCCTGTGGTTTACTGAATTAATTGTACGTTAGATTACATTAATTTTCAGTTTTTATTCTTTTAAAAGCGAAAGAAACTAGTGAACAATAGTTGCGAAATTGCTTCATTAAAATTTCAGCTCTCAAAATCAATTTTAAACTTTGGAAAAATGATTTTTTTTTTTTAATATCAAAAACTCTGTGTCTACGAATTTTTCACAAGAATCTAAATTGTTTTTCGTGAAGGGCGAGTAAATGTATGATGTTTGAATATGTATTTGTTCAAGTTTCGTGAAAAACATCATTTTCAAATTTTTCCGAAATGAACTAATAAATTGATAATTCCTGATTCGAATGCATAGTATAAGCTCAATTTTAATTTTGTGGGACGCAAGAATATGCCCAGTTTTTATCATTCGGAAACAGGGCAACGAAGAGCTATTAGTGGCTCAGAACTTAATCAATTTTTTTGTTAATGAAGTGAAATTCATAGTGTAGTAAAAAAATGTTCATGTATTTTTCTCATTTTGAAGTTTGAAAATTCAGCTGATATTCGTTTTAAAATTATTTTTACTTTACTTTTTTCCATTTTCGTGCCATATACTGCAACTGAGGCCATATGCACGGATAGATGGATGCTTAGATTTGGGAGAGAAGTTTGGTAGATTTTAGGTTTTAATTTTTGAAAATTTTATGTAGAATTTGTTATTTTTGGATATTTTTCTGATTTTCAAAAATCGTTTATTTTCTATTGGTGTCTCATTTTTTGAAATTTTTTTCATGTGATTTTTATTTTATTTTTTAATTTTGTTTATTTTAGTACCTTTTTTATTTTTATTTTACTTTATGCATATTTTTGTGCAATTTTTTATTTTATTTATTTCTGAACAGTTATTTATTTTTATTTTTTTTCTTTCAAATTTGGTTTTTCTCATTTTTGAATTTTTGTTAATTTGTAAAAAATTTTTTAATTTTCAAACATCTTCATTTTTGAACAATTATTCATTTTTCGATGTTTTCTCACTTTTGTTTTTTTTATGTGTTAAATTTCTGAATTTTTTTCATTTACGAATCTTTTTGTTTTTGAACATTTTTTTTTACACTTTCAGTTTACACCTTTTCCTTCTTTTTTCAGTTCGAATATATTTGTTTGTGGAATTTCCACTTTGGAACAATTTCTATTTTTAAATTTATTTCTTTTTTAAATTTATTTCTTTTTGAATTTTGTTCCTTTACGCATTTTGTAGTTTTTTTCAACACTTTCACTTTGAGACTTTGCCATTTTTCCATTTTTCTACTTTTTATTCAGTTCCATAATTTTTCATTTTTGAGGATTTTTTTGTTTTCAATCAATCATTTCTCATTTTGAGTAATTTTTTATTTCAAATGTTTTCTCTTCTGATTTTTTTTTCCAATTTAAATATCTAATTTTTTTTCTTCCAACACTTATTTTAGAACTCTCATTTTTGAATAGTTTTTCTCAATTTTTTTTTGAATAATTTTTTATGTAAAATTTTTTAAAATTTTTGATTGTGTCTCATTTTTGAAGAATTTTCAATTTCTTATGTCGTTTTTCAAATTTTTTTTATTTTTGGATATTCGTTCAGTTTTTAGAAAACTTGTAGTTGTCAATAATCTCTCATTTTTGAACGATTTTTCATTTTTACAATTTTTTTTCCTTTCTAAATTTTTTTTATTGTTTCATTTCTTTCATTTTTGAATGTTTATTCAATGTTTGAAAACTTTTCTTTATGATTTTTTTTTCTCATTTTCAAATACTTATTTCACTAATGATAAAAATTTATGAGCTCGAACTTGTTCGGTCCCCACGACTACTTCCTTTATATTAATTCTTAGATGGGAAAGGGAGGGAGGGGAGGACTAAATTCTGTGAAATATATTTTTCCAAAAAGTTGAGAGAAGTTTTGAAACGTTTGAGTCTATAGATGAAAAAATTATATTTAAAATTTGCTAATGATTTAAACCTCAAAATATATCACCTAGATGCGGTGATGAATAGAAATAAACGAAAATATATAATTAATTTTTCAAGGCTCCAGTCCATTTTAACCGAAGTTAAACTTGGGTGATGATTTATGGCAAGTATTGCTCGCTTGCTTTCGGAAGTCTTTCCTTCACACCCAGTGAACGACGTGCAGACTTCTGTAAAACGTATTATTTACACGATGTACAGTTATTTTACGTTATTTTAAAGTTTGTTGCTTTGCATGGCGTTGCGATGCTTTCTTTGCCATGCATTTTATTCGAAGCTTCATCCGATATCGGGTAAGTACGAAATATAATTTTTTTCTAGTTATCAGCGGCTTTATGCCTAAAGATTATGTTGAAGTATAGCATTGCTAGATGATTATCTATCATATATTATCAGTTAGCATTTTCTACGAGCTATATTTATTTTCAACCGCGCTTTGTAGTTAATTGAAATGCCCTAAGATAATACGGAAGCGGAGTAAAGATAATCACGTTATATAATTTCTTAGCCTTTTATTGATTTTTATTTTTATATTGTCGACAATATTATTTTTTAGGACTTGGACGAATTATATTTGTTATACCATCAAGCGTACGCCGACGATGACGAGTTTTCCAATATGAAATTTTTCTTTTTATGCTCAGTATTCGGTGTGTTTACATTGTGGAATGTGTTTTATATGTTCCTGTAAATTAATAGACGAAATTTATTTTGAAATGAGTTTCGCAGTATTTTACGGATTAATCGAATGCAACGGTAAAGGTTCATTTCGTTTACGTAACGAATTACTATTATTTTTATTTTTCGTATTCGTTTTTTTTTTTTAAACCATCCCGTTTTCCTATTTCGCGTTATTTTTAAGCAGGTAGAAATTGTTATTGTTTGTGTGTATTAGGTATTTTTATTATGTAGGAAATTTTTTATGGAATTAAATTTATTTAAAAAATATTAATATTGTTATTTTGTTATACGTGATCGCTCGAAGTAACCGAGACGGTGTTCGCGGTTTAGCGAAGTGGTTAGGGAATTCTTATTTGTTATATCGAGCAAAAAATATGGCCATTCCAGGATTCGGGTGTCAGCAAACTTGAAAGGAAGCTAGTAAGCAAGTAAGTGGCGTGACTGTGTTTAAAAATGCGCGATTAATTCTAGTGTTAGTTTTCAATGTAATGGGAATCTAGAAATGATTGTATTGGCGTATATGCGTATATGATAAACATTTGTATAAATAAAAGAGCTAACGGTAGACGAAATATACGCGATACTTGATTGTATTGGTGGTTGGAATTATGGCTTACTACAAGGGTTGATGTTTTGTTCTGAATATCCCCGAGATAGAGCATACAGCGATATGAAGTAAATAAAGCTGGAGATTTAGCTCTATAGAAACGAAGAATAATTTATCGCTCGAACGGAATTAATAATATTATCAGCGAAAAGGTAATTCGTTTACATTGACTGGTCGGACGAAAGCCGATTAAACTTCGACCATGTGATACGATAAGTGGAAACGAATGCGGAGGAATAGGTGTTATTTAAAGTTTACTCGCCGACGAGTCGATGATAACTGTGCATCTCGAGTAGTTGGTATAATTTAACCATTACATTAATTTAGAAATAATATGGTTTCTTTTTCGGGTTGAATTCCGTCGAAGTATTCGCCTTTCTGTCGGCATAGCGGAAAATCACTATTTGCAAACTCAGAGTATGCATAAATTTCGCCAGTCGATTAAGTACATTTGCATGTGCCCGTATTTAACGTAATGATGACTTTTTTGCAGGATATCGACGTCGATTATAATCAATTCAAAGCCCACAATGAAAGTAAAAATATTTTCAAAGCAGCCCGAACTCCCGCAGTGATCACGGCGATTATTATTCTGTTCTATATCGTTTCCGGTATCTTCGGTTTAGTGGGATTATACGCGTTGGCGAATATCGCAAATCTTATCATGGGTATCGCCATTTTAACGCTGGCAACTTGGGCGTACATAAGGTGAGAATTCAAATTTTTTTTTAACCCTGATGCTTCTGATGCTTCCTCAAAAAAT
Source organism: Phenacoccus solenopsis (assembly GCA_009761765.1). Classification (NCBI taxonomy): domain Eukaryota; kingdom Metazoa; phylum Arthropoda; class Insecta; order Hemiptera; family Pseudococcidae; genus Phenacoccus; species Phenacoccus solenopsis. The sequence continues at coordinate 14,920,695 of CM019753.1, forward strand.
TATTAGCCAGCTGCTTCCGTGGGGTACAGATGCATCCCAGTTTATTATAATTGCTTAAGAACTCATGAAATACGAAATTTTTTACGAAACTGATTGTTCTTTTTGTGTGGTGAATACTGAATACTGAACTGTAGTGAAGTCATAATAATTTTTGCCTATTCAAAATATTGAAGGGGCTGAGATTGCATGTTCGAGATGAAAAAAATTGAAAATAAATATCTCGTGACCTATCGATGATGAGAATATGGGAGTTGCATCAACACGTAGAACATATCTTTTAGTGTTATTGGTTAAAAAATTGTGCATAGGTGAGGAAGAGGGGGGTAAGAAGGGAAATATTTTAAATTACGTGCAAAAAAGTATAGGGAAATTTTTTTTTTTCAATTTTCATAACGGATAATTTTTGAAAATTCCCATCAAGTGCTGTATTTAAAAATGGTTGCAATACATGGCACGTTAAACTAAGAAGTAAGTAAGTAAAAATTGCTCGATAGATTGGAGTGCATCTCCTTCAACATAAGATAGATGCCCCCCCTCCCCCACATATGTTTTAAATTTTTTTATTATAAATATAAAAAATTCATAAATGCCTTAGTATTTTAATATTCAAAGTTTTATTGGAAGAAACATGAAACAGGTTCTCGGTCTGAGAAATAGGAATAGTTTTTCACTTCATTGTCATATAAATATAGCTACAAGAAAAAAAATAACAAAAATAGTAATTATGATATTTTTAAATTTTATTAAATCCGTTTATGTTGAGAGCACCGATAAAAAAGTATACAAAATAAAAATATTATTTTAATTCCATGATGTTTTGATTATTGAAAAAAATTTATAAACTTGGAAGTGTTAAATTTGTTTTTGATCATTAATTAATCTATATAAAGGTGAAAAATGATAGTAGAGTAACTAAATAAGTAACATAAATGTTAGAAAATCAGTGTTGCCATGAGCGTAGCATCGCTTTGCTCATGTGACTATACTGGTGAAGTATTCTAGGGTTTTAACACTATTGACGCCCATACTTTAATATTATGTTTTATTATTTTTAGGTACAGCGGAGAAATCAGAGATATAGGCGAAATCATCGATCATGGAGCTTCTTTAGTTTGGGAAACGGTGAGTGTGGATGTGAAGGTTGAATAGTCGAGTAAATCGTATTACAAAGAAGGTCCTTTCGTGGCATACTTTATTGACCTACAACAGGTTGGAGCATTTCGACTGGCTATCGAGAAATTTAAATAAATTTCTATTGGTTCTCCTAGCCATAAGAGTCTGAAAACAACAGCCAATAAAAATAAGGAATTTGCGGTGTGAGAGGGGTGATCGAAATTCTATCAATGCTCGTGAAAACTAATGCTCTGTTTACCTATTGACTGTTGGGTTGATATTGACGTCATCATTGAACATTGCATTTGAAATTTTTCATTCGGTCTCAGATGGTGTAACCTGTTATAAGTCAGTAAACTTTGCTTTCGGGGATTCTTTACGAATGTTTGGAGAGTAGCCTGATAAATATATAGTTTAGGTCCAAATTGGATCATTCCATATGAATTTGAAGAGTATGTTGACGTCATGTTCATTCAGTGGGCTTTACTAGCTTAGTTTTTAATGAAAAATAATACCCACTGCAGCCTACCTGATTTGTAGAGGAGAGGTGGTGGGAGGGTGCGTTCTTCGTAACTTCGCATTTGAACTCATTTGTAATCATATTCAAAAAGTTTCTGTTGTAGAAAAAATGTTAATTTAATAGATGAAAAATGATAAAAAAAATTAATTTTTCATCAGTTATTATTTAATATTAAATTTTTTAATAAAGGAAATCGAAAAATAATTCTTGAAAAAGTTGAAAAAATTACTTCTATAGATATGTGCAACAACGAAATAATTCGGCAAAGGACTCTGCATGTGAATATGCAGATAAGCTCATTTTGGATTTATGGTTCAGCTCAAAATGGTTGTCCACTCAGATTTTGAGAAGAACTGGAGAGAGAACAAATACCTCAAAATTTTCGTTTATGATCTTTTATGAAAGAGTGGATTGTGGACAACAGTGTATTCAAATTTCAGTTTTTTAAGTGGGTCCGGGAGCGAGTTAGAGCAAATAATCTTTCGTTGAAGAGGTCTTGAGTTGTAAGATGTGATGAACTTTCTATATTTCCTCACCAAATCGACCTAGAAAGGTCAAACTTCGTATGTGGGGTTATTTGGGAACCAACATAATTATGGTCCCTTTAACTTGAATAAAAAAAGATCCAAAATGGCGACTGGTCAATATTTGAAGAAAATTTGAGCAGTCTCAGACAGCTTAAATTCGACGAATAAAACTCATTACTGTGAGACGTATAATTAATTCAAATCCATCTTCACATGTGTTGTTGGAGGGGAGGAGAGGGATTTATTTTTCTCATAAACAGATGGGGTATACGAGAGATTGAAAATTTTGTATTGTAGTGTATTACGATGAAATGAGCCTAAATGACTAATCTATTGATATTTCAACTTCCTAAATACTTTTGGAGAGGAGCTGTTGCAAAAAATCCCTTTTGGAGGGTAAGGAAATTTTATGATTGGTCATACTGTTAATTTTTGAGACTTTTTTTCAACCAAGAGCTACCGGACCTATCATTGAGGATTATTATTGTTTTTGAGACTATTTTCTAAACATTCGTGAGAACGGAATCACTGTATTAAATTTATTGTAACTGAAAATTATCGATATCGCATTTTACTCGTTTGCTATGCGGTGATTAATAAATTAATTTTTGCAGTTGATGAAACCGGTATATCAATTATTCGTGGAGAAAAGTCTCCAACACGCGGCTAAAGAAGCGACAAAAGTCTTAATCAGACAGAACTCTCAGATAAACGGCAAAATAAGTTCGTGATAAAATCAAAGCAATACGTTTTCTTTTTTTTTTGTGATATTATTTTTTTTATGTGTGTTTTCCCGCGAAATTCACTTGTTATAATTTCATCTTTGTAAATTTATAACTATAATTGTTAATTTTAACATTTCATCTTTAAAAATTTTTTTAATAATTTGTTGAAAAAAAAATGTGGATTGTGTAAAAGAAATATTGTGTGTATTTTTCTTCGTTTGTAAAAATATGGCAGTTATATAAGCTTCTGTTTCATTTTAAATTTTTAAGTGCAACGTGATTACAGATTATTTTAAAATTCACAGTTATCATGGTACGTTGTGACTGTTTTCCTTTTTTTCTTTTGTCTCGGTTATTAGTTAATGTTTAAGAAATTAATGGTACAAAATAAAAATCGTAATTTCTTTTTTTAAAACACTTTCCATGTTTAACTTATGATGCAGTGTTGGCATATTGGATTATAGCGATTGGAATGCGCGAATAGGTACCATAATTTAATCAATTGTAATGGAGCCCTTGAAGTGCCAAATTTCAGAAGCCCCAACTCCCCTCCTCTGGGTTGTGGAAAAAAATATTCATATGAAAGTTGAAGGAAATTTAGTGTAGAATAAAATTGCTCTCAGTTACTTGTGCTATGCGATCAAACCCGGAGAAGATACAATGAACATATCGTTTTTGTGGTGTTCCAAATTCCCCCGCTCCCCTTATGGAATACGCCCACTAATTAGGAATGAAGAATTAATACGTTGTAAGCGGAACTGGACTCTACATATTGTTTAAAAAAAAAACTTAGTTGAGTATTTCTCTTGTAAACGACCCTCATATGGTTTAGATTTACTGGACTAAATAGTGGAAATGTAAGAAGTAAGTTTGAATTGAAAATATGAAATTTAACAAATTTTATTTCAATACAAAATGAAATCTAGCGATGTTACAAATCGGCTCACTTACAGCAAATGTAAAATGATCATTATACAACGTAAAAATAATCGTAACACAAAATACAAAGTAATACTAAAATTGTGAAAATCCTTTTTCAAAGAAGTGACCAACTAAAACAGCGACATTAAAATCGATTTTTTAACCAAAAGAAAAGTATAAGCTTAATTTAAAATAAAAAAATAAATATTTAAACAGAAAATGCAAAGTATGCGGTTATAAAAATTAATCTCGACGAATTACGCTGAAGATAAATAAAAGTACAAATGGCATGTAAAATAAGCTGTGCGTTAATTGAATTCCGTAGACCAACATCGAGGTGTAACGTACAAATCGAATTTGTAGACTAGTGTTATTTTTCCTTGGCAGAAATATCGAAGTCAACGAACTAACGTTACGAGTGATCATTCGAGATGAACATTTGTTTGACCATTTTAACGTAGCGAATATGTTGCTCGGTAAGATTTTTGTTAATAAATTCCAACTTCTTTTTAGTATATTCATTGGATGGATCCAATTCTAGTATTTTAGTAGCGTCAGCATGCGCTCTATCGAAATCTCGAAGAGCTACATACGCATCCATTCTTCTGGTTAAAGATTTTAAATTATCTGGCGTCTGGTTCAGTACTTTTTTACATAAATCGATGACGAATTCGTAATTGCGAAAGTGCAACTGGCAAGCTGCCATGTTGTTGCATAAAGCCAGATAAAGGGTATTTTTACCCGGCATTTCTTCATTGACTATTACAACTACCAGTTTAACGGCTTTACTAAATCTGTGGAACGCGTCGACGAATCTCTTCTCATTGAATAGTTGATTACCTAGAATAAAGAGAAATAGAAGTAATTACGACTGCTACGAAAAAAGGTACAGATTGTGAATCCAATATGTACCTCGTTCTTTATGAGCTTTAGCTGTATTCAATTTCTGTTCGTCAGTCCATTCGAATATTGGAGGCGGGTTTTCAAATTTAATGAGCTTCACGAAAACAGTGATCTCTTGGTTGTTTAAATTTAACGAAATTTTACTTTCTTCTTCTTCAGTCATGCAGCGTAATGCTTGTTCCAGACCGCGATCTAATTCGCAATCCGCTTCGCCAATTGTTATACAAAGATCTCTAATATCGACGTCCGGCTTGAAGTATTCCGAATGTAAGAAACTGCTGGTATCTTCGACATATAGATTACTCAGAAACACATCGCATTTCGCACCCTCTGAGGGTCGATCTATGCATTTACTCTTGGAAGAAACTATTTCTTTACCTAAGAGTAATGATGTTACAAAATTAGGATATTCGGAGATTTCAATCAGATATATATGGTGAAAAAAATGAACAAAATTGTTATAGTATTATCTTACCAACGTAGCAGTGTATAGGTACTCTCCTCTTTTCCCGTTGTTGATTCATGTTGAGTTACTCTGTAGTTCAAAAGTGCTGTTCGTCGATGAATTTCATCTGAATGGAATTCGCTGAAAGAAATAATCAAATGTATTTTTAAAATTAAAATTTTATTTTAAAAGTACTCGAGTTTTATTTTTAATGGATTTTATTTACGAATTAAATCCATTCATTTTTATTATTATATTATGAGTTATAAATGGTGATAACCGAGAAATCAGAAATTAATTAGGCATTTTATGACATCATAGTGAGAAAAATAGCTCATGTATTACGTACTGTATCAATAAGCTGTTCTCATTCAAATATTTAATCCTTCACTTTCATAGACGAAATAATTACTTTAATTATTTCTCTTGGAACTCTAATGTGCTCCCGCAGAAATTAGAATTGATAACATGTAGCGATCGAAAGAATAGGAAAAGATGACGTGGGTGGAAACGAGCAGAAAGTATTCTAGAGAAGATATTGTCAAATGACACCCTAATGAGCAAAGTCGAGTATAAAGTATCGTTTAACTTTAATCATTATTCTTTTTCAAATTATAATTTAATTCTTCAAGTTAAAACATATATTGTCATGAAAAAATAAAATAAAGAAATGTTGAACGCTGTTCTCACCAAGTCGCTATTACATCTTAAAACTAAGCTAGTGATGGAATGAGAATATTTTAACTGGGACAAAATTGAGAATATTCTCATATGATTTTTCGATAATATTTTTAGACTTCGAGAAAAGATCGAAAGAATATTCTCGCCCTTCTCGGGATCGCGGCGTGGAAATCGAATAATTTAGAAAAGGCATGTGAGTATGACTTATCAAAATGCTCAACTTAATAAGCTGAATCAAAATGAAAATGTAACTAAAAAAAATCCATATTTTCTTCAAACATCGTACATGCAAAACTTGAAAACTTTATTATTTTTCTTTAAAAAATGTTGATTCTTAGTTCCTTATCAATCCTCTTAAAAATTTTTGTTCTTCAAAATTAAGTATTCAAAAAATTTATCAAGAGCTCGTAGGTCGAGGATATTCTTATTTTCAAACTTTATGATTAAGTCCTTGATAATTTACAATAAATTTAATATCAGAATGTTAATCGCAATAAGATAGTTTTTATTAGCTAATTTTTTGTTTCTTCTTCTTCATAAAAGAAGATTGAGGAAGTAATGCATTTTAAAAAGATTTTAAAATATATTATAGTAATGCATCAAGTTATGGCATTCTCAAAAATTATGCATTATGAACTGAAAGGAGCCTAGCCCATCTAACCCCTCTTTAATTTGGACTTGAAATCATGATAGGAAATTTCATAAATTGTTTACATCTTTTCACCAAATCGACGTACAAATAGTCATGGACGAGTGAAATTCACTTTCTAATTCATGAAAAGTTTTCATGTGAAAAGACGTATTTTCAATCATCAAAACAATGCCCTCACATGGAAGTATCGATTGAAACTTCATCTACCATGGGCGTAGCCAGCGAGGGGCAAGGGGGGCAATTGCCCCCCCTGGATTTTGAAAAAATTATGTTCCGGTTTACTCACAAGACTATTTTCGAATATTTCAAGCCAACTGAATAAAATTCGCAGAAAATAGGATGTGTGTGTGAAAATGTGCGACTAGCGCAACACTGATAGCAAAGCAGCAATGTGCACCTGCACAAACGTGTTCATATGAATCTTCCAGACAAGTTGAATGTGTTCAGTTGTTATTTATTATTTTCGAGTTTCAGTATCTGAATCATCTAAATATTGAGTCTGAACATATATTTGCATATAGCATTGACCACCCTCCCTTCACCCTCCATGGTGCAACTGGAACACAAAAAAAAGTATAATTCTACCTTTTTGCCCCCCCTTGGAAAATGTTCTAGCTACGCCCTTGTCATCTACCACAAGGATCTAGAGCAAATATTCCGTTCATATATAACACGGAATGATTATTCTAATTTTCAATCAGTTTTTCGATTTGAGGTGATGTACTTATATCGCGCGTCCGATTGAACCCATACAAGCGAAGCGCCAAATTCACTTTCAATCAACAACGAACTGGATACCTATAACATATTGGTGACACTGATTTATATATTTTCACAACCCATCGCAATGCATTTGTTGCTACTGATGTAATATGAAAGTATATATTTTGATATATCATGAATGGGAATTTTCTGTTTTGCCTGTATGGAGTTCAATTAGAGGCACGGTATATGTTTTTGAAAAAAAAAAAAAAAAAAATTAAAACTTTTTACAACCTACGAATGTTTGATCAACTTCAATAGCATAAGAACCTGTTGGATAGATTTTATTTCTAGATTATAAATCAATGAGCTTCAAAAACAGATTTTTGAGATTTCAAATGCTTACAGAAGGTTTAACAAAGTTTTTAAATTTTATTTTTCTCGCATTTTTTTTTTAAATTTGTGATACAGATGGGCCCTGATAACTTTTGTTCACAAAGCAGTCATTATGCTGTATTCATGTGGCATAATTTTTCAAGAAAAACACTTGAAGCACACAACAAACCTTTTGTAATTGGTAAATATTTATACTTACTCAACTGTTTAGTGATAGAATATGAATTGTTTATTTTTTCCTCCAAATTGATACCTGCCTATTATTTTATCTTTCCAACGTTTATATGTATAGGTAGCTAAGTACACTGTTAAATTTTTCACTTACGTTTAAAAAAATATTCATATCGCTCTAAAGAAAATTAACTATGTAAACATCGAACCATTGAAATAGAAGATGTTTTCTTTATCTAATACTTATTGTTTGAATGAATTTTTTTGAAAAAAATCCATTCTTCGACGCAAATTGAAGTACTTCGTTCAATACCAAGGAACAAACTTTAATATTGAAGAAAGTGAATCATTTCGATAAAACTATAGAACACGGAGTGTACCTATGTTAATAAATTTTTCTTGTATAAAATAATTTAATTGCGGTTATTTATTACCAGATTTTTAATAATTATAGGCAAAAAATGCTTTTAAAACGATTATTTCATGCACTAATTTATCAAATACTTTTAGTATTCACCATAAGTGTTTCCACCGTTTCCAGTATCGAGAAAGGTACCCTATTGGCAAGGAATCCGCACATAATTCCGTATATCGCTTAAAAATCCTCATATAAAACCGCATATCGTGGTAAATAACGCCTCAAAATCCGCAGCAGTAAAAAAATAAACGCGGATTTTGATACGTTAATGCTTTCAAAATCGCGGCAAATACCGCACTCTTTCTATCCGCACTTTTTTCCGCACAAAATAACGCTGCGGGAACGCGGTTAAAACCGCGCAAAAAACTGCTGTACGACTACGCAGCAGTTTTTTGCGCGGTTTTAACCGCGTTCCCGCAGCGTTATTTTGTGCGGAAAAAAGTGCGGATAGAAAGAGTGCGGTATTTGCCGCGATTTTGAAAGCATGTACCTGAATACGCTAGCCTATTGGCAAGGATCCGCACATAATTCCGCATATCGTTTAAAATTCCTCGTATAAAACCGTATGTCGCGGTAAATAACGCTTCAAAATCCGCAGCAGTGCAAAAATAAACGCGGATTTTGATACTTGTGAAGTTTTAGGGAGAATTGTACAACTTAATTTATAAATAAAAGTGACGGGAAATATGTATATAAAAGTTAAATTAATTAATTTTATTAAATGATAAAATCTGTTTTAAATTTTAATATAATTTTAATTAAATGATTTTTAATTTAATTATAATTAATTATAATCACTGCCAAAAAATATGAAGCCTCACTTAACAAAATTTTATTGATAAATGTTTCCCATTTCCCTCTAAAATTTTGTTTGAGGGTTCAAAAAGAATTCTAAAATTACGACTCTCAAACAGTAAAAAAATAAAAAAAAGCTATCAATATTAAAATTCAGAATGTCTTTTTGTATGAATTTTTTATGCAAAAACTAAACTTTTACCATTTTCATCCATTTTAGGAAATACTTGCTTTTTGATTTTAATAATTTATTATTGTAGTGAAGTGAAACATATGAAATGATTTGATAATTTTTATTATTTATAAGATGAAATAAAAGGAAATTTGAATGCTATACCTACTTATACCATGCGTCCAAGTGATTCGTCGGGTACAATCAGCAAAAAATCTCTTTTCCAATTATTTGGAATTACTTTTTTTAAATGCAAAGAAATTGTAATGCAGTTAAAATGAATTTATCAGCCTTGAAATTCATTAAAGTAATTTTTAAAATAATTTCTACTTTAGAAATTTGTAGTTTAACTCTTATTATGTTATCAACAAACTAAGATTACTGAGATTTTTGCGCTGATTGTACCCGAATCACTTGGACGCACAGTATAAGAACACTCAATACGAAAATAAATTTAAATATTTAATTCCAAAAAAGTAGCATGTCATTCATTCATGTTTAAAAAAAAGTTTAGTATTTTTAATAAAAAAAAATTATAGAAAATGATGAAACGGATACATTCAATGAACTTTTCATGGTCTTTGCATAATAAATTAGGAGTTTAAAAATTGTTTTAAATCATTTCAAGAAAAAATAACATTTACAATTTTTTTGTATAAAAAAAGTTTAAAGATTATGCTACATCAATATATTATAATTTTGTATACATAAATATTCATGTACGTAATAAGGTTTTTCAAATTTATTGAGTGCATTAGGTTTTCATCATTTTCTACGATTTTTTATTAAAAAATTTCAAAATTGTTGAAAACTGTGAATATAATGTAAACCACAGTCTGGTGTCTATGCAACATTTGATTACAATAATTGTTCAAAAAAAAATTATTATTATTATTATTATTGTGAAAAATTTAAATAATATGAGCCGCAATACAATATTCTTATGAAATATTACAGAAAATATTTATTGAAAAAAAAAAAAAAAAAAAAAAATTTGAATGGCAACGGGGCTCGATTGGCTGCCTCACGCATAAATAGGCTTTATTTCCCTAATTTGCTATCTTCCAGGATGGCGCACTCCACTAATTCACGGATCAAGTACACATCTGCATCAGGAAAGGTTCAGAAGCGGATTTTGAAGCGGAATTAGAAGCGTACTCAGTGTAACATAGGTAACAATGATGCGCGTAACACCACCATGGTAAAAAGGAAGTTCGTTGGAGGTGATGAGCGTTTTATTGCGCGACTTTTGATGAATTTTTGTCAATAAGGAACACGTATGTGCGACTTTATATGCGGTTTTTAAACGTATACGCGACTTTTTATGCGGCTTAAAAGCCGTGCATCAACGCGGTACGGTTTTTCAAGCGATCTCGCATGCGGTAAATAAATACGCGCATATTAACGCGTTGGCGATTTTAAAGTCGCACCTAGTCCCATTTTGCCGCGCTGCGGTTTTTAACGCGGATTCCTTGCCAATAGGGTATGCGCAATAGAAATAATTAATTTTTATACCTGCCTACGCTTAAAGCTTGCTCATTATTTAACCTTTGATAATATTTTATAATGTTTCTCGTAGGTGTGCCTTCACTATAAGCGAAAACACACCGAAAACACCATTCATTTTAAAAAATCAAAACAACCCAGAGTTCTTATACCCATTAGAAGAAAAAAACGTAATACGTATAGCAAAAGGTGAGAAAATACGTTTATCCTGCGCCGGTGAATATTTCCATAAAACTTTTCATGTGAAAGAGCTAACGGCTAGGTGTGTCAAAAATGATATAGTTCAATTGAAATATCATATATTGTGGAAACAAGAAATCAAACTGCAAAATCTCGAATGTAAAGTTAAACCAGATCCTGCGGTGCGGTTTACTGATAAACGATGTTACAGTAACAATATCGTCATTGATATCGGTTACGTAATAAATAAAAATTTTTTAACCGTATATTCAGTATGTTTTGATAATTTTGAAGAAAAAACACTTTATTCTTGGTATAAGAACTCCCACGTATTCCTAGGCCATGAAGAAAAAGTGAAAAATTCCGCTTACGCAGGTCAAAATTCATTTAGTTATAACATTACTAGAGTTTACGAATATGACTATCAAAAAGAAGTATTCGCGAAAATATTAAAATCAGAAGATCTGGCCGATCGTTACATACGAAACAACTACCTTTTCACCATTGTCAGTAGTCCGCTTTTAACTAAGGATGAATTCGTTTACGGACCAGAGCAATCAGCTACCTTTCATTATTTGAATACCGCCCCTCAGTGGAAAATATTCAGCCAAGGAAACTGGAAAGTACTGGAAACAAGTTTCAAGCAAATGTTAGCCAATCGTGGATTTCAGTATGTAAATTTATAATCAATTTATTTCATTACTTTTTATCATCAAGGTAGCCGAGAGAAAGTGGCAAACAGGGAAAGTTACTCTGGACCTGAATATTTTTCAAATTCCAGAAGATAAAAAACACGGCTTAAAAACCGAATACTGTACAAAACTAAGAAAAATGCCTGAAAAAATGTCATCACTCATCATAAATTAAAAAAATTTAAGGAAATTTTATAAAAACAGAATAACGCCTACAAATTTCAAATTTTTTTAATTTTCACATAAACTGAGTTAGTGAGTACGTTGACAAAACTAACATTATTTCATGGAAGGTCGAAAAATCACTCATGTGCTGGGATCAATTGCACAGCTCTCGGCGACTACTCCCCATCACACTATTGAAAAATATTGAAATGCCTACCATTTTATATTTTATATAGATATGGAGTAGCCAGTGGAGTTTACGATGTGATGACTTTACCGGATCTATTCAAAGAAGAAAAAAAGATTTACCTAGCTGTTGATGAATTTGAAAATGACTATTTGGCGGTACCAAAATATTATTGGAGAGTGATGTATGATTACCGATTGAAAATTGGATACGCATTTGTTGGTATACATAATCCTTTTATGGACAGTGAAAAGTACAAAGATTTAGTTTTTTGTAAAGATATATGCGATCAAATTGATTGGTTGAGTATTGATAATAGTCGCCGTGATCAAGGTTATGTGTTTTGTTGTGATTTGAAAGAATTTCTTGCGGTGACTGGATATGAAAATATGTTTGAATAAATATTGAAAATTTTTATTAAATTAGTAACATTAATTACATCAGCGATAATATACTTACTTGTATGATAAGATATTTTACGCGAATACTTAAATTATAATAGGTGAATCTTCACCATGACCAAGTAGGTATTAGAGGAATATTTAAATTAAAATATTATAACTTCTGCCCAAATTACCGTAAAAAACTAAATGAATCTTTCCTTTTTAAAACTTATTGCAAAATAAAGTTTTGCATCCACTTTTTTCCTTTATTTTATTCGCAAAAAAACAAAAACAAAAACAGAAACAATAGTAGATACTTCAATTTATATCTTTACCCGGGAATAACCAAATTATTTATGGAAATTAAGACTGACATATCAATGGTAATGGGTAGGTCTCAACGTCTATATTTATTCATGTGAAATACATAAAGAAATTTGATTTTCAGGTTTCATATTTCAGCACGATTCTAGTTTCGGGAAATGTTTCACCAATTAACTTAAAAATTTAGGAGATTTTCGACTTCTAAACAAAAACTCGTGAGAAAAAGGAAGATTAATTTTGATTAAAAATAGCAAAATAATTATTTACTGTTGTAACTTAATTGGGTGTGATGTATTAAAACTTCGAAAAAAGATGTAAAAAGTAAGAAAAAAGTGATAAAAATTAAGAAAGGAAGATAATCATTGGCAGAGATGTGTCATTTTGGGAATAGGGACTTGGGGTACAGTCATTAAAAAAAGAATAACAAATTCATAATTTTTATTTCTTGAAAGATTGTTTATGGAAAAATTACTCACATTTAGATGGTCAAACCCCTTATATTCCTATTTTTGATGCTTATGGTAACAATGCTAATTTATCATTTCCAGAATTTCTCAATCCGCAAAAAACTAAATAGGTAATTAGAGAAAACTGAGAAAACGTGAAAAAAAACACGTACGTAACAATAATGAGAAGATACACTACTAATATTTTGTTAATTTATACACATAATAATTATGATAATGATGTGGGCAATTATTTCACTACAATCTGGATATTGAAATCTCCGTCGCAGTGGTTTCCAAAGAAATCGAATCACCATTAAATCTGAAATAATTTCCAAACAAAAATATCATCTATTTTGTAAACTACGACTTAAACTAGGTACGCATTAAGTTATGAACGTACTTTCGTAACATAGAGGTACATAAAAATTATTATCAATTGATTTTTAGATCATGAATATATTCTTGTTTTCTCCTACTTTTATTTTGAAAATTGTATCACTCCACGCGAGAGCTCCTAGCTCACTACAAAGGGTCACTAGAGGCTGAATTTTTCTCAAATTATTTGCGACTTGAAATAAATCAATAAGCATTAAAAGTTCATCAAAATGAGGGAACTTTAAGTATGGGTAGGTATATTTAAAAATTTTCCTCTTTCTTTGTCCCTGCAATTGTGCATCACAAAAATATTAAAAAAATTGTTATGGCGTTGTAACTTTCTTGGTAGCCTACGATAATGTGTTAGGTATTTCAAACATTTTTTTTTCCAAACTGTGTCCACAAAAACATAATTATACTGCTCATAATGATGGTATTTTAAAATAAAGACATCGTTCATTAAAAAATGACATTTTTTAGGAAGAAAATGATTATCTTCAAGAGCAGTCCATCTTCACAATTTTTTCAGGAAATAGCTAAGTATGAAGTCTTATTCTACATAAAAAACGTTGATTTTTAAAAAATTATTTAGGAAGAACATTTTTGGTCACACCCTTACCGCCCTTCCGCAAACACACGTGGAAAAATTCAACGCATAACCTGGCTTATCTTATTCGATGTCTCGACGAGCGAAGCAGATTCTGACGTGAAGCGTTGAAACACGTCACATGCTATGTATTTCTTCTTCCCAGCATAACAATGAAAATGAGCTTTTTTATTTAGAATTTAACCTTATGAAAATAAATTATAGAAATGAATGTTGGAGGTTTTAACTAAACTTCTACTACTCTAAAGAGGGGCGCAGAGCGGCAAAGCCTGTTTTTACTGCCACTTGAGTAATTTCAGTTTTCCACGAGAAATGATAGCGATATCCTTGAGAATTTTTTATTCTTTATTCAAATACGTACGAATAATCAATAAAATGATAAGAAACGACAATAATTCAATCGCATTCAAACAACAAAAATTTTCAGCTCAATACGATAACACGAACTGAAACTGAGTATAAATCGCTATATATGTACTTCCGCCATAACAAATATCAGCGAACTGCTGGTCTAGCACGTGGCATAAACGATCGAGTCAGTTATGATCTATCTATAGGTATATGTTCGAACAAGATGTGGAATGTGTAGTGTTGACCCTTAGTTTAACGCAGATAAAAGAAAAATGTGATCGGTACTCTGTATATGTTACATATTCTTGACAGTGAATGTCCTTAAATAGCTTCTTATATCTGCGATTTAAGTTATTTTGTAACACTTCCAACATGAGTCGAGTAAGTTGTTTTTTGTTTACAACTTCAACTATACGCATCAACAGGTAGGTGATACAGCATATTTCAATTATTTACTTTATCCTGATTGTGTTTCATTCGCTTAATAGGAAAAAATCAATTCTGACGATGGTGACTTATCGTTACTTGACTTCTTAATGTACCACTCTTCAGAATCATCGAGTGATGAAGAACTGGTTATCGATATTTTGCCACCTAAGTCCATGAAAAAAGCATCGAATTCAACTATTCCTACCGAAATATATGATATTTCGTGCGATTCACCGACAATAATAGAATTAAACGATTCTGATAGCGATTTACACCACGAAAAAGCGACAGATCCGTTTAAGTGCAGAATAACAACAGATTTATTTAAATGTCGCAATTACAAATGCACAAGTCATCGTTGGAGCGAACCGGATATACCGAAAAACACCGATTTACAGGAACAAACCATGCAAATAGGTAAATACGATGAGGTTAAGAAAATCTGTCGACTGATATATCCGAATTTTAAATGTCGCAGTTCTAAATGTACTGGTCATTCGTGGAAGAATCCAGAAGGAGAAATTTCACCCACCAAGAAAGCCATCGGTACTCAGACCGACGAAAGCAGATTGAAAACCTCTAAAGTTTTTTTCCACAAGCGTACAGCTAAAGAAAGGAAAAATAAACGCGGTGTACCCTCACGTGGATATAATAATGTAACGAAGTATTATTTCGTTAAAAACTATTTTGCCTGAAATTTTTTACTGATACTATGATTTTTATTTCTATATTGGATTATATTGCTTTTTTTATATGTTATATGTACCTGTTGTAGTGTGTGGATTTTCCTCGTCCTTCGGATCGTTTTTCGCTGTCGAAGTAGCTGCGAATGTTCGTAGAGGTTTTGAAATAAATTCGATTGTTTTTCTCCGGTGTCCATAATATGATGTATAATTTAGGTGAAAATAATGTTATTAGCATTATCAACGAATTGACAGACGCACACAGGTTAAGGATCAGAATCTATTGCGTAAACATTTTTAACCCAAATCAGTCATTTTTCTCACAAGTAGTAGAGTGCCACTTATTTATAGAACGATTTTCTTTTTTTAATTTATCAGCGATTCCCACCTTAGACATCCTTCAGGGTCTCAAATAAAACCATCAATACTATAACAAAAATTTGGAAAAAGAAATTTCATGTTGTGAAGACTTATAAAAAGTTTAACACAATTCTTTTCCTTAAATCAGCGGCTGTAAAATTTTTTCTATTTGGTAACTTTTATCACCTAAAATTTTCGAATTGTCAAATTTTTTCTCATTCTTTTACCTGATTAGGCAAATGCCCTGCTTTTTGGTGCATGATTTTTTCTTCAGCGTGTAGCGCAAACAAATATGGAAAACATTTCTGAAAATTTGATGAAAGACTCTGTGGAATTCGGCAAAATTAGTTTTTTTGTTTTTGAATTTATCTCAAAATTTTGGTTCACTCAAATTTTTTGAGAAAATGGAAAGGGGCAAATTGCTCAAAATGTTCGTTTTTGGCTTATTTGAAAAAGCGAATCACTTTCAGCCAACCAAGTACATTTGGAGAGAAGTTAGACTATTAAATGGCTTTTTGTGGAAGTTTTGAGTAATGACATTTCATTAATCTTCCATATCTCCTTCTCAAATCCACCTGCAAAAGTCCAACTTCCTATGTGGACTTAGCTAGGGATCAGAATATAACCCCTCAAATTTTTTGTAGAGAAAATCAAGTCAGGAAATTTTATGGATCTCAAATCTTGTATGAAGCGTTCATTGGAATTATAATATAATTTCTTGAATTTGGATCAAATTAGATCCAATATATGAGTTCGTATAATTACTGCGGGAATTAAAATTAATTGTGTAGGGAATAGATTACGTGAATTCTTTGGCTGATAAAATTTTGATACAAACGATTCCAGGTATTGAAACATATCGAAAAAATTTTCAGATGTCGAGAATTTTGTTCTACTCTATACACATTTCTACCATTAATGTCTGGCCTAAACTTTTAAAACATTTTTAACATTTTTTTTTTTTTTTATAAAATCAATTTAATAAATAATGTTTGAATAAACAATACACTGATTTTCAAAAAAAAAAAAATTATACAACCTACCTACTTTCCTAATTAAGCACAAATTTTATAAAATTCCTTTCATTGTTGAAGAATTGAGCATTTCATGCTTATAGGCACGTATTTATCAACAAAATTAATAATGTGATGAGACTTCATGAGGTGATATTTTGTAAGAACTTTCCAAGAGGTCCGAAGTAACAAAAATTCTAATATTGCTCAATAAGTGTGATCACTTTCAGGCTAACCAAATTACTGACCACTGTTTATGTTTCATATATGTATTTATATGGATAAAATGAAGTCTGTATTAGACATTCGAATGATAAATTATCAATTCGCCTGTTATTTCCAAAAATTGAAGCTAATACATGGTGCTTTTCCTATTAAATGAAAATTTGTGGTAAAAATATCTGATAAAATTTTTTCAAGTCTTAGAACACAAAATGTAAGAATTAAAAGAATGTACTACATCATTTAACAAGAAATATTTTTTCTGAACTGAAATGTTTGATGGTTTCATTTGAACCCCAAAGAAATAATTTTTAGAGTATGGGGAATCGTTGACTTTCAAAAAACAAAGTGACACCCCAATAGGTAGGTCTAGGTACGTGATATAATTTAATTTGGGTGTTTCAACTTACTCGCCATTCATTACCGAGGTAAATCATCACTGCGAAAACTAAATCCATTAAAATACTGGCGTACATGGCAAATCCTGTACATCTGGTTTCGTTGAAATTTGCCGGCCAATTTCTAGTTTTTATCGCGTAATATGTGCAGATAAGTAATAAAATGAAGATGTATGAGAATGTGTCGATTATTATTTCTTCATTTAATGGGCACATTTCTTCGCCATAATATGTGTGGTTTTTTTCTCGATACACCGTATAGGGTAATGGGTGATTTTTGTGCAATGAATGCACGCAAATACCTGCTTCAATACTTATCAATACTGACGTAATTATAATCTGATAAACAAATGGGAAAATTAAAATTATTATTAGCGTAAATCTAATCTTTTAATATATGAAATGAGAATTCGATTGGGATTTATTTTTACTTGAGCTCGCAATGATAAAAATCTGGCATTCAAATTAGGATATTTTTTTTTAGATATGGCCAATATGCGTGCTACTCTGTTTGTTTTTACTAACAAAGCAGCGTACATCATGGCAAAACTAATGGCTGGAATTATTCTTATGGCTGCACATGCGATGGTGCTTGGTGACAGAACGGTTATGAAGGAATTAACGTTGGCTAAAAGCATTCCGGCGAATATCACGTAACATAACTCTTTCGTCGAGGATTGCACAACGGGAGTATTTCGGAATCTAATAAATACTAATAGGATGGTTGAGATTAACAGAATACTGAATGCGGAAAATATCATAGGTATCAAAATCTGCGTATCAGGGGTTGTATGCCTCACAGGTATAGGTATGCATCCTGAAATAATATTTTTGAATTGTAGCTTCCATATAATTACGTTTTACCTTTAATACGTTTTCGTACCAGTTTTATTTTCATTCGACATGAAGCCTTGTTTGCAAACTAAGCATTGTTCTGAGTTCACTAGAATTTCCAAAGGTTTGCATTGAACGCAATCCCAGCAGCATTTATCTTTTCTTAAAACCTGTGCTCGAAATTCATTAGCGTTTACCTACTGAGAGAATTACGTGAGTTACCTATTTTAAAACCAATGAAAGTTAATTTACTTTGGCATGCTTCGGCGAACAAGGTTCACTGCATGTAGATTTTATGGTTTTATTTTCGGGAAATTGGGGTGCACTGTAGAGTCGTAATACTTTTTTACTCGTCCTGTTTAATTCAGTCTCTGTGAAGTCACCAATTAGAACGTAATCGTAAGACCCATCTTCAGTTTTTTGAAAATTGTGTATGTTGTATCTATTACATGAAAAAATCGATTAGTTGGCTTTTAGCTATTAAAACTTGCTGCTGGGAAAATTTTCCCCTCTCCCCTTAATTACACTACTGAACAAAAATTCGTATTTTTCGAAAAATAGAAGAAGGCATAGTCAATAATTGTCAAATTATCTCAAATGGACCCATACAAATTTCAGCCTCGAACCCCCTCCCCCCCTTAGGAAAAGAATCAAAAGTTTTTTAATTTGTTAAAAAAAATTTTCTCCAGAGAGATTAAATTCGGGTATGTTATGGTTCTAAACACCACTTATCATGTGAAACCATGATCTAGAAAATTTGATGTTTTCGGGGCCTTTCAGCCCTCCCTCTCAAAATTATGGACATTCACCATTTTGAGTTAAATCAAAAATCTAAAAATAGTAAATCTACATAAGTCTATTGGAACCCAATCTACTGAAAAATTTTCCTTAATTTCTACTATATAATAGGTATAATTATTTTTTATTTTTTTATTTGGGTTGGAGGTGAGAAATATATAATGAATGCATACATTAGAGGGAGCCTTATTTTGCCTTTTTTTGAAAAGTGAGCGAAGGGCGGGGTCAGAACCCCCTATGAGGTCAATCTCTCGAATATTCTAATATTGTTGAATCGTGCAGTTTTTCTATAATAACAATCGTTGCGTAAACTTTACTGAAATTGATTTTTTAAACTAAAAAAAAAAATCATAATTAATTTCACTATGACTACTTCAATATTATTGCTATGATATCCCTGCAAAAAAATTTTCATACTGTTTAATTTTCACCCGAAATATATTTATTAATTTTGTATACAATAATGATTTATGGCCCTTAAAAAAATTCCACCCTGCACCACCCTCATCCCATTCCCACTACCTCAACTGTACACCTGAAAAACGTATGTTTCGAAAATACATAATTTTCAAACCCTTCCCATTGATATATCTCGGCTACGGCTGTGAGGAGAAGAGTGATCATCAGTAATTACCAAATGACCTCAGATAGACCTCATAGAAATTTTGGCCCTGGTACTCAATTTTTACCAGTGCCAAATGGACTCAACCTTTTTGAATTTATTACAAAAGTATCAAAACCCAAAAAGTACCTAATCTAAAAACGACTTCCTTTGAAGTTCGGTTTCTTTGGCATATTTTTTACATCAAAAGTCGATCATTTCCACTAATGTCTATATAACTGGTGCATTTATAATGAGGCCGAAATTTTATGAGGTTCATTTGAGGTTATTTGCCAACTATTAACCATACTTAACCGTTCCACTTCGCGAAAAAAGCCAAAATTCCTTCTATCCAAATGTATAATAATTTTGTATGATTACTCCTTGTAGTAGCAGTGCGGAAGCTTCTCTTTTGGGAGAAAGAATGATTGGGAGAGGGTACAATTTCTTAGAACGTAATATCTAACGTTTCGGTGATTTTGGAGGGGGGAAGAGAAGATTTAATTTTTTGTCGATTCTCAATAAATAATAAAATTTTAGTTTTTAAGACCGTGCCTTATTTGAAAAAAAAAAAAAATGAAATGAAATGAAATACTAAAGAATAGAATAAAACTAATTTTTAAATTCATGAGAAATAATTGTAAAAATAATAACAGGATGAGCAATTAATCATTTCAAAAGTTCTAGAAAAAAAAATTAAAATTTTGAAGAACTGAGACACGAATTTTGGGACGAGCTTGAAAAGTCTCTTTTATTTCCTCAAATTTTTGGCGTGTAGGAATTATCCACCTACCTTCACTTCCACCAACAATGATTGTTTGTCTCTTCTAAATCGACATATTAAATCTCGAGTCGCAAAACTTGAGTCAAGTGAAGATAAAAATAAATATCCTTACACAAAGCTGAAGTGGAAAAAGTTTGTATTTTTTATACTTGGTTGTTATGTTTGATTCTTTCTTTCTTTTCTTCATTAACGTGCCATGTACTGCAACAAAGGCCAGAGGCACGGAGAATATGGAGAAGACTAAATGAGGGGGAGGGAAATGAATAACTAAATATTAAATTAAGAAGGCAATCATTTTAATTCTTTGTTGTAAAGCTTGTTGGTCAATTTAAATTGAAAATTTTCCAAGGCTGTTATTAGCAGTGCTCTATATAGGGACATGTGAAGCTAAGGCACAATTTTAAAAAAATGTATGTTATTTCATTTGTTTTGATATAGCAATTACATTCTTGGAACAGTCAGTTTTTCGTTTCTACTTCTTAAAGATTTTTTGTCTTCTCAGTTTTATTGGTAGGTAAAATTAGATTATTGATTGGTTGAAAATAAGGAGTGTAGTGATGCTGATTGGTCGAATTTTCAAAAAAGCTTAATTTAATTGCGTTTAATATTTATTCTATAATTTATGTACCAACCTGATATTGGCAGGCATGCGTTCGTGCTTGAAATTAAATTGGTCTCCAAAAAATGAAAAGTTTACCTTTTGCACATATTTCTAAAAAAAAATCATCCATAATAAATTTACTAGATTTTCAAGTATGATGGAGATCTGCTCCGAAGAAATCTTTAGCCTCCACTCGTCATATTCTTGTACACACTTTGCCAAGATACTACCTTGAAACATGTTTTATAAAACGCATTCTGCATTGGAAGTGCGCCCTTGTGTACATCCGTACATCCACTTTTTAACATATCGTGCAAAGCATGGGCAAGTGCATAAACGGATTTAATGATATAGGGTACTTTGGGATTTTGCTCGTATTTTTCCTTTAGTACTTCTTCTCCTATCAAAAAATTTATTTAAATAAGTGGTAATGTTGTAGTGCTTATACCCTTACCTATATTTAGATATGTTATTCAAAAAGTAAAAGGAAGACATAGCTTACCAGTACACGTATTAAGATATTCGGAATGATTTGCAGAAGATTTGATTTTACATTTAAAGTGATTTTCCCAAAATTCTTCAAACCATGGATTTCGTTTATTATTCTGCAAATTCCTGCTCAAATAGTAATCGTCGAACTGCTGAATGTAGGATTGTTTTAAACTAATGGCGAGTTCGCCAACAGCTAGTTCTTCATATCTCTGACGATTAGATCGTCTCGGTGGCCAGCCATCTCTTTATTAAATAAATATTCGTCGTGTTAAATAACAAATAATCGATAAGGATATGAGGTAAAAATTTATCTTGATTTCAAACAAGTGTACCATTTACGTACCCTCCTATAATCACGAATCTTTTATTCAAATGTTCTTCACTTTTCATTTTGTGGAGAAGTAAATTCATGTGCGATGAACTATCGTAGCAAACTATGACATCCACTTGCTGGTATGATGGCATAACATTTGATATACCTCCAGAATCAATCGTGTTTAGTGTATCACTTTCTATTATATCTGCGATGCATATTCCTCGCTTGGAAGCCAACTTTTGGAAATGCCTCAAACCACTTAATCCAAACGAATCTAGATTTGTATTAATTGTACATTGTTGAGCGCGAAAAATAATTTCATTATTTGATTGGTTGATTTGAAAATGCTAAACATCTTACCCACAGAATGTACGAGAGATACGTAAGTCCAGTTAAATGCTTCTAAGATTTTGATTATGCCTTCTGTCATAAATACATTTTCCGGCACGATAGACATAAAGTAAGGATACAATTGAGTTTTATCTTCGAACAAGTCTAATATTGGTTCTGAATAGCCTATTTGCACAATACTAAAGAATCTCAATATACTTTGCACCTCTATCGATAATATACTTGAGTCGGGTCCGATAATTCCAATTAGAGGAGAATGAATTTCTTTTTGAGTGTTGGAAAATATATCCTAAAAAATGACATATTTATTTCTTGTAGTCATCAAGAGATGTCTTAATCTAATTATTGATGAAAGTTTATTCAAAACCTTAGTCGCGTTGCTTCGTGAAATCGATTTATCGACTAATTTTTTCGTTTGCAATGTTACAACTTCTACTGAATTACAATAATCTTTAATATCTATTCCCAAAGTGAGATTTGGTAAAATGTCTTCGTTACTAAAAATTTCAGTTTTGGGGATATAAGTATTAATTTAGTAACTTATAATAAATGTTTATAATATTTAGCCATTAAGTACCAATAAGGGTTCATACCTATTAATCATATCCACAGCAAAAAAAGCTGCTTCTACTGCTTGAATGCCATCATATTCGTTAATACTGATACATTGGGAATTATCATCATCGAAGAAAAAATGAACAGGAAATAAAGCTCCTATCACATAATCACCAGGAATATACCCCGATGTCATGTCGTCTTCCGCAAGTTCGTAATCGTAGAATTCAGTACAATATAAACCAATAAAATTAATCGTCAGAAGTACAAAATTTCTCATCATTGTTCAATTAAAAATTTCAAAATCGGTTTTTTAGAATTTAATTTAATTCTTTAAGTAAGTAGGTAACTAGCGTAAAAATTTAGTCAAGTCTATTATTGCATTTTGCTCACCATATCTTCGAGAAATTTTGAACCAATTTTTCCTAACTTAAAAAGCACACGTATGGCTACACTACACTTCCACCAATTTTAAAATACTTCTTCTGTCTTAACTCACGTTTTTATGCAAAAAAATTCTTCATTCCACGTAGGTAGCTTCTAGCAAACCATATCATTATACAACATGATAGAAGCAAATTAACGAATGAAATGAATGGCTTAATAAATAAGGCTTTTCGGTTCATCGATATCGTTTCTGCAGGTAAAATAACAACTTCCTTAAATATTCGAAACTATAAAAGGATAAGTTGTATTTGATAAATGCAGCTGTAAAAATACCTAATGATTAATCAGTACCTTTGAATGAGTTTGAATTATTTTGCTTAAAATGGATAAATCCATTTCTACTTTTTATACTTTTTACGAATAATCATTAGTGAACCTACTTGGTGAAATTTATTGCATATTATATTTACATATTCCTTGATTTTCAGCGTAATCTAACCATAACTATGATATCATGATGCTGATAAAAAATGTGATCTATTTATGAGTAACGAATTTCTCATTCCTGAGAAAATCATTGATACGTGTAATAATAGTTAGATGTTTCGCAAGAGATAGATAGTTAATAGACGTATTCAACAGTTTTTATTTTTTTTGATAACAAAAACCGAAAACAATTATACAGGATATTTTTATATTTCTCCACAATTAAATCGATTTAAATACCTCCATACCTACTTTATTTTATTATTTCTATTAGATGCATGCTTATGTCATTTGGGGCATAGAGTAGGCAGTAGGCATTCATTAAGATCATATCATTCTTGAAACCTCTGTTTTAAAAAATGTTGAAATGAAATCATAAAAAAAAATTAAAAATAACAAAATTGAACAAGAATGCTTCCCTAAAATGTTTTTTTATTATTTATTATTGCATCTTCGAGTCGCAAAATTTTGGCAAGTTATTTCGAGGCGATTACCTACCTATACGAAAGTAAGTATGCGAAAATGAAAATTCCATTTTTTTTAGATCTTTTTTCTCATTTTATCTTTTTTGAATCACTTTTCTCATTTTTTTTAATTTTGTAAGTATTTTTGAATACAGTTTTTCATCGTGTTTACAATTTTTTCATTTGATATATAATAATTCTAAAATACATGGATATTCTAGACTATTTTTCATTTTCATGTAAGTATTTTTTTTTTTCGAAGTATATAATGATTGTATGTATATATTTTATTTTCGCACGTTACAGTCTACCTGATTTATGAAGGAGAGATCGGGCAGAGTGGGGCTTCAAATCTCCTGTCAGATCACTTGTGATCATGTGGTAAATGTCCAACTTTTTGGTATGTATACATACTTTTATTTTCCCGCATGCGTAGCGCCGAAGGGTATGGATGAAAATTTATCAAAATTTGGTGAGAGACTCTTCTCAATAATGCAAAAAAATTCATTTTATGTTTTTTCGATACACCTCAAAAATGGAGCATTACTCAAATTTTGAGAGGTCTGGAAGAGGGAAGGGTAAATAGCTGAAATTTTGTTTTTGATTTCATGCAAAAGAGTGAATCAAGGGCACTAACATATTCAAATTCCAATTTCCTTAGAATAGCGGACTATCAAAATTATGGAAAAACTTGAGGAACCTCAAAATAGTAAAATTTGATTGATATCGATTCATTTCAAATGATTATTGGTCAAATCTTGAGTGTTTGGTATCGTGAGAAATACGCCGTACCCAGACCCAGATTCAAAAGTTAGTCGTTGATTGCGTAATCGTTTATAATCTGTAATCTAGAATGATAGGTAAACAAACACGCCATATTGGTTCATAGAAGACACTATTTAACAAACTGTAAAAAACAAAATTTGAGAGAAAATTTAAAAAATAATGAATTATAGCAGAATTTTAATATTTTATCTCTAATAAGTGATAATAGTTAATAACTGGAGCAATTGGACATGATGTTGAATTTTGAAAATTTCCACATTATTTTTTCGAACTAAGATGGCAGATTCCTATGCTTTTACGTAACGGCCTAACGGGTGTCATATCAAAATAATATTTATCACATACATTGTTTTGATGTAAAGTGTTTCTAGATAAGTATCTAAATATCTAATTTGTTATTAGGTTTTTTTTTTTTTTTTTTTTTTCAAATCAAATCGCTATTATAGAAAGAAATTTAGTGAAACAAAATAATTGAAATTGATTCCGCTCTGATATGGTAGATAAACATAAAGTTTTGCTCGGTTTCATCGATGAACCGATCACAGAGAATTATAAAGAATCTGTCGATTTTACTACGAATAAATTAGGAGGTGTTGCGGTAAGGCTAAACATTAATTCAATTGTTAACAACGATTAGTTCTTTACGTATCAAATTTTCCATATACATGCATCTTCATTATCGCTACGCCGTCATTATCTGTTTTAGAATTGGATCAACAAGCATGAAAATTGTAAAGTAACATGTAAAAGATGCGGATCAGTAACACCATTATTGCTACAAATTTATGCACCGATTTCCGAAAAAATCAAGTATCATCGCACCTTGTATATTTTTGCTTGTTTGAACCCATCATGCTGGGGTAACTCGAAAAGGTTTGTAGATGTGAATGAGTTTCAATCTTTCTTTCTATCCTCATAGATTTACTACATTTATAATTCCTTTTTCAGCTGGGTTTGTATTAAAAATCAAACTTTTATCGAAGAAAAATTAACCAATCCCTTTGAAACAAGTTTCTCAAACGAAGACTGGTGCACTGATGCCAACAATTGGGATACTGGTCTGACAGCGAATCAATGCGATTCCAATTCAAGTAACTTTCTGGCGGACGAAGCTACCTCAATGATAAATCGCGTTAATGTTTGCGAGGAAGAAAATGCTAATGTTATTTTAGACGATACTTATATGGAAGTTAAAGGCTCGCTCGCTAGTGCAGAAATCGAGCCCGATGAGAACGAACCAATTACTCTCGATTCACCTACGGTTCCTCATTGTGATTTGGTTAATTTATTAAAACAAGTACCCAGTTCACCCAGGGTATGTTATCAAATATAATATTATGAATTTTTCGTTCAGAAAATTAATCGATATTTTTATCATTAGGTTTACGGAGAAGATACCCACTTCATTCCTTTTTTTATTTACGTTATGGAAGAAAAATTAGAAAAAGATCCTTTATCCGAACACGTTCAGATTTTACTCACCGAATATTCAAAAACTAGTGGTAACAAAAATGCTCTTAGTAGCGCCAATAATGTCAATTCTTCCCACCAGTCCGATGAAAAATATGAAAAAAGTAATCCTCTGCATGGAGATAAATTATTTCATGGTTTTTTATCTCGTATAAAATCCAATCCAGATCAGATTATTCGGTTTGTAAATATCATACCTACAGCTATTATTTATATGAATTTAAAACAAATAGATTTATGTTAATTTTATATTTTTTTTAGGTACTGTCGAAATAATCGAGCACCTTTATTTCTTTACCCTGAAAACGATATTCCACTCAAGTGCAAACATTGTAAGGGAGATATGGTATTCGAATTGCAAATATTACCAACTTTACTCAACTACTTGAGGCTCAACGGAGACAGCCAAGAAAAGGAATGCTTAGAATTCGGATCTGCGTTCATCTACACATGCAAAGACAGCTGTGATTCATCAAATGGGGAAGAATGTGTAATAATACAAATGGAAAAATTTTAGGAGTACGAATTCTAGATGAATTAGTTAAGCTACTTTCAAAGTTAGAAAAGAAAGTTACCCGCTAGGGCATTCGCATTTTATAATTTATTGCTATTACTAAAATAATGAATTCCAGTGATCTCTTGAAGTCGTTAAAGGTATCTGCGTTTCTTACGTTATGCGCAAGAATTGATGTTAGATTGTTGGAGGTAGTTGAGCTTTTTGGTTCGTTCAATTTACTGTTATGATTATTTGATACTGAAAGCAATTTTTATTTATTTAATGAGCGCGGCATGCTTGATGGTAGAAATAAACGGTTAAAAAAATGATAAACTTTATTGCTTATTTATAACATATTAACGAGAGGAAAACTTAAAAGAGATCCGATTGATAATCCGCCTGCTAAACAAGTAATCAACATCGAAGAGGCGACTTCTTGTTCGTGCACGAGAACTGAGCTGAAATAGTACGAAATAATTATAAACATGAATTTTTCAAAGAATAAGCTGTAGTAATTGATGAAACTTACTTTGGTATAATTATAAAAGTCATTGTAGTAATATAACCGTTGGATATTGCGAGAAATACCGTAATTAAGGCGTAAATCAAATCTGAATTAATCAATACTGGTAAATGATGGCGTGGTTGAGCATTACATAGCATTAACAAAGGTATAAAAATCACACGAGCAATACTTAGGAAAACTAAAGTGACACCTTTCGGCTGTAAATAAAATCATATTAAAAAAATTAACTAAAGTTTGAGAACACCTTAATTTTTACTTTAACTAACCTTTTGAACAACTCCGGCGATAGCTCGTCCACTGTATTCACAGATACCATACAATAAGTAAGTAATTACAGGAACAAAATATTCATCTAATGGTAGGAAGAGAGAAAAATCATTATCTACGAGAAACGAGTACATCGAAATATTTGAAACTAAACTTACCCGCCCATGGAGACTTCATTCCCATATTCATCGAACAGACTAAAACTGCGATAGATGGATATATCGAACAAGTAACCACGTAGCAAAAAAATATACTTATTGTTGATATCCAAGTCTAAAAAAAGAAGAATAAAAAAGCAAATTTGAGAAATAATAGAGTCGAATTAAGCCTTAAGCTAATGCGGGGTCAGGGCTACAGCCGATTTCAGACATTCACATCTTCTTACAATTACGTTTTCACCCACAAATCATTTTCTCAACAACATATTCTAATTCCTTCTTGAAAATTCTCAATTTTTCAATGTTTTTTTGTTTTTATTTTTTGATAAAATTTTTTGCTGTTTTAAAGAAAAAAAAATTACATACAAAACTTGAAAACATTTGTTTTTATTTCTTTGGTGAGGACTGACCAAAATTAGTATACATATAATTATATACATTGTAGTAGAAAGTGTGAGATTTATCACAAATAGTCTGAAACTTGAAAAATGAGGTCCCCTCTCCTTTCCACATCAGATAGGCTGTAATAGCTTAAATGTTGAATTAAAATTCAGCGAAAAATTTAAATTCTTTAAGCTCGTAGATTTTACCTTTTTAAAAACTGAAATGTAATTAACTGTAGTCGTAGATACTCGATGATACTGAATTGAGCCATCATTGCCCAGATAGTGCCCATCGGCATAATATTTGTAAAATTCCTATAGTTAAAAAATCTCTGTTAAATGGTAAATAAACAACTAAACGTTCAAAAAATGGTAATTCATCGGAGCTAACCGTTTTCCTGATGTACAAATATCCCATAAATGATATTAAAATTACAATATCAGCAAAAAGAAAGTACAAAAATGTGCTTTTCGTAGGGGATGCGTTAATAAGTAATGTAGCAATTTGAGCCACAGCAGCAAAAACCCCAGCTAAAGATTGGCCAGACGATGAGGCAGAAATATATAAAACTGGAAACTTCATAAACAGTGCAGAAAGAGTCGCTTGTAATACAGCTGTGGCCACTGAAACAGTGGTGAATTTAAAATTAAAATGAATGAAATTACACAGTATTTTAGATGTAATAATATTTATAAAGATAAAAATTTAACTCACAATTTAAGACCACTATAGTCGACATAGTGATTATGAAGAAAAGAGATTGCCCTGAAAAATTTCATGTTGAATAATTTTTTTTTTCTTCCTAAATACGAAACTATGAAATGAAAAGATTTATAATTCAACCTACAAGAATCACTGTTGAATAGAACTAGCACCGTTGTCTCAATAAAAAATATAAAAACAATGACTGAAGATATGACAATTCGCCAGTGAATGGAAAATCTGGAATAAATTCATTATAATTACCAAATGCAAAATATTTCCCATTCTCAATGATTTTTCAAAAGAGATTTTACTTTCTCAAATAAAACATGTTGACGAAAAGAAATAATGTACTAGGCACAGTTGACGCAATTGATATGTAAGAAGTAAAATCCGCCTGTAATGATGTACGATTTTTTCCATTATCTGAGTACCAAACACTAGAGACAAGCCGTCTGTCTGGTTATGTAAGTCACGGAATCTGTACATCCAGTACTGTAAATAATTTTTAAATAAATTAGAACTGTGAACATGCAGAAATATTAATGAGACTTTTTTTCAGATACATACGTCATTACAGGTAACGAAAAAGAACCAAGGTAAAAGTATACTGGTACCAAGTAGATAAAAAACGATATTTACAATACCATATCTGTGAAATGAAAATACAATATGAACTACAATTCAAGGAAAATATGGGTATACAAATTTTCAAATAAATGCTTACGGATCTGGAGGAGGTTGATTTTCCTCATTTTGCTTTATCAACTCTTCATTTTCGGGCACTGGTTCGTTCTCATTGACGAACATTTCCGGTTCATAGTCATCATAGGGCAATGGGCTTATAAGTTGAGTCGTCATTATGCAATTTTATGATGATAAATTCTTGGTTATTTCTGACATTCGGTGAAAAACACCTTCGTGACTACAAGTTAAGGTTGGAATACTGTGTAATAAATACATACAGAACTCACATTATCCATATCGTCGTAACAATTTTCATCCTATACTTTTTAATTGAGTAAATCAATTTTGAAAAGCATAATAAATTAACAATCATTGAAACCTTCACTAACTATTTACCTAAATCTATGAAAATAAAAATAGTAATAAGGAGCACACAGTTTCATAATCGATGGGATGACTGAATGATTATCTCTCTTGAAATACCACAAAATGTTCTAATAATACAGCGAACAATGGACTTTAATTCATTACTTTACTTTCATTGCTTTTGTTGTCATATCAATTTCAGTTTACGAGATCATTCGAGATAATCAAAAATTCGAATAACAACAAAAGAAGAATTCATAGAGTTTCATCCAAGCTTATGTGGATAAATAAAATTGGTTTTTGGATTTCTTCGTATATTATTTGTTTCCGATGTCTTTCAGCCATGAGCTATCCAGTTGACTTTATTTCTGCTTTCTTTTCATATCTCTGAATAATTATGAAAAACCGTTATAATGTTGTGTTTTGTTTTAGTTGCTATGCTGCAGCTAATGCGGACGTGCCAGCAACTCTAAATTGAACAGTTGAATACATGAAATTGTAGAGTATTTAAGTGGAATACGAGCGGATGACGTTATCATTTGGTGATGATTCATGGTTAAAATTATATTGAAATTGCCTAACTAAAAAAAATCTTCGTGATCCTCCTATGGTGATATAGATATTAATTATTATTCGCAAGAATGGATACAACGCAGCAAGTCCCGTCACCTCAGCATCAGGTTTTTGAAAATATTCCTTTGAGAAATGTGGAATCGGTAAGTAACAGTATCAGTAAATTTTCTGTTGCAAATAGGTGATTTACTATAATTTTTAAATCACCTCAAAATCATCTTTATTGCATGAATGCTCCTTTCGGACAATGATACAATTTTTCTAAATTCTCGTATTTTTTGTTGTAGCATTGGGAGTCTTTATTTTATCAGGTAATATAGAGTTTTCGCCTAAGAAAAATTTTAATTCCTGTGACCACCTATTAATAATGAATTTTGATTTAGTTTGATAGAAATGGCGATGGAAAAATACCCATTGATTATTTAAGCAAAGAATTAGCCCGACACAATTCCGGTGTTCCGGAATACGTTGTCAAACGTATAGTCGTTCTTGCGGATCGCAATCGTGATGGATTCATCACCCTACCCGAATTTTTACAATTGGTTAGTTGAAAATAACTGGTTTCTGAGCAATTATGTATCGCTGTTTTCCCACAATTGAGTCTACGTTTTAAACACTTCCTTTCTTTATTTCAACTGTATGAATTCAAATTATCGGTTTATCTAGGTGGAAAGTCCTCAAAGTCAACCTTTATTGAGAGTATCACTACAAAGATACGTTCAAACTTTTGTTCCACGACCGAGAAGAGTGATCGAAGCTGTCGATGGTTCTTACGAACAAGAATATACCTGTGATCCACCCGCATTAACGATGGTTATCATAAGCATTGTCGAAGTAATACATCCGTGATATAATAATGGACACGATAATTAATTTATCGCTTCATTAACCGTGCTAATTTTACAACATCCAGCACTTAAAAGCATCATATTCTTTTTTTATAGATATTTTTTTTTATGTATGATAAAATTACCGCATACAATTCACTATCACCTAACGCACCATTTTTTACTTTATTTGTCTACAATCCGCATAGAAGATTGGAAGTATGGAGATTTGTCACATATATGTTTATTCACGGAAGGTACGAACGTGTTATTTTTTTTTACCGTGAACTAACTATGAATATTTTCACAAAAATTTTAATTACCTACTAATTATCAGTCTTGTAATGCTAATAAAACTGCATGATTGTCAATTAACATTTGGCAAAAACTTTTTATGTACTTTTTGTATCATATGTTACTTTACATAGTATGAATTTTATTTCAACAGTGAGGTTCACTTGGTTGTGAATTTGATTGTTCAAATTTTATTGGGCATTCCTTTGGAAATGGTTCATCGTTGGTGGAGAATTTTGTTCATATATTTAGCTGGCGTTGTGAGCGGTTCTCTTTTTACATCGATAGTCGATCCAAGAGTTTATTTGGCAGGAGCTTCCGGTGGCTGTTACGCTCTACTGTCGGCGCATATAGCTACAATTATTATGGTGTGTAAGTAAATGGGTGGTTAAAAAATAAGTGTATTGAATAAATCTTTGTCGTTGAAACTCTTGAAGTCTTATCTTTACTAATATGATACGTTTTCCTTTGTATAGAACTGGACGGAAATGGATCACCCTGTTTTGCAGTTGATGATATTCATTATATTAATAACATTCGATGTGAGTAACGCAGTATACGATCGATACTGGCTGAATGTTCAGACTCGAGTAAGTGAAAAATTATGAAAAAATTTCGTATTTGTATTACATCATAAATAATAAGAGTGCATGTGAGGAAAACTGTTTTCGAAATTTTTATTACATTGTAATTCCTTTTTTTGATTATGTCATATCGGATGACGCTTTTGTTATGATATTTTTATCTTGAACTTATTGCTACTTATTTTCTTTTTTCTTTTTATTACTATTTTGTTTTCAAACCAAAAAATAAGATCATAAAATTTTGGAATTATTGTAATAAAGAAAAATGTCCATCCATGTCATTGAATGTTTTTTTTTTTCGTTTTATTACTCATATTTATCTGCACATATACCTACTATTAACAATTTTTATTTCTTTTAGGTTGCATACGCGGCACATTTCGCGGGTGCTTTTGCTGGTTTTCTCGTTGGAATTTATTTATTGCGAAATTTGAAAGTTCGTGACTGGGAAAAGGTTTTATGGTGGGTTTGCGTTATAGTATTCTCCGTTTTTATCGTAGTATCAATATTTTGGAATATTTTTTATTCGTCATACTTCCCTCCGCAAAGCGTGTAATGATAAGCATAAATTCTTGGTAGTGTGAGAATATCACGTAACCAAGCCATTACGGTAATGCAAAGAATAAAGTTCAATTATCATAAACTGCCAGAAAGTATTCTGCTTTGTATTATTTTACACCTTGAAAATTAGTTGAATCTGTGAAGTCAAGGTTTAAACATGATGAATTACCTAGTAAAAGAAATATTCGAGTTAGTGGTTCATACAGTTCGAACTATTGTTCCTATTGTAATCGTGTTTGAGAGATAGAGAAAAAAGATTTGTCCAGTTTTTTCATTAATTCGCAATTACACACATAAATAGTCTAGTCCTATTTCTATAATATTGTGTTGACGTCCGTTTTCTTGCTATTGATCACCGCAGCAATAAACTTGACATGAAATTATTAAAATTATTTTTGAATTTACATTTTAAAAAGAAATTTAATTGTTTCATTGTTTTGAACTTATTATGAGAAAAAGATTTTTTTGGATTTGGTGTTAATGCTGTTTCGGCGGTAGCCATTCTGCAGTGTGATTTCTTGTGATTCTTGTTAGTTTTTTCCTTCCCTTTTTGTGATTTGAAATAATTTTCCTTTTTTTTATATAAATAGTATTATGAAAAATAACTATTAAATTACTTACAATTGTTTTACAAATGTTTGCTTCAATTTTTTTTTTGATCTCGCATTTATTTCGTATGTTCTAAAATTACCTATACCATTAAGGTGACGGTGTAATTTATTCGATCTATTCTTATATTTGTATTGTAATTATAATGTTATGCGTGCAAAATAAATTTCCCTAGCAGATTGAGGGAAAAGAGCATTTATGTTCAGTAATTATATAGTACAAATATCATCTCACCTGCTTGTTGGCGCTTTTATCGATTATTTACGATTTTCGATTTAATTTTTTAATTTGTTGGTATTTTTTGAGTGGTGTATTTTTACTTTAATACATTCTCATTCGTGTAATTACCTTCTTTTTATAACACTTATGAGGATGGAAGAACCGTATTTTTAATTTATTAATTCATGTTTTAAAGTCACAGAGTGCTTAAAATATCTTATTTTTATGTATGGGGAGGGGGGGAGATTCAGTTTTAAAGTGCCTTCATGAGGTTGATTTTTTAAATGACCTACTTTTTAATACTTTCATTGCAACATATTTTTATTTTTTTATTGCATATATTATATAATGTTGATTGTATTACGAATAATTTTTAATTTTTTATAATTTTATGTACATTACAGTATTATGGTTTCATTTAATTATCGTACCTATCTATAAAAATATATTCGTTTCAGTGAAAATAAATGTATTATTTGTTCACGTTTGGTTACTAACATGCATATCGTTTGCTAAATACAAAAATGTCATTACTCAAATTTACCAAATTTTGAGTTACATGCACATTAGATTATAAAAATAATGCTGATTTTACCATGTATACCACAGTGGCTGTCTGCCCTGTCAGACATATTTTTTGGCTTGTTGGAAATACACTTGTCGAGGGGCGCATCATTCATCATCTCTAACCTTCCAAAATGAAAGTAAATCGAAACTTTTGAAAATTGAAAAACATATTAAAAATTCGGAATTTTTTAGCGTCTGAAAAAATTTCAATGTCGAGTGGTATAAAACTTTCATTTTAATTTTTTGAAAAACATCAATTTTGCATATTACAAAATATATATTGACAATAAATGAGTAATTTAAATCGTGAATTTTGAAAAAAATTCCATTCAGTATACAGATGATGTAATGGTAACTTCATTCAAAAAAAATACCTAATTCTTACATTCGCTGGTGTTTACTTAGTTTGTTTTTCTGATCCATATCTTTGTATTTGAACAAAAGTTGAAAAGTTTCAGTTTCCCGTTGGGCGTATTTGTGCTTAGGCCAGTCGAAAATCGCCGACTATCCAATCTAGCCTAACTGATGCTGGTATATTTCCTCGCAGAGTTACCTGCTAGCTTTTATTTTGAAACAGAGAAAAAAATTTAGATTAAATTTAGTGCTCCCAATTTGGAAGAACAAAATTTCAAATTAATCTACTAATTGATATGGATTTGAGTGGCGACGCTCTTGTATTTAATCAGCGATATGGATAGGTACTCTTTTGCATTTCTGTTTGGTGTATCTATCATGTATAAGACTTCCTTCGTTCTAACAAGTTGAAAATACCTTTATCCAAAACTTCCAAGTTAAAAAAAAATTCTTTCAGTTTTTGTCCAAATAGTTTAAATCAAGAGCGTAAAAGTTTTTTCTACCATAACTTTCGATATAAAAATAGTTCACAGTTATCTGTATGATCTTACCAAAAAAATTAAATGAAATAACCTTTTACGACGTCTGTCCGATCCGTACAAATTTAGGGAATTTAAAACAGGTTTGTAATCTATTTGACTCACTTCAGGAAATGAGAAGTAACGGAAGTCAATCAATTATACCAAAATTAGATACGAATACCCTATACCTAATCTACTAATGCACACTTCAAAGTTTGAACTTTGAACATTCTAATGTCATGTCAACTGCAGCCTACAATCCACAGGTTTCACGCGTGTTTGAAATTCTTTGTTAGCTACATTTTTGTTCGTCGTATACACAAACCTGAAAACAACACAATGATTTGAATTCTCAAGACCGATCTTGTTGCAAACCTGATTGCACTTCGTTGATAATTCCAAATCATTATCGATCTCACTTTTCACACGCCGTGGTGAACTGGTGTTAGTTGTAATATGTTCCATTAACTCTTATTTTCATTAGTTGTTAATCCGTAAAATATTCTTTAATTTTCGTAAAAAATGGAAGGCCGAAAAACTGTGTACAAAAATCCATTCCACAGACCATGGTTAGAAAACAACGGAGCGGCTGCTCCAGCCAGTGGAAATACCGGAATTAAAGGAATAATTGCTGGTAAAAAAATTTCCTAATGTCATAATTAACGTAGAATTACCATTTAGAGTAGGCTAAAATTCTAATTTACCATTTTACTTGTTTATAACGTGTCCAAAACGCTCTGTGAAGAGTTCGGATTTTGGACAAGTAAAACAAGGACGTCCGAAATTACAACATATTTTTGAATGTCGATCTCTCGTTGATTCGTATATTACAAATTGTCGTGTTTAAATACATGTGACGAATTGAAAAGAAAGAATTGACCGCCTTCGGTAATGTTCTAAAAAGCTAGAATGCTTATCGGCTCACTCCATTTAGCATTTCAATGATATCTATTTGGTAGTGTTTTTCTTATCACAAATTGATTTCGAGTTCACACTCGCAGCTGTATGACATAAGGTTAATGAATGTACGGTTCGGTACTACCGTATCCTTTATGAAGGTTATCAACATTTTGATTGTTGAAGGTTAATGTGTAACGATATTTAAAGTTTTTATTTTTGGAATTGGGTGATTGAAAAAATTATAAATATTTTAAACTCCCAAAAATCGTCTGGAGAGTAAATTTCGTACAACCATCTGTAACAAAAATATTTCCCAGTCTTATTCAGCGATTGATATTTATAGCTCATTAGCTGATTCATTAATAAATGTTTACCAAATTTCACGCATTAAGCAAAACAAGTTTCTAACCAGTTTACGAATGGAATGTTTTCAGGTGGAATCACCGGTGGTATTGAAATTTGTATTACATATCCGACCGAATATGTAAAAACACAATTACAGCTGGACGAAAAATCCAGTACTGGTACGAAACAGTACAATGGTATCGCTGACTGTGTAAAAAAGACTGTTAAAGGGCATGGATTTTTTGGACTCTACAGAGGTTTAAGCGTATTACTTTATGGGTCAATACCGAAATCTGCAGTGAGGTAAAATATATCCCGTGAAGTTTCATAAATTTCATTTTATTATGTTCTCATGAAAAATTTTTCTCGTAGATTTGGTGCTTTCGAAGCGTTCAAAAAACAAGCTGTTGATGAAAGAGGTAATTTAAACGCTCAAATGAGAGTACTCTGTGGTCTAGGAGCTGGCGTTTGCGAAGCTATATTCGCCGTTACTCCTATGGAAACGGTTAAAGTGAAGTTCATCAATGATCAACGTTCCGGTAATCCTAAATTCAAAGGATTTTTCCACGGTGTTTCGTGTATCATTAAAGAACAAGGTATCTATAATGTGAATTGAAGTTGTCGATTTTTATGAAAGGGTAGACGCTCATAAGGTTGTGAAATGTTCGAAAAAATAGCATGTTTATGAAAGAAAAAAAAATAATAGTTAATAATAATAATAATAATAATAATTATGATAATAAAAATGTAAAAAAATTTGTTCAAGAAAAAATTTAAAAATCTTATCAGCAGAAAGAAAAAGAAATCTCTTCGAAAAACTGTTGGAACAGTTTTGCCTGCGTCCACTCCCCTCACCTCACCTTACATATTGACTACAACTATTAAGCCTAAAAAGTACGCAGTTTATATTTAATTTTTGACTTCCAATAGCAATGTTCGCTTCTATATGTCTTTCAACTCTTCTTTATGGGCTTTTTACTTTTTCATTCGAATAATGAACGTTGAAGAGATTGATCATGTTCATGTTTTTTTATTTTATTTTACGTCGAGTCATAGACAAGAAAATAATGTAAACTCCAGCAAAAAAAAATATGTTTAAAAAATCTCGTTATGAGGAAGAATATGTGTAAAAATTTAACCTGAAGAAGAAATTACGTGAAAAAAAAATTTGTTGAGAGAAAAAAAATATAAAAAACCTCGTTGGAGGAAAAAAAATTAAGATGTTGATGATCTCGTCAAATAGCTCACATTTTATAAATATGGTGTCATGTAATTACTGAAAACAAGAAATATAATATGTCGCAAATCTAGGGCTAAAGCTAGGAGGGGGTGGAGTTAGTGTAGTAAGCTCAGTTTTTTTAAATAAAATTGTAGTAATAATTATATGTTATAAATTCGTGAAATTCTTCTATAACAACAGTCCTAATATTAATCCATTATAATCGAATACTGTAAGTGAAAAAAAAAGATTAATTGATAATTCAATTATTTAAATACAAAATATTTCACTTTAATATTAATAACTCAATTATTATTTCAAATTTTTTAATACTAACATTCTTTCATATGTTTCATGTATTATTTATAGGTTTAAAAAGAAAATATTCAATTTTAAAATCATATCAATAAAAAAAATAATAAAAATATTTGTTTTTCTGATAATTATTGAATTTAATATGATAATTAAGATGAATAAAATAAAATTATTAAAGATAAAAAGGATACATAATTTTATTATTATCAACAATAAGAATTATTATAATTATATATCCAAATCAGTGCCGGTTTTAGGTTTCAGTTTCATAAAGTCTAGTGGGAAAGGTTATAAATTGTTTAAAACTGCCAAAAAATTTTTATGTACCAAAGGGGTTATTTCCGCTCGTTACATTTTTTATTTAAAAAACACATAAAAAAAACCCAGCTATGATACAAATAATTGGCAGAATCCTATCCATCTGCAGTCACCGAAATTGTCAGTTGGTGAATAAAATGAAAGTAATGCAAAGATTTGAAATCTTCCTACTTTTCCTTCCAAAATCAAGTAAGCTGTAAAACCTATCGTTTTAAAATTTTTTTGAATATCTCAGTAATCCCGCATTAATGAAGGATGGACAAATAATATATATACATAAAAAAAAACACCCATCAGTTTTATCAATTATGCATTGAGAAATATCGTATCTAAAAAACCCCAGAAAATAATAAACGTTTCTGCTATCCAATGTAAAGATAGGGAATAGCCTTAAATTATGTGGTGAATCACGTTCATAAATTTCATGTATGTTGAAGAAATTTATATTCCCAGAAAAAAATTATTTCCGTAAAATACAAAACCGAAAAAAAATTTCAAAACCTTTCCAATGATAAATTTTGACTACTTCCCCGCCAAATTCATTTTCACAGGTGATATTGCAGGGAACGAGGAAGGGTTACCGACCTTAAAATATTCATTATATTCAAATTTCAGATTGTTAACTCATTTGTAGGTTATTAGAATCTTTTCTTGAAAATATCAAAACGATTTTAATCACAATAATTTTTATTAAATTTCAATTTCCAAGTTAAAAATTTCTCTTTTAGTTCCACTAAATAAAATTTGAATATTTCGCAAAATTAGAGTTTGCG
The DNA here is from genome assembly GCA_009761765.1 of Phenacoccus solenopsis. Taxonomy (NCBI): domain Eukaryota; kingdom Metazoa; phylum Arthropoda; class Insecta; order Hemiptera; family Pseudococcidae; genus Phenacoccus; species Phenacoccus solenopsis. The sequence goes on from CM019753.1 coordinate 14,959,650, forward strand.
CATTTATGCACCTAGGCTTATGAAAATCAGCGAAACGTACGATATGAAATTCTCTCGAAAAGGCTTAAATAATCATGTCAAAATAATTATACATCCCAAATCTAGTTTATTTTATACTGAATGTTACTTTTTGTTCTCGTTCCTCTCCAAAAGGGGCGAGTGGTATAATTTGTGTCTGATAAATTTGGTGAATATTTCGTTATTAAATTATGTTCGTATTTTTATCACATAGGATTAAAGGGCGTATACCAGGGTTTGTCTCCTACCATTATGAAACAAGGTACGAATCAAGCCATTAGATTTTACGTCATGGAAACCTGCAAAGATTGGTATAGGAAAGGAGATCCAAATGCTCCAGTTCCAAAACCGCTGGTCGGACTTTTCGGTGCTGTCGCTGGTGCGGCTTCTGTGTTCGGTAATACGCCGTTGGATGTAGTGAAAACTAGAATGCAGGGTTTGGAAGCATCCAAGTACAAGAACACAGTCGACTGTGCTGTTAAAATATGGAAACATGAAGGACCCGCTGCGTAAGTATTTAAAATAAAATTTCATTGATAGCAATCTGTTATTATTTTTAAGCGCCCAATTCCATTTTGTGATGTGAAATTTTTTATGAACTGTAGAAATGAGACGTAAAATATTTTTCCAGATTTATTCTATTTACTCGCCTTGAAAAACTTTTCTCGACAGTTCTTCATAAAAACATAATAAATGAAGAAAAATTATTATCGCTTATTTCTTTTAGTAAAATCATTTATATTGCATCGCTGCTATGCTCGGTTTTGGAATTTTTTTTGACGATTTTTTTTCCCCTAAATTTTAACATTAGTATTTCAGATACAGTAATGTCGAAGTCACTGTTATACTTCGTTTATTCTTGATATTTTTACTACGAGGAATTTGGCATTTTAGTTGAATGAAGTTCGATAAGTCACATTTTGTGGGAAATTCGATGTAGATTTATTTTGTACAGCGAGTTTAACTGATAACTTAACCCCTATCCCCACCTTCTTCTTCTCACAAACCCCACTTTACTCCTAACCATTACACTCACTTTCCAAGTACCCCTTTTTGTCTAGCCTTTAGTATTTTGAAATTATGTTTATTGGAAACAAGCCCGAAAAAGGACGCATGGTGCCCAAAAGTGATCATAAATAAAATTATTGGAGAAGTATAGCTTATTTTCTTCAACTAAATAATTACTCTACCCCCTCTCCCTCTTGAAAGATTAAAATTGGAGTATATTAGTCATTTGGGCTCATTTTATCATATGACACCACGATCGAGACTTTTTAATCTTTTTTTATATTCACTACATTTTAAAGACAATAACCCTTCTCCTACCCTCCTTCATCTTTCATAAAGGTGAATTTAGCATATAGTGTTATTCTTACCCCCAGAAATTATATGATGCGAAACTTATCATGTATGAGTTAATTAAGGCTCCTCAAGCTTTATTTAAAATTTGACAATCCGCCATTTTGGATTCATTTTGAACTAAATCCAAGTGGTTATATTCCAGTCCCGAAGTAACATGTAGAGTTTGATTTTTCTAGAATGATGAGATATGGAAGTTTCTAGAGATTTCGTGAAAAATCTCTTCAAAAAGCATTTTGTGGTCTAACTCGACTCAAAATGAATTTAAAAAGCTGAAATTCGAATATATTTGTGTGCTTGAGTTACTTTTTGGTATGAGACCACAGATGAAAATTTCAAGCTATTTATCCCTTCTCCACTTCTTTTCAAAATTTGATTGAACCGCCATTTTGAGATGAATGTAAAAAAGTACCAACTTTGTATTTATGATTAGTGAAGACCAAAGTATGACCACTCAAATTTGGGTCAAAATGGATCGAAAATGGTGTATAGTCAAAATTTGACGTTGGCTTGAGAAGTCTCAAAGAGCCAAAATTTTCAAAATATTAATTCATGCGATTCTTATATGGATAAGAAGTACTGCATATTATACTAAATTCGATTTCTCAGCTGGTTTTGGAAAGAATAGGTGGGGGTTTTCGGATTCAAAAATAGGTGTGGTTCGTGGACATGAAGAAGTTAACAACATTATGTGCAAATGTAAACAAACCCCTATTAAAAATTCAGCTCCATGCTGTACGAGTGCTTCCATTTTTTTTTTATTACTGTTCGATTTAATAATTTTTGAATAAATTTCAAAAATATTTCAAACTATTTCTGGTTTAAAAAAATTGGTTTTGAATCATAGAAAAAGTGGTTTTCGCGCTATATGTTAACTACATAGGGTGTCCCCTCAGGGTACGAAAAAATACCATGCGTCCTATTGAACTCCATATAGACAAAATGCCAAATTCCCTTTCAATCAACAATCAACTAGATATAAAATGTTGGTAACACTGATTTCTATTTTCACAACCAATCACAATACGGTTATAGCCAGTGATGTAATACGAAAATATTTTCAAGTATTATAAAAGGGAACTTGCTACTTCGCCTGTATGGGGTTCAATCGGGCGCACGGTATATAGAAAACAATAATTGAAACCAAGAAACCTTTTTTCTTATTCTCTGCGGATAATTTTGTAAAATGCTGTACCGATCTTGTGTTCAGAACATTTTTTTATAAGTACTAGCTCTCTCTTCCCCATTGCTCAGGATTTGTATATCTTGGTAGAATTATTTTTGACAATTATACCAGAAATCAGCCTCATAACACTTATTTCTATTAAATGTCTAGAGTACTTGATCATCGTAAAACTTTTTTTTTTATAGTTTTTTTTTCATTTTTATTTTTTTTTTATTGTGCTATATACTGCAACTCTGGCCAGAGGTGCATTTTCTGTTCTGGAACAGTTAAATCTATCTGAGGAAGGAGTATTAAATATAAATTAAAATCATAATCAATTTATTTTGTTTCGTTGTCCTCATCTTACCTGTGGAATTTATTAATAATCGAGTATAAATGTGGTAAATCTGACGCTAGCCTCCAAAGGCAAGTTTCATTTGAAATTCACCTTTGACGTTGAATACAAAAAAACTTCTTTTGATGAAAAGCGTGTAGCATTTCCTAATCCATATATTAGCGAGTATTCGGTTAAGGAAAAGCCTTACTAAAAGCGGAATTTAGTTACGAATATTTTAATACCTCCAAACGAGCTTTGTCGTTCAAAGAAAATTACGTGGGCTCTTTTTATCTTGTCGTTCACTACTTTGTTTTTCTTTGTTACAGATTTTACAAAGGAACTGTTCCACGATTGGGACGTGTTTGCTTGGATGTTGCGATTACGTTCATGATTTACGATTCGTTTATGGAATTATTTAACAAAGTTTGGCCTTGAATTGGTACCCCTATGAAATGCACATTCCGTTTTTCATTCCAATAGATGAAAAATTCATTCCAAAATGTATTACGTGTTAATTTATTTAAAACATTCCGAAACGGTGATTGGTTGAATTTAAATTTTTACGAATTTTAACGTGTTGATTATTTTACGGACTTATTTTATATTACTTTTTTAAATGTTCTATTTGTAAAACATTGTGGTAATATTTCGTGTATTTGATATAATTTTTTAATTTGTTGAATAGTTGTTAGTAACCCTTTTCTTTCCACCATATCATTGGGATAAATCACATGGAGCTTTTCTCGAAATATTTTCAATTTAATTAAATTTCTTATCTGCTAGTGGAGCTAAACGACCATCGACCAATTACAAGGTTACGCTACATTTTGTAAATAAGTATTTACAAAAATATTTCCTTCTTTCGTTCACTGATTTATGGATAAAACTCGTGAATATGATGGCAGGAATTTTTTTAGTAAATAATTTTTTTTCTACTCAAACACGTGCATTAAGCGCATTTGGTTTGCTCAAAGTAGCATTTTGAATGTAGCACTTGAATTTTTTTAGCTATGTATTGATTTTATAAATAGATACACGCAGTTACCAAGCTTTATTTCTAAGATAACTGATAAGCTGCGTTTATGCATTCCACTCGCGGTATTCATTATTATAAAAGAGTTCAATTTTGCAGACACAGCGTGTATTCGCCGTTATCTAAACAAAATTTCTTCCGTGTCTTATTAATGAAATTAAAGACTTAGAGTTTTTATATTCGTACGTAATTTACAATTTTTTACGTATGCTTTTTCCATCTATTTGATGATTTGTATTTCGATGTAGTTTTTTGAAAAATACCGATGTAATATTTCCAGTGAATGTTTATATATATATTTTTTAATTTTTATTGACGAATTGAAGTTCATTGGACTCGATTTGTCGAACTAGTCGTACGTAATTTTTAATTCTTAGTTTAATTTTAAATACCTACAAATACGAATTAAATTCGCCAAGGAATTTAAATTTAAGTTTAAATGGCGTCGAGTTGAAATTTTAAACTATGTACATATGAGTTGTTGATATCAATTACTTGAGAAGATTATAATGGTCGGTATGATGTTACGTGATTGATTTCAAAATATAAATTTCGTTTCAATCGTTCATTCGCGTTATTTTATTTGTAGCTTATTCCATGTATATTGCCACCTTAAAAGTGCTAAAGAAAACAAAAACCTGAAGAGAAAATTTCTAAAGCCCCACCTCGCGTTAACGATCAGCGCATCAAAGAAGTATTCACGAAAGCGACGAATGTAGTCGAGTTCATTTAAATTATCCGTTTTTTAACGCATTAATAACGTCGTTTATCATCAGACACATTAGATTATAGATATTGCAAGTTTCTGTAATTAAACGTGAAGACGTTGCCGTCGGCGTGGTACGTAATATCGCGATGATAAATCATAACACACGCAGGCGTTCTCTTCTAACATTGTTAAGGGTGGAAAAATCTGAGTTCAAAGTCAGTTCAGTATGTCGCACGACCTTCATCTGAAATTTCCTTTATGACGTTCGTTTGTAAGAGAAAAAAACTTTAATCGTGTTCAGGAAAGCGGAGAAGTTTTTTAAAGCTCGTTGTTGAACGTGAAATAATGAGCGAAGAAATAAGGTCGTAATGCGTTTTAATGAATGATGATGTTGGGGTTTGAAAGATGTAAAAGGTAGGAGAGGATGTTAAAAATCAATGCTTTTTGATGTGAAATTAATATGGTATAGGAAGTTTATTATAGCGTGTGTCCTTCGTGTCTCCAAGAAAAATTATTCGTTGTTACAATGAAAATTTAGTCGGAAACGTATTTAAAATTTATCCAATAAAGGAAATAACTAATATAGTTTAAAAATTTGCACATTTTATGAAAAATGTGTTAAAATTCAAACAATTCGATACATTTATAAATTACAAGCTGCTACCGCTATTATCAGAAAAATAATATGATCAAAAAAATTTTAATCTTCTCTCGAAGCTATCCTTTCAAATATAGGAACTCAAATAGAATAAAACATGAAACAAAATACAATCATATTTAGTTGATTTTCGCTCCATTGAATTCAAGAGATATTATGATACATACTGTGCCCAATTCATAATTTTTAGGGCTTCTCAAAATATCCCATCATATGTCTGAAAATTGTGTGCTAAGGTTGAGATTTTCATAACTGCCTTAAAAACTTCTTCAAGGTAAAAATTAGATATATAAGGTAGCTCTTGAGTCAGATGAAGCAGATACTGAGCGTATGAAATATTGGTATTTTTTTGAGAAATAAAAAAAAATGTTGAATCGGCTAAAGAAAATGTAAAAATTACTATTACCTTCAATACAGGGACGTACCGAAATGGGGGGAGGTTGGCTTTTGGAAAGTTGGTAAATTCGGAGTTTTAGCGTAAAAAGTTGGTAAATTTGGAGTTTTAGCGTAAAGTTGGTAAATTTGACCACTTGTGCAGTATTTAAATTTTTTGAAGACTAAAGACTAACAAGACTATGCATCATATTGTTTCGTGGAGCAAAAAAAAAAAAAAAAAAAAAGGTCAACAGTTGGTAAAATTTCATGGTATTGGTTGGCAATTTTTGGTTTTCTCCCCCTCCCCCACTGAAGAAGGTCTTCGGTACGCCCCTGCTTCAATAACTTTTTAGTTAATGGGGTAAATAATCGTTTTTTTTTCTTTTACAATATTTCGCCAAAAAATTTGCGTTTCATATCTCTCTATATATTAAAATCAAAATGAAATCGGTTTTGAGATGCGGGCGCATCCTTGTTCTGAATAGCAGGTATAAAAGGTATATAAAGGATAGCAGGTATACAAAGGAATAAAAGGTTGTAAATTTTAATAAAAGCCTTGCACATGTATAACGGTCAAGTCACAAATTTGTTTTGAGTAGCAGGTATAAAAAGTATAAAGGATAGCAGGTATACAAAGGAAAAAAAGGAGATAAATTTTAATAGAAGCTTTGTACATGGCCAAGAGCATGGGGAAGTTGTAAAATTGTTTAAAATGGTATGTAGTATACAAAGGTATAAAGGGGCGAGCCCATCCTGAAAGGAAGAACCCTTGATGGGGGGTAACAAGGAAGAATAAATTGGGTTGTGCAGTTTGGAATGTAGCAATACTTGTCTGATCAAATAACATTTTTGTTTTCATTTAATTTTTATTGCGAGCCCTGAAGGGGCGAGGAGGTACTAGTAATATATTAAAATTAGTTTTTTAAAATCGTTTTTTCAATGTTTTGTTATTATTTTTTTATGCATAATTTTTTAGTCACATATAAAATTTTTTGAAAAGAACGAAGAACAACCAAAAATTACATCGTTCTTGTTCTTGTTCTTGTAGCTCAACATTGTACATTAGTTGTTTCTCCTTTCGTTCTTCGATATTTCAGTTTAAAAATATTCTGTTCTCGTTTTGTTCTTTGTTCTTCAAATAATATATCTAAGCTTTATGTTCTCGTTCTTGGTCCTATTCCTCAGGAACAATGAATTAAAATTCTCCGTTCTTGTTGTTCTTCGTTCTCGTTCTTGGGTTTGTTCCTACAACACTGTACAGACTAAAATTTAATTTCCTAATGTTGGAAATTTTCAAATTTTGACTCCAATTTAGGAATACTTAATAAATGTTAATCTAGATGAGTGAAAATTTTTTAGCATCCTGTGTCAGACAGTTTGTTATATCTGCTAGCAATTAAATGAAATATATAAATCAACTATATCTTAATATAACATATTAAATCTTCTGATTTTCAGTTTTGTAGGTAATTGTATAATAGGTATATCTAAACAGCGCTCAATAGAACAACGAGATACGAGCTTTATTGTACTTTTCCACAGGGTTCATTAAATGGAGCTCCATTATTACAATACATAGGAAAAATAAACATCCTAAATTTACTTGATAGACATTTAGACAAAAGGTCCCACGAGGTACACAGTTTTCTCATTTCTAAACGTCACCGATGATAATGCCAATACCTAACGCTGTATTGATGTTTAATGAGATGGGCAATTAACAATTCCCAAAGTTCAGAGTAGATAGTAGCTAGTAACTATATTTCGTTTAGTAGTAGAATTTATCGTTAGGTTCCTGCAGTGAGAATGTAATTCAGCCAAAATGGTGAAACTGGGCTTTTTAAAGGTGATTTTGTTTGCGAACATTCCTTATCGCATGTCTATATGATGAAAAAAGTAAGTATCTATTTTGTTTATATTTTCTTTGAAAAAAGATTTTAAAAATATACAGTAATTCAAAAATTTGGTAACCGGACTCGATGATAGAAAAACTAAGTCAAAATGAATTCTTCTTATTTTGAAGAATTGTTAATATTCTAAGTGGAGATTTTAGTAATTTCTTACATTTGTAACTAAGAAATTTATGGCTGTTTAAGAAAGAAATTATCATCTGTATAAAAAAAAAGGGGGAAAAACGTATAATAAATGAGAGAAATTATTAGGAAAAGGATCTGCGCTAGAACATACGCGCGATATCTACCTATAAACGTTCGCTATATTAACTTACCATTGCTAGAGACTAATACACTCAGATATGTCAGTTATTTATACAAGTGACGTCGAATATCCATTTCCCATCTACGTGTAATGCGATTAGAATTTCGTAACTTTGCAGCGGAGAAATTAACATTTCAAAGCTTCAGGACAGCGACAAACTTGAAGGAAGTATATGTACATACGCTAGTACGAGTACAACATATTTCTAAATTCGTCAGAAGCCTCATCTCTGAAGGGATCAAATAGGGTGGAATGTTCTTGTTTCTTGTTTGCAAGCCGAAACTACATATCTATATGTAAAATCTGTTTTACAATGTAATGAAAAATTTCAATTTTCTTGGTCAATGATTGCTTAGATTTTCAACATTGGAGTCCAAGTGTGATATAATGTCACCATTTTTTGAGAAAATAAATAAATATGTAAAATAAAATACAATAATAGGAAATTTTTGCTCTCAGAGGTTATGTTTTATTGATTATAAATATTTTAAAAATACTTTAAAATTTCAATAAAAATTTCAAACAATTTTCATACGAAGATACATGTACTACGTATGCCCCTTCTTCAGCCTCCCTCAAAATTTGAGTGATCCACCATTTTGAAATTTAGTGATATGAATAACAGTTTACGTCCTACTCTCAGGCGTACTGAAAATGTACACAAAATTTCGTAGGAATCGGTCAAGCTGTTTCGGAGCAGTTTTGATACGAACACTGTGACACGAGAATTTTATATTATTAGAAGAATTTTCTCTTACGCGCCTCTAGCCCTGAACTGTACATGGCGCAGAAAGGAAAAAAAGAAGAAGATTGGGATTAAGTAAAATTAAAAAAATAATAATAATTTATTTAATTCATTCAAAATACATTTAAAATTTAATTAAATTAATTAATACGAAATTATTATGTAAAATATTTGGACGTTCCGACATACATCCGCCCTCCTTCCTTAAAAGAGGAATTTTTTTAATTATGTCTTTTTTTTTCATCTATGCATGTATTATATTGAAATGAAATTTAGTTTTTATTTATTTGGCGTCAAATGATAAAAAAAGAAAATAATTCAAAATATGCTAAAATTTTCAATTAAAATAACCCCCCACCCACCCCAATCTCTTTAGGCTACCTCTTTGGAATTTATAGAGTATTATATTTTCAAAGGCTTCTGAAAAAAATATGAAGAAAAATGATAATTTTTTCACATAATTATTATTATTGTTTTATTAAATCTCCCTTACCCATACTCTACTTGTTTCCAATTTTTTATCACCAATACTACAATCTATAAGTATTCTACATATTGACTCTGATATCATATTTTTATCTACCTTGTGCGATGAAATACAAATTTTCAAAATTGACCATTACCCGACTTTTGCATCTTAGTCTCTTCACTAAGTAAGGTAAGCAAACCATCATGCATGTGTGTAGCATGATTAATCTTACATGTGGTATACGAAGGAGCTTATATTGATGTGAACCACTCTATATAATCTTTGGACGCAGAAAACTTTCATTTTATACGATAATAATTTTTCTGGGATTTTCCAAAAATTTTTAAAATTTTCCAATTATAATCATACAGCGCAAAAATTGGATATTGACCTTGAAGACTGAAATAGGACCATGATGTTGAGATAATTTGACAATTTCTTCACCCGCCTGCTTTGGATTATAAAATGGCTCGAAAATCTCCCATTCGAAATGATGAAATGAAACATGCGTCCGATCATATGGAGAACGATGGAATATAAAACATTAAATTATCGAAGAAAAATTTTATAAAATATATTTCTTTTTTATTTCTCGACATTTTTCTTATTTTCAAAATTATTCAAGCTATCTAATCGAGTTCAATTTACGAAAATGAATAATAAAATTTATATTTATATCTGGCTTACATTCGAATATTTCTGCTTTTCCTTTTATTTGATAACCATCCCATGGTCGAATTATCAATCACATCATCGAGACAATGTTTTAACTACACCGAGGTTGCCGCCTAACTTTTATAGGCGTTCATGACGATAACTCTAGCCACGCTTTTCCTCGTTTTATTTCCACTATTTATATATCGGTCGGTATTTATTTTCGGTTAATCCTTGAAGCATTTCTATAACAATTGCGAATGAAAAAAAAAAAAAAAACGGCATTACTTTTTACTCATGCGCGAGATTTTAGTAGTTTCGTCTAACCTTGCCCACTCGTGTACCGTACAATTCATGTTTTTCCCATCGCACCGATATCCTGCCTCGTACTACAGAAGATTGCGCTCCTCCTCTGTTATCTCGTAATAACGAATTTCATAACCTCAGCCACCCGTGTAACAGTTCTCGTCGCGTTATTTTGGAGGTGGTGCTGTATCGTAAAATTATGTATTTTGAAAGTAAATATTGGTGTAATTAATTCGCCGCGTTATCGTGATCTTGAATCGCGTTTGTTTTCTTACCGGCGTTTCCGTGCATATTTACCGGTAAGTCTTTTTTTTTTTGTTTTTCAAATGTCGCGACGTACGAAACGATAAGGGTTTGATTAATTTTGTTTGGGTGAAAAGTTATACCGCAATCAGTATAAACGCTTCCTATTCTGTTACAATTTATAGGTAACATTAATATGCCTTTGTTCGTTTTATCGCGTCACCGCATATGTACATTATGTGTAGCCTATACAATTATACTCACTGAACACCAATTTTATTGTCGACAATCATAACTTTTATGCAGATAGCTTGAAAAATTATCAAGTATAACTTTCGTTCACATATTCGATAAATGTACCATTTACTGATGAGTTCTGTGCATAATAGTTTCAAAGAGGAACTTTTATCCATTATGAAAATATCTATAGGTACCTATTAATATTATTCATATTATTTCTCTAGTGTAAAGTATGATCAGTTGTAATAAAAAATACGGTACTGAAGCAGTCAGCGCAAAGTGAATATTAAATTAATTAAAAAAAAAATTAATTCATATGAAAATGATAAATAAATGCCTATCCTTATATAAAGAGTAACTACCTATATTTTAAGTCTTGCCAAAATATCGCTTGGCAATTTTCATCATTTATTTTATGTATACAAACATTTGTACTATAAGTACCTACGTGTAAAATTTTAATAATGAGTATTTTTCTTCGATGGATTTCTAATTTTTTCAAGATATTTTATTTTATCCTACAACCGTAAAAAATTGAAAGAATATTCGTTTAAAAATTATCACACTTCTCACATGAAAAAATGTTCGCTTTGTCCTAAACTACTCGTTTCCATTTCTGATCTTTCGCTCTCGTCAAGTCCAAAAGTCACAAAATCACATGTAAAAACACATTATTTTAGTTTCAAACTACAAACAACAATATCTTTGATATCGCTCGATATTGATTTCTATGGTTGGAAAGTTTGCTTTCATAATAAAATGTCTGAGATAGAGGTTATTTGGAGCATTAAAATTTGTTTTTCTACGAAAAGCTTTCAAATCTTCCAAACAAAATACGCCGTATGAGCATTTAACAGATTTGTTTGAAATGTTTGCCTTTCAACTGTTAGCATAGGAGAATGATTTTATTATATAACATTCTGCTCACGTTATGCGTGCATATCAACCGAAAGAAATATTATTTCATTGATTTTAAAATTATAAATGAATAGATATTATCGTGTGGAATCGATTGATAAAATTTTACAAAAATCACGTATTACTAATTGTGCTTAAATTTATGGATATTGGTTATTTATTCCTCAATTATTCCTCATCCTATGCAATATTCACTTAAATGCTGTATTTCGAGAACAACAGCGTGAGGTGTGTGTTTCATCTTGAATATTGTTTAAAAAAATGACAGTACTTTTAGAAATCATCGAGATGGTGGCGTAAATACGAGAGGCCTTTCGAAGATTTTTTGAGTGGAAATGTGGAGTGAAGTATTACCGAAGCAAATATCTGCGTAAAGAAGTGAATAACAATTTTAAATTAATTTATCATTATTTATCGTTTCATATGTTAATTTTTTTTTTTGGTGAAAGAGTATTTTTGGAGTTGAGAGGAACATGAAAAATTACCAGTATATTTAAACTCGCCAGGTCCCTTAAAAGAATTTCCTCGCTACGCTAGGTACTGCACAGAAATGCCAGCAATGCTTTAATGAAATTGCATCTGAGAATTTTTTAGTTTAACTTTAAATACAAAAAACCCAAATGCCCAAAATCAAACAATTTGTTATTAAAAATTTTTTTAAACCTTCACATTTTGAAGACAAATTTTTTCTGCTCTATGTTGATCATTTAAGTAGCTAATTCTTCTTCGAATCTTTCGTCTTTTTTTTAAAAAAAAAGGAAAATTAACTCCATTGTAGTGAACAACCTATTTTAGAACATGTGAGAACTAGTAATGTTTCAATGACAAAAAAAAAGATTTATTTCATGCTGCATGGCTGCTTACGTTGTTTTTTTTGCATAATATTAGGAAAAAATTGAAAAAAACATGGGATATGAGAGAGTCATGAGGAATTTTCCTTTTGAACGAATAACATAACGCTGGTGTAAGTTACAGCTTAAAACATAGGCAGCATGAGGTACCTACAAAGATGAACATAAATGTTTATAGGTATAATCAGTTGATTATATCACAAATTGAAGGAGCTATGATAACTCGTGAAATTTTTTTATTTTTCATAGAATTTATAAATAAGAAGAAAAGTTCTCAATATTAAAAATTAAAAGTAGATGTGTTATTTCATGGTGAAAGGTGCCACTTTGGTAGTTTGGAGTTAAGCTAGTATTGTACGAACAAACCCAAAACAAGAACGGAGAATTTTCATTGTTTCTGAGGAACAGGACCACGAACAAGAACATAAAACACTGATATATTTGAAGAACAAAGAACAGAACAAGAACAGAATATTTTCAAACTGAAAGATGGAAGAACGAAAGGAGAACCAACTAATGTACAATGTTGAGCTACGAGAACAAGAACAAGAACGATGTAATTTTTGGTTATTCTTCGTTCTTTTGAAAGTTCATAATTTAGTGTAAAATTAATAGATATCATGAGGAGAGAGACAAAATAAATAACTTATAAAAACGGGCAAGTGCTACGTATACTTATATAAGTCTTTTTTTTTAAATTGATTATCTTCAATTAATTAATTTTCAGTTTCAACAACAACATAAACTGTAAACACGTTATAAAAAAGAAAAGAAAAAGAAAAAGAAAGAAAGAAAAAACAAAAAGTAGAAGAACGAATAAGAACGGGACCATAAACATGACACACTCGAATAACAGGCCGAACAAGTGAACTATTAGCAACATCGTAATAAACACAAAATAGTGGGCCCATGTGCGTATGCTTACATATGTATTATTTGTGTTTCCATTACGAAGAGTCTTTCATGGATACACGTGGGCCTACCACACATCAGCTGATATCGGTGTTGCCAACTTGTGTTGTTCGGCGTATTATTCGTATCGGTCATGCCATAAAGAATTGAAAGAACGAAGAATGTTACGAGAACGGAGAACGGTTGAAACATTGAGAATAAGAACAAGTCAGACAGGATCAAATGACTGGGTCTTTACAGGAACGAGAAGAGGAACAAGAACATACATATGCTCATTCCTACAACACTGCTTAAAACCGCCATGTCGTGGAGAATTGAATTTCCTTTCAAATGAGGCCTTAAGGAGCTCGATTAGGTGATTTTTTTGTCGAGTTACGGCTTTGAGAAGTGTGGAAGTTCAAAAAACATAGTGTTGAGAAAAATGCGTTTGAAAATTTTGATACATTTTCCATTATACTTTTGGAACTAAAACAGTAAGACAGCTCACCAATATCTCATTTGAAAAGTAATTTTATGCAAAACGGTACTATAGTGTGCAGTTACTCATTTTGAAAAATATTCCAGCAGATGTCCAAAATTTATTGAAAAAAAAAACCAAAAACACAATTTTGTAGTATAAAAAAAATTGAAAAAAATGATAAACTTTAACGCTGTAATTCACCGACTTTCCACGAGGGGCGCGACATAAAAATTACTCTGGGTGAAAAAATATATGTTCAATTATACGTCAGTAACTCGAAATGTCCCACTTTGAAAAATTTCGACAAAAAATCCAGATATCTCAAATACTAGAAATGTCGAAGTAGGACCTTTCACCTTGAAATGACACAGATATAAAAGTAATAATGTTTGCTTATGTGCAGAACCCTTGCTAAGAGAGGTTTTAAGGGTCAGACCCTTTGCTATGATCCCAATTTCTCAAATATTTAAACGCTGGTAAATAGTATAATTCCTCTGTAATAACAGTCAATAAAATAGAATAAAATAAATTGTTCATAATTGGCTATCTCGTACATTCATGCATTTCTCGTGCATTAAAAAAATGTATAGCTTCAAAAAAATTTCCCCCATCCTCTTCGATTTCACTGGCTGTACACATGCAATATGTATATTATGAAAATAATTTTCAAAATCCTTCTTATTGATAAATCAGGAGTGCGGCCCTACTTACGTATGTAGTAGAATAATTTATGGAAAACTTGGTGATAAATTGCAAATTTTTTTATGCATTCTTCCATAAGAAAAAATATTTAAATTTGTTACCTTTAATACGTGATTGCATGTAATAGAGTAATTTAAATTATTTGAAAAAGAATGAAAAAAATATAAATAGCTGAGCTAAGCTGAAAATATTGTATTTCATACAAATATAATATTAATCATAGCCTCTTCAATTCCCGACGTAAAGATTTTATTATAACATTTTGTTTGTCTTTTCGGATTCTATCAATACTTATAGTTAGACAGACTTTCATATAAAACTTTACACATCAAGGATTTGAGTCTTTCTTAGACAACGAATCCCGGTGATTCTCCGATGATTATTCCAAAAAGTAATAAACCTACTATAATACATACATAGCTATTAGCTACACACGTAATATTGGCTAATAAAATGTAAATAATCTCAAATGTACGTATTTATATAAATAACAGTACCTATTGCATAATCGCAAGTTTTCCATCAATTACAACCAGATGAAAATTTCATTTAATTATTTTTTTAATCGAACGTCACGTCAACGTCATATAGGAAGGTAGAGAGCATTCAATCGCTATCTTGTTCATTAACAAGTTACAGATAGAAAGGTATCTAATTTTATCGAGTAAGCTCGAGTTTATTCGGTCGCTTACATAGCTATGTTTCAATTTGTAGAATTCGTATTTGGTAAAACGCGTCGGTTGAGTAAACAAAGAAATGTCGTTGGGTCGTTCATTTTCTTAATGTCAGGCATGTTTCATGTTATTAACTTATTTACCTTGCAGAATTCCATGAATGAACCTCACGACGAAGTACCTTTGTAAGGGTTGTCGTCATGATATTATCCTTAAGCCTTCTCTCCTGCGAAAGGCACAACGCTTGTAATATATTTTCTCATTATTATCTGGTACTATAAAGAAAAGCGAATGTGGTATTTTTAACATGACAATATCGACGTGTTATATAAAATCGCCTACACAGTAAGTTAGATATATCATCGTCGCTTTAAACGTCTACAAAAGAAAGTTGTTAAATAGCCGGCGCAAAGTTAGGCGCGATGTTTTTAATTAAAGTTTATACTTGTCACCTGAAAAAAGAGGTCACTTTTCATCAAAATTAATCCTCTGAAGAGTTTTGTTTAATTTAACTTTGGAGTGTAATTCACTTAAAAAGCGAAACTTATAATTTGTACACAATCTGGCGTAAATGTAATATTATTCAAGTTGGTTGTACAAAAGGTTAGATAAAAGGGTTTGAAGTAATTACGCCCATGGTACCAGCGACATCAATCTAGTATGTTTATCAATGCAAGAATAATTTCTATTTCGCCGATCTATTTAGTGAAATATGAAATTCATTTTTTCCCCCGTAAAGATGAATATAAGATTATTCGAGAAAATCTTAGTCTGTTGAGTTTTGACCCCTATGATGGTAGCGAAATGAGTGAGTTGGAATTTTAAATTTTGCTCATATCAGCAGTAAATTATTTTCTATTTGTATCTTGTATAGATTGCTAATGGAACGATTCAAATTCATTTTTGCTGACTCATCTAAACTCGAACTTCTTCACTACAATGTATACATTAAACAAAAATTGTGTTAGGTTAGAAGGCTAAAATATGATAAAAGAGGCAAAAAGGAAGCAAGTTTCTCCAGTTCCAGACTTCCAAAGATTTATATTGGCTATGGAAAGAAATATACCTATATTAACTGATAAAATTATAAAAAAGAAAACATTTTGAAGATGAAAAAAAAGTAAGTATGAATAAAATGCTTGGATGAAAATCTCCATATGTTAAAAATATTTGAGAAGATTGGAGAATTTCAAAAATGTATAAATGAAGACAATCCAAAAGGAAGCAATGATCAAAATTGAAATCAATGTAAGAAAACAGAGAAATATTTGAAAAGGAGTACTAAAAAAATTATCAAAAATTCAAAATGCAAGCAATGTTGAATAAAAAATCAATAAAATTTTCAAAAGAAATCTTTAAAAAAAAAAAAATGGAATAAATGTTGGAAAATAAAAATTTCAATGATTCCGACTTTTTCTTTCAATTTGACTTTTTTTTTCAATTGATATTTTTCATTTTATGTATCTAACTGATAATATTGCATCTGCATTGTGCAAACATCACCTCTTGCTCGAAGCGCAACCTTTTTGTTGAAAGGTGAAGGCGGAAACTAAATGCAAAATGAAATTGTTGATACGAGTTAGGTATATTATGTGAAAAAAAATTAGCTCAATAGGCTAGCTAAACGAAAGGTCAAATGTAACGCTTCAGTTCGATAAATGATAATCAACTTAAAAGCCCACGTTTTTCTACGAAGTAGCAGGCGAGTGTATCGTTTTGCATTTGTATGTATTGATAAACTAATTTGATAAAAAAAGAATTGACTGATTAAACAGTACACATCAGGGTTAATTTTTCGCCATACTATTTAACGAAATAAATCGAATCACATTCAGACCGTTTACCAGAGTAATGATTGGTAAGAATATGCTCTAATTTTCCTCTTGGTAAAAATAAAACTATTATTTTGTTTATTTATTTATTCATTTTTGAAATATTTGTAAAATACGATCTTATTTTATTTTTAAATTTTAGTCACTTCTTTTCCTTTCAAAACATATTTTTTAAAAGTGTACAAGGTATTTCTCGAATGCCAGCGAAGAGAGGCTGGTGGATGAAGCATGTATGCACTAAACAGATTGTGGGTGATCAGATGCTTCCACAGGGAATTGATTTTTTATGGAAGAATAGTTTGGTCGAAATTTAGTTCCATTGGGGTTTGGGGTTGTCAGTTCCAATTTATTGTTTATTATGAATAATTATTCGTTTGTTTCACGAAAATTGGAAAAAAATTCCAAATAAATAATGGGAGTTCAACATAAAATAAGCAAATACATAGATAATTATCTAAAAAATTAAAAATTACAATCCCTGAAATTTCCACTGCGATCAATTGCTTGGATTGTTTCAATTCAAATACGAGACCGAAATCAATCCATATAAATTACTAGAGTCGCTGATATGAATAATTTAAAAAAATTGGAAAATCTATACAAGTATATCTAGCTATTACATTTTTAATGACGGTTATAATAACATTTGTTTCAAAATATCGTTCAAAACTCTTCACAAACTTTCGTAGAACACTCGAGTAAAATAAAAAGTGGCTTCGTGAAAAAAAGTTCTTGGGTTTATTTCAGATCAATCATTTTTTCCGTGTTCGTACATCCTAATCCTTGTATCGGAAGGTATAGCTATTATCTACAACAATGATTCTACTTAAACAGTTTGAATGTCCGAAAAAATTGCTGGAATGAAAGTTACTTCCATTTGCTGCAAACTAAACTTGGCATTTCGACAATTTCGCTAATGTTAATCTTCTTGAATAATTACTCGAAATTGTTTGCTCGTTTGAATTAAAATCGAAGATTCTCCATTGAAATGAATTCCACCGCAAATACCGATCAAGTTCTTGAACAGTTACGATTACAGGTTAACAGTTCGAATTTTTATCTCAAAACGAATTAGTATTATGCGGTAAATTTTAATCAAGAAATATTTCACGACGGAATAAGGTTGAGGAAATGAAAAAAAAGATGTCGCTTCCTTTTCGCATTCATCCGTCAAATTTAATAGCATGCCTATACCCAGCTAAGTATTTTACATAAAAAATACATACCACGTTGAAGCACTGAAAAAAAAAAAGAAAAAAAGAAAATAACATAATACTAGTCAAATTCATCTGTCTGAGAGAATCAAGGAAAAATGCGACGAAAGATGAAAAACAAAACGACAATCTACCGTAACCGTAATTCAAGTCGACATCACAATGACGTAATTCTGTAAGTCTTATTTAACAAAAGCGCATAGGTGCAATTTATTTATTCTTGAGAACGTCAGAATAATAAAGGTCGAGTACATAAATGTGCAGTATATGGAGGATGCGTATTCAACGATACAATAAAGTAATATCTATTTTCAAATGGAAATCACGTTTCAACTTACACGATGCTGGACAACTTTCTCTTTGCCTAATTTTAATTACAGTATTAAACAGTATACAATTAAGCGATGTGTGGAATTTGCAGGTTTTTCTTCATTCACCATGAAGTGAAGTAATTCGATTGCACTTTTAATTAAAAATTGTTTAGAAAATATTGGGCTGAATAAATCAACCGTGATTTGTACAGTATCAGTGAATAAAATGAACACGTTTGGAAAACCTACCTATTCATTTATCAGAACATTCCTTTCAAAGAACACCATAAAATTGAAAATTCATTATTTATTTGGCCTTTTTCGAAAACAAAGTAAAATTCCAAGATTATAATTTCAATTCAATGGGTACAAATTATTACCCGAAGAATTTTAATTTCACAATTCATTAATCTTCATCAAAGAGATTACAAATTTGTGAATGAATGCTGAAATACTTACAAGGTATTCATTTAGTTCGATGCATCGTTACCTATTCGGCTTAAATGAACATATTATTATGGAAATACATTTAAATTAATTTAAAAGGGAAAGAATTTCGCGTGAAAGAAATTTTCAATTTTCATCGCTTTCAACAGCTCGACCTAAATTCTCTGTAATTTCATTAAATTCAAACACGATTACTACACAAAAAAATTTCAAGTTGTATTTTACAACCGTAACAAAACATAATAAGCGCTTTAAAGTAGTTGGGTAGTTTACCGCAGTGAAGTCATGAGAGCGAATAAAATAGGTACTAGGTATATTAGGCACTACCACTGCAAGGATTCAATTGGGGAAAATATCTAAAGCAAGTAGAATTACGATTTGATGAAAATATAAAGTCAAGTCTAGTTTTCATGCTGAACTTGAAAAATACTCGAGTTTCTTTTTTTTTTGTCATTCCCTTGAAAGTTTTATTCAAAAGGAAAAACAAAGACGAAGAGCTATTTTTATATTTGTGTAAATAATATACTAGAATAAAGCAGGTGATTTCAATTTAGACTGATGTAATCTGCGTATGTGTGTGCGTTTTATTCATTCTTTTTAAGAAGGTACAGCATTTATGATGGTATTGGATGGCCCAAAAGTGGGTTTAATAGTTCGCGAAGTGCATTTTTTTAAAGAAAAAGAGACAAAATATAACATGCTGCAAAAATATAACTATTTCGAAAATTGTATCGCGCTTGGAACGTATAAAACTTGTAAATGTCCAAATAAATTTGAAATTTCATGCTCTGGATAGGTATAATTTGTATCGAGTTATAATAAATTTTTGCAGCACGTTTTGCGTATTTGTTTTTTCTCCCTAAAAAATGCTCTTTTCAAATTCATGGGCCATCCTTTATTAAAGTACTCGCGTATTAATTCAAATAATCATTTCTTAATCCTCATATGAAAAAAATCATCAGTTTGAAAGAAATCTTTTAATTATTTCAAATATCTAATGAATTGGAAATAACCGTAGATATCAGATACCAAAGATTTTTAAAATAGTTGCTGTAATTTTTGAAGTAAAGAAACGTACCCATAGAAAATAAATGGAGCCATCTTGTTGAAAATCTTACCATACACCTGCATAACGCCTGCAACTGATAAAAATATTACCATTTTTCATGCACTGTAGACAAATATCTCACAAATGATGTTTTAACCATATGAACAGCTATAAAATATACAGTACAGGGTAGGGTCTCAAAAATTCGGGTGGAATGGTTTTACATTAAAAAAAGTAACATTTTTGGTTGGCTTAAAAGAAATTTTCAACAAAGCTTGTTTTGACCATTTTATGATGGTGCACCTCTTTTTTGTCTCATGATAATGATGGCCCAGATGGTCCTAAAGTATTGCAAGACTTTTTTTTTTTATTAAGTCTCTCTTGAGACTCATAAAAAGCGGAGCACGTCTTTGAAAAAGGTAGAGGCTTTGCACATATACATACTTAGGAAAGGTGGAGGGGTAAGGTAATGAAAGGAAGTACTTAGGATGTGTTGAAACTGGTTCAGGAAATTAAAATTTTTTAAAAGATTCTTGTACTTTTCGCATTCTTGTAAACATGTGTTACAATAGACATGATGTCATAGAAAGCATCCCTTTTTTCTGATGGATTTCAATCATACCAACCGCATTATCCTACCACTGAAGTAAGCGTAGGACTTAACAGCTCTAAAAACAAGCCTTATTCACAGTAAAATTACCATTTATTCAGATCTAATCACTAATCAATTTAGAATTCATCTAGGCATCGCTAATCATTATTAATACAACTCGTAGCCTTGCAAGGTGATATTTTTGATATTATTATTTTTAGAGATCATAATCTGAAACTCCAATGAAGTACGCCGAGTCACCGAATATTGATAATGATAAGTGGAAGCCAATAAACGCGAAGTAAACCATAAACATTATTTTTAGCTTTAGCGCATGCGCGTTAACGTAATTTGATAAATGATACTCAACGATCCATGTCTTTTTGTTCTTCACTTTGTTGACTTTGTACGTATATCTTAATAGTTGGTACGCGGTCGATGTATTCTGGGGATGAAGAGTTGAGAAATGTTAAGTGTACCACGTATGTACTTGCATCATAAATCATACCTATACCATAGATCGACCATAGATCACATACCACCACGATATTTTGGTATTATTGTGTTATCTCACAATGAGATTTATCAACAAGTATTACAAAAGAATTCAGTTTTATTTTGAAGTTGAAGTGTTTTAAATTCATAAATATTCAAGAACGGTTTTTATTGTACATTTTTGCTGTGAAATTGGCGATTGTTAACTTATCACGAGGGTTATTAAAAATGAAACATTCTACAACCCACAGTATTTCAAAGTGTAAAGTGTAATTTACAAACCACTGGAAATGGGGAGAAAGTTTTTCATCAACTCCGTACGTGTATGCATGCAAGTATTCTTTCAAAAATCCAAAACTGGAATGATGAATATGTAAATATTCAACATAAAATGTTGGAGATATATTTGTTGAATTGTTGATACAGTAAATAAATTTACGGTGAAGTTCGACAATTTGTGGAATACGAACATGATGAATCAATTCTAAATTGCGAACTAACTAGACAACTTTTCAACTTCTTAACTTCTTGTAGAAAAAATGAAGTGTAAACATTCTCCTTTTCTTCGCTATTCTTTCTCAAATTGACATTAAACTATCGATGGAGCTGTAAGTATTTGAAATTATATAGAATGAAATTTCTTCACGTTTTCTTTCAATACTTTACTTTTAATTGCTGCATACTAATTTAATGGAGTTGATAAGGAAACTGTAGGTAACTTCCGTCAGAATGAAAAAAACTCTTTCGATAAAATCACAATGGCAGTTCGTTAAAAAGTTGCAAACTTCACCGTAATCGATAAATTTCATCACCGAGTGGCAAGTTAATTATTTGTATCGAGAACAAAAATAAAATATTTTGGAAAGTTCTGATACTTTAGCATCTCAAGTATTGGAAAATATCTTGCCTGGAATTTACTTCTAACTAAAAATGAGATTTATTTTACATCAGTTCGAATTTTTAATGAATAATTTTGGTTGTAACGAACATGGTCGATGACAGTTTGAAAATTATTCGCGATCGCGGTGTACGGTGTGAGGGAATGAAATTCTTTTAATTTTGATAAAAATGCGTAAGTATTCTTAATATTTACTAGGTGCTATATCTGTCTTTCTATACGTTATTGCTTAAAACTTATTAATATTTAAAAGTTCTATACTTCTGCTCATTTATTACTTCACTGATCCCTTCACACTCCGCTGCTCTCATTCTTTTGAAAGAATCTCATAAATACCAGTTTAAGGTATGTGTACAATCGTTTACTTATCTATCGTTTTAGAGCCTACATTTGTTAATTTGACAATCCAGATGAGAACTTAATGCAATGTTTTCATGAAGATGAATGTTTAGGTATACTTATTCTAGCCTTTAGGTTTTCAGATTTTGTATCCATTGAACAGGCGTCGTAAAGGATTTCGTACAATATTTCTTACTCCTACAAATCTTTTGTAACTATTTAATATATAAGTAGTTAATAGTTATGCATTACAATGATTTGAAGAACAATAGATGAAATATAAAGATCCTTCCAAACCGGTCATTTCTTTACAAATCAGAGGTTGAACTGTAAGGGTCAAGGTTTCTCTTTAAAAACTACTCTAATATCTATTTCAAAAATTGGCAGCAGTATAGAAATAGCTGAACGATATTTCCTGTTCAGCTCCCCTCCTATCTGGAATAAGTAAAAAACTTATTAATCTGAGCAGGAGCTTATGACTTGCTAACAGGATCTGAGATAGTTGTGATTGGGCCGAAGGTAGAACTGATGTTGGTGGTCTTTCGTGAAATGAAAATTTAAAATATATTTGAAAAAATTTATTAAATAATTATGTTTTTTATTTTTATGTATTTTTTCATTTATTTATGAACAAAATGTTTATTCGCTCAACTTTTTTTCTTAATAGAAACTGAAGCTATTGTGGGCATGATTTGTTGATTTAAGGAAAGAGTGATCAGAGAGGGCACTTCATATTTTCGCATACCAAACCATTGTAACTGTAGTGAAATGGCTAATGCCCAACTTTTTCCCTATATACTTACTACTTATCTATATCAAATTTTTTGTTTAATTTTAACTCACTAAATACTACATCTAGAGTACTGATTATGGGATAAAAAAATGAAAAGGAAATATCTGCAAATATGAATTTGAAATATCTATTTTTTAATCAATCCATGCGCCTATCATCAATAGCTCACGACATATTAATTTTCAAGTAGATGATTATATTAGATAAAGTTTTTTATTTTAAAGCAGTATATCTCAGCCCTTCCCATATTTTGAGTAGGCAACAGTAGCTGATTTAAGGGAAAAGGTCTGGTCGGCAAATGAATTGCAAAAGGGTCCAACAAATGAACAACCTTTTTAGCTGAGTTTTTAACTAAAAAACGACACCTATTACAGCTTACCTGATTTTGGAAAGGAAGGGAAGGGAAGGGAAAGGAATGTCGGGGTAGGGTGAAGTTTTCTAATCTTTACATTTCAGACTATTTGTAATCATTTGGCAAATGTTCAACTTTCTGGTGTGTATATATATTTTTCCCCCACGCGTAGCGCCGGCGGGTATTCATAAAATTCGCTTAAAACTTGGTGAGAGACTCTTCTTTGGAATCTAACAAAACTACTTTTTTATTTTTTCGAAAAAATTCAAAATGGCGACTCACTCAAATTTTAAGGGGAGGCTGGAGAAGGGGCAAATAGCTCAAAAGTTTTGATTTTGATCTCATATAAAAAAGTGTGTCACAGACACCAACATATCCAAATTTCAGCTTCTCAAGTGTATTCTGAGGGGAGTTAAAGCGAAAAACCACTTTTTGAGGAACTTTGAGTCATGAAATTTCTCTAATCTTCCATATCTCCTCACCAACTCAACTTGAAAAGGTCAAACTTTGTGTGTGTGGTTAGTTGGTGACCAGAATATGACCACTTCAATTTGGATCAAAATGAATCCAAAATGGCGGATTATCAAAATTTGAGTAAAGCTTGAGGAGCCTTAAGTTGGTAAAAATGTAATTAATATGAACTCATATGATTATTGGGGATAAAATGTATTCTATGTCCCCAATTCATTTCCATACATGATGTTGGCAGAGGAGAGGGAGGGCTTATCGAACTTGAAATGTGGTGTTGATAAACGAGAGTTCGAAAATTTTTTATTGTATGTCATATGATAAAATGAGCCTAAGTGATTAACTTATTCTGATTTTACCTTCCCAAGTAAATTTGGAGGAGAGTTAGAGCAAAAAACGGTTTTTGGAGGGGAAAATGCAGCAGGAAATTTCACGAATCATCCACATCTCATCACCATATAGACCTAGAAAGGTCAAACTTCGTGTGAAGGATTAGTTAGTGACCAGAATATGACCTCTTTAATTTGAGTCAAAATGGATCCAAAATGGCGGATCATCAAGATTTGAAGATAATTTGAGGATCCTCAAATAGTTATAATTTGAGAAGTATGTGTTCATATGATTTTTTCATGGCAAGAAATACTACGTTTGTTCCAAATTCAACTTCTTAAGTGGTTTTGGAAGGGATAGGGTAGGGGTTTTCAGACTTTGTATTCGGTGTGGCCTGTAGTTGAAGGGTTTAGCAACGTTATTACCAAACTAAAACAAGCCCAAGTTAAGAACTCTGCTCCAGTAATGCGGCATGGCTGCTTACCTTTTTTTTTTACTCACCGCAATAAAAAACATGCATTAGTATCACAAAAAAGAAATAACTAATGTAAATAAAGGTAAATTTCTTGAGTCGTACTTTTGGTACCCCCTTAGATATACAATCTACGAAACCCTATTCGGGCTCGCTATTTGATGGAGAAAGGCTACTCGGGTGAGATAAGGAACACGTGTGTAGTACACATGACTCCTTTCACCCCCTTCTGCTCCAGCGACGTTTAGACCCGCGTACTCATACCCTTGTACTGGTTTAATAGCTCTATCTGCGCCGATAGAGGGGTGTTTGGCTGAGTGACGAGACTGGCTTTATAATGCTGCATTTCACTTGTATTGTGAATGGTGATACGTGAGTGCCGTCTTCTGTCAAGCCGAACCAGTGTAGTGAAAGTACGCGGTTAAAAGCTAAAGAAACCAATTGGTGAGTTAAATCTATTATGGTTTGCTCACGGGGTACCTCTCCGTGTAATGATAGTTAATTATATATTTAGACATTAATTATATTGTATTAGGCTTAGAGTTGCGCAGCTCGACTGTCTTGCTAGGTGTTATTGTGCGGCCACTATGCGGGGCCTAGGGCCCAGGCGACGATGTGGCGCACGGCCTTTGTAATAGGCGACGGGGTACTGAAGCTGGTTTAATACCGGGGGCCAGTATTCCCAAATAACACCCAGCACTGGTCGTCATGGAGGGTCAGCTACCCTGCCTAAACGACAGTGTGAGGGCGGTGTGCTGTCGTGGCACCGCATCACGAGACAGGTGATCGACTACTCTTACGTAGAGAGTTGATTTTTAGATAATAGATTAGGCTTGCAAATGGGAAGGTACTCAGGTGCGCGTAATTTTTGTTACAGGTGATTTCTCGAGCTGGCTCCTACCCTCTCCTCTTCTCGGACAACTCATTTACTTTATTAATTAAGATATAAATACCTGTTATTGTGTAGAAATAAAAATTGTACATGTAATATAACTCTCTTTATTACGTACGTAAGAACCCTCGACAGGGTTCCCACATTTTCGGCCTACCCCTTTAACCTTTTAAAATTTTTACACTAAGTACCAAGAAAATCAAATATGTGATTAACAGCATACATCGGTATCACAAAAAAGGTACCCTTTCAGCCTTTGCTCATTTGCCGACCATTAAATCCGCCGTTGGTAGGCAAATATCACCACTTTTACTCTCTGATAGTGGACTATTTACCACATAATAGGACAAGAAGTTCTGCGAAACACCCTATATAAATGCTCATCTTACAGTTAAATGCCCAAGTCTTCTCAACATCCGCTGCGGGAGGGAAATTGATGAACATTGAAAAGAAAAATTCCAACTGCGATAAGATTTTTCGAGCATTTCCATAAAATAGGAACTTACCGGTACTGACGGTGGATAAAGGAACAGAAGAGACAATAAAACCGTCGAGTAGATTATACGTATTAGCGTACCACTTGGGTGCCCGTAATTTCGGTACCGCAGTTCTAACTACACCGTATATTTTATCCAACAATGATATTCGAGTGCTCGTTTGAAAAAAAATAACGCGTTTAATTAAATTTTAATTTTGTTACAGCGTTTCAAAATGAAATTAAGCGTATCCGCGTTTCGAGGAGCTCAAGCTTCGGCCCATAAAAAAATCCTCAATTCAAGTAGCAGTTACCATTATGGTGCGGCTAAGTTCTCGTCGCCGCCACCTTCGACCGCATCGTTCTCTCCGGTAAGTGAATGGAGCGAAAAGCGAATTACGTTATTGTTACGAAGAAACAGCGAGACGCATGTAAATAACGTAGGTGGTACGAATCAACAATGGAATATTCGTTCGATTATTATTCAATAAATAGGAAACGTTGATTATAGATTTTGCGAAGCTATCTGCAACCTTTTATTATTAATGGCGATTTGTTTTCTTTCAATTTGCACCGTTAATGGCGAACAACCAAGCTATAGTAATTTTATGAGAGAAATTATGCTAAATGGTTGCGTGCCTTGTTAAATAACTCCGTCTAAATATGATTCGAGCTCGACGCGTTGGATGCTAGTTCGGCATTTATTATTGGAATTTCGGACGCGCTTATGACTAAGAGAAGTTTGAACGATGGTAGCGAAGTTTCGCGTCTACGGTGTGTTAGATTATTGTATTTTTGAAATACGTACAACGAAAATCATTTAGGATTATTTTGGTTCAAACTTTACCGAACAGCGTAATCAGAAATAAATGAAATATATTTCGAAGGCGCGGTCGTGTTTAGGTAAATTGAAAATAATCAATTGTAATTTCATCGAATACAGATCGTCTTTATGCTAATGTTGAAATCCATCTCGACTAGTTCTTGTCATAAATTCAACTTTAATAATGAAAAGTTACCGCCGTTTTGTGTGCGATGTATTGAAATATGAATCTGCGGATTTTTTTTTCAACTACTCGTATTTTCGAATACCCGTTATATAGTTGTTCGAGACGAACGTTTTGCCCTATTCGAAATAATCAATCTGCGTTCGGCGAAATCGTCATTTTTCACATACCAAAGTAGCTTTTGCGAAATTGCGACGAAGCGTTCAGCCGTGAAAATGAAGACGTTCATATCTGACTTATACTTAAATAGCGTGACGCGAAAGATGGAAAAGTGTTCTTTTCGTTAGCAGTTTCATCGATCATTGTATTTACACCGTTGTCAAAGGTGTCCGTTCGCAGCGTTTAAATTATTCATCTCCTACTTCGAGTAATCATTGTCGAGTCGCGACGTGTTCGCCAGTATTTCGAGAATTTCGCCAAATCACGTCGGTGAAAATGATTGTAACACGGGCTTTGCATAAGAGAAATTTCGCTATTCATGGAAATTCCGCCTTCGTAGTTTTTTATTGAAATTTTATTTGATTTTTTTCAGCCGGCGTTTTATTAAGAAAGATACCGTTGTGGAAGAAGGGTCTATGGAGATGATCATAGATTTATATTTCAGGTGATTTGAAGTTGCTTGGCCGCAATCCAAATTTTTTTTGTGGAAACATAGTTGTTTCACCTCAATAATACAAGTTCCTTCGTATTATATATAGAACTCTTCATGCGGCTTTCATGTATGATAGTTTTCCTATCATAATTCTTTAAAGGACTGTGGTGTAGAGGTTCGGAGAAATGTTTGTTTCACCTTGCTAATGAGTAATGACCAACCAAAAAAATTTTCATTCCACTAAATGTAAGTTAAATAAAAAATTATAGTCTATGCAATTTAGTCAGACGCTTGGACGTTAAAATATCGTCACAATAGATGCGTTGTCGCATAATATGCAAATGCCTCAACGCGTTTACAAATATTTTTGCATAGTGAAGATTTGTTTTTTTTCTATATTCGAACAAATTGACGATAGAAAACTGCAGTGAGAGAAAAATTTATAACACTTTCATATTTAAAAAAATTTCCGCGTATAATTAAAAATTCAAAAATGATTTACAGACTCCTCTATTCAGGGGCGAACTTTGAATTTTGCCGCCTGTGGGCAGTAAATTTTTGCCGCCACCCCCTCCCACCAGCAAAAAAAATTATGAAAAATTTTCATGCAGAATTTTTTCTAACGTTCATTTTGGTACATAACCCAAACTTTTAAATTTGATTTAAAGTTTAAAAAAAATGTAAGCATCCATGCCGCATCACTAGAGCTGAGTTTTTAACCAAGGCTTGATCAGGTTTGAAAATAATGTTGCTAAGTCCTTCATGTCTACAGGCCACAACCAATACCAAGTTTGAAAACCTCCGCCCTATCTTTTCCAAAAACCACTTAAGAACTTTAATTTAGAACAAATGTAGTGTTTGTTGCTATGTAACAAGCATATGAACACATATTTTTTCAATTATATCTACTTGAGATTCCTAAAATTATCTACAAATTTTAATTCCTCTCTAAGTGCACGTAGGAAGCTACAATGAAAATAGGTTGGTCACTTGGGCTCATTTTATCATATGACTCCACAATAAAAAAATTTCAGCCCTCGTGAGTAACACCTCCTCCTCTCCTCCAATATCATCTGTGAAAATAAATTTGGATGTAATACACTTCTTATTCCCAACAATCGAATGAATTAATATTAATTACATTACCACTAATTTAAGGCTCCTCAAGCTCTACTTCAATTTTGATAATCTGCCATTTTGTATCCATTTTGACACAAATTCAAGAGGTCATATTCTGGTCACCATTTAACCGTTCACACAATGTTTGACTTTTTAGATTGATTTGGTGAGGAGATGTGGAAGATTCAAGAAATTTTATTACTTAAAACTTTCTCAAAAATCCGTTTTCTGCTCTTACTCTACCTCTAAATGCATTTATGAAGCTGAAACTTGGATATGCTGGTCTCCGTGACTCACTCTTTCATATGAGGTCAAAAACAAAAAATTTGAGCTATTTACCTTTTCTCCAGCCTCCCTCAGAATTTTATCGAAAAAACAAAAAAGGAATTTTTTTGCACTTTTAGGAAGAGTCTCTCACAAAATTTTTAGCAAATTTCATGTGAATATCTGCCGGCGCTAGGCGTGAAAAAATAATTATATAGCTATCGTTTTGAAGTTGAAAAAACTCGGCCGAAAAAAAAAAAACAGTTTTCATTTTTACTATAATTTTCAATTTTTCATAATCTTTTTTTCAAACTGATTTCTGAATGATTAATTATGTTATAAGTTCATCCATCTGACTACCATAATTTTTTTTTTAATCGTCGTAATATATTTCACATTTAAAAAACAGTCGAAAAACGAAAATTTGCCGCCACTCTCTGTCCATACCTAAATACGCCTCTGCCTCTATTATGTGCCTAACCTTATACAACTCTCTTCATTGGCTCGCGAAACGCAACAAATCGTTCCCACGTAAACTCAGACTTCTAAGTAATTTGCATGGACTATGGTACGTCTATACATGAATAGTGGACTTTAAAATAATGTTGAACAATAACTGATGTGTATGTAGAAATGGTAACAAGGGAATAAAAGTAAAATTCGAAGTTCGAAAGCTCAACTTCAGTGAGCTTTTATAGAAAATGTATAAAAACCAAAATTGTAGAGAATAAAATTTCCTACAACTTTGTTCCCATACACTTTTTCTTAACCCTTCATTCTTGAGATATTTGCAAAAAACTGAGGTACATATTAAAGTTCGAAAGCTCAAGTTTTAGCGAAGGATCGACTTAAAAAACAATAGGACTCTTACGCTTCATATTATTCATCTATCTTCCAAATTTGGAATCAGTTCATCATGTTTTGCTCGAGTTATCGTCGGAGAATGAAAACATCGAACTTCCAGAGAACAAAACGTACCAATTATTGGACATTTTACTTTGAGTTTATTTTTCCGGAAAACTATGAGCTTTCATGAGAGTTTCTGAGAACCAAAGTTGTAGTGCTTGAGATTTACCACGATTTAATTGCTGGTCATTTTTCTCTCTCGCGCTTCGTTTTCGAAGCATAAAAAAAGCTTAAAAAGCTACAAAGTTCAAAAGCTCGACTTTCGATGGACTTTCATGAAAAGTGGATGGGACTAAAGTTGTAGAGAATGACATTTTCTACAACTTTTTTCCCATACATTTCTCTTTACGACCCTTCATTCTCCAGATATTGGTAAAAAACTGAAAAAGTTTCAAACTTCGAATGCTCGACTCTCAGAACGCGAATCAATTTCAAAAACAATATGGCTCTTAAGCGCCTCCTTTTCTACTTCTCTTCCAAATTTAGAGTCAATCCGTCTCTAAAAAAGCTTCGAAGCTAAAAAGCTCAAGTTTCGATAAACTTTTAGCAAAAATAGATGGGACCAAAGTTGTAGAAAATGAAATTTCGTACAACTTTGTCCCTATACATCTTTTCTTTACGATCCTTCATTCATGAGATATTGGCAAAAAACTGAAAAGCTTCAAATTTCGATAGTTCGACTTTCAGAGCATGAATCAACATTAAAAACCATAGGTCTCTTAAGCTCCACTTTTTCTGCCTATTCTCCAAATTTAGGGGTCAATTCTTCAATTTTTACTAGTGTGGTACTTGTGTATAGAATACAAGCTCAACTATTTCAAATAAGGGGGGAATGGGGTAGTGGAAATAATGGAAAGTTGAAATAATACGGAATTCTCCCATTCCTCTTTTCTTTTTTTGTTGTACATAGTACTGTTCAGAAATAGCAAACAAATATTACATATTTTGTACTTACATTAAAAAATGAATGTTTTTATGCTTTAAATTTTCTCAAAAAAATATAAATATGTTGTAGTGTATGTGTACCAATTGATTGACACGCTCCAAATAATTGACACCCAAAATGTTTTTCTTCAAAATAAAGTTGGTATGGAAAATAAATGCTACCAACCCCCCCTCCCCTTTGCCTCCAACATATCGAATCCTTCAATTGCAAAATTTTTGAATTGTAAAAAAAAATCATCTACGATACGAGCAACAAACAACCTTCCGAGAAGATGAAACTGAAAATTACATCGAACGAATGAATAATCAAACTGTTGAAATAATAGGGAGAAGTTGAAATAATTGGAAGTTGAAATAATGGGGAGACAATTTTTGATTTAAAATAATCCGGAATTGAAATAATCGAACCTGTAATGTACTCAAATAAAATCTTTTTGCAAAAAATTACGTATTAGGTAAGTTGAACATTTTTAGAATCGT
Organism: Phenacoccus solenopsis; assembly: GCA_009761765.1. Taxonomy (NCBI): domain Eukaryota; kingdom Metazoa; phylum Arthropoda; class Insecta; order Hemiptera; family Pseudococcidae; genus Phenacoccus; species Phenacoccus solenopsis. The sequence continues at coordinate 14,990,966 of CM019753.1, forward strand.
ACTTCATTTTTTTTTTTTTTTTTTTTTGAAAAAATTAGCTACTTATAATTTCTGAAGGAGGATGGAATCAAAAGACATGGATCTTTTAAACATTTTTTATTCAGCTATGGACTCTTGAAAATGTTTAATAATTTTTAAGATGCTAGCGTAATCAATGTTCATGAAGCTTCGTATTTTGTATTTTTAAGAAAATGCAACCTCCAGATACGTAGTTACGTACAAACCAGTTTAGAACTTTTTTTGGAATTATCGAATTTTCTTGTCGAGCTTCATATTTTGAGACCCAGTGTTTCCTCTTCTTGAAAAAAATTGCTGTTGATTCAGAAATTAACCGCATTATTTGCAAGTCTGAACATGCCACATTTATAAACTCAACTCTAATAATACAATAGTTACTTACGGTTTTATTTTCATTTGTCAAGAGGAGAAAATTTTAGTCTTGAGTGAGGTGATTTTTGAAGATGAATATTCAATTTTAATATTTTATCAAGGTTGCTTGGTGGTTATTCATCCACTGTGTCTTTAAAGAGAGGAAACGCTACTCAGGTACGTACTCATCATTATTTCAGATGTTATTTCTTCTATACGAACACCGGCACAGAAATGTTATATTATTTTGTAGCAGATGTCGCAGGTGTATTGTTTTCGAGCGAGCTTCATCCACAGTATGTAAAATATGTAATTCCAATTTCGTAACTCGTAACGACGTGCGAAAACGTAAACAAAATAAGCTCTTTTTTCCCAACGAAATAGTCAACACGAAGGAATCGCCTCGCCAGACCGTTTCCATATTTTAATCTCAACGCATCCAGCAGGGGCTATATGTAAATTTCATTAAAATTATCCCATTTCGCCCCGTTTAGCCGTAGTAATCCGCTTATAGGAATTCTATATACCGTCAAAAAACGTTCTTGGAGTTGGCTCGATGGTCGAATTATACGCGGTTGATTTTTCTTTTCTCGCCTTTTTTTTTCATTTTTATTATTATATACTTTTTTTTTTTTTGGTAGTGGATACGTAAAAAACGAAATTGAAAATAAGCAATCATTAATATAATTTGATGGCAAAACGGGAGAAAAAGGTGGTAAAAAAGTTGGGATAATTTGATAATATTCGAAATGGCTCGAATTAGTGGAAAATTTTTATCGATGAAATTTTCAAAAATAGAATTAGGTAATGACGAAGGGGTGTTGGTATTAAACGAACGATATACACCTACTTGATCTTAAACAATAAGAGACGAAAATGAAGGGTAAAAAGTTCCTTGAATTTATGTCGGCGTTTAAAGCGAAAATTCGTCTCAATGGTAACTGAATGTTGTGAAACTTCGTGAATAACCGCAAGTAATTTTTACGTGACTATAGAATGAGTTTAAAAGCCTTACAAAATTTCATGATTTTGGTACTGTGATGTTATTTGGAAATTCTTTTTAATGCGAAAATTGCAAAAAATGAAAATGTGTACATGCCTAGTCGAAGAGAAAACTTCATTTTTCGATAATACCTACATCATCAAGTTGAGTTAAAATTGGAAAATATTAATTTTCGTAATAGCAATTTTGAAATTTTCCAAAACTTTGACTTCATTTTGGGATTTGACTGAAATTTTGATGACTCTTTTTGAAATCATTTAAAAATTATTATGACCCCGACCCCGCTCCCTTCACATTTTGAAAAGAATTTAAATTTAGTCCACCCTTGTGGAAACTTCGATAAATAATTTTAAAAGTAGTGCTATTATCAATTGCAATTTTATTTTAATTTTTTCGTTTCTTATTTCGATAACTAGGCAAGTATTTGAGTTGATACCTATCGTAGGTTGTAAGTATCAAATGCATCCTAATTTATTAATATTTTGTAGGAACTCGATAAGAAAATTTTCTAAAATTATTCACCAAAAACTAATGAGATGAGGCATTTTTCCATGCATTTTTTTTTGTGCATTAAAAATATTTCCCTTCCTTGTCCTCCATGATGACTATATGTTTCAACCAATAATATTACATCTTACGCTCTTGTTCCTATAAAAGATGTATGTTATGATATGAAAATTTAAAAATATATTGTTATACCATTAGCTGTTTTAAAAATTAAAAATTACTATTTTTTGTTTTGATACCTGGGTATCCAAGCTTGAAGTTTGGTACTGCTCGCAAACTAAAATCAAATCATTAATAAATCAATTTCATTTCTAAAATATACCGAACTATTATCGACACTATAAAAATTAATTTTGTGTTTTACCAAGTAATTATAAGTTTATATACAATATTACAATTCGCCTCTAGCCCAGAGCTGTACACGGCGTATGAGAAAAAAAAAAGTTATTAACTTTAAGTTTATACATCTTCATTTAAATTTTTTTTTGTATCGCAAATTATCAGAGTAGCCTAGCGAGGATAAATATTGAGAATTAAAAAAAAAAAAAATCAATTTTCCCCATTTTTTTACTTATTACATTTTATTTCCCCTTCCACCTCTCCTACATTTACTATTTTTTAATCAATGATAATAAATCATACGTTCTGTACATTGACGCAAGATATTAATTTTTTTAATAGATCATTATCGTAGCATTTTCTTTCAAGTTTCAAAGCGGTACATCGTAGCACCTTTAATGTTTTGATTCGGCAAATATAATTACTTTTACTCTATGATAGTTCACTATTTACCCCACAAATGAAAGAAGATATTTCGCAAAACACCTTATATAAAAATCGCATTCAAACGTTGATTAAATCGAATTTGAAGGAGCTGAATTATTTTCAAAATATTTTGCATCCAACTGAAGAAATGTATACATATAGATATCATTGACGATATAGCTGAATAGAAATTTTATGACCTCGTTTACAACATTCGTACATATGTACGTGGAGTAACATTTCTCAAACTAAAAATCTTCTTTAATTTACATTGAAATAGCGTTACGTTGGAACATAATAAATCCTTTGCCAGATTGCTTTCATGGATTTTTCATCAATTACAGTCTCGTTGATTGCCAAAGGCGTAATTTTTTCTTCGGTATGTGCATAAGATATTCACATTTTAACAACGATTACATGCTTAAGACTCTTTCAATAGTTTTAGCGTAATAATTTTTCACCATCTCATATTCGATATTCTTCTACAGTGGGCGTTGAAATAAAATCGAAGCATCCTCATGGTCGAACTAAAGTGAAACAATACGATACCGATGATTCCATATTTATCGGCTTAAATAGGCGACAATTGGGTATATACGATGTGAAAAAGTTGGTCGAAACGAAGAACCCGAATGGAGCGAATAAATAGGCCCAAGTGTTACCGAAAAGGGTTACGAAACGGCGAATATTATCGTCGACGAAATGGAGCGGTGTCAGCCGAGAAACCACATCAAAGTTGATGGTGTTCGTTTCGCCTTTAAAATAGCACTCTTCGTATCTACGCCGAGTATCGGAATTTCGAAGGTTATTAAAATTTCTCCAACCGAAGATTTATTTATCGAAGACCGTGTGCGGTTAATTTGGACTGTTACGAAATAAAAGCGAGCCGTGGTTGACATGGAAAAATTTGCGTTTTCGAAGTTACGACGGAAGCGTTGACGTTTCGAAGGCATTGCGAAGTTTCAATCGAAATTACTTGGATGATCGGACGTTCGAAATGAGCCTAAATGCCCGATCCGTAGCGAAATTTCTCGCCAACTTAATGAGAGCGACTGAGGCGAAAATTTCGATGAGCTAATATCGATTAAATTTCAGACGCATTTCCAAGTTAACGTCCTCGTCTTTGGGAAATGAACAAATTAAATTGTTTTCTATGGTTATCGTCGTAGATGGCAAAATTATCGAAGTTATCGGATGCTAGATAATTTTACACTCGTCTTAGACGCCAATTCGCCGAGTGTTCTGTATTCCCTCGAATTCAACATTTTCATCGTCGTGTTTGCCAAGATATTGAATTTTTTTTGTCTAGACACTTGAAACCATATCGAAATTGTATTTTCGACTCGTTCAAAAAATACACATTTTCGTGTAGTCGTCTGCTAAGTAAAATTTCGTGTAGAGGTTGAAAATATTCATAATTTGTAGTAACTCAAACACCCACCCACATAGCCAAAAAGTATTCAGTGAATACCTATCTATAATTCTATATACTTTGTTTCGCATCATTTCTGTGCCATATAATCATATAGAATGATAACATGAGCCTTCGTTTCCTAACATTGCATAATGGCATCCCTATAGAGAATGCCAATTATTATAAATATATCGATTGCCTGAGGAGTATAGAAAAATTTTGAATTTCGACGTATCGGCCTCTAAAAGACTGTATTGGAAACAGAACGATAATCGTGAAGTTCATGTGTTTTTCATATCCCACAACAGCGAGCTGGGAACTAATTCCGTTTATTTCGTTTTCACGTCTTCGGTGACGTACCTCGAATCTATTTGAACTCAAAGTCAATTCGTTTCATCGCGAATTAAACAAAATTCATGAATAAAATATGAAAAGAATTGAAAAATCGAAACAAATATGCTGTATTCATTTAGGATCACATTAAAACCAAATTGGCCTGGTGGAGGAATGATTTTTAGACTTTAAAATTTTTTTCCAACAATAAAAAAATTCACTGAAAAACTTCCAACATTTTTTTTTAATTCAACAATTTTTATATACTTTTTTATTTTAGTCAGAATTTTTTTTAAATTTTTTTAGAATATTTTAACATTTCTTTTTTTAGACATGTTTTTATTAGCATTTCTTTTTTTAAATATTTGTTAATAATTGAACATTTTTTCGCAGCCTTACACGCGTTTTATTGCACCTAAAAGCAGAGATGCTGAAAAAATGGTGAATTTTTAAACAAAGATTACATTTTTTGAGAAACAGAATGAGATTTGTAGGATTTTGAAAAAATATCGCGTTTGATTTGCCTCGACCCCAAATGTGATTTTTGTGTTGAAGTGATATCATTCGTTTGTATTTTTTTATGCATACATTTATTTCGTTCGTGCACACCGCTTCTTAATGATTTCGAGAATATCTAAGAAAGGCGGTGGAGGGGGGTTAAGGAATGAGCATAGCAATCAGTAGCATTTTTTTGAGCATGTTTGAGCATGTATTCATGTACCTTATGTACACACATCTCTTATCAGGGCATGATAGAGGATTACCTTGAGCTCAGGTTCCTTAGAGGACTCGATTGGGTTTTAAAACTTTCCACAACATCGAGTAGATTTATTTTAAATTTTTATTGGATCTGAAAGAATTGAAAAATGACTCGAGAATTTTTATCCTTGATGCCTTCTTCAGCCCTTCCTCTTACAGGTGAGAGGAGGAAGGCTGGAGAAATGTACTGAAATTTTTGAGAAGTATTTCCACGAATGAAGAAGAATTCAGAAGCCCAATGAGATAAGACTAGAAATCTAGGCATTTGAGGAACATGTGCAAGATTAATACACGAATTCAATATAAATTGTAGAAAAATGGGAAATGGCAAGAATGTAGATGGCTAAGCGTTAGCGACTTAATGTGCGGAAGAGACAGTGCAAGAGCTGGTGTAGATGTGATTTTCGTAGCTAACGAGGAAATACCTAGCGAACTTTGCATCATTGTTTCTATCGGATGAGATTTCATAGACCGCAGACCCCACTATAAATTTTCGAGAGATAGATGTAGAGAGAGGATTAAAATTCCGAAAAATTGATTAAAATCATAAAAATCATTAATAAAAAAATCATTTATTACCCATGCTGATAGAAAATAAAATACCCAAAAAGAACTCAAAAATGGTATTGGGGAAAGAAGGTATGTTTCGGAAGAATTGCATAAATTGGTAATATTCAATTTAGCAACGAAATCTCGCTAGACCTATTACTTTGAAAATATTTCACACATGCAAACCATCTTCGATCAGACATAGAATCAGTCCCTTGAACGGGTATTTGATGGGAGGGGATAGAAATTTTTCGAAAATAACATGTAATTTGGGTGAATTTCAATTTTGGCAGCTGAAACTCGTGTGCTGGCGTGTAGTTCCGAAATGTTTAAATATTATAAGAGTTAGGGATCTAGCAAATTTCAGATACCAAAATTGATGTAATATGTTGGTATTACGCAATTTTTTTCAAAAAACAAACACCCCTACCCAATTCCGAAAATGATCGAAAATAGATTGGATTGGGATTAAAAGTCATTAGAGTCAACCCCAGGTAGTTTCACCTGCAAAAGTTGGTGTTGAGTTCAAACTTTTTTTTTACCTCCCCTCCCATCATTCATGAGATACCTGTAAAAGTATTCAACGATTCATTTCATAATTCAATAAAAATGATGGATATGTGAACTATCATTGGTATGAAAGGTCTACCGAGTTTCCCTGCTAAAACGAATATTTCCAAATTTTATTTTTTTTTTTTTGAAAACTGAACCTCTAGCTGATTCTATTTTTGGATGTATTCAAGTTCTAGGGGTTTTTCTGATAAGATATTTCATTTTTTCTTATTTTGTGCAATAAATGGGATTTTTTGTGTTTTTTAAATTATATATATTTTTTGAAATTTCGATCCTTGATCCTCTCTGTCGTCTCCTTGCCTCATAAACCTTACTAGCTGCACTCATTATGGCGAGGTCCTAAGTGTATTTCAGAATTCAGTTAGGTCGAAATCGATGATCCTTACGGTTCGGAAGCGGTTTGTTTGTGAGGGAATTTTATGCTATTAATATTTGGGGTGCACACTTTGTTTGAAGTCATGAAATTTTGAAAGTTTAACGAATCCAAAAAAATAAGTTATAGAGATGAGTGATTTTTCTATTGAGAATATTTTGAATGATTAATAATGTAGAATTTTTCGAATAAAAAGGAACAAAAAACAATAACAGCCAGAGGTGTACTTTTAGACCATTATGGATGGCAAGATAGATTTTATGTAAAAGCTCAATGGACCTTTGAACCTGTTTTTTTGAAAAATTTGAAATTAAAATATAAAAAAAATTAAAATAAAAAATAATAATTATTAATAATTTAATAAAACATTTCTCCTAAAATTTTTAGTTTTTCATTTTTTTTCTCAAAGGCTGATTATATATACTTGGATTTCTTTCATACCTAGGTACCTATTATTATTTTGTTTTTTCTAACAGGAGTTTAGAATATTCTGCTTCTTCTCGTCTGTCTTCTTGAAAGTTTTTTGCCGGAGACACACTTGCCTCTTTACCTGTCCTTCTTGACAACCCTATACAAATCACTTGACTTCTACGATTTGTCATGAAAATGTTTGCGTTGTAGATTTTATCCCTTGTTATCTTTTTTTTTTTTTTTTCTATTAAAATATATAATTTTTTCAATTATTTATTAATTTTCACAACCGTTAGTAAACTCCGCAGGGACTTAAACATAATACCTCAACCTGATAGCTGCAAATTTTTAACGAATTAATATTTCACGAATAGCTTAATTATTCAATGAGGCGTTATAATGGGACGGAAAAAATTTGTTTGAAATAACATTTCATTTTCCCTCAATCCAGCAGAAGATTTAATTACATTCGCTTTGTGACAGCTGACACCTCGATCGTTTTTTTCTCCATTCGTGCCAATGTTACGAGAAGAAAAATTAGAATAATTTCTTCGACGATATTTTTTTAACGTGACGAAATATCTCGGTAGAGCTCTCAACGATGGCCTATATAACGGTGCGATCCTTACGATATTCGCGACTCATTAAATTCATTTAGCCGGTATTTCTTCGGTCTTCAGTGCTAGCGAAAATGTCGAGTGGGGGAAAGGCGTTACGTAATCTATCGTCGAGACCGAACAAATTGCACGATGAGAAAAAGTTGATAAATTGGGTTCGTTTTAACGGTCAAATTTGATAACCACCGTTAAGTTTAGTTTGGGTGGCGGCGCGCGATATTACCTTATTTGAACTGTCGCCAAGTAGCGTATACGTTGTAAAATATAGCGAAACGTTGAAAGAACAAGAATTTACGGGAATGGTTTTTAGACGAAAATCTAAATTTTAAATCAGCAACCGAGGGAATTTCGCCGGTATAATGCTCTTTTCAACAGTTACTCGACGGGACGGATAAAACACCAACTCGTACCGTTGACGTAGTGCATCAAATTTTTTATATTATAAGTCTTATCTGTAAGCTTGGCTGTGTGGGTAGATAGGTAGTTGGGTAGTGGGTATTCGTATGGTAAGAAAAATTTATAATTTTCATCGTTGATTTAAGAAAGAGATTTTAATTTTATTGCAATATTTGAAAAATTCCACAGACTCTCGAACTCGGTCTGTGGAAGCGACAAAATACCTCGGAGTGAAGTTTTATTCAAGTTATGCAGAGTATTATTGTACTTATTTGAAACATGTACTCGTTATGAAGAAAAAATTTGAAATATAAATACGTATTTGCGCTGTATAACATTTACCATACGCTGCACTGGATTTAAACAGAGTGCAGAGTGTACACCTACCCACGGTGGCTAAGTTGGAGAGATGGAGAATTTTTTCTCGTAATTTTATGTATTTGTTCCAACATCCTACGATATTTTATTTATTTTTCAATTGCAAATTAACAGAAAATATTTTTCCGCAGTAAAGTTTGAATAGCGAATTTTGCAAGTGAACACCAAAAATAAGGAAATAGTTTCCTGCTTACATTATCATTCATGTTGAATAATGCTAGTATGTAGTCAAAGAGAGTTGAGAGTTATGAGAAATAAGCGCTGACTAAATCTTCAAATTACAATAAACAATGCAGTAAGCATAACAAGTAAGCTGAGCTAAGCGTAATAGCGGAAAAATGGAGGTGCCAGCCAATTAAACATTTGCACTAGTGCTGAACTGTAAGAGGTAAGAATGATGAATAAACGTAAGCAGCCATGTTGCATTACTGGAGCTGAATTAATCCCTTATCTGTACAGACCACACCGATTACCAAGTCTGAAAACCCACTATCCTCTCCCTCCCAAAACCACTTAAGAAGTTAAATTTAAAAAATTGTAGTATTTCTTCCCATGCAACAATCATATGAACACATATTTTTTAAATTTTAATATTTTTAGGCTCCTCAAATTATCCTCAAGTTTTTACCGTCCGCCATTTTGGATCCATTTCGATTCAAATTTGAGACATCATATTCTGGTTATCAACTAACTCTACATACAAAGTTTGACTTTCCAGTCCGTTTGGTGAGGAGATGGAAGATTCATGAAATCTCATTACTCAAAACATGCTCAAAAAGCTCTTTTTTGCTCTAACTGCTTTCCAAATGCGCTTGGGAAATTGAAATTTAGATAGATATGTTGGTATCCGTGACTCACTCTTTCATAGGAAGTCAATAACGAAAAATTTGAAGTATTTTCCTTTTCTCCAGCCCCCTTAAGATTTGAGTGATCCGACATTTTTAATTTTATCGAAAAAATAAAAAAGTATTTTTGTCGCATTTTTAAGAAGAGTCTCTCACCAAATTTCGAACAAATTTTAATACCCACCGGCGCTTCCCGTGGCAAATAAGTATATGTCAAAAAGTTAGACGTTTGCCAGATGATTACAAATGGTCTTAAACGCAAAAATTAAAAAATTAAAAAAGCTCCATTCCCCAAAATGGGTTGATTATTGAAATTATGTTCATTGAGATGTCTTTCATCATAATCAATCATTCAAGGTCATTGCAGATAAAATTAGAATACCGATGAACCGGCATTAATGGTGTACATGGTTTATTACTTTTGTAATTTTATTAAAAACTTACAATTTCTACTTTCTCAAAATTTCTTCGATTTGATATTTAATTTTCTTTTTGAGGAAACATTTTTATATATCTATCTAAATCATAGTTTTTCATGAAAAAGGGAATTTTTACAACTCTTATTCTTTTTTTTTTTTTTTTTTTTTTAAATTTCCAGGATTCATTATTTTTATAATTGAGTAATATTTATGAAATATATTACTGTTTTTTTTTTTTTTTTGTTTGATACGCCGTGTACAGCCCTGGGCTAGTTGATAATAAAATGAATTAAAAAAAAAATCGAATTGAAATTAAATTTGTTTAAATGAAAAAAAAAAATTAATTTCGACTTAAATTAATTTTAAATTTAAATAATAAAATGAAATTATTAAGCTTCTAACTTGAATTGTAATATCATTTATTTTAGTACCTAAATTTACAGGCTCTTTTTTTTTTTTTTTTTTTTTTTGAAGAAGAAGAAGTGCAATATATACCTTTCAATGTATGCTTCATCCCCCCTCTCCCCTTTAAAAAGTCTGCACTCTAGAAGAAAACTAATCAAGAACTAGTTTGTTTTTCCTGTACGTAATTAAATTCTGGTACGAAGTGTAGAGAATCTGCGGAATAAACTTTTTCTCGTCGTTTTACATATTTTGGAGCACAGATACGACGCACATGTTGAAATACGAATGCACGTTTCAACCATAGCAATATTTTAATTTTAAAATCGCGACTATATTATTTACAAAAACATACTCGTATACGTTTATCGTCGATTCACGCAATATCTCGAAATTCAAAAGTTTATAATGCACGAGCCGGTACTCGTAAGGAATGTTCGCATTAGGTAATAATTGTAAAGAAGTTTATATACGTGTGTGGAGTTTTAAAATTCAGTCTACCGTGAGAGACGCGCCTATACCTTGTGAGAGTTCCAGTGCAGCTCTCAAATGCTTTCTGTACTCGGCAACAATTTAATAAAATTGTTACAAGTATCCCGCGGCGCTGTGGTTATATACTTAGTTTTCCGGGGGTAGTTTTTAGCTTCGTCGAGAGCCAAGTATACTGCGTTGTGAAGATGTAAACATAACATTTGTGATACTATCGAACAATCAAATTAAAGAGGCGAACGGGTAGGTAAGAGTAAGTATCAAATAAAAAGCCCACGTTTTACAAGTTTCTAAATTATAGCTGCGTTATTTGCCGGCGTGGGTTTTATTATCAATGGCGAAGGTGCATTGTTGAAAATTTCGCGAAATTAGTTAACTTTACCTTATACTTTGGCGGAGAATGCGGATTAATTTATATTATTTCTTAGTGGAAAATCGTCGTTGTTTCTTCTCCAATCCTCGCTTGAATAGAAATATTAACCATAACTTTAGTCCACGCTGAGTGACGTAATCGTCGGACTTCGCATTATTTTGTATAAGCAAGATAATTGTTATGGGGAATAGCGAAGAAGTATTATTTTTCGAGATAAATATTCGCCTTCGCTTTCTTCCCAATAAGCAGACTAGACGGTGAATTTTTTATGGCAACTGTAACGACGAAAGAATACCTCAAATGACAAAGGAACGAATACGAGACCCGTTGTAATAGATTTGAAAATTCAACTTGGCCCGATATAAAGTCGGTAGAAGTTTATTTTTCAATATAGCAAATCATCAACGACATATTTCTCGTTGTCGATTTCTATTCCATTCCAGTGGCTGTAATGAATACACGTTCGTCGAAGCAACCCAAATTGTTGTTAGCTGATGTCAAAGGGTTTTAGTGTCGAAGACGCTCTACGTGATTGGTGGGATAGATGATAAAAAAAAAAACGTTACAATTGTTACCAAGGTGTTGGATTTGATATATCTCGAGATTATGCCCATGTATCATTGCTGATGTAACGTATTCATCGCACCAAGATATTGCGATATTTCATCAATTCACATTTACCATGGTACATAATTGAATGCGCTTATAGTACACAGTTATATTTCTATACACAAATCGCCGAAATAAAACGTTAACGGTGTAGTAACACGGTTTGGAAAAAGCGATGATAATTTCGCTTCCGAAGAAGTTACTGCCTATAGCAAATGTGCGCACGAAATGGAAAAACACTTTGTATTATTGACGCGCCAAAAGAAAGCGAAAAGATTTAAATTTATCGTTATTTATGGGCAAGCGAAAAAAAAGGGAGGGCTGGATGAAGGCGGCCAAAAATATACAATGATTTTTGACGCAATACCATGTAGCGGAATCGAATAAACTAGGTCTGAACAACGATAAGTTGGAATTTTTTTTGTTATTTTTCACGTCCTCACGTGTTGGTGTTTTTTGATTCGCAGTTTGATGACTCGAAAACTTGGTGGCACGTTTCGTAAATCTTCTTACTATATCATTTTCACGCGAAGACGGAATATTAAGAAGGCCGGACGTAATTCTTTCTTCGGTGTAGTACGTGCTAGTTTTCCGAAAAATACGCTGGTAATTCTTCTATTTCAAAGTTGTCGACGTTTAGTTGGGAATGATTGGTCTGAGTATGAAAGAGATCCTCGAAGTTCGAATACCACAGCGATCGGTTTGCTTCTGTATTGTTCAAATTTAGAGTTATGAAAAGGGAGAAGCAGAGGACATATGTATCACTGGCTGAAATTTTTTAGATATGGTTCGAAAAGTTGAGAAATTTGGCGTGGATATTTATAAAAAAATATAAAAATTTAATTTATTTGCAAAAATGAAGAAATATTTCAAAACCAACATATGTAATATGTTTAAAAACAAACAAATTCTAGATACTAAAAAAAAAAAACTAAAATTAAAAAAAGTCTAGAATGAAAAAGCTATTCAATAATGAAAAAATGTTGAAAAATTACAAATTTACATGAATATATATCCCTTTTAAAACCACTTAAGAAGTTGAATTTAGAACAAGTGTAGTATTTTTTACGATGCAATAATCATATGAACACATATTTCTCAAATTATGACTACTTGAGGCTACTCCAATCATCCTCAAATTTTTACGATCTGCTCCAAAAGCGGTAATTTGCTCTAACTCGTCTTCAAATGCATTTAGACAGCTAAAATCAGAATAGGTTAGTCACTCGGGCTCATTTTATCATATGACACCACAATAAAACATTTTTGACCTCTCGTGTACCCCAACCACATTTTGAGGTGAAGAACACTTATTTCCTCTTCCAACATCACGCATGGAGGTGAATTAGGGATATAGTATAGTTCTAATCACCAATAATCATGTGAATTAATATTTACTAATTCAGGTTCCTCTAGCACTCAAATTTTGGTAATCCGCCATTTTGTGTCTATTTATAGCCAAATTCACAAGGTCATATTTTGGTTACCAACTAACCTCACAAAGTTTGACTTTTCTAGGTTAATTTGGTGTAGAGATATGGAATAAGATTCATGAAATTTCATGACTCAAAACTTTATCATTATAATATCATTTATTTTAGTACCTAATTTTACAGGCTTTTTTTTTGAAGAAGAAGAAGAAGAAGTGCAATATATACCTTTCAATGTATGCTTCATCCCCCCTCTCCCCTTTAAAAAATCTGCGCTGTAGAAGAAAACTAATCAAGAACTAGTTTGTTTTTCCTGTACGTAATTAAATTCTGGTACGAAGTGTAGAGAATTTTTTGCTCTAACTCCCTTCCAAATGCACTTAGGAAGCCGAAATTTGGGTATGTTGATATCCGTGACTCACTTTTTTATATGAATTCAAAAGCGAAAAATTTTGAGATACTTGCCCTTTCTCCAGCCTCCCTCAAAATTTGAGTGATTCGTAACTTTGGAATTTATTGAAAAAACAAAAAAAGTACTATTGCAAAATTATAAGAAGAGTACCTCGCCAAACTTTGAGCGAATTTTATGAATATCCGCTGGCGGTACGCGTGAGGGAAAATGTACATGGTCTTTAACCCCCTCAGCACAAAAATCTCAAGTAGCTTAAACAGGAGTATTTTGGATTCGTTGTATGATAACCAGAGATGCCAGTTTACGCGTAGAATAAGTATTTATTTTATATTTGAACGTAGAATGGACAGAAATTCTTTCCTAAAGGCCGAAAATTTTTTTTTTTTTTAGTTTGACGGGTCGCACTTTTACAATATTTGGTACCTATTTGTTCATTGTTCGATTGTTTCTTGTTTACGAAATGCTGAAATGCGAATGATTTTTGCAATTAATTCCAACTCAAATACAAAAACTACGCTTTTTATACTTGCTTTTCCCTCCCCACCACACAAAAAAAATGCTCTTTAGAGCGAGTTTTTTAGACAGCAGTAAAGTCGTTATTTTTTTACACTAAGGAAAAAAGTCCACTTTTTTAAATTTTTACCCAAAGGAGTAAAGTAGTCGAAACTTTCTAAATAAAGTCGTGTTTTTATTTAATTTTTTGGGTAATATTTCAATATTTTTTTGTACTTAAGTTGTAAAACAACTAAATCTAGTAAATAAAATGATGATAAACAAAATGTTAATGTTCAAAAAAAGACAATTTATCTACCAGCTTATCGTTATCATGTTTATTTATCATTCTACGCATTCTACGTAGAATACCAGGTTATTTTACACGCTGCATTCCACGCATAGAATAAAATTTATTTTACACCATTTATTCTTCTTGGCATCTCTGATGATAACAATGATTCAAAATCTCCATGGTTTAGTCAGTGTTACCACACAGCGAATCCGAAATACTTCTATTAAAGCCATTTGAGAGACATTTTTGCGCTAAGGGGGTTGAAGATCAATGGAACGCACGGTATACCAAAAAGTTGGACATTTGCCAGATGGTTACAAATGGTCTGAAACGCGAAGATTTGAAGATCCCATTCTCCACCGGCCTTTCCTTTCCAAATCAGGTAGGCTGTATTAATAGCTATCGTTTTTAGGTTAAAAACTTAGATGAAAAAAAAAACAGTTAAGAAGGAATAATGAAAGTAGAAAAATGAACCAAGGATTACAGAATATAAAATTTGTAGAAATGAAAAAAATATTTTAAAAAACGTATAAAAAATTATAGATATAAAAAATTCAAAGAAAAAATTTATTAACGATAAAAATGAAAAAAAAAGCCAAATAATCAAAGAAACGTGCAAGAATGAAGAAATGTCTACGTGGTAGGCTGAAATTGCATGATCTTACGTTCATAATTTCTAATGTTTTTGAGCCTTAGATTGGCATGGCGCCACGAAAGTTCTAAATATATATGTTTCATTACGACATTTATTTCGCTAAAAATTGTAATATCTGGGAAACACCGAAAAACGAAGGGTGCTGGAAAATTTAACGCGCCATATTCGATACGCAATTTTTCACAAGTTGCCGCAATTTCGCGGCAATAAAATAGATTGGAAACTGCGAGTAGGAATCAGCATCAGTATCTTTTCGTTTTCGGTAACGCTTTTTATTGGAGGGAGATTTTTATCTTGTCCGTGAAAGTTTATGGTTATAATGTTCTGAATTATAATATTTTTAGTAAATGAAAATTACAAGTGTATATGCACCAGTATGAGCTGAAGGGATTCAGATATTTTTTAATTTTTTTGGAAAAGTTCGTCAGTTTATAAGTTATGCAAGTGGTATAAGCTTGATCTGAGATCCAATGTAGAAAGTGTCATCACATTGTTTCAAAATGATATCATTCAAATGTTTCATCAGGAAATAATTAATTTTGAGAACCTTTGTGAGGTAAAAATTTAAAATATTTTGTTTCCTGAGTAACTAAGACTTCAAATTAAGATAACTATGCCTATATCACTCCATTTATTATTGATGTTTAAAAATACACAAAATTTGGTGCTTTCCCAAAAAATTAAAAAAGATTGAGGCCTCTTAAATAAAATAAAAAAATTGTGGGTAAAAATTTTCTGAGTCTTTTAGTGCCAAAATATAGCAAAAAAATTTAATTTACTCGAAAATAATTTTTTTTTCATTTTTAAAAACTTTCTCATTTTAGCTGCTCCTTTCATCGATTTTAAAAACTGAAAAATTTTCATGTTTACTGAAGTTTATTTGGTACCCAAATATTTCTTCCTCTCCTTTCACTTCCTGAAAATAATATCAAAAATCAACCCTCACTGATATGTACCACAGTCAAAGAAAGAAAACTGTAGAAATGAAAAAATTTAAGAACTGAGGAAAAGTAACAAAAACAATGGAAAATAAGTATTTAAAATCGACTCTTCTCGTCTGTTCCCTTAACTGTAATCCCTCGCCCTATGTGCACGTGCTTCTAGCCATACGACTGTATACGTCACGTTAATGAAAAAAGAAAGAATAAATAATCATTTTCAAAAATAAAGATTCCAAATATTGATATTGAAAATGTTTTATAGAAAATAGCTCATACTTGGATGTGATATTTTCATGATGCAATATGCTCATCATCTTTCTTTTCTTCACGGTAAGTAATGCCGTATTTGCACGAAATTTCCCACATGTTCTTGAAAAAATGAGGACATTTTCTATCCTTATCAACGAACAAATTAAATTAGGATTTTTTCAATAGTTGCTATCTTGCAAATCACCAAAAAAAAAGCAAAAGTATCATCAGGGTTTTTTCTTAAGCAGCTAAGTTTGTACGCAGATGTTTTCTATTTTCTACGATTGAAAAAAAAGGAAATTCCATTTCCTTCAGTAAATGCTTTTTATTTTAATGTTTGAACTTTGAATTAGTCGCAAATGCTCATGATTGCTAAAAGTCTATGTAAAAATCCAAGCAGGCATTTCTCATGCGAGTCGTAATTTTTATTTAATTTGTTTCGATCATTCCTACTCTCTATACTCTGCCATCATTAGTCCACATTATCATTCATTTAAAAGGTATTGGGACCGGTAATTTTAGCGATATCGAACAAACGTACACATGTCGCATAACACATTTCATCGTTCACTATTATTCTTCGTTCCATGCAGTTTCAACTCAACTGAATACTCCATAACAGTACGTTTCGAATAAGTGTTGACTTTTGTATCATGTTATATATTTAGTATGAGCAGTCCATTGCAAGGTGTTGACGTAGCTGTTATTCGAAAACATAAACGAGTAAAATTAAGAAACGTTTTTTATGGCATTCAGTGTGCAACTACGTCCAAATAGCTTCTGTATCGTGACGATAAGGGTTCGCTGGTATTATTTACTGAACAGAACGAATCACGAAAAGCGATAAATTATTCGATACCGATTCGATAGAAACGGAGAAGTTAATACGTATCTTTATTGTAGACGACTTCTCACAATATGAAGTAAGAAAATAAAGTTCTGTTTTTCTCGCCATTCAACGTTGTATGCTTTTTTGAAGGTGAATAAAAGTTGTATTTGCTACGTACCTATATAGCGGAAACTTTACGATCATTTTCAACATGAAAAACACGTAAGAGATTAAGTTAATTATGAGACAGTGATTATCGATATGCTTTTTTTGTATTTGAAGTTTGAGTGTTTCTAATTTTTGAATGGGGAGCTATCAGATAATCGTCAATTCATGAGAAAGATTTTTAATGTGAAATGATGAAATTTCCTTGAAATCGACGTAGCATTGGTCAGTGCAAAGTGGTTTAACCTGTTTTGGGTCGAAATACATTCCCTTTAGGTTTTCACAAACATAACCTACTACCAAATTTTGAGAGATTTTAATGCATTATTCTTTGCCCTTGGGAGTAGAAAAAATATACATGAGTATAGATATGTAAAAAAATGTAGACATTTGCTAATATAACTCTAAATGCTCTGAAATACAAAGATACATATGAAGACACCGTCTTCTCCTTTCTCTCCTTTCTTAGCAAGGAAGCCAATAACTATCGTTTATATTAAAAAATAATATGTATAAAAAAAAAAAGAAAAAACGAATAACCGCTTCAGCACGATATAGCACATCAATAAAGGGGAAGTGAGGTCATGGATGGAGGTATAAATTAATTCTGATTAGTTGGCTGAAATTTGTGTAATATTTATAGCCATAGCACCACTACTATCCTTATCTTGCCCTGGAAATTTTTTCGAATACTTTATTCTTTCTGTTAACCCCCCCCCCCCTAATGCTATAGATTTCAAATTAGATGAAATTTTATAACGTGTTATATAGTAAATATACGTAAACGGAAATAGCATACTGAATTCTCGGACTCGTAAAATTTATCAATGTTATAAAATCGACGGTGCAAAAAATATTGGAAGAAACGTCCGCGACGGTTTTTTTCATCATCCAGCGTCACGTATTTAATATACGGATCTTGAAAGAAGAAGACATAACAACGCGATATCGTGACAATGACAAAGCGATAATATAGAGTTGATAATCGATGAGGTTACAATAATACAGCGACCGAATATCGAGAATGGCGATGAGTGTTACCGCCGCTACTGGTCGTAAGGTGTTCTTTATTCGGACTCGTAGAACGACGATAATGGAGTCGTTTATTCGTCAAGATTTTTGTTTGAACGTTGTATTGAGACGCGTGTTGGTTTGATTTATGGGACTAACTCAATCACGAAGAAGGCCAGACGGCGTAGGGTTTTAGACAGATAGCACAAAATGATGGCGATCATTAGAAACGTCGTTTGGGCGATTAAAACCGTCGCGCCGCCATTGCAAAAGTAATAGGTGTTCGAATTCGATACTTCGAAAGACCCGTTCAAGTTTTGGTGACCTTTATTGTTATCTTTACTATTCGGGGTGGATACCTTTATAATTAAATTTTTGAACAGCTCTCGCAGTTTTTCCCTCTTGCCAACGTTTGAGTAAAGATATCCTTTTGGCGAAAAGATTCCCAGTGAATTATTCAACTACGACGACAAGGAGTATTTTCGAACGTGAAATCTCGATTTACTCGAAAAAATTGATAATCCCTTGTCTCTATGCCTCACGTCAATGGTACATTTTAAAAGCAAAATATTATACCGGAAGTATTTAGCTATTCGCGATATTGTTCACTACGAAGTCATCATTCAAGGTGACACCATGTCGCTATGATACCCGCCCTCTTCCATCAGGCTTACGTAAGTTTTAACCTACGGTGATATGTTGCAAAATATCGCTCATCTGTGTAACGTGCCACCGCATGTTTTCGTTCGGTGCCTCGCGACATTAATGAATAATGATAAAAACAATTCATAACGATGTGCATGTACGATAAAGCGTTCTCCTACATGCAAATACACTGCTGTACCGTCGTAACAGTTGGAAAATTTGTATGTCGTTTCAGTGACGTGTGGGACCATTGTCGTAGGAAATGGTATCTATTAATTTCCTCACATAGAGTCCGACTTAACCTTGTGGTTTGTAGCTAGACAATAATTGAATATAAAAAAAATGCGAGCATACTATTGCTAACGTCACGTGGTTTAGATATATGGAAAAGGTTGCCCTTTTAATTAAATAGGCGAGTGGGTTTGTGTATTTCAGTGATTTTATGATCGTCATAAGTAAGTATTCAAGGGCAAGAATGATTTTAAAGCCCTTTACAGAACACAGTATTACATGAATTACCTATGAAGAAAAAGAAATTAATAGTTTTGTCGAATAAAAAAAATAAATAAAAAAGATGTTTAAAATTTCCAACAATTTTTTTTAATTCTTAATTTTTTTTTTCATTTTCCGATATTTTCCCACTGTAACAATTTTCTAACTACCGATACAAATTTTGATTTAAAATATAGCATTTTCTAAAAAGTAAAAAATTATGATAATGAATACCCGTATCACAACCATGCCCCCTTCACTCTTTTTGAGCGTGTAAAAGAGATCGTACATTAACTACAAGCAGATAGCCTATTTATCACTCATAATTTTACCAAGAAGGAGCCAGACAGGGATGGCATTTTACACGAAAAAAAACTTTTTCTACATTTACACGTCAAATAAGTGTAGAATATGTAGAATATGTAGAATAAATGTAGAATATGTAGAATATGTAAAATAAATGTAGAACATGTAGAATATAGCTGAAAGCCAAAAAAAAAACAGTTTTGGATTTTTTGGAGCGAAATGAATGAATGATTGACTGAGTGATAAGTTTACTGATTGAAGTTCGAAGATGATTTTCATTTCCATTTTTTGAAAAATTACTAGAGAAAAGAGTGATTTATTCGAAGCGCCGAATTACCGTTTGGTAATATGTCAGAAAAAGTATACAGTACTCTGTTTACTGTGCAATAAACAGTTGGCCAACACAGCTGAAACAAGGTTGAAAACTCACCGGTAAGTAATCATAATTACATCAAAGTTCCATTTCATTTCATTTTTCAATAAACCTATTTCATTTTTCATTTTTTTATCTAATTAGAAATAGGTGTCGATATTGATCATTTTTTTAATTTTTTGTTTCATTTTTAGAAAATACGTGAAATTTTTGTCTATAAAGACAGAGTAAAGACTTATTCTACATTTATTCTACATATTCTACATATTCTACATTGCTAGGGCACTTATTCTACATATGTAGAATAAGTGTATATTCTACATGTAAAGGTAAAATGTTATTCTACATGCCAACCCTGGAGCCAGAAATGAGTTAATTAAGGAGCTCGTTCAAAGATAGCGCTTCAACAAAGTTCATTTCTTGTCTAATTATACATATTGTATATTTATATCAAGGTTGAAACTTATTGATAAAAATGACCGTGAAATCTTGAATGTTTTTTCATGGTGCCCAACGAAGGACTTTTCTGACATTATAGGTAGTGAAACTTAAATTAATGACAATTTGTTTGTTGTTCTTTCTTTTATTATCATCTTCCATCCTATCAGAAAATAGGAAATTTTCTCTTTTTAAGAATTTTATGCAAGAAATTATTAATTTTCCTAAAACTGTGTCGAATATTTTATGATGGTGCCTAACGTGGGACCTTCTTGGCGCCATAGGAAGGGCATGATTAAAAGATTTACTGATACTTTGCCTTCATATCAGCTGATTTATGGTTATCGTGCATCATAGTGGAAAGTGTGAATTGTGCTACTTGTGAACCTTTACGAGAAACGATTTATTTTCTGAAATTGTCAATTATTTATTATGATGTACAACGTGAGACCTTTTTGAAGCTATAAGTAAGAATTGAATTTTCTATATGAAGAGCTCAACTTTACTACTCAGAAAATGGTTTGGTTAAATTTGAAAAATTAAAAAATATATCAGTGATACTGCATTTTAATGGGACACCATTCATCAGCCACGTAAAATCTTACTCCAGTTTTCAAATTTCGCGAAAAGGTTGAATAATTTATTAATATATTTTTTGAAATCGTTCGGGTTCAGATGAAATATTTTTGCGAATTGTAGAAGTTGATTGTTTTATACAGAAATTTCAAATTTAGTTTTTTTAAAGTTTAATGGAGCTATTGAGATCTCATTCTGATGCATTATTGAGCCATGAAAAGTGTTAATTTAACATGCAGTAATGTTTTTTCTCATTATATTTTGCAAAAATCGAAAAGCTTAAAAAATTAAAGGATACCAACCTAAGAGGTATGAGAAGCTAAATTTTCTAAACGATATGTGAATACTTCTGCTGTAAATTTTATTCATCGTTGTTGGTAACTAAAGGAAAACTCGATATTGTGTACAAATAAGAACAACTTTTAGCATTTAGTGACATATAATTTGTTTTATTCTGTTTTAAACCAATGAGAGAAATCCCCCGACGATTGAGTTGAAGATCGAGCATGTATAACTCGAGCGAATAATATCTTAAGTAAACCACTTCTTCGTTTCACAGAATGCTTTTCGAACTGTCTCCTTTCCCATTATCGTTATCGCCGCGTTTATATACCTTGATGTCCCGATGTAAAAAGTAGATCTTTTATCTTTTCACCAGATAAATTTTCGAAATAAAATGAGCAACGTTTGTCCTTTTGGCGGCAACTGAATATGCTTATTGGTAATTAATTTCAATTGTCGGTACGCGCTACCTACCTTTATAATCTAAAAGGAAATGTTGGCGTATTCACGATCTGTCGTAACGGAAGTTAATTATATCGTCTAGGTGGAATATCGATCGAAGGGCATTTCCTATTTTTATCGCGTAAATTTACTTTCCCTTCGTCGTAGTTTCGCAACGAATTACTGAATCCAGCGACGAATGACATTGGCTTCGTTTTCAACCGAGAAACTAAAAGCTAACAATAATTTCGTAATTAAGAAATGCCAACTGTGAAGAAGCTTTAAAAAGGAGTACTCGACGGTTGATTCGTGTCTGTAGGTTTTTTACTTCCTTCGGAAAGAAAATATTATTCTTTAGTTTAACCGCGCGTCTTGTCTGTACAAGCGAGTAATGGCAGATCCAACGCGCATTTATTTCGCTTGTTTGCTCGACTCGTGCAACGACAAGGACATCGGTAGTTGTATTTACTAGAGGAAAAAGAGTAGACTGTGGGACGAACGGTGTTAAAGTCCCTTGGACGCGAACCTCCGTCTTAACCTAATTTAACATCATTTCAAGCGGTTTTTGTCGAATCAACGTGACATGGAATATTTAAAGTAAATCCTGCCCAGAAGTAGACGAATAAATCTGGCGTATGTTTGCACCTTTGCAAGATTGTTTTCCCGACGATATTATTCGTCGAAAGTGACAAATATTTTGACAAATACGAGTACGTATTTGGGTTCTTTTATTCCTTTTTTTATTTTCGATTTCTGCGGCATTTTTATCGTTTCGTTTTTATCGTTGCTGAAAACGCGCGTCGCACGCCAAATTTATACTACCTGTGACTACATTTATAGGGAAAAAATTACGCGTCGGTGAGAAGAAGATTTCATAAGTTTGAAAAACACCTTTGACAGTTTTAAAGAGAATATTTTTCATATATATATTTTTTTTTGTTATATTATTCCTCCTTCTGTCGGAATATATTGAAGAATATTGACGAAATATAATACACTTCAATTTTATGCAGTACCTACTCGACGATACGTCTCAATATTAGATGCTGCGAGCTTTCAATATTGTTCTCCGTTATGCATACTTTCACTTTTTGTTTTCCTTAACTCCTCTTTATTTTCAGCAGCTTGTAAGCTAACTTATCAGCAAGAGAATATTTTGTAAATTAAAGGATGAAAAAGTTTTTGCTCAAAGGGAAATGTTTACCTGTTTTTAAGTTATATTGAAAACACTTATAGGTACTTTGTAGGTGCGACAGCGACATCGCTTTCATTTTTCTTTTGATCAGCTCCATAAGGAAAACGTTCACGTTTATTAAGGAAATTTTGGCAAGTCGAGAGTGAAATATTGGGTTTTTACATGGAGCTTTTCACATTTCTTGAATTTCGAATGGTTTGATAACAACAAATGTTTTTAGACCTTTGAGTTGTTTAAAAATTAGTCCCTTTGGTAAAAAATTTTAATTCTTAAAAATTTTTTTCGACATTTTATGCAACGTTTCCTTCAACATTCGATTCAACATTCGCTCCATTATTCATTCGATTTAAAATAAATTAGTTACATAGGATTAGTTTATCATATGTTACTTTAATGAATGATTTTCCATCTTTTTTACATCCCGCCACATTTTGAGGATAAGAACTCCTTGTTCTTTTCTCCAGCATCGCTTGTATTGATGTGAATTTGGCATTAGTATAATTTTCATTTTAAGAAATTGTATGAGTTCATATTTTTCATATTTGAGCTATTTTATGCTTCTCAAATTTGTCTCAAATTTTGACGATCTGCCATTTTGAATTTATTTTAATCTAAATTCAAGGGATCATATTCTAGTTACCAGCTAATCTCATGTACAAAGTTTGATATTTCTAGATTGATTTGGTGAGGAGAAATGGGAGATTCAAGAAATTTCATAACAATCACTTTTGAACTATTTGTCCCTCTCCACTCCTTCTCAAATTTTGAATGAACCGTAATTTTGTGGTAAATAAAAAAAAAAAAAGTTTAGCGTAATTTGAACTTTGGGAAGGCTATGCCGAAAATCATCTCAAAAAAATAAAAGTACCCACTTCAAAAAGCAGCTATGAAAAATATTGCCAATTCAAAAAAAAAAAAATTCAATATTATTTACATTTTTTGATGTTATAAATTTGGAAAAGATGTACAAATATGAATTTCAAGCCTATATAATGATATGCATAAGGAAAAAGAAATTCCCTGTGTTGAAATTAGATCAGTCAGAAAAGAGCCAATCATAATACTTCATTGGAATAAAGTAATTTAACAAAATTACCAAAATTGAAGAAGCTAAAAGTTTCGAAAAAGAACTCTGGAGTACTTTTCAGTCTTGTCAAGTTTAATTAAAAAATAAATACGAGTAAATAAAAATTGTAATAATAAAAAAATTAATATTGTCTTCATCGTTCACTTTTCTACTTCTTTCTTTATTTCTTCTTGCCTAAACTCTCACTTACTTTTTCCTTCTTTAGTATAAATTTTGTACTTTATATCTTTCTTCATTTTTATAATATATGAAATATGTAGGTGTAATAATAATAATTCGTGTCCCTCACTCTCGCATCCTAGCGCATAAACTCTATTCTTGAGAAGGGACATGGTCTGTTACACTAATTATTTAATATTTTAGTATGATAAAAGACAACGTTATCTTTTAAAGGTTCAAAAAAAATAATGAAATTCGGAAATAAATATATAATGATAATTTTGTGAAACAACGATGGTAATTATTAATAAAAATAAAAATAATATGGAATGAAAGCGAATGATAACGAATGATGTTTTTGAACACCCCAAAGAATAAAACTTCGGTTCCACCTTTGAAATTATCGGTCTACTTTTCCACGTAAAAGTCATCCAATTATGGAGGGAAAAAAGTTGTTGCCTTTACTTTAAAAATCCAATTTCACGAATGAAATATTTATAAATATTTCGAAGTTTTTTCAATACATTCGAAATTACCATATAAACGTACATCGTTAGACCTACAGAGTTTAAAAAACGTTTCGGTTTTCGGTTCCGGAATAAAAAATGTAAATCTCCCAAGTTAATTTTCGTCTCCGATTCCTCGTCGAAATTTCGACGAGAAATAAATCTTGAGAGTTTTTTCATTTTGATGGAAAAATTTGATTAAAAACCGTTAGAATTTCGAATGTATTTCCAACGAGCAAATGTAAAAGGGTTAATTTAAAATGAGATTCGTTTCTAATCGAAATTTCATTTCAAGTGAATGTAAGATTTTTTCCAACATAAGTCGGCTGCATGAAATCTTCGAAACGAATGTATTTTACCCTCATTAACATTTTAAGTACATACTACCCAAAGCAGCTAAACGAAACTTCACCATGTAAGTAACTAGGTATCTAAATGTGTAATTTTTTTTAGAAAATACGAACGCGCTTATGAAAATTTCGAAATGCTGACAACGAGATTCGAGAGATAGCGAGATACGAGCCGCACAGCGGTTATGTTATTTGAAAAGCATGTACGATATTGCCCCTCTCTTTAGGGCTTAATATCTGATATTCCTTTTCAATCAGAAAAAGCAACGGTATCAGGATTCTTTTTTATAGATCGAAAATTCCAACATAACTCGAATATATTACATTGAAAGATATTAATCGGGTTGAAACTTGAAATCGGCTTGAATTACGGCCTTATTACCCCTACGACCTCATACAAAGAATCCTTTCTGGAGTTTTTCATTCTTTATCCATTATGTTCGCTAAACCTGTCACATAATGTAACGTAAAATTTTCTACTACTTTCAAAAATCTCGTTCAACGTGAAAAATTTTTCTAAATCTTTCGTCGAAAGTTTTGAAAAACGAGACGCCATAAAAAGTAACGATGTTTTTTAAAAAAAAGAATTAATAAACTAATTTCACCGAGTACCGTATTTTCGATGCTAAATTGCACGCTTTACATCAGAAATTGTCGTCGCCTGTTCGCCAATTTACTAGTTTTTCTGTTTCGTGAAAAAAATCATCGTGTTTCTTTTTCCACCTACTCAAAAAGAATTTAAAAATGTCCTCTTTGTTCGGAGGATGATTTTTTTTGAATGGAAAAGAGGTAAATACAAAATTAAAAAAAAACTACAATTATTCATTTAAAAATCGTCTTTGTTCGCAGCGCTGTATTCGCATTAGTGAGATTACAAATCAATATCAAAGTGCAAATTATACTCGTACATATGTGTATAAATATCATGATGGATCGATTTTTGAATTTTTTAAAAAGCAATGATTGTTTGTGAAAAAATTGTAGGATGACTCCGATACATCCTCAAAAAATGTCACACATCTGGACTATCATTATTTACTATTTCTACACTTAATGCGGAAAACATTAAGTTTAAAATTTCGAGTATTTAGTAAAAAACAAATCGAGTTTTGAATAATTCTACACGTTAATTCAGAGGTCATCTTTTGTTGACCACAGATTAAAAAAATTCAACTATTTTTTTTTTCATTCGTAAGAAGCTCACATTCTAATTTACTAGAAAATATTACAATATTTTATGTTGAAAAAAAAAAAAATTAAACAGACTATTAGTAGTAAGAATGTAATTATGTGTAGTATTGGCTTGATGTTCGCGCAAGGAAATTCAACAGATACATTGTTCTATTTCCTATCTTTCTATTGTATTAAACAAATTTTTTGTCAAGTATCCATCACAAATGCTGAAAGGAATATGGGATAAAATTGGGCACAATCTGTCTTCTAACGTGAGCCAGATAGCGTAGAAATCAAAATATACTACAGATCAGCAATGGTGGGTTTTATTTTTTTGGGGGAGGGGGAGACGCAAGAAAATGATAATATTCAGTGTT
This sequence comes from Phenacoccus solenopsis, assembly GCA_009761765.1. NCBI lineage: Eukaryota > Metazoa > Arthropoda > Insecta > Hemiptera > Pseudococcidae > Phenacoccus > Phenacoccus solenopsis. Next base: position 15,017,429 of record CM019753.1, read on the forward strand.
TAGTGTCCAAAGAAACAATATTATTCTGATTGTTTGTTGTAGTACAGGGAAACAAGCTCATTTTTTGACAGAACCTGGAAAAAATGGTAGTGAGCTGAATTTCACATTATATGTGCAGAATGGTGTCTTTAACAAGGTATAAAAAGTTGTCACTCCTAGAGGGTGAGTTAACCCCAGGAGGAGGCTAAAACCTCTCCAAAAACGGTTTTCAACTCTTTTTTGCTAATATCTTCGAAAAAAAAGGGTCCCACGTCAAAATAAGTTATGTCAAAAAATGTTCCCTATTGAATTTCCTACAGAATTAGTGAAACAATTTCCTCAAAAATTCATTGGTAAGCCCAAAATGGGGAGGTAAAAATATACCAATTTTTAGAATTCCTTTTCGAAAATCAGTTCTTTGTTTATATCTCTATACAGTGTGTCCTAAGCAAAAATTGGTAGCATTGAAAAATATTCCCCATTCAATTTTCTATAAGGTACATGGAAAACTTTTCACAAAAAAGCATAAGAGGGTCCAAAGGGGGGGGGGCTAAAATATATTAATTTTGGAAAAATTTATTCATATGTGTTCATATCTATTATCAAGTGACCTGTGCAAGTGATGAAGATGAACAAATAATTTTTACTGATGATTCCCCTTACCCTCCCTCCTCCCCCTTTAGAAATCCTTCTCCAAATTTACATTATAGAACAAAAAAAACTACAGATATACTTTGGAATATTTGTTTCAACTCGGTTAGGGATCATCTATTCCGTCTTCATCACTCATTTTCGCCTCCATACTATTCGTGCAATCAGCTTCACAACAATGACCACACAGCTTCGAATATTTCAGTCTTGAAATAACAGAAAATTAGGTCGGGCAAAATGTTTTTGCAATGCTAACTTGAAAGTTATTACTTTTAAACCTGTTTCCCTGCATGTGCAAGCAGAATAGCCTTTCTAACAGTAACAATACCTCGTTCTTGCACGGTTACAACAGCTGCTCCATCGGATAACGAATTGTTGTAAATGTTATTAGCTACTCGTAAAGGAAAATTCTTTGGATAAACTTGAAAAATATGATAATTAACTACCTACTTACCGAATCTCAGTATGAAAGGAAATCCAAAATAATATTAAAAACTAAAATTTAACCAATACGTTGTATTTACTACTTTGATTTAATTCAGGCCTATTTCAATGCAGCTACAAATTATATTGTTTACCTAGCTCATATTAAAAAATGTACAAGTAATGTGTGAAAATTTGTTTTGTTCCCAGAGTAAGGAAACGACAAGTCTAATGCAAGAATTCATTTCGTAATATGTTTAATGAACAATATTTGATAACAAAAGTGTATTTTGGTCCCCTTCATGGCTTTTTTGGAAAAATTTTTTCATGTACAATGCGAAAAAGGTTAAGTAAACAGACTGCTGACACCGCCAAATTTGGTATATTCTCAGCCAGGTAAACAATATGATTTGCAGCTGCATTGAAATACTCAATTCAACGTAGTGAATACAACGTATTGTTTAATTTTAGTTTTTAATATTATTTTGGATTTTCTTTCATACTGAGATTCGGTAAGTAGGTAGTTAATTATCATATTTTTCAAGTTTATCCAAAGAATATTCCTTTATGAGTAGCTAATAGCATTTGCAACAATTCGTTATCTGATGGAGCAGCTGTTGTAACTGTGCAAGAACGAGGTATTGTTGCTATTAGAAAGGCTATTCTGTGCTTGTTCATCTTTATCATTTACATAGGTCACTTGATAATAGATATGAACACATATGAATAAATGACTTTATGTGAAAAGTTTTCCATATACCTTATAGAAAATTGAACGGAGAATATTTTTCAATATTAACAATTTGTGCGTAGGACGCACTGTATAGTAGTTATAAACAAAGAACTGATTTTCGAAAAGGAATTCTAAAAATTGGTAGATTTTGACCTCCCTATTTTGGGCTTACTAATGACTTTTTGAGAAAACTGTCTCACTCATTCTATAGGAAATTTAATAGGGAACATTTTTTGACATAACTTATTTTGACGTGGGACCCTTTTTTTTCGAAGATATTAGCAAAAAAGACTTGAAAACCGTTTTTGGAGAGATTTTAGCCTCCTCCTGGGGTTAACTCACCTTCTAGGGGTGACAACTTTTTATACCTTGTTAAGGACACCATTCTGCACATAAATGTGAAATTCAGTTCACTACCATTTTTTCCAGGTTCAATCCTTATTTCCCTGTACTATTAGAAGTTTCAAAAATAACTAAAATTTGATAAATATGGGCTCATATGATTATGGTGGGCCGGAACTAATATCAGTCCTAAATTTAACTTCCAAAGTGTTTTTGGAAGGATAGGGTAGAGATTTTCAGACTCTGTATTAGGTGTGGTCTGCACTCTTGAAGGGGTTAGCAACGTTATCTGCAAACCTGAACAACTATCAATTGAAAACTCAACTCCAGTAATGCAGCACAATGTTCATATTTTTTTTCAAATTATCATTTGTTTTTTAGATCACAATAGTTAGCTTTTTTCTTAGAGCTTTAAATAAGCCGGGGGTAGGGGGGAAATTCTATAAATTCTTCGCGATAGGCGTGGAGTATCAATATTATGAAAGAAATAAAATATTGCCTTATTGGAGTAAACATTATCTTGGTGATTTTTAGTATACCTATATCAACCTATTTAAAGTATCATTATGGTTTGAAAGAGGGATCAAGCCCCCGTAGGAAACCAATCGTTGCGGCTGTATGTACCAGAGATTTTTTCCAGTGAAATGTCCCCAATAAAATTTGCTATTATATTTTTTGTACATGAGACTATTCCTGTATCCCTATGTGTACTACATAGAAATATACAATATAATTATATGGCAATGCTATTCGAATCGTAGACGTAAAAATTTCCTGTTCAATACATTATAACAACTTAGAATGAAATTTAAATTTAGTAACATCGATGCGAATACCTAAACATACATACCCTCATAGACAGGAGTCGAGAAGGCTTTCTAACCCTGTTATTTTTATTACTCTGTCGTTTAACATTTGGCGATCTTATCGTGCAAAAATACTACGTCTTCGAATTCGATCGTTACCAATTCCAATAAGGTGTACTTCTACGTCGAACAATATTTCATCCCAGGTAGTATTCGAAATTCGCTTACTTAGGCTTTAAAACTACGAAAATGGTTTGTAGAATTGGTTGATTGGGTGAAAATAAGGCTCATTTGTTAATCCGCGTTGACGAAAGTATAAATTTTATAATGTCGCCGATGAACTGTAAATTTATCTCACACCGTAATGCGAATTAGGGTTGAAAAAGCGTTAAAACTTCAATCCTGTCAATGCTATTTACCATCATCCCTTTTTCCTGCTATTGCCTGTTCCCGTGAAAAAAGCTACGTCGAAAAAAACTCAATTAATCGAGCGTATTATTAAACGCGTATTAATTTCGATGACAGAAAGGAAAAAATTCCGGTCAGGAGGGAGAAATTAGTTGTTAGGTGTTCAAACGGTCCGTTATCTTTCGTATCGAATTACAAAGTAGCGCAGAAGTTGGAAAAAAATATCGCACAGAGATGGCGGTTATTTCCTCTGGCCGTCAGGTATAGAGAGCGCTACCAGCAACGTGGTAGCCGACATCAGTTACATCGGAACTCTATAATGATATTTATTCGTTGATACCAGCACCGAAGCATCTTTGACGTTTCACTTTTTCGTAAATTTTATCGTACGCTGTTTGCGAATCGAATTTAATAAAATCGTCGGCTTTAACTCGGCGTTTTCAAGTTATTAAATTCGCGCGTTTTTTTTTTTTTTTTTCATCAAGTAGTTTTTTCGTATGTGATTGTGCGTGGAGTTGGTGAATAAAATGATTTCGATTTATGAATTTTACGCATGTTTCGAATTCAAATTTGTTTTCTTTGTGGTTCCCATGTCTTAACTGATATATTTCCTCGTATCAGGTAGATATTTTTATATTTTTTCAATTTTATATCGAAAAATCTTCAAGTATAACGTAAGATCGTTCACTTTTATGTGATCTGTGTGAAATCACGCACGTAGGAGTTTCCGAATACCAGAAAATTTGGATATCTGTATCGATAATAATATAAATTTTTACCACTCGGAATGTTCGTCGGTAAAGTTTTCAATTCCTATTCAATTTGATACGCGTATAAAACGAAATTATATTAGGGTGGTAAGAATAAAAGATTGGAAACTTTGAATAGGAAGCCATGATATTAGAATCGTATTAGAATCTAAATAAACCACGACGAAGATCCAAATATCATTCAGTGCTTACCATAAAAGCTATTCGTCCAGTGAAAATTATAATCTATCGGATAGTTAGCAATGAAGATGAAAATGACGTAGATACAGGAAGGAAAGTGAAAGGGTTGTTCACGTGGATGTACTGGTTAACGATTGAATTATTCATTTGGTACATTGGCGATTGAAAAAATTTCTAAATTAATGAAAATTTTACACAATTCTTAAGAGTGAATGAAAAAAAGCGTGCTCGAGAAAGGCGCGTCGATCCCCAGAGAGTATTTTCGATCGTTTCGAACGTTATTAACTTTTCTTGCGAAGTTGAAAATTAACATTTTTCGACGACGTTGGCGAGCTACGAGTTCGTTTTATTTTACATCAATCGGAGGCATTGATTTATTTTATTCGAAATTTCGGCAAAAAATCGCTTCGTTTCAAATTTCATAGGCTTCTCGAATCGGTATGAAAGGTGTAACGAAACCATTCAAAGTGAAATAGAATAGTCGACAATTATGGATTTTTTTCTAGGCTCCTCTAAGGAATTTCATCTCTTTATAGGCTTTTTCCTTCTTTTGTTAATATGTGCGAAATTAATAAACGCTGAATTTATTCTAGTTTGTGAAAATTTTCGCAGTTTTAGCTATAAAAAAATTTCCATTCGATGAAGCAAATAGGGATGAATTCTTTTATGCTCGAGATTGAATGTTTCCTTCTTTCGTCATCTATCAATGTAACATACGACTCATGAGGTTTCTAAGGGTTACAAATTATTGTGAAATTATATTTGGTTCAAATATAAGGTCGATTAGATATTGAGATGTAAAATAGCGAAGCAAGAGATCATCGTTAGTCTGAGCTTTTCATGCGTTAGAAAAAAATTTGACATATTTTAATAAAAATTGAAGAAATTTTGAAACATTTTGTTTTTTTTTAAATATTTTTATTTTTTTTACTGGTACCTAGATATTTTTTATTTTTATTCGAATTCCATCGTTTTAGAATGAGAAAAAAAATATCATCACTGAGTACAAATTAATTTTATTTTAATTTATTGGCATGTGATACATATATACAGCAGTTAACTAGAGACCAATATCAATTTGATTACATTTTTGAAATTGAAAATTAAATAAATCTACGTTCACTTCCGACCTCTGATGTTAGTTTCGACCTTTTGGCACTTTTCCAAGAATTTTCCCTTGAATCATTATTGGTAAAGTTTCATTGTTCTTAATTTCCTTTATCAAATGGACGAAAACAAACACTAAACTTATATCTCCCTCCTGCTAGAACCACCGAATAATTACTTCAAATTCAATTATGTTTATTTTCATTTTCCAACCAAAATGTAATTTACTTCTCTACAACTATAAAAGAATAGATTTCTTTTATTTCAGTCCACTAATGTAGTATACCATTGTAATTAATTTTAATGGATTATAAAGAATGTTTAATTTCAAACATTACGTAATGAAATTGAGAAAATTAAGAGAAAACTCTTGGCCGTTTCGAATACCTTAAAAATTCTACACGAAAAAGTTTCACTTGGTCATCTACGAGGGAATGCCTTGTGATAGATGCGAATTTCGTTAATTGAATAGAAAAAGCCGAAGTTTTCATTTTATTTTATTTTTTTGACTTCAAATTAATTAATAAAATTAGGTATACGTTTTTTACGATTTAATTTACTTCTCAGGGAGCTCAGTACGATCAGAAAATTTGTGACTTTATCGCTAAAAATGGTTGTTAAATTTAAATACAATTCAAAAGTAAAATTACCGAAGTCCTGAAACGTACGCGAGAGATGAGAATAAAAATCATTCCAATTCTACAACCTTTATTCCTTCACGCACCGTTTCAACTCAGTATTGTGAAACGTTTTCTCGAGGTTTTCGTTTCTTCGAAATTGAAATTTGTTCGTACGTATTTCATTTTGCAATATGTTGCATTTAAATTCGATATTTAGATGGGTAACCGGCCCAGCAGTGTTGTTTTTTCTTCTTTGAAATTTTCTTCTGGTATTTAATGCTGGCAACGACTATGTTAATAGTGTTGCATAAGTGATTCGCCGTAAATATGAATTAGGGGTTGGTTGGATTAGTAGGATGATCCGAAGTTCGCATTTTCTCAAAAGTGGCCCTAGCGAGCTTAAATGAAACCCATACTCAACACGTGACCACTAAATTACCCATTTAATTTTTATTTTTTTCAAAACATCGAATTTGGTGTTTTTCCAACAATACGAAAGAAAAATTGGTGACTTGAAATTATTTCAGTTTTTAAATGACAAGAATTAACTTTTGAATGTAAAAAAGTTCATATTACTCAAAAATCAGTTCTTCAGAAATTTTTCAACTTTTAAAAATATTTACCTCGTGATAGGTGTCCTATCAACTTCGAAGAGTAAAATTTGTTTACATTTTTTTAGACTCGTTTGACAACCAATTCTCCAATTCGATGTTTTGAAAAAAATAAAAATTAAATGGGTAATTTAGTGGTCACGTGTTGAGTATGGGTTTCGTTTAAGCTCGCTAGGGCTCATGTGATAACATAGGCCAGATTTTTACCTCACACCTGTTTTTAAAGTATAACTTATTTTGTATTAAAACTTTTGAAGCAAAGGTGCGATATTTTGGGAATTCTTGTGAGATGAAAATTCATCATATTTTGCCTTCCTAGTGTTAAAAAGAGCTCAAATCAAGTCTATACTTTTATTATTCATTTTTGAATAACAAAATTATGTGTTTCTTTAAATAAAAATGTTTACAAATTATGCATCCACAAATTTAAAAAAATTTGGTAGTTAAAAATGTTCGATGATTAAATGTAGTTATTAATTGCGAAATAATTTCAAATTTTTCACGAATTAAATTTTTAAAATTTTTAAAAAAATTTGGCTTCATTTTGGCATGTCTTACTATCAGCTTGGAGAACAGAAATTTTTTCAAATTTTTTGTGTGCAATTCAACATTATTTTTCCTTATTAGATAAAATAATTATGCCTTCAAAAACATTTTCTTGATATGAGGTGCTTTCGGTGGGTATGTTACTAGTATTGCATAACTGATTCGCCGCAAATATGAATGAGGAATTAGATAAATGATAATATTCGTACTCACTGCACTTATAATATAAAGCAATGGAATACGCAAAAATTGAATTTATGGATTGAATAATATTAGATTTTTGATTTTGTAAATTATGATTTTAAATTAAATTAATTTTATTATATTAAATTTTATCACATTGAAACATCAATTATCGTAATTAATTTCTCAATTTTATATTTGCTTTACCTTTTTTTGGGATTTGAGGGATTTGTAGTAAGTTACGAAAATTAGTAAAGTGAACTTACAGAATATCGAATTTTAACTGAAAGAAAATTGATAACTTTTCAAATAATAAAATTGATTTCTGAAATAAATTCAAACAAAATCTGATTTTTAAAGTCAATTATAAACACATTTTCTCTCTCTAAACCTCTGAACAGTGAATTGAGTTGAAAATTAAATCCTATCTTACCATCTGCCAGCTCTTTTACATAATTACGCAGGGATAAAATTCCATCAAATTATTTTCAGTAAAGAGCTATACTTGTAAAATAATGTTTCTTCACTGAGTAAACGTTTTGTAACGAAATTTTCGTTAAATACTCGTATCATCCAGTCTTATGGAATTATCTCGCCTAAATAGAAGTCGTATCGTGTGTTATAAAGAGCGACAAGAAAACCATTAAATTGAAGCGATGAGGTTTTTCTTGGATTGAAAGAAAACTCAATAAGCAAATAAATTTTAGTCTTAAGCCCTCGACAAAAGCAGAATACGAAATGTTTATTGATAGTGTGACGTGATTATTGGGTTAAGACTATTAATTCATTTTTTTAAGCTTTTATAATACGGGTTCAAATTAAATTTTCTCGAACAACGTGAATTTGTCAATTTTGTTATTAATTTTTTTCATCGATTATACATCTAATTCATTATTGCGTTTACTTCTCTGGAAATAATGCTCTCCATAAAATACCAAATGATCCTTAAAAATTGTGGTTTGTTTTTTTTTATGTAGTTCTCAATACAAAAATGGCGTAATAACCGCGGTAGTTATAAACTAAAAAAAAAAAAAAACCAATTTACGAAAGATTACTTGGTTCGTATTATTTTTGACATTGTAATCATTAGCTATATTTGGGTACCATTCGCGTGAGAGAGTGTGTTGATAATGGACAGAGTACTGAAATTGAACGTTTTTTTTCTTTTTTTTTTTTTTGCAACTTGGAAATGAATTTGCTGAACAAATTTCAGTTTTCTTCGTCAATATCTGTCTTCTGCGTGATTTGAGATTTACCTATAAAAATATTTTATAAAATTCAAAACATTAGTGTCGAACACTTCAAAATTTGAAAAAATTCATAATATCAATTTCCTTAGTATCCAAAGGGTCTAATTTTTTAAAATGTATTTAAAATACTCAAATAATATTTTACATGTTCCTAAAAATAATCATTAATAAACGTGTAAATGGAATTTATATTATGACTTGATTTCAAACATTTAGGGCACGAAGTATAAATTTTTCGACCTTATTTCAAGGGTTTCCAAATTTTCATATTTGTAGTAATTATCTACAATTACTCGTAAGTCATAATATGTCATTTTGAAGTCAGTACTGATATTATGTTGATCCTCGAGAGCCAAAATATAACAAGATTCATCTTTGGAGTATTAAAGACCTTAAATACACTCATGTTATGAATTCAACTCATCATTTTTGGAAGTAACGAAGCTGTAGCAAATTTTTATGCATGACTTGAAACGTTTTTATACTCTTTAATGGAAGGAAAAAACATCGATTGAAATGTTGAAATTTTATTTGGTCTAAAAAATATAATTCCTTAGTGTAGAAAAATTTCAATCCATCAATTTTTTCATCTCGAAATAACGAATTGAGCGACCTGAAATACTTTGAGCATATTATTCGGCTTATTAAAAAACTTTTCTCATCTACTTATTTTCGATTTTCAAAAAAGGGAAAGAAAAACGACACATCTCACGTTTCCGCGTACTCTAGAGAGAAGAAAAATTACGCTCGAATTGTCTTTTGTGAATTCAACATTTACAATGTTAATAAAACGAAAATTTGGAAACCATCGTACACGTCATAGTATATTTAATTTTAGCTACCTCAAAACTAGTACAAAGATACATAAAAAAATCCATTAGTCGACTAAATACCCGCATATCGTACGTTTATAGAATTAGAAAGAGAAAAAAAATAGCACATCGATTACATCATAATACGTACTCATTCTATGGTAGCGAATCGCTCTATGAATTAATAACATTCGTTCCACCGAGGCGATCCGTAGTTGATATACGATTCGCGACAATAGAAATGAAAAACATCTACGACAACGCGCCAAGAAGAAAATAAGAGATCTGGTGACGACAAGGCGGATTATAACGTATAAAAAAACGCGTTCTTCGGCGAACTCGACAGCTCGACGTTACGACGCTAGATATCGTATAAAATGTTGCATCGTGAACTAATCATCTGTCAAATGATTTGACAAAGACTTAAAACGTGGATTTCGCTCGACAAGTTATAAGAAGTGATTTAGGCGCGAAGAGGAGGCATTGAATTTTTTTTCTCATTTCACGTATTGGCGACGTCGATGAAAAAACATGCTGCGGAGTGATAAGTGGCGAGGTAAGATGAAATTATTACGTGTAAAGAAGATTGTTTGATCGATTACTCGGTAATCCGATATCCATTAGCTATGAAATGTTAAACAAACGGCTACGATGAAATTGATTTATGCGTTATTCAGAATACATCTTAGCGAGTAACTTCATCCTTTGTTCGAGGAAATCTCGTCCAACGAACTTTGTACTTTTTTCGTGACGAAGTAGGTGCGCGAAATGATAAAAATTGTATCACCTGAAGGCCGAATATGCATATTGGAAGCAAAAAGAGAGAAGTGAATTACAATAACGAAAAAAAATCCCTATTTTCGAAGAGAAAATGAATATGTATACTTAAATAAAAAAAGCGTGAGTACTCGAATAATTTATAATTTTTTAACATCACTCGAACAAAATCACCTCTGATAAATTATTCAAATCATCAAAGCCGATCTTGACTAAAACTTCTGACTAGGTAAATCTGTTAACAATTTGAAATGTTAATATTCACCTCGTGTCGCTAGACGGAAAACAATTCGTCTGCCTTTCAAAAGTGAACGCTGTTTCATTCTTTGGTCTCGATTGTTCCCTTACTCGATGTAGTTAAAGTTGTTGTTTATGCCGAAATTCCCAATCTTTTAGATACCTATGCTGTATGTATTGCAAATTGTGGTCTTGAATTTCATTAAGTATTTCTAGTCAGGCGATATTGTTTAGTGAAATTATCGTCGTATTCTTTTAAACTCGCTGTATCTAATGAATGCGTTTTTTTTTTTTATGTAAATTGAAATTTCGCTGAACTCGTTGGTTTATTACATGGTGTTATGCATTGATTTCAAACATTAAAGCATTTTGTTGTAAATGAATGAAGAATCATATCGAAAGCTTTCAACTTTCTGGTATAGAAAATGAAATATATGAAGTTTCAAATTTTTTTTTGTGGGCTTAATAATCTTGTGAACCAAGCGTATTGAATGGAAAAGAGGACATGAATACTAAAAAATCGTATTTTTTCGAACCATTAGTTTGCAACCAATTCATTAAAAAGAGCCATTTTACCGAAACAGTAAAAATATTGTAATATTTTGATTTTGAAGACAATCTTACACTAATGGCATGTCTTCAACCAGCTGAATTTGATTTAAACACGAAGTTTGTTAAGTCTAAGTAGGTAAGTACGTCTTGGAAAACTTGAAGGATGAAAAACGTGGAAGTTAAAAAACAACAATATAATTTGCACTAGGAAACCTATATTGCTACTGAAATCATATACATTGTGTCTAACTAACTGTAACACCCCCAAGCGCCAAGTTCCCTTCATCCACAAAAAGTATTCGTTATTTTATTTCTTTTAATTTTTTTTTACCAGATTAAAAAATTAATGATTATTAAATAAAAAAGTAGATCATAATTTTAGTAATTTTTTAGAGGGGATACGGGTTTGGGGGCTCGTCTATATTCTTTTTAATTCACTAGAAAGCTGCAATATTTCACGTGTTCAGAAATGATTGATAAATAAATAATCCATGATTAAATGTATGATAATATGGCTAGTGGAAATGCGCAAAAGACTATCCTGAGATGCTGGCATTTAAGCCTCAGAAACCTTAACATGCCCTTGTTACCGGTTCATTCAGAACTTTGGGCTCATCAATCCACCTTCTTATTCTTCCTCTTGGTGGATTTAAATGAAGACAATGAAAATAGATAGGAAAAAGCATCGAATCCTCGAAATAGGATAAAATTGGATATTGGAATGAAATATCTTTCGGGATCAACTGCCATATTTCATATTTACCCGCAGCAGATGCAATTCTTTAAAGCAATTTTATATTTGTTTTTTCCTGTCGAGAGAGAGCAATCGATACCGTGTAGTATTAATAACACGGGAGTTTATTTCAAAAAACTGACACCGAATTTGACATTTGTTACGTCTGGCTATGTAGCTTTCATAGTATACTTGTCATTACTGTTTATACAGCATAGTGCATAATATACCGATTTGATATAGGTACGACTTTCGCGATACCAATGGTTAGATGGATCTCGAAATCAGAAAGGAATAAAATTATTGAATAATAATTCTCAAAAAAATCAGTCACATATTTTTCACGTTACTATGTGCACCATCTTATATGTAACACGTGACTTCTTCATAACTGTATGTACGTCACGAGAAAGAAATCATCGTCTGCACGCAGTCGACAAATGTTCGGCGTGACGAAATAAGCGTTTCGGAGTAGCATTTTTCATCGCTTTATACGTTTAATATTTATCATTTTAAAAGATTCCTCGGCTTTATGAGGTTGACTCGACGAGTACATAAGCATCATAAACTGTTCTCGACACCCCACATCGTTATTCTTTTTCATATATGGCTTCCTTAAGAGCTAAATGTAAAATCGATAAGCGTTGGGGAATGAGTTGGAAAGAGATGGAGACTTGTAATGGAATAAATTATTTATATGCCGAGAACAATTTTTTTTTTTTTTTGAAAAAAGTAATAATGTTTCTCTTATGTCATGCATTTCAATTCGAAGGAATATAGTTTGATTGAAGAATTCTGGTAAAGGTGACTACAGTGGTTACTAATGCTTGCAATACTTCAACGTAAAGATATTGCTAAAACCGAACATTCAAGTAAAGAAATGATTAATTTTCGAATACATTGATAAAAATTATTTTTATAAATGTTTTTCAACGAGTACCTTTTTTTTAAACGAAGTAGTTATTTAAATTAAAATTTGGAGGTGATATTTATCAACCATTTGTTTATTTTTTCGTCTTTGTTATATTTCTGTACCTTTTTGGTGCCTGAATTTAGTCATAAATTTTTCAAGTTTTTAATTTAGATCGATAATAATTCTTCATGATTCAACTTTTGAATTAAACTTTTTATCAAGACTGGAAAAAGTTAATAAATTGCAATAATAATACCTAATAGTAATAAAAATGTAAGCAGTCCTACCTCAATATTAGAGCAGAGTCTTTCATGAGGGCATGCTTAGATTTGCAGATAATGTTGTTAATTTCTTTACAAAATCCAGTAGTGAGGCTCTTTTTAAAACCACCTAAGATATCGCATGAGCTCATATCTATCAAATTTGAGTTATTTGAGGCTCTTCCTCGTGAAGTACATACCACGATAGAATACGTTAGTGCTAAAAACGATGAAAAAACTATTATTATGTAGCAGGTAATTCAATGTTTTTTTTTCGTCTTTCCGTTTCAAACTCAAAGTCAAGTGATCAAATTCTGAAATTCATCTTACTCAAAAACCAAGGTTTGGATTTTCCAAGTCAATTTGATGAATAGATGCCGAAGATTCCAGAAATTTTATCACTCGGAGCCTACTCAAAAGAAGGGTAAAGTTTGAATGTTTTACAATACAACATCAAGATCAAAAATTTTGAATCAAAAGGGTTTCTTCAGCTTAAAGTTGTTAATAACTTTGGTTCAGCAACTCAAAATTTGAGTGAAACGTCATTTTGAGGTAAATGAAAAATCTGAAAAAAATCTAGATCCTCACGAGAACAACCTCTGGTAAAATTTTGAGTGGGGGAGGAGGAGAATATGTGTATTGAAAAATTTTGGTTTGGCATATATTTATAAATGGTCTGATACGCAAAAAAAAAAGAGTCTCCTTCTGAATACTTCTATCAAAATCAGTTGGATGAGCTGTAATAGTTGCTGTTTTAATCTAAAACTCAGCTAAAAAAATGTTATGCAAGTAAGTTACATTTAAAAAAACAAAAACAGTTCTAAATTTGCGCTATCGAGTAAGGACATCGCTTGAATGTCGAGTCGCTTCTTTGCATTTATAATATCGCGTAAAAACAGAACCCTCGCGGGTTTCTTCACTCTGGTAGCATCATACTATATGAAAATTTAATTCCAAAAAAATGTTCATCTTGCGACAACGAAGATGTTACACGAAGCAGCCACCAGAGACTCGTGTACCTTATTGCTGGTGTTTTAGCTTGTAAATTAAATCGACGCTTTGTTCGGGCCAGTCCGCAACTTGGCGTCGATATAATTTACCGCATAGTCAGCTAATTATTTAACGCGATGATTAATGATGCAGACGAGTGCGGCCATTTATTAAACGACTCGACACTATAGGGGTAATTGGACGAACGACAGGGATGGCTGGCTAATTTAAGATACGCGAGCGAAGGTTAGATGATACGCGTATGTAGCCCAAAAACAACGCGTCGAATACACGTCCGCGAGCATTTTATTCGTCGTTGGCTCGTAAATACGGTTCACGCTTGGAGGTAAATCACGTTAAACAAGAATAACGTTACAACGTACGTGTACGGAACGTCAGAGCGTCGAGAACGCGTATAAACTAAACAACGCAACTATGATACGTGACTCATCATTCGTCGAATGTCTCCACTTCCTTTTTGGACGTTTTGAAAAATTATGCAATCTTAAATCCTTACCATAATGCCAGATTTCCCAAACTCCTTGTTCGAATCCGCGAGGTACACGTAATTTTCACGTTCGAGGTGTGAATGTGATTACGGATGCATGTACTTGGTATGCTTCGCGTTTATCGAGTAGCTGCAACAGGTGAACGCCGTGGAATAAAAATTACCCGCGAATCGAGCAGTGGATCAACTATCATCTGTTATCGGTCGACGATGGTCGCGATTCGGTCGTGGTATCTTATTGTGAACGCAGTGGTGAATAACCGCTTCGGAGTTGGCCATCATCGGTGCTCTAATGTAAGTGTCTCGTGTCTGCATGCGGTTATGTGAACAATTTGAAGTTTTACTACGTGTATTCCAATTTTGATATCGTCCTCAAAGATTCAATGGCCAAAAACATGTATCGAACCGTAGGTACCTATTGATTCCATGTGTTGTAAAGTTCTATGAAAATTGCATGAGCACATTAGTTCGTTTATTAATTTTCTAGCTTATCAATAGAATAGGAGAAGGGCATTGTTTACACTCATGTATCGAAAGTTGATAGAATGTCATTTCATTAGATTGCATGACCAAGTGTGGTTTGAAATAACACTTGAAAAATAGTTGATCCATATGAATGTATTTATTACTGTTTTATCTAACATTATGAAACTTTCTATACTCACAATTTTTTTTATGAATAGATTGTTTTTCAATAAATCAACAAATTAACGAGGGTATAAATCGTTGGCGCCCACAGAAGTTATTACTTTTGTTTGTGTTCACGCTCCTTCTCGCCTTATTTGAAAATTTTTTGTGTGATTGCTGTAATACATCCCCTAGTTGAAGGTGTGACAATCGTTCATGCGTGTTTGTGCCCACTCCACTTCCCTCTAGTTCAAAAAACCTTTAGACTAGGTCAGTGTTTATACATATTCATAAGTAAACATACCACTGTTCGTCTCAATTCGAAAAAAAGCCCATTCAACTGAGGGTAGAAGTTGAAAGGAATGTCAATCATTTGTGCATATTTGTGTATTTACATTAGGCTTTCCTGTTTAGAATGGAAGTTGAAAGGGCAGTAATCGGAATGTGGTCCAGCTATTGTTCATTCTCCTTTTTTTAATGACCATATTGCAACCCAAATGCAACCGGATTGCAAACCATGGTAAAAATGATTAATGATCAGTTCTTAAATATTTCCGAAATAAAGGATCCACTATTACTCGATTCTAATGAATCACAAACGAACGATTTGAAATAACTTGGAAACGTATTTAAGTGGTTTCAAATGCATGTATTAAGACTATTTTTGTAAATCAATATCAGACAAGACAAATTTCAAGATTATACCTTATATCACTTTTGGGCAAAAAATTCCAAGGCCGTCCCCTATCATTATTATTATTTCTTTTAATTCTGCGAGTGTTCAACATTTTCAGCTTTTTTAATTTTATATTTTTGTAGAAGTTTGTACCCAGTAGCTAGGTAAATGATTTGTCGAGCATCGACTAAAACAATAAGTTGATACTATATTTTACCGTCATACTTTATCATCACTTTTCGTAATTTTCTTAATGTGTTACTAGCGCATTGAACAACTTGCTCGTTTAGAATAAATCAAGTAGCATATGATAAATAAATTTTGTGGATCGCAAAGAAATCTTATCGTTTTGACCGCTGGGCCACAAACCAGTCACTTTCAAGAATGTAATTGAACAATTGCTGGGATGTAATCTGGAAACGCTATAGTTGAAACTGGCAATCGTTTGTGCATGATTTTGCATGCAATATTTTCCTTTGTGTATCCCTTCTATTCTTTTGGTAGGGCTGTATTACACTCAATTAGCTTCTCCTACTAAAAGTGAAAGTTGAAGAGGTGTCAATCATTTGTGCATGTTTGTGCACACTCTTCTTCTCCTCTGTTGAAAACATTTTCGAACAAGGTCAGTATAATATAGCTCCGCCCACTATAAATAAAAATTGAAAAAGATGTTAATCATTTGTGCATGTTTGCGTATACAGTATTTCTCTTTGTACACCCCCTCCAACTGCTTGAATGTGTTAGCGTTACACTGGCCTCTTGTACTGGAGTGGGAGTTGAAAGGATAACAATCGTTTGTGTATATTCGTGCATACAATATGTATTTCTCTTTGTACACCCCCTCCAACTGTTTGAATGTGTTAGCGTTACACTGACCTCTTGTATTGGGAGTAGGGGTTGAAAGGATGCTAATCGTTTGTGTATGTTTGTGCATGCAATATATTCTTTTGTGCACTTCTATCTATTGAGAGTGAGGGTTAAAAGGGATGACCATCGTTTGAGTAAGTTTGTGCACATACTGATTTCCTTTGTGTGCATACCTCTCCTAATAACGTGAACGTGTAGCCTTTTCAACTCATTTCATATTCTCCTGCCTTCGTACTCTTTCTCTCAGTACTTGTCACTTGATCCTGGTATAATATTTATTCTACCTTGAGCAGGTGCATAGAGAATGGAAGGAGGAAGGAAATCGGAATTTCAAAAAATTAGATTTCATGAAAGAAAAAAAAACATATTTTGCTTCCATTTTCATGTCATTATGTAGAGATGTCCTATTTCAGCTATTCATTTGTATGTTACCTATGTATACAAATAAAAAAATTTCTTCTCTTAAGCGCGGTGGTATTACGTATCGAAAAGGTTACGAAATAACACATGATATCGCAATAGTTTGTTTACATTTTCAATTTTTCTTCAAGGCACATTCGAACATGACACAAATTATTTTTTCTATTTGTGCTTTATACTCAAGAGAAATGTTTATTCAGAGTTCCAAACTCATAACAGGGCCTTAGGTAGCTCCAATACAAGTTATAAATCATTTGAATTCTTCAAGGGACAAAAACCAACATGTTAGTGATCATGATTATTATTCAGGTCATCATCCTTCTACGATTAAACAAAACTACCGCAGAAATTTCGTAAATCGAGTTGAAAAAAATGCAAAAATAATAAAATAAAATTGAGAAACGAAAACAGGGGTAAATTGCAAAATGGCTCTGTTTTATGGCACTTTTACAAGTCATAATAAAAGAACAAGTTAAAGAAATGTTCACTTTTATGAGTAACTCGAATAGGCGGAGGATTAGTGTTAAACAAAAGATACTGGATTATTTAATTTTATTTATAGTAGAGAAATTCTTTTAATTGCCTTCGTAAAGTTGTGTCTATGCTTGTGTGAAATATTATTCACGAATTTTTGTTTCAACTGATTGTTCGAAGGGATTGAAAAGGGTGTTGGGAAGATGACTAGCTTGTTCTTATCACGAGTTCATTGATCGCTCTCATGCACCATAAGGATATCACTCTTCGCTATATTCATTATTTTAATCGAACATCGGCGAGGGAATAACGTTGATAGACACTCGTGTACGAAAATGGCGAAATTATTTAAATTTCATAATCCGAGGATATCTTTTATCTAGATTTAGAGCAGACATTCCAAACAAATGATCGTCTGCAAAGATCCTCGTTTTAACACGTTTTTCGACCCACTCGATAACTTGAGGGAGAGATAGTATGTCGGATTAAAATAATTGCCGAGCGCGACGGAAGAAAACGTTCTTTCGGTGACGAAAGTTCGACAGTGTTGCGGATGTATGAAGGAAAAAAAATATGTCTTGAAAAATGGAACCGAACTGAAATAGAGAAAATGAATAAAACATTAACGTGCAACGAAACGTTTCGCGATCTGCGAATACGGCGCGCGAGTTCGTCGTTTTATTTGTGTCTGCACTTAAATATGAGTCGTGTTTGTCTTCATAGCAACTTTTCCACTTAAAATATTATCGATTCGGTGAGGAAGGGTGATTTTTTTTTACATTTAAATAACCTAGCGTATTCTTTTAAATTTTAAGCGTCGACACTTTTTAACGAATTTTCAAACTACGTGGAGGGTGTTTTCCGGGCGAATATTGAGATTTACTGGCGCGAATTGCAGAGAGGTTTTGCGTATGCTGAATTACAAATAGAGTTAACAGTTTTGTAATTTAATTTATTTCGTGGAGCGGGTCTTGAATTCGGTTTTATTCGAGAAACGTGGGTGTTTTTTTCGCGCGATTTTCTTTATTATTGGATTATTCGTAATGAATTAGTTTCGTGTTCGGATTTAACGGTGAGAGGTTAGTACGATTGTTGTAATAATTACTTTTTTAAAGGTAGTTCGGTAGCAGGGTGGGGTGAGGAATTTATGATGAAGGAAAATATCCAAGCTTCTTTCTCTGCCGGTTTCAAGTTGACAAAATTTAGCAAAATCATTTTAAAAAAAATAATTAATAGTATTTTTCATATTATTTAAAAACGAGTAGTTTATAATTGACAAAATCCTCAATAAAGTTGATAAATTGTTTTGTTCCCATTGCTTCTGCAACCCTATACAGCTATTTTGAAAAAAGGTTTTTATGAAGAAATTTTACTAATTTCGAAAATTTGAATATTCCACGCTATTGTACTTGAGATTACCTACCAGAATAAGTAATGTCAATTTTGAAAAACGTGGCATTACTGCTTCTTCCCTCTACCCTTCACTTGTATAATCAAGCATAACCCTTACCTAATGTTTCAGATTTTTCACCTAAATACATATGTATACAGGGTGTTTCATCTTATTATGAGTTCCTTCGTACCGTATGCTGGACTATTCATGTGACCCTCATGTACGATGGTTTGCCTACCATCTTGCTGAAAGGCTCGAGATATGTTGAATAGGTTGCTTTCAAGTTTTTATTTCATCATACATGACAAGTAAAAATATCCTATTTGTGCCTAAGTATAAAACAAGCAATATAATATTATTGACGAAAAATTGGTGCAAATGAAGGCGATAGTTGTGGGAGGGGGGGGGGTAGTGAATAAATTGTGAATAGATGTAAAAGTGTATTAGGTTAGTTCGTGCGGTGTATAATCATAATTCTGTAATTTGTAAGTTTGTAGACGAATGAAATATCAAAACTGAATTGTATTCTGGAAAGAACATATTTTTTTATTTAAATATTTACAAAGAACACACTTTAATGAGTAGGTAATTGTACAAAAGATGCTATGTGTGGAAGAAAAAAAAATATACCAAAAAGTTGGACATTTGCCAGATGATTACAAATGGTCTGAAACGCAAAGATTTGAAGACCGCACCTTCCCCCAACCCTTCCTTTCTAAATCAGGAAGGCTGTAATAGCTATCGTTTTTAAATTAGAAACTCAGCTAAAAAATATTAAACATGGTCTCTAGCACTGAAGCATTTTTCCAAGTTATACCTATGCAAAAAAATTGAAAAAATTACTCATTTTCCTAACAATTTTTACACTTTTTCATTATTTTATCTCACCTATAACCACTTCACTTCACCGATCTTCTGTCTGTAATACTACATTACATAGGTACTCTACATTTGGGCACAAATATACTATATTTCAGTCTGTTTTAAATGTGGAAACGAAAATGTTCAAATATATATTACAAATTTTCGTACACTGACTCCCTTAACTGAGTAGCTAGGCAAACCATCACACTTCAGTGTCGTTCAAGTTGTTCTTCATATAATATGCGAGAATTTATACTGAGATGAAACACACTGTGTATTAGAGTAACGATAATCATACTTTTCACCTTCGTAGTCAAATTGTTGAGTAATAATGCGAATATATTTTGCAACATAAGTACGTAACTTGTGATTTTTTTCCAGAATTACCAAAAACGAATCCTTATACTTTTTTACCCCTAGGTATACGATTGCTATATGATACTGAACAATTTTCTCTCAAGTGTAATTTATGTTCAAACTGTTATATTTACTGTCTTGCTTTTTTTTCTTATTTTCGTTGTTTCATTTTAATGTGTACCACTAAGCTCTGCAATAAAACTTAATCTTGTTCTACATTTCAATAATATTTTAGCAGAGATAAGAAACATTTTTATGGCATGTATTTCTCAGAAACTAATGCATGAAATTTTCTGAAATCTAGTATGATGGTAATTTTATGTTGCTTGAGGATGCTGTGATGTTTTTTTTTTCTGATTTTGCATTTTTTTCTTTTTAGTGGACTTTATCATTATATACAATCCACTTTTTTTTGTTTAAAATTATCGTTGTTCAACAATAACATGAGTAAAAAGTGAAGAGATAGACTCGAAATTTGTAGGATAGGGAGAGTGAGATGAGCTTGATAGGTTAGTTTTTTGGAATTACGTAAGGTCAGGATCAATGGAGTGATAGCTGATGTCATTTACGAAACGTGGAGTGGGTAGATAATTATTTTTCAAGTGTTATAAATAGGTAAAATCCGCTCGTAAGGTACTCTAATATATGTTCTGGTTATAATTACAATTAAAAATTGTTTAACCCCTCACGGTCACCCATCTTCTTCTTCTTAACTGCCACAATTATGGCCCCTTTCGAACTACAAGTAGTGACCCTATATCCTTCTCCGAAACAATAACCCATCCAGTCTTGTCCTACTCATGACTTTCCTTAGATAGTCCAGATTGTTCTACAGTACCTATGTCCTAGACCCATAGCATATACAGCGTGTCTCTGGCCTAATCGACAGTGCATAGCACGTTAAACTCAACTAAAAGAAAAAAAAAATTGTAAAATGTGACTAATTTTGCAACACTCTCATAGACATATATATATATGTAATTAAGAAGTTCAAAAATCTGTTATCTCAGTGCTTTTGAACAAAAATAACATCAAAAATTCAATTTATTTGAATGTATAGTTTTGAATAAACATCTACTAGAAAACACCCGATTCAGCATTTTTTTACCTACTATTAATACCTACTTCTTGGTTATTGAGCTTCATTTTAAGCAAAATACGCTGAAGTATACCATTGTCTATTGCCTAATCACATGCCATTGTATGCTACGAATGAATTACTGCTCATTGATCAATCACTTACTTATTATCGAAGACACTTCCCTTTCCTCTTCTGTAATCATCAACTCGTGCACAATGCATAACTTCGAGGAACCAATAGACGAAACATTAAACGAAAAAACTATTCCACAAATGAAAAAATCTCCACTTTCCCACAACCATGAATACTGAAACACTCGAAGCTGACGTCTTTATTAAAGCATTGGCAAGTAAACAAAGGAGCTTTCTTCGCTTATAATTCCATTACTAGGTGGACGCGTTTGGTGGATATGAAATGTAGCTTTTGTGCCCCTTTAAAAGCCGTTCTAAAAAGTTTCGTAAAAATTGTCTTATCTAAAATACGAGTTATAATCGCAATTATTTTTAAATCGATTTCGTTCTGTGAAGTCAAAGGTAATATATATTTGGACGAAATTTAATTTCATTTTCCATCCGTCGTGACGATTACATACTATCGTTTTCGTTGGCCAATTTAGATGGATTCCTATACCCTGTATGTCGCATATCGAACGCTTCCGGTTTCGCGGGCAAAATTTTTTGCTCCGCAGGAAGTCGTATATAAAGGCTGAAATTTTTCTATGGGTGCACGAGCGCTGATATTATGGGGCGAATAAATTCGAAATTCAATGGTATTGGGTGAAACGAAAAACGCGTTCAGCGAACCTAATAAAAAGAATCATCTGGTCGGTAACTGGATGAAGAAAAAAAATAAGACATCGATATGTCGTGTATGGCAAAAAATATTGGTATCTCGATTCGAATTTAGTTGGCGATTTATGACGTAATTTTTTTACAACGTATAAAAGTTAAGCGAGATGATTATGTCGTAGTGTTTATTCAGCCAAACTTTACGAAACTCGATTCGATTTTCATTTAAGTTCCACATTCTTAGGCAAGAAGTATACCGAAAGTTGGTTGAAAAGAATTTTAAACATGTGAAATAAATTTCGATTCGCGGTTCGAGACGACGCGTACGAGCGAAAAATCGTTTTCTTCACATTATTCATCGCGGGATATTTATTTTGTCGAAAGGATGTACGTACTTATTTTATTCGGAAATTTCACGTTTTTTTTTCACATCGATATCTCGATTTTTATTTGTTTAAAATCGACTACGTTTGAATGGTCATTTTAGCAATTTCTAGCAATCGAATCGCGAATAACAAACGTTATCTACCTTGTGTTTAATTGATTAGTTAGCATCGAGCGTAATAATCCCTTTTTCAATTATTTGCAATTATTTTTCTGAAACCATAGGTGGATTAGATAATATTTATTCCATTAAATAAAATATATTAGAGAATATAATCAACAAATTATAATATTTGTATGTGATTAAATTAATAAGAAATAAGAAAAGAGATTCTACGCGTAGAGTGAATCAATGATTTGGAAGCAGGTTATTTATGATGAAGTATTCGGAAATAAGAGTTGGCAAAATTATAATGTACTTAAATAAAAATAATGAAAAAATTTTCATACTTATTATCTATTTTGTAATTTAAATGATACACTTATAATATTTGTTTTTTCAGAATTTTACTTGATTAAAGCCTTTATTTACTTCTTACTCAACTTAAATAAAAATTTATATTGCATAAATGTTATAAGAAATGCGTATTAAATATGAAATGAAATTGGATTATTGTTTCAATCAAAGGAAATTAAACTTCATCTGGCCAAAAATTTAATCACCTGTATTCTTCGGAGAATAGGTGGAATTTAGGTAGGAAAATCAAACCTCATAAATCGAACACCTGCCCATATACTGCGATTGACCGACATCCGTAACGAAGTATAAACAAAATGTTCTTTCATTCGAGTAAATTTAATCCGGCGATTCTTTGCCAGAAATAACGCCCAAGTTTAAATCCGTAGAGGCCAAAAATACATCCTTCCTGGTGTATCTTTTTTCTCGTTGAAAATCGCATTCTGTGAGTTCCAACGAGAGGGACAATTTTCAAAAGATTTTTATTATTAGAGCAAATTTTCTTATACGTATTCTTTGTTATTAAATGATAATCAAGGGGAAACAAGGTAACGCTATTAATTAATATATCAGTATTCAGCGCATATTATGAGAAATTTGATGATGAAAAGTTCTCGGCCGTTAGGAGAATGAACTTTGTAATCCGCCTGCGACTTGGTTTAAAGGGAGGTTTAACTTGGTGGAGTTGGTTGAAAGTTTTGCGCGGCTTGGTATAATGTCGTTTGAAAGCGTTGCGAGCTTTTTGTAACGTAATGGAAGATGATTGCATGATTGGTATGGTAATTGTGAGAGTTTTGTGAATGCAAAACATAAGATAGGAATTTGGGCCGGGTAAAAAATTTGAATGTTTTTCTTTCATTGCAAGTCCATTAGAGGAATGTTTGAAAATATTCATGTAAATATAGAAAAAGTTTTCAATTCTTTTAAAATAGTTTTCATTCAAATTTGAATTATTTAAGGATGCATTTTAAAAATATCAAAAAATATTTTTACTTATTGAAAAATTTTTTAGTCGAATATTTGATTCGAATAAATAAATTTCTTGAGAACTATAAAGGTAAATTTCTTGAAGTTCTCTTTGGTTCAGATTTCCTTGAGTATCTTCAGAAGTGAATCCTTGTTAAAAAATAAATAAAGCTCCAAAAATTGAAAAATACCCAAATAATTATTTTAAATTTGAAGTAAAAATCCAAAAATTGGAAAATTTTTCGAAAAGTGAAAATTGTCCAAAAATTGTAGGGCATTCATGAAAGAAAAAATTATTCGGAAATTCAAAATGTTTGAAAAATATCAGAATAGCGTTAGTACGGCGATGTCTTTATTAGATCCCTGAGACAGCAGAAACGCATAGTAGACCGATACTTATCAGCGTCTCCGACTTGGAAATTCAGAGCATGGTTTCAGTAAATATGCTGAATACGAGACTGATAAACTTCTACTAAAATTTTGAACTCAAGGAGACATATTTTAGTCTTAAGCCAAACCTAAATACGATGTTTTATTTTTCTATTTGTATTTGATGAGGAATGAAGCGAGAATCTTACAAATTTTGTAACCATTTACAACCTTGTCGCAAAAGAATTTTTTTGAATGGCTGGGATGTTTCAAATTCCACAATGCCAAGTGAAAGCTTGAATTTGAAACTTTATAGAAAAAGTCGAAATTTCTACTTACTTTAGAAAATTCTATCGGTGTAGGGTTTCAAGTCCCCCTTAAGGCGGTGCTTTAAAAAAGAAGTATGTAAATGCGAAAAAGTTGATTTTTTAATAAAGAAATGAAAAAATAGGAAAAACAAAGATTTAAAGACCTCACTCTCTCCGACCTCCACTTCCCAAATCAGGTAGGCTGTAATAGCCTTCATGTCCTTAAGAAACTCTTCTAATAAATGCTCTCAAACAAAGTCTCTAAAACAATATATTATAATTTCAAATCATTTCGTGGCGTCATTTATTTTTCGAATTTTTTCATTTTTTTATTTTAAAATCAACTTTTTCGATTACCTACTTATTTTCCGAAGCACCGCCTTAAACTTTGAGGAATTTTGCTTCGTTAACTTTTTAATTGCAGTCGATATACCGTGCGTCCCATTGATCTTCGACCCCCTTAGCGCAAAAATCTCTCTCAAGTGGCTTTAATAAAAGTATTTTGGATTCGCTGCATGGTAACACTGGCTAAAACGTGGAGATCTTGAATTATTGTTACCACCCAACGAATCTAAAACATTACCATTTATAGAGTGGATCAGCAGCACCAAAGAGGAACCAATGAAATTCAAGCAATATGTGTAGAGGCATGTTGTAAGAGGGTACTATACTACTATACCCAATTTTCGCCGAATGTTGCTGTGCTGCTCGGTATGCTGGAGGTACCGGGTTCGAATCTTCTTCCTTGCGGAATTTCTTTGGATGATTTTTCTGTCAATTTTTTTTCAATTTTTTTTTTAATATATATATATATTTTTAGATATTTACCTATTTCTACAATTTTTACATCATTATTTATTCCACTATTCGAACCTTCAGACTTGGAACTTTCAGACCTACATTCCTTACCTCTAAGTTGGGTTAGGTTAGGTTGTCTCGCGAGTGGGGCGGGGGCAAAATGCCCCCCATTCTACTTGACCTCATTCGTGCCTTCAGACCTTCAGTACTCCGAACAAAATTATTACCAGCGAATTCTAAGCTATTTGAACATACTTGAAATTCATTGGTGACTCTTTGGTGCTGGCGATCCGTTCGTACCATTTAAGCTACTTGAGATTTTTGCGCTGAGGGGGTCGAAGATCAATGGGATACAGGGTATAATGACTATGCATTAAAATTTTTAAACAGAATCGAAGTGATCTCAAAATTTCGAACTGCAAAATTTTTTTTTAAATAATCATATTGGATTTATCGATTAGAAAAAAAAATAATGCTTTCTGATCCAGCTTAATTACTCGAATACACGTGTATGACGTTGATTCCATCTAATGAGAATCCTTGAAGAGTCGTGATTTCAAATATAACGATGTAGATTTCCTCAAAGTTTAATGGAACTTGGAGCTTTACAACAAAAGACTTTTCTAAAATTTGAGAAAATTTTCATGTTTTCTGCCGAATCATAGCTTTAGGTTCTTACGTGTTGAAAAAATTCCAATCTATTCGAAAAAATAATTTTGAAATTGACTTTTAGGCCGTTAAAAAATTTCTATGCTCCTCTCTTTATAAATTTTTTATCGGGATTTCTATTCTGTTCGAATAATGTTTTTCTAGATTGCCTCTGTTGGCGTTTTACCATCATCCTTTTCTTCGCGTTATTAAAAATTCATGATGGACAATTGCAAAACCAACGTACTCATCACTGCCAAAAAAATCCTACAATCAACGAATCTAGACAGTATAATTGGCAAAAAAAGAAACCAAAAACTTCGCGATGAAGTTTAAATGAAATTAAATCTTCGGCCAAACTTAAAAGGATTCTGTCGTAATTTAGCTATAAAATGCCTTACTTTCGTCTTTTTGTCGCGAACTTAATAAAATTGTTGTCTTTTTAGTTCGTTCGATAAAATCTTTACCTTTTTCAAGTTTATTCGAAAAATCTAGAAGTTTTATAGGCTTCTAACTTGTTGTATTTCGCCATCTAAGCATTTAATCAGTTTAAAATGTGGCCTAATAAATACGATTTCAAATGATTATCTGGCTCGTGGAAGATTATCGTGATGAAGCTGCTTTCATAAACAGGTACTTTAAATAAACGATGAATTAACATTATGGAAATAAATGAGGAGATAAGTACACACCCCCTTTCGCCCACACCTTCCTGGGTGAAAATGTATTTTGTCCTCAAAGATAGAAAAAAATAGGCGATTTAAATCAAGATAGATGTTTCGCTGAAATGACCAAAAATAAAAGTAATTTAAAAGAGAAATGTTAATGCTCCACTACTCGAATATAAAAATGAATTATTTTCGCGTGAACCGGAGGGTAATTTTTTTGAATTTAGTTCTCTGTCTGTAACTCATCGTGCTCACGATATACTACATACTTCTCTTATGCGATTTCTTTTTCCTTTTTTCCTTTATTTTTTTGCAATACAAACAACGACAAAAGCAAATTGCCAACATCGACGTATTCCCGCCGAACACGAAGAATAATAACTGAATAAAAAAACAACTCGTGATTGACAGAACTAAAAACATAGGCAAGTTGCGAATAGTCATTTTTATACGCGTTTACAAACAACCGAAGTGAAATGAAATTGGCTTTAACGTGATACGAATTCGATATTGTAACCGAGAAAAATTAACTTCTCGGGGCATCGCTAACCTTTTATTTCTGCTCGACGTATTCATTATTTAGAAACACGCTTCTGGATACGCCCGTGTACGTTCTGTGTTCAGTGACGTGTGCTGGTATATTTCTGTTTATCGGAAATAAAGATTATATATTTAGGACGTGGAATGTACTCTTATATTGGCACTATGTCACGTCAACACCAATCAAACCGTGTAAATATGCCCAACAGGGATTTCAAATACGGATACGGAAAAATGACGATTGACGAAACCATGGTAAATGCGATCGAATACGTATAGACGAAAGGTTCTTCGACTCGGATAAAATAAATAAAATCCGATTATAAATAACTCCAAAGACCGGTGACATGCTTGGTGCAGATGCGAAGTTAAAATTTACGATCAGTTGATAAATTTGCGAAAAAATTACAAAATGATATTAATCAGTTTATGATACGAGACGAGCGAAGATTTAGTACGTAGTGAAGAGCTATATGGCAATTATCTTATCTTAATATATACTTTTTTCAAGAATATGGGATTTACGAAGTGGATGTGTTTCCATAGAAACTGCACGAAATCTTTGCGCTATTAGCCCACACGTTCAGAGGTATATTATTACCCTGTTTTTCAGCGGCCTCATTTTATTAATGTTTTAGCATGGGTTTTGTTTTTAATATATCTACTCGAACAAAAGGTAACGGCGACGCTTGTTTCGAAATGTGTATAAAGGTTAAGTACTTCTGGCTTTTGTGAGCGACGTGTAGTTCTTCTTTTTTGCATACACGCTGGAAACGGATTTCTCTATGTTATTGTTTTATATTGGGATGGCGTGAAATCGTAGGAAATCGCGAATTGGAGAATATTTTTTATTGAAATATGTGGCTTGATAAGGGATTTTTTAATATCGTGACTTGTCTTCAAATTCAAGACAGAAACGAGTATTTAATATATTTGCTTTTTCAAACGATAATACTCAACTATATACGTATACGTATGGCTGTAGCACAGCTGCATAGGAGGTTACCAAAATTCCTACATTATTTTAACAAATAATGGAGAAAAATGAAATGTTTCAGGAAAAATAACTTCACGTGTAAAACTTGGCTCTTCGAAATCCACAATAGGCACAACAATATTCCTCCCAACGTAGTATAATTCGAACAAAAGCGAAATCAGGTTATGGTGCTTGGGACGAGAAATTTAAATAGGCACTCTCCAATATAAGATACGAGAAAAAAGAAATTCTTTTTAAGTGACTATCTACGCGAGAAATACTTTACTCAATGACAGCAGTTTTTTCGGAAGTCTTAACCGGAAAAAGGGCTTCGAAAACGAACGATGAGTGCGGAAGTTTCGAAACGAGAACGCTTGATTTTGAAATTAATTTAAGACACTCTTTCCGCTATATCTTTCGGCATATAAATGGTAATATGGTACAATTGAAACAAAAAGATCAGTTGATAGTGTCCATGCGTAAAAATTCCTTTTTGTGAAAAAAGTCAGTCAAAGTGTTACTATATCGAGGTGGAGAGATCAGAACGTGTAAAAAATTAAATACTTATTTGGTAAAAATTATCGCGAACTCCCTTGGTGGTTATTTTAATATCGCTAATTGACTTGTAAAGCTAGAGGAATAATTTAATTTCAATTTTTTAATTTCGTAATTTGATACTTCGGTCAGGAAGAATTTTAAAACGAATATGAAGAAGAACCATTCGCTTTTTGAGGTTTAGTCACCTACTTGAGCCAAATAATGAGAGTGGTGTTGGAATTTACGATGAGTAATTCAAGTTTTATACGAAGCTCTCTCGTCTGTAGGGAAATTTTTTATTTATTAAATTGTCGAGAAATTTCTCAAGCGAAGATTAAGGCAGGAGCTTATGAAACTTAATAAACTTATTTTTGCTTTTGATGTCATCCACGTGGTTGAGAAATATTTGAAAATAATCGTTCATTGCTTTTTTCTTTCGCAAATAGCGATGAAAAGGGTAAAGTAACGGCTGGAATTAAATTTATTTTTCATCTTGTAACGTGGTGAGTTGACTTTCGTATCGCACACTTTTGTTGCGATTATGGTAAAGTGCGAAAAAAAGTTTGGTGAAGATTTTAATACGTTTAAAAAATTACTTAGAAAGATCCTATGGCTATATGGGCTACAACTGGAATCATTTAGTAGATTTATTAAGTTTTTTTTTTTGAAATTAATTTTGGATTAAGTATGATTATAATATGTATGGAAATTTGTGAGTAGAAATTTATTTCGAAAAGAAAATGAAATTCAGTAAATATCTCATTAAATTAAAATATTATTAACCCTGTAATGATTAAAAATGAGTAAATTATTATTTTATAAAATTAAAAATCCTTTCATACCTTACATCTTAGACTCATTTCTTCCATTAATTTATTCTCATAACTGTTACTTAGCTAAAGTTGTGCGCCTTCATCATCTTCGTCAAGAATTTCATTTCCAAAACGGGTATAGATCTACATTCACTGTATTCATTGCATTCACGATATTTATTGAATTATCGCGTCACGAATATAGCCACTACCTAATGGTCATATTGCTTCACTTTGATAGGGAAAGAAGGTAGAAGCATGCACCACCGATATACATAAGTGCACTAACATGCACAAATGATGAACAAACGTTCCATAAATTTCCACCCTCCCTCCCACTCCCACTTAAAGCTATCGAGCACAGAATAAGAAAAGAGTGAGCGTTTGAGAGAGGTGTATGAATGCTATACGACGCACCAAAGTAAAACCTCCCTACTCTACAGTTCTTGTATGGTGACTGTATTTACTTTAACAAGGCCTATACTACGTCCCCTCGTTTCATATTCTATGCTTTCTGCTCCAACCTGTATGGGGTGGGCTTCACGTCGTTAGCCTCGTCAATTGTTCTATTTAAATAGAGGAAGAAGGTGGGTGTATAAACAATATGCATTAGCATTTAAATGTACGTACATAAATAATGCACAAATGATTGCATCTATTTTCACTCTTCCCTCCGTAGGCACAGAAAAATAAATAATTATAATAATTAATTAATTAACAGATAAATAAATGAATAAATGAATGAATCAATAAATAAATAAACAAATAAATAAATGAAAAAGTACAAAAACTAATTCTATAGATAATGTGATAAAAGTTTTTTGTTGATTTAAAAAAAATTATATTTTAGTGCCTGATTCATTTCTGTTATTCTTTATACGTTTTAAAATTTTATTTTTTCACTTTAAATCGTTCAAATTGTTGATAATTTTTTTGTTCTAAATAATAACTTTAAGTCTAAAGAAAATAGTATAAATAATATCGTATAAATTATTTAATTTTAAACTATATACTCATATTCCGTATTGTGATTTAATGTAAAAAAAAATCACCCCACCCCTACTAGAGTTCAGAGTTTAAATAAACTAATCAGTGCAACAGCGCGACGCTGCGCACACTGACCATTAATAGCTCAACGTGCTCTAAACACTATCATCATGTCAAATGATGATACTTTATGGAGCTTCGAATCACATAACTGTCATGCCAGCAAAGAAGTTTGATTGAGTGCAACCATGACTGATTTTTTTATTAAGTTCTTTTTTGATGTAAATTTCGCAAACACTATCAACAAAAATTTTAAGAATTGATAGAATTTAAAAATATATATTTTCTCATTTTTGAGCACTTTATCAGTTTCAGATTTCATTTTTTTCCCATTTTAAACTTTTTTTATTTTTTCAGTTTTCAATTTTTACATGATTTAAATATTTTAAATTTTTATTCACCATTCTTTTAAATAAGAATTTATTATATTCGAATACAAGGCAACTTCATTTTTCTTTCATCTCTCTCTGAGGCTTCGATTACTACTATGTAATCTTAGTCTGTCTGGGACTTCTTTCCTGAAATATCAACAGAATATAAGTCCCCTTTTCGGCTCAACTTTACTTCATTACTTCTTTTTTTCTACGAGGGAGAATATCAAGCAGGCACGATGAACTGCTGGTCCATGGGCAAATTTGTAACGAAAGGGAAAAAAAGAATCAATCTGGCACGTGACTAAAATCGTTTCTGCGCAGTGCGCATGCGCCAATGTGCATGCTCCTGCAATCAGACTCAACCATTTTACTATCCATAATATTCTTATGATTTTGATTGGAGGAACCGTTTTCAGGAGATTCGCTATTGGTATAATATAATAGTACGCGCATGCGCAGAAACGAATTTCGCCACTTTCCTCGTTTTTGCAAATATCGATTAGCACTTCATGGTGTATGGTCATTGAGGGAGAGGCTATACCATAGAATGACTATGTGATTAACCTATTAATTAAATATTTTTATTTTATTAATAGACATTTAAACTTTTTATAAAAATGTACATAACAATTATACAGTATAATTAAAATTTTTTTGCATCCAATATTAAAAATGAAAAAAATTATAAACATATGTGAATAAATAAATTATTATTTTTCACAATTTTCATTCACATTCACATCGAACATTGGCCTTGTATGTTGCGCCTATAAACAAAAACAATTTCATAAAACAAATAAATTCCACTCTTAAATTTTCGCGTATTCTTCGATATTCCATTTACTGGAAATTTACGCGTTATATAAATTATACGCGTTTAATAAATATTAAAATATTCGGCGAGAAATTATCATATTTTCGTAAGATTTTTTCTTCCTTTTGAACATTTTTAATTTGGTTAAGTGTTCGTTTTCATAAATTTAGGTTATTTATTCGGACGAGCAAAAGAAAAATACAAGCTTGTAATATGATATCGTATCGTAGATTCGTCGCTGGCGACATGATTACATCGTGGAAAACCCATCGTTTGTCATTTTATACGCTTGTTATAATTATACGGTGTGATGAAAAAAACAAGACGATAATTTTCTTAATAATTGCGTCGCGATGCTGGAAGCTCCTAGAGGGTTTATTTTCTAGAAGAGTGACGTTAAAACGTGAAAATAATTTCGTAAGATACGCTTCTTTCGTGAAGCGAGGAATTTTTTTTGAGAAACGAAAATGTTATATCGGAGTTCAGAAAAGAAGGTTTCGAAGTGAAGGAAAATTTGGCACTAAGTCAATTTAAGTTTGTTAAGGAAAAGAATTTTTAGATTCGATTTTTCTTTCCAATTGATTGGAAATTCGAATGGTAGGTTCTTCAAAGTTGTGATTTCATTGATGATTTTTTTTTCTGCACCTTTTAAAATAGACTTTACGAATGTTTAGCTGGATGAATTGCTCGATTTCAAGGGACCGTTATAATTAATATGAATATTTATCGAAGCTGGGATGCGGAATCAATTATTACCAAGCATAAAGATAATGCAAACACAGACGATGACATTCATTGACTAATAGCTTCTTGGTAAACATTTGACAAGACTTTACTTCACCCTGCGAGATCCATTAATCGGATAAAAAGCTGTAAATTTAACACTTTTCGATGAAACCGTCTTAGCCGGCGATAAAATAGCGAAGGCGAATTTTCGTAACGTCGAGCAACTTATTATTCGACCGCTGTCGTATTAGAGGGTCTTCGGTATACCTCGCTATAATGTATAAAAGGAATAAAATGCGCCGGTTGGTTTTCGAAATGAAGTGCGAGAAAAATAAAAGAGCCCGATGGTGTATTTGTAACGTAATATTTGTAAATAATGTCGAGCAATATCGGTTTTCCAACGCACAAGGTATTTTCCAGCCAGCCTTTCCTTTTCGCCGTGTATCGCTTTTCATTTTAGAGCTACTGAATTCGTATGCAGACCAACACACGTTAGATCATATATCACTGGTTTAGACGTTCAGTGTTGTTAGAGGTTTTTAAAGAAACTTACGTTTGTACTTTGATTTATTACTAATGGCATTTTACTAATGGTAATTTAAAAGAGTATACGGTATTATAAAACGATTATCAACATAATTGATTCGTATCGTTTGGATATGACATAATGTAATTGTCTTTTGATTCGGTATCAAGGGAGAAGAACGATATGTAGGGTATTCCAATGTTGACCAAATTATATCGAGTTGATAAAGATTCAGCTTTCGAAGCTGCTCGCGAAGTTTACCATCGTTTTATTTTATCAACTTCAGCTCGACTTTTATAACAAAGACGAAGTTTCCATGAATCATACCAAGGATGGGAACTTCAAGAGATATAGTTCAAATGATACAACTCGAGATATTTTCGTTTTTTTATTTTATCGAATTGCAAAGAAAACGTAAGAGCAGTAAGATATGTGAAATTTGAAACGACGTACTTGCATATTACCTTTGCGCAATAAATGGTTCGATCGACTTTATTTTATCGGTTTTTAATTCGATTGGGAATTGTAGAATTTTCAATTGAAGGAATTAAATAAGATTTACGTTGGCAAACGTTGCTGCTGAAATCTTCCTTATAGTTTTTGGGCCTAGGGAAAACGAATGGGATGATTTTAAAACTTCTTTATGGCAAATAACCTCAACAATCTGATAAAAAGTGTAAGATTTGATAGTCAAAGCTGTAACTGAAAAGTATATTGTACCATAGATCATTGTAATGCCATTAGCCAAGAGATAGTAGCAAAAGGGGGAGGTTGCTCGGGAACTGCAACATTTTTAAAGGTACTTTGATTCTAAATTTCATTTTACGAAAAAATGTCAAAAAAGAAATCGCTTGTTATATAACATGAAAATCAAAATAAGATCATGTAAAATGCCAGATCCAAAGTTCGACCACAAAATACATAATTCTGCCTTTTACTGTAAATAAGTCTATGGTTTTATTGCCCTATTTTAATTTGTGTATCATAGAATCATTATTATTA
Organism: Phenacoccus solenopsis; assembly: GCA_009761765.1. Classification (NCBI taxonomy): domain Eukaryota; kingdom Metazoa; phylum Arthropoda; class Insecta; order Hemiptera; family Pseudococcidae; genus Phenacoccus; species Phenacoccus solenopsis. Next base: position 15,051,319 of record CM019753.1, read on the forward strand.
CATTAAAACTAATTACGTAGTATGTGAAAAACTTAACGAGTTTTTTTTTTTCTCATAAAATTGAAAAACTTATGGAGAACATTTTTCCAAGTAGGAACCTACCTTATTATTTATAGTATAATTTTGCATTTGTTAAAGAATATGGAATATAGATGAACAAAATCCCCAGTATATGTGAAGAAATATCGCCTCAAAATTAAAAGTAAAACTGAAACTGAAACTTGGAAAAACTGGAAACCAAAACGCGCAATATATTTGAAATCTGAACCAAAATCTGAAGCCACAATATTTTAAAAGCTGAAACCGCGAAACCTATGCCATGAACATTCCGATTTTATATTTACAGCCCTAAATTATAGTACCTCGTTACGATGATATCCTTGAAAACTGAAAAAAAAATAATTTTTAGAACACTAAACAAAAATTGGAACCTAAATCATGAACATTCCGGTTTTACAACCTTGATGAAAAATGTTTAAAAATGTTTGAAAAATTATAAAAATAAAAAGCAAGTAACCAAATATATAATATAAAAAACGTCTCATTATAAAAAATTGCTCAAACATAAAAAAGATACTACTCAAAAATCGATGAAAATTAAAAAAAAAATACTCGTAAGAAGGAAAAAATGCTAAATGTCCAGAAATGAAAATTATTCAAATCGAAGGAAAATATTGAAAAATGAAAAAATTTCCATTCATAAAAAATGAGCTCTCCGAGATATACTACAGTGCTAGGCGGAGAGTTGCGGGGCCCTCGAAAACATTATTTATATATTATTCCCATAATTATAATGTAATGTTAATTACTTAGCATAAGTATTACTCAAAAATTATTAATTTTAGAGAAATTTTGATGAGAACGTTTTTTGTGGAATATTTTCAGTACTTTAAAAAACTGTATTTTTTTTTATCTTTACACCAAGTTTATTTCAACTTGATTTCAGTTTTCAGCTGGAACTGAATATAGGGAAAAAATAAATATCTACAGTTTTAAAAAGTTAAGAAAATTTTCTACAAAGAACCTTCTATTCAAAATTTCTCTAAAATCAATATTTTTTGAGTATTATGCTAATTAATTAACATTGTGTTTTATGGCAATAAAATGTAAATAATATTTAGATGGTTCCAAAAATCACCCCCATTGTGCGCTGCAGGTTTTATTATAGAGAGACCAATTAGAAAAAAAAATGTTGAAGCTGAAAAAAAGTGCCTGAGCATGATACGAGTTTTTTTTTTTTTAGGTTAGTTTATTTAATTAAACTTTTTTTATTTATGTTTAATTTTAATGTAAATAATTATTTAATTAATATAAATTTAAATAAAAAATTATATATATTAGTCATAATAATTTTATTGATAAATATTATATATATATATATAAATTATTTTTTATGATTGAATTAAAAATAATTTTTTTTTTTTTTAAAATTGAAAAATTGTCCAAAAGTTGATAAACATCCAACTATTCAAAAAATCAAAAACAAAAAAACAAAAGAGGAGAAATGCAGGTCTGTCTAAAGAAATGAAAAAATTGTTCAAAACTTGGGAAATAAAATTTCAAAAGAGAACAAAATGTCTTTCAATAAAAAACAGTTAGGTAACTAGGAATTAGGGAAAAATCTTCAAAAATTGAAAAAACCTAAAAATAAGTAATTTGAAATGTCCGAAACTGAAAGAATGCTTGATGATAGAAAAAGTTAAAAATCAAAAAACTTAAAAATATTAAAAAGTCAGTTCGAAAATGAAAAAAAAACAAACAAACAAAAAACAGAAAAATTCTTGAATTAATTTATTTTTATTATTTATTCAACGTACCACATTAATCGACTCTAGGCTCAGTTGCATCTTTTGGGGGCTTGGTTACTCTTCCTCCATGAGAAGGAGACCATGACGGTTCGGATTTCATATTTTGATAAAAATCGAGATATTTTCAAATCTTATAACTATAATATTAAAGATGAATGAATGGTTCACATCACGTTTTTTGTCGCAAATCGAAATATTCAGTCAAAACAATTTTTTTTTTACCATTTTTGTGAGAGAAAGTATGAGAAAATACTTTTTTATAATCTTGATATTGTGTGGAAATTTTCACAAAAAATTTCCAAAGTTCATCTTACTCGTAGTTTCATTTTTTATTTGTTGAATTGAAAGTTTTTATTTTCATTTTTTCTTTCAAAATATGTTTACTGAACCAATAAATAAAATTTATGAAGTAGTATAACCGAATTTTGCGAACTTTCTCCATTAAAATGAGAGGAATGGAAAAATTTCGAAATATCCTGTATATAAATCCAACAGTAAAATTTATGTATTTGGAATTTGTGAATGATTTCGAACGTATGCCTCTAAGATTAAAATAATCAATTTTTCTATACATACTCTAAAAAAACATTCCTTCCGGATAGTGGCGTAAAAAACCAATAGTAGTTACAGACGCCACTTAAATTAACCATTTAATAATAAAAAAAAAAACAATTGTTGAACCATTTTCTACGATTTGACCCAAGATTCTATCAAACCTTCCTAAGTCAGCATGAAAGATACAAAAAAAGAAACCATTCAATCAAACTTAAGCATCCTAAGTGAAAATTGTTATCGATGAAGTAAATTGAAAAAAATTTAAAATTATAGTGCAGCTCACCTAAAGTGAAACTGATGACAGAACTCACTTATGGAAAATTCTTAATGCACCCTAATGAAGCATTCCAATTTTTTGAGAGTTGTACTATAACGAGATCATTTCGAAATTTAATAGTACCTCACACTTTATATCTGTTTTCCATAGATGATGGATATTCTTTGATTTTCATCGCAGTAACCAGAATTAGCTACGAGATGAAATTACGAGACTGACACGTGTTTGAATAAATTTCCTTCAAAATATGAGAATAAATTACGGCGTGTTTTTCGTTAATGGACGCCTTGCGATGATGAAGGAATAGACAGCCAACCGATATGTAGTGGCAGCCCGTATAGTTTGGTGAAATCGATGGTTAATAACATTAATCATCGCTAACAGAAAAATTGATTTCGTATTCGCGGCATCGTTGGTAACCGGCCATATAATGCGAATAATTTTATATAACAGGGTTTTCTAGGGGAAGGAGGAATTACCATGTTATCTTACATGTAATACATTTTTCATATCCTTCTATCTCGTTCATTGCGATCGAAGCGTATTTCGTCGGATTGCGTGAATCTGATGATCGTAAATTTTTCATCAACATAGATGCGTCATTAAAGTGCGAAAGGAATCGATATAATTCAGCATATATACATAGATTAGATAGCGTTATTCGAGACTACAAGATTACGTATATCGTTGGCCTCTGGCCGGTTTGAATAGAACGAAAAGTTTCAATGGAGCTAAATTTTAGAGAGACTCGTAGCTCCATTCGAATAAAGTTTAAAGCCTCGAAAATGTAATAAAGTATAGAAATCTAACCTACAATAAAAACATTTTACTGGACCGAGTAAAAAAAGTTGCTTCTTTTTAGCTATAGTCTTTTAAAAGTTTAGTGTTAACGTTTCGACGACATTCAAGAGAAGATTCGCTCGAAAGCCACTTTCGTTGGCGTTTCTTTGTGACGGCGAGGACGTGAAAACAAACGAAAACAGCGAAGAAAGCCGAGTCGTTGACTTACATTTGGAAATCCGTGTTTGGTTAGATTGAAGCGGGGCTGAAAGGCGAGTAGTTTTTTGTATTTCGCGAAAAATGTCTGTTTCACGCGGTGTAAACATTTAGGAATAAAGGCAACGATAAAGCGGTTTAGAAAAAAAATTTCAATATGGTTTTAACATCGACGAACCAACCATATACAAATGCGTTGGACGAGTTGAAAAAAAAATCCCACTCGGCAATTATACAAATAAAGTGCTGGAATATACAATCAATTCCCATTTCATCGGGTCATTGTTTCGTGAGCGCTTAGCGGTGAATTTACGCTCTCTAATTCTTCGCGTAGATTCTGTTTTCAAAGTCAGCGAGCCCTATGAAAAAGTTTTACTTTTCATGAGAAAGTTATTCGATTTTTCGCTCGATTTGGTTTTAATTATTTAAGTAACGGATGTCTTCTTTTCCGCGTATAGCTTTTTTCGACTAGTCGGCGAAAAGCGTTAAAGCGGAATTTAATTTGATACTTGGGCACGCCATAAGGAAGAATAAAATTACGTTCGTCATTTCGCAAAATTAGCATATTTAATTTTGAACGGCCGTTTAAAAAATGTGAAGGCGGATTTCACAGCCACGATAAATTGTACAGCCAAATGAACGCCCTAATTAGAACGGTAGTGGGCTAATTATTTATGACGTGAAATTGATTTCGAGTGGAGGTGAAGTTTATCCGCAGATGGTTAAGTATTGTTAACCGTCGGTGTTATTATGTTGATGCGAAAAATGACAAAGTGACTAGGCACGATTAGTTTATAATAGAAAGGGTTACTGAAAGCCCGTGAAAAGAGCTTCTGTCGTCATGAGTTGCATTTTTGCTCGCATTCGAAATGGGTAACGATGAAGCTAACAAAAATGGAAGGAAAAAGGATGTCTAGAGAGTGTATAATATTTCATGGACAAAATCAGCTATCGATCATAAAAAAAGAAACGTAAGTAGTCATGCCAAATCGCTGGAGTTGAGCTTTTAATTGGGCCACGTATGGATGTATTTACAGATGATATTTTCAAGAATTACCGAGTCTAAAACCCCCAATTCCTGCTAAAAACACCCTAAAAGTTCAATTTGAAATATGTACTATACTTTTTGTCCACAAGAATCACGAAAGGTCGTATTTTTCAAGTTTTACGTATTTGAGGCTTCTCAAGCATACCTCAGATTTTGGCCGTCAGCCATTTTGTAATGCATTTTTGATCAATTTTGAACATTATTATATAAAATTTGAATTTAAAATTACTATAATTATAATAAAAACAAAAAGTCAGGAATTGAAAAAAATTTTATTTAGAAAAAAAAAAATGTACGAAAAAATTACTAATGAATTATTTAAATTATATTAATAAATTAATCCATAAAAAGATTAATTTTTAAATTAAATACTCAAATAAGCAATGGATAATAAAAAAAAAATTAAAGCAAAAAAAAATAAAACTTGAATTAAATCGGTTAAATTTTTTTTTTTTAATAATATTATTTCATGAAGATAATAAAATTTTAAATTTAGTTTTATAGTCATATTTTTAAATGGATCAAGAGATTTAAGAATTTCAATTTCATTAATTTTTTTTTAATAAACAAAATTCATCATTATTTAATAATTTAAATAATTATATTTCTTTATGATTTAAATTAGCTTAAATTTTAAAAAGTGCCCAATTTCTTTTTAATTTCTGATTAATCACTTGAGTTTACTTCACCATCTTACATAATTCATTTACAACAACCATATTTTGAAGACAATAACCCTTCCTTCCCCCCTTCAAAATCATGAAATTGGCATGCAGCGTACTTCTCATGACTGTTCTAATCATACGAGTCCATATTTACCAAATCTGAGTCATTTGAAGCTCCTCACGTATTCCCTAAATTATGGCTATTCGCCATTTTGGATCCGTTTTGACCGAAATTTGGGAGGTCTTGTTTTAGTTCCCAACTAACTCCACCTACGAAGTTTGATCATTCCTTGTAGAATGGGTGAGAACAAATAGGTGATTCAAAAAATTTCATGACTCAAAATTCTCCCAATACCTCAGCGAATGCTCTTGGAGAACTGAAATTTGGTTATAATTTTTCATACGAGACCAAAAACAAAAGTTTTAAGCTATTTACCTCGTCTCCACACCCTCTTGAAATTTGAGTAAAACGCTATTTGGAGAGGAATCAAAAAAACAAGTAAATAAAATCATTTCGCGGGATTCCTCGCACAGCTTAACTCTAAATTTTCAGCAATTTTCATACGCATCCGCCAGAACTACGCGCCGGTGAAAAACTTAACTATACGAAGACCCCGCCCCCCCAACTTCTCCATCTCAAATCAAGTAGACTATAATAGCTATCGTTTTGAATTAAAAACTCTGCTAAAAAATTCTAGAAATAAGAAAAATTTCTAGCAACTGAAAAAAAGTTCAGAGCGAAAAAAAAACATGAAAAAATTTTCACGATTAAAAAACTATTTAAAAATTATAAGAAAAAATGCTTTGAATTAATACGAAAGTCTATTAATTAAAACATTTTCCAAAATTAATTGGAAGAAAGGAATAAAATCTACCTGAAAAAATAAGTATATAGCTTTGAAATAATTTGTTTCTTCAAACTATATTGACCATTGCTGCAGTCTCGCTTGAATCAGCATATTATATGTTACAGGCAAATCATCTGAGTTCTTTCATATCTCTACGAAATTTTTTGAACTCCATCAATTTTCAATGTTGAGTTCATACTTGCATTGAAATTTTTAGATGAAGAAGGGGAGGGGGGAGATAAGCTGCAATTTCTGCATGTTGAAAGAGATTTGAAAAAAAGTCACCCACGAAATTATCAAGTTATCTGGTATATTTTTGGCTTTCAACGTCGTCAATTTTGAAAAAAATTTCGTTAAGCTCAATCAATGTAATGTACGACTTTCGTGAGAGAAACGTAGATGGTTTTTTATTTTTACTAAACTTTTAAAATGTTGTTCTAAAACTAATTTTTGTATTTTATCTTTGCCAAAACGTGGAAAACTCCTCGACTCCTGGTTTAAACCACAGTAACACCTCCAGCCTTAATTTAAGATTATGGGTAGTTTGTGTGGTATAACTAAATTTTGAAAATTCTCTTGTTCCATACTCACAATTATTGCATCACATTTCGTAAGCTGATAGACGAGTTCTAGAAATGAATAAAAATTCCACATCTTCCCTAATAAATATTGTAATACCAACACACACTCATTACTTCAACATACTACTACAAAGACACTCTTAACTCAATGCACTAACATAGACACACCGATGAACATACGTATAAATAATTACTACATGGCTCTTAACAGTACAGACACACTCAAACCTAATGCACTACCACTGACACACTCGTATAGTATTCCCATTATAAATAAAGTTGTTCGCTCGTAGAGGATCAGTTGTTGTCTGTTCATCAAATCTGTTATAAAGTTTGTTTGTGTTATGATTATTTGAAATTATAAGTAATAAAATGAATAAAATTCATATCAGTTTTATATTTTGTGTTTTTTTAATTATGACAGAGTCTCGTACTATTGTAGATGATACTAATGCGGTTCTTGCGTGAATCAAATTCCCTAAACATGAATATGAAATCAGTAGATTTACAGTTGCGACTCCTATAAGTAAATTATTTGGAGGGATGGACTTGGGACCCACAAGTAGTTTTCTATACAAAAATCTAAAAGTAACGTTCTATACGACCTACACACATTGTAACTCAGGGAATTGCTGATTGTTGGTGCGTTTTACACGATACAACAATAGCTCATAATGTAATTTAAAAGACTCTATATGTATCATGTATATGGGTCATGTATTGATAGTTATTTAATATTTTTTACAACATATGACTTCGTAAAGGCTCCTTGGAGTGGACTACAGGTAAAGAGAAATAAATAAATAAATAATTAAGCTTAAATCATCGTGGTAAGAAAAATAACATTCTGAAAATATTTTCTGTGAAACAATTTCTTAAAATTTTCTCGTTAGTGGTACCCATTTTATCTAAATTCAAAGTACTGTAGTGTCCTTCATTCTTTAATGAATACCCAGTACTTTTCCATATTTTTCATTCCCGCTAATATGAAGTCTCTAATTTTGAATTCATTCATCAAAAGTTTAAATTTTTCCTATTTAACCAACTTTTTTTCGATTTGTTTAGTTGTCGTCCAATTTCACCCATTCACCAAGTTTCTTGGCAATTTACTGGGTTTATGTTTGGCAACGAAATGCGAGTGTTGCACATCGTTGGTGAAATACGCCGGAGAATATTAAGCGTGGAAGTTTTGTTTTTAGAAAATCACGAACAGTTTAATGTAGCAGGTTAAATTTTTTTTTTTACTTATAGGATAAGCGAAGATTTTTAATTTTTTCATTTGTTGTTAAAATTCTTAAGAAAGTTTTCTTTTTGTATTTTTAATCCTAATAATTTTTCGAATAACTCTTTTAAAAGTTAGAAAATGTTACCAGCCTGCAACGAAACGAGGTGTTTTCCTTTTTTTATGACGAAAATTCTTAGGAATACTTGAACAGAACAAAAATAATTCCCTCAATTAAAAATTTCCGCTGCGGTTAACTGTTGTAGGTGTAATTTAGTTTGAAAAGTCGTCAAGAGAGGAATTATATTTTGATAATTATAAGGAATGATTTTTTGTATGTTTGCAGTTCCTACACTGTAAGGACTTCTTGCCAACTTCTCACATTCTGTCTTGGGAAGCAGCCTATTTTCATAGTAAGTGGTGAAGATTCCTCGGTTGTTTTCGAATCACTTCGGAACCATTTCGTTCCACTTGGCTACTTTATTATCTTATCTATTATTTTTACCAAGCTGATAAATCACAACTTTCAGACCTAAGAAATAAATTTGATTTTGTCATTTCTTTCCTTACCTAGACACACTAATTAGTCATTTACCTACCATCACATAACACATAAGTATTTATTCTTCTGTAATTAACTACAATGTACCAAAAAATAATGAAAACAAGGAAAAACTACAGACTTTATTTTCAAAAAATAAGGTAATAACTAATAAGTAATAAGGTAATAAAAAAAAAAACAATAAAGAAATGAGGTAATTATGCACCATAATAAGGTAATAACTAAAAAAAAATAAAGAAATAAGTTTAATTATGCACCATAAGTAACTTTTAGTTTTTTTTTCATTTACCTATTTCAAAGAATAAGCGTGGTTCGCCAAATTTTTTGTTAATATAGAAACCTATTCCCTCTTGTCATTCAATAATCCTTGTAAGGTAATTTTTGAATGTTGAGATGAGGGCGCGACGAAAATCTTTTTTATTTTTTGTTTTCTAGTTGAAAAGTATGTTTGCTTTATTATCTTTTTATTAGGAGCCATCCGCGGCTGTCGTTTCTCTTTTAATAACGATGAAATGGAAATTTCTACACTGATAGCATCAAAATTCTTCAAAATTTTAGATGCTCATTGTAACGATAACGAAAAATTGATTAATAATTTATTATCAGCTGAACAAAAATAATAGATAAGAATAGTCAAGTATGAAGTAGCCAAGCGGAACAAAATACTTCTGAGGTGATCCGAAGACAACCGAAGGATCTTCACTACTTCCTATAAAAATAGACTGCTGTCTGGGGACTTTTTTATCATTTTAAGGACTTTGAGCAGTCCCCAGAATGTTTTATTTCATTCTTGGAGTCTATGAGTCGAGAAAACTATGCTAATGCGGAGCAAATAGTTCTCTGATGCATCTTATTATCATTCCCAGTAAGAAAACGTGTGAAAACCTAATTTAAAGCTAAATTTGAAACTGAAATGAATTCACACAACGAATCTTAGCTCATAATCTTCGTAGATATAGGTTAGTTAACAACTTACACTTCAGCAGCGCACAGCTCATTTCACTGCTATATGAATCATACCTTGCGAGTACTTCAGTTGATACTTACTTGCGTCTACTTTCATAAATTCTTTACAATTGAGTTTACTTAAATTCCAATGGTACTATGATGAGACTCAGTACGAATAGTCGAAGACTCAAAATACTTTAAATATAGAGTGACCCAAAAGTCGTGTAACTCAAAAATTGCTGGTAAAAAAAATAATGACCATTCATGGGGAGTCGGTTGGTACTTTTATTATAACACAACATAAACTTTTTGAAGCACAACGATTTTTTATTGACATTTTGTAAAAATGAAAAAATTACAAAAATGTTGCGGAAGGTAGCGCAATTTCAATGAAGGATAGAGATATGAGATGGTGAAGGGCATCTTTGTTGGGTGAAGAATAGTGCTTTGCCTCGGTGCGGTGCACAAGAAACTATTCATCCATGTAAAAGGATGCTAGGGAGTTGTAAGCCTCGAGGATGTACCTGGTAACTATGCGGAACTCCTTCTCAACATAAAGTGTACAATAATTTATTCACTAACCTATTCAAGGACGTCAACGCTTATCAATCAATTGGCAGAGGGCATGTCCAACATTTATTGTATGATGAGTGATGACCAAAACCTAAATGTTGAAACCAAATTTTAACAATAAATCAATTATTTGGGTTTCGGAACTTTTCGGTTACTCTACATAATAATAACTTTATTCAAGAAAACACAATTGTACAACACGAACAAAAGCAACATCAATTGATACAATGACTTGCTTAGCAAATACTGAACCGAAGCCTTAAGATGGTATCTGGTTATATAGTAAAATATTGAGTGAGTGTATCTTTAGTAGTAGTTATAATTAAAGTTGTGTGCTTATGTTGGTAAAATATCTGCATTGATGTGTTGATATTTGCATTAGTGTCTTTGTGGTAGTTGTTGGCGTGAGGCTGTGTCTTTGTGTTAGTTTGTTGTTGTCAGGTTGTGTTAGTGAGCCATCTGGTCATTCTAAAAGGCCATCTGGTTATCTCGGTGCCAGTCTATTGGTTAGGCAATCTGATGTAATATTCGAGTCGATTTTTTATTATGCCATAGTACCAAAACACTTTGCTAACTGAAGAACAATGTTTGCACTATGAAATGTAAACTCGATCTCGCAACAAAGGATTAGTTACAATCATATTTTTCTTCTCATCTAGTCGAAACTGGTTTTATTACATTCTCCTTTGTAATTGTTGTTCGTTTACCAAAGGAAAGGGAAGATAGCTTATTGTATTGGTTCGTTGTGTTTCTTCCTTTGTCCTTAATCTACATTTCATAACCAGTACAGCAGCTACATATGTTCACTATGCAGTGTTGCCACTGTTGCCAACTAGCGCATCTACACACTCACTCAGACGCCCTCTATACGATTACCATGTCTATAGAATAAGAAATGTTCCCAGAAGGTACCATTTTTTGTAAAGAAGGATGTGCTTGGGGAGACCGAGGGGGAGCGGGGTAAGCAAAGCGACTGTATGGTTGGAGATGAAATTTGTCAAGGTTTAAAATGCGTGCTTCGCCAAACTAGGAGTAGCAACACTTTCGCATTCAAGCTGGCTTAAATATGACCTTATTTCCATGACAGCCATTGAAATAAGCAATATCTGCTTATTGTTCGATACCAAATATTCTTCGAGGTTGCCAAAAGTATGTATTTTTATCAAGCAGTTTTTTCTTCGACGTATCGAGCGTGAAAATTTGAGTATGAAAACGGTGGTTGGAATTGCGAAAAAATATGAAACGTTTGTATGCGAGTGATTTTTAGTGAAAACTTTTTTTTTCAATCGGTTACTCGGGGTCGAAATGAATGCGATAAAATTGAAGAATAGACGGCTCCGTTGAGGGATAACAGCGGCGAAAATATTGTCGCGGTTGGGTTGTAGAGAGCTGGAGACGAAATTAAAAACGGGCTTAGATATTTTTTATCACTTCGCTTCGACACACATTACGAATAGAAAAAGCAAAATGATGTTCGCACGTACAGCAGCGATGCCATCATTTACGCAGCGAAGCGCAATAATGACAGATAATAGCGGCGCGGATTGGGTTACGGCCACGTATAGAATTTATTCGTTCATTTCCGCGAATGCCATCGATACGTGTACGTAATTTTATAAATAACATTTAAATATTTTCCAACGCATCGAGCAATGTGTAGCGGTACATCAACGTTTCGACGACGTTAGCGGTACGAATACGCGAAAAATATGCAAATTGTATTGGTTTTCATCTTTTTTTCTCGCCTACGTTTTACCGACGCTTATTTATTGAACTCATCGGGTAAAAAATTTTCCGAATTATTCGCCGATAACAAAAAATTTCGATCGGTTTCAGCAGGATAGCGAAAATTCTTGCGACCGTCGCACATTTGTCGCGCGAATGAGGAAATAAGAATTTTTTCTTTTTACGATCGCGTCGTCTTGGAAATTCTTCTTAACCGAATCGTATTTTCAGCGAAATGTCTTCACTATGTGTTCGTCGTTCGGGGTCGGGAGAAATGTCGAAAATTGTGTTCTACGACATACTAAGATAGTTTTGAATTCTTTATCTTTCCGGTGAATGTATAATTTCAGATAGCAGGCGCCAGTACGCGATTTTCGGAAAGTGGGCTTCATTATCGAGTTTAAACGCGGTTAATGGTGATGTCGAAGCTTCACTTTTAGACTAATTTCACAAAGGGCTTTGTGCATTTTTTCTCACTAGGGAAAGGAATTGGAAAGTGAAAAAATTTAAGTTTTTTTTTTTTATCAATGAAAAAAAATCAGTACAACGAATGAAGTTGTTACTTAAACCTAATTTATTTAAATTATCGAAAATAATTACAATTCAATTGAATTCATACTTGAAAAAAAATTTGATTTAATTTGTACTTAACTTTCATAATACCAATTTATAATTTTCTTTATTTTTTTCATTTTTTTAAAAATTAGTATTAAAAGTAATTCTTTGTTATTTACAAGGTCGAAAAAAAAATATCATCCAAAAAAAAAAATAAATAAATAAAATAAAATAAAATAAAACTTAATTCACAGGAAATTTTTTACAATTTCCAGATAATTCGAAAATTAACTAGGTTTATTTCAATATCCTGACTAAGTCCATTTATCATAATGATAAAGAAATATGGAAATCTTACTTTAAAATTTCCTCTGATTCTTTAATTTTTTTAAATTTGTAAACGTTGCTAATTTTTCTTTATCAATTTTTTAGCATATCATTTTCTAGAGAAAGTTGTTTAATAATTTTTCCATGCTTATTTATGAAAAAAATAAATATTTATGTAAAAAAAAAAAAAACTATAAAAAATTATAATTCATTGAAAATCGCTAAGTTGGTAACACTGGTTTTCCGTAATTCAGGTTCGTTGTAGTTAAATTTTCAGCATATGAAATAATTTTTCTAGCGAAATCTCCATTCTGTGGAGAATTTTTAATGTTTTAGATGTGTGCCATTGTATAGATATCGAAAACAATGGGTGGGAGTTATAGAAAATAATTCCCACAGTATCTCATGATTTTCAAATTTAGGAAATGAATAGTCATATGGTATTATTTGAATGATAAAAAGAAGATATTTTAATTTGAAAAATTGACCCTCTCAGTCCTTTAATGGTTCTTACGGATAAATTTTCCCCTTTCATCGGTGTAAGGTGAAGTGCACACAAGCGGCCAAATTATAAAAGATTTAATTAATATATCTGTGTGGAAAAAATTGCTTTTATTCAAAACCTCAAATCATCATCTTCATTTCATCATAAAATACAATCACATTTTACAACTTTGAATTAAAAATTGAAAAAAGTAGTTTTGTGTATTTCTATGTAGAATTTCTCGCTATATTTTCAATAATTTTCAAACATATCCGTCAATAATAATACCAAAACATGACCTAAAGTTAGTCTATAAGCTTAGTATCTACCACCTACGTAAGAAAAACCCAAAAGATATCAATTCTGTGTACCATATCACATCGATATTAATAGATTCTATGCTCAGGCTAGTTTTAGGTCATGTTTACGCCTACCCGAGCACACCTCATCTCAGAATATGGGAAAAATCTCAGCATCGAGACTTTTAACGCTACAAAGGGTACCAACATATCTAAAATTCTACTTCCTAAGTGCATTTTAAATTGAGTTAGACTAAAAAACAGCTTTTTAGGAGTGCTTGAATCTTGAATTTCCTTCGATCTGGGTACTAAATCAATATAGGTCGAAATTTTGTATGGAGTTAATTGGAGACCAGAATATAACCCGTCTAATTTTGGTCAAAATGAATGTAAAATGGGAGATGGATAAAATTTGAGGAAGGCTTAAGAAGCCTCAAATGACTCATACTATTTTTTTCTCCGCGTTTAGTGAAGGCAAGTGTTGGTGAAATTTGCTAAAAATTTGGTGTGGAACTCTTATAAGAATTCCACGAAAATAAATTTTTTAATTTATTGATTCGCCTCAAAATGACAGTTTACTCAAATTTTGAAAGCAGGTGAAGAAGGGGCGAATACCTCGAAATTTTTGTTTTTTTATCTCTTATGAAGAAGTAAGTTATGGACATACACATATTCAAATTTTAGTTCGCCATGTGCATCTAGAGAGGAGTTGGAGCTACAAATGGGTTTTTGAGAGAGTTTTGAGGCATGAAATTTTTTGAATCACTCATGTCGTCACCCAATGTGCGTAGAAAGATCAAACTTTGAATACGGTGTTAGCTGAATACCAGAATATGATCCTTCAAAGTTGAGGCAAAATGGATTCATAATGGGGAATGATCGTAATTTGAAGAGCCTCAAATGGTTCAGATTTGATAAACGTGGACTCATGTGATTACTGAAGTAATAAGAAATGTGCTGTATGCAACTTCATCTTCAACCCATAAAAATGATTTCGTATACTGCGTCGCGGATGACCTTGTTCGCTTATTTTCGATAAAAACACTCGGCCGTCTAAATGCCAATATAGCTGGCGCATGGCGCCCGAGGCGCCATACCAGCGGTGTAGATGAAAAACAGTTGAATATTTGTTTGATTCATTTCACTGTCATACAACAGCAGATATGATTAAGATGCTTTTATAAATGAAGAAATGTAAGAATAACGAATCATTACCCATTGTTAAGAAGAATGAAGGAATATAGCTGCGAAAATTGAGAAATTCAAGACAAAATTCTATCGACGTATTTTTCTACTCGGCGATATAATAAACGTTCGGAAAAACAAGAGGTAGTTTTTTTCGCGTGCGGTGGAGACATTACTTTGAAAGCAGGAGCACCGTAATGAAGGAGAATGAACTATGGGAAATGAGATTTTCGGAGGATGGCAGCTGACTGTATACGCACGTTAGGCTGGTGAAAATATCATATCGATTCAAGGTCATCGATGGATGGGTTTGAATATCCAAGCTTTAGCTTCGCTTCGTGGTATCTTTGTTGTCATTTAATACAAAATCAATACGCATTTACCTAATAGGCGGTAATTGGTGTAACGTGAGGCTAATAGTATTTAACAAATGTTGCGATATCGATATGTTACGTGTAAATATTAGTGAAATTAGGTGTACTACTTTCTAGCCAAGGGTATTATTCAAATGCACTATACGTGTAATTGTGGCCCATGCGACACCGCGATCGGTATTTAATTAATTCTAATTTGACCGCGTTTCGCAGTTACAGGTAGAAGATAATCAAATGATGGTTGACAAGACCGGTGTGGGACCCGGTGGTGGGTCTGACCCGCCTGTCAAGTCGGACACCTCGAAAACCGAGTCACGTGAATCGCAACCGCAGCAGTCGCAACCGGAGACCAGGGTAACAGCTCCAGCTAAGAATATCAAATCCGAAGACGTACGAGTTTCGTCATCAGAAAAAGTTCCAAGGTAAGCGAAGCTGTGCGTTACGTTCAGGATAATTAAGTACGATATTGTATTGTGGAAGTGGGTTTCATGTATTAATTATCTGTATATTATGCAGTCAACGAACACTCTATTTCCTGCTACATAGGTATGCTCAGCATCATATTCAACTCGTGATTATATTACAAATGACTCATTTATTTTATACCTTAGAGCTATATCATAGTTCAGTTTGTCGATCTTTGAATCATTCATCAAGCTACCAGCTTATGTGCACCGTGCACATCGTATACAAGTAGGAGCTGCTCCTGCCCACAGGAAATCTCAATCCGTATAATCACGTTCATTCAGATAAAACTGCAGAATATCGCATACACAGCTCGAATTTGTGAGCCTCGTTATGCTACCAGTGAGACGCAACAAAACGCCGCTTAGAATTTTCCCCCACTTTTCCCAAGACTCCAATAAACGGTTGGTAAACCGTAACGGATGGGAAATTGATATTGCCGAATAACCTCGACTCATATATTAAATAATCGCTTTCGAAGGTATTGACGAATATATTCAACGGTATTCGCTCTTTTATAGAGATATACAATGATACAACATCGGTGACAAAAAAAAAAAAAGGTTAAACAGTAGAAGCAGCATAAGTTACAAATTCAAACTATGTCGTATTGTTGTGCAAAGAGGTGCCAAGCAATTCTCGACAACTTTCATTTAATATTTGTTACTTTTGAAGTGTTGAATGGATGCTATGTCGTTACGTGCATTCCCTTGTTTAAAGTTTTAAGAGGTTTAGGTTAATTAAAAATTTACTCGGCGACAATGTTCTCGGTAAATGATTCCCGAGAGCTTGAATTAACACGAAGAAATGATTCGTTGAAGATTCGTTGTCGCTAAGTGTGAAGAATAGTCTTCCTATAAAATATGCTAATTATTTAAATTGGCTTTCGGATGTATCAATAGCGAGGAATGGCGAGAAATAATAGGTAATAATTTGAAATTAAAGTGGTATTGGATTGATTTTAAATATATTGCATCGGCGATGAAATTTCACCAGTGATTCGAACACGCTATTTTGTCGAGTTAATTTCGTTTGCATTTCAAGGTCGGAATTGAAATTCGTCGGAGATGATTTCGTTTGAATAATTTTTATCGTGATATTACTCGCGAATCGTCAGATTTATATTTATGTAGTAGTCTCGGCTTATTTTGGACGCGAAGTCATAGTCACAAAGCGACACTATTGAATGTGGGCAAAACTGATTTTTAACCTTTGCGATGATATTTTTTCATCAATGTTTTTTTTTTTTTTTTTTGAATAACAAAATATATCTAAGGAAAATTAACCTCCCAACATTTACTCTTTAAATGCGACTCCTTTCGATTGATCCGAACCACCCTAAAAATTCAAAACACCACTATTGAAGACGACCCTCAACAACTACAAAAAATTATACACTTTCTTAAAACCTCAAAATTATGGACTAAAATCTAAAATCCACCCTTACTGTCCTGTAATTAACAGATACACTGGCGTGATAATCTTGGCAATTAGATACATACGCCAATATAAATAAATTTAAAAAAAAAATAAAAAATAAAAAAATAAAAATTATAATTATTGAAAAACTGTTATTTTATCAGAGATTTTTCATCAAATTACTTGATTAATTATTATTTTGATTTTTTTTTCAATTTTGAGATTTTTTTTAAGTCTTTGAATTTTAATCGTTTTCTGATATTTTTTTCTTGCCAAGGTTTTTACATTTTTAATTGAATTTTCAATGAAAACCTGAGCTATTTACGGCCTTCTTGATTTAGGAAGGATAGACGAGAGACGAGATATCACAGCCCCTCCTTATGGCAAAGTTATCTAAAACATTATTCGAAATATCTTAGTGAGAAATTTTATGATAGCGTTGCTCACCATTATATCAGTAGCTGCCATAAATGAAGGTAAAAATATCTGTAATTTATTTTGGGAGTGATTCTTTCAATATTGAGGAATACTTTTTTTTCTTTTTAGCATTTAATTCCAGAATATGTGAATAATTTTACCAAAAAAGAGCTATTTTTCAATATTGAATGAATCGCTCTTAAAATAAGTTACCGTCACTTTTTTGCTTCAGTTATGGTAATCGTTACTATTAATCACAAATAATTGTCCTCATTATAGGACTACGAAAAGGGAGAAGAAAAAAAGTGAAGATGGACCAAATTCACTCAATTTATAACGATGGTATCTTATTTCAAAAATGTTCTTTTGCCCCTCAAATGAAACCACAAAAAATTCCTGCTCAAAAAATAATTTCAACTCGGTGTGACTTGAGCTTAAATTTTTCAACAGTTTAAATTTTACAAAATCATTTTAATTTTTTGCAATTTTTAGCTCAAGTGTCCACGGATTGAAATTATTTTTTTTTGTTTAAGCACCTTTGAAAAGTGGGAAGAGAATTTTTACCTCTATAAATAAGTGGTATTCCAATATGTACTCTTTATAAAATCATACACTGTTGGACTCATACATACGTTAGTTGAATACTACAGTAATACTAGCTGACCCAGCAAACGTTGTTTTGCCATATAAATTATTTTTAACTCCACTCCTAATGCACTTGAGAAGCTGAAATAAAGGAAGTTTAGTCACTTGGACTTATTTTGTCATGTGACAACGCAATAAAAAATTTTCGACATCTTTTGTACTCCCACCACATTTTGAGGTCGATAACCCCTCCTTCTCCCTTTTAGCTACATATATGAAGTGAATTGGAGATATAGTATGCTTCTTATCACCAATAATCATATGAGTTGATATTAATTACATTTTTACCATTTTGAGGCTCCTCAAGTTCTACATAAATTTTGATATTCCGCCATTTTGAATCTATTTTGATCTAAATTCAAGAAGTCATATTCCGGTCACCAACTAACCCTACACACAAAGTTTGATCTTTTTAAGTTGATTTGGTAAGGAGATATGGAAGATTCGAGAAATTTCATGACTCAAAACTTTCTCAAAAAGCTGTTTTCTCATCTAACTTCTCTCAAAATACACTTAAGAAGCTCAAATTTGGGTAGTTGGTGTCCGTGACTCACTCTTTCATGAGGTTAAAAAAGAGAAATTTGAGCTCTTTGCCCTTTTTTCAACCTCCCTCAAAATTTGAGTGATCCGCCATTTTGAGTTTTTTCGAAAAAACATAGAAGTACCTTTTTTGCATTTTTAAAAAATGTCTCTCGCCAAATTTTGAGCCCATTTCGTGATTCAAGTTTGAACGTACTTCCATTACAAATTCAGCTCTAGTGATTCAACATAGCTGCTTTCAGTTTTCGCTTATTTTCGAACGTTTTTGCCTTATTTCATTTTATTTGTTTCTGAATAATTTTTTAATATTCTGTTGATTTAAAATTTTTTCATTTTTAAACATTTTATTTCTGATCACAAAAACGTTAGATTCGTACTCGTCTTGTAGGATATTTTAAGAATTGTGAGTGTGGTGTAATGAGTTCCCTTTACACTTTCTTTTTGACAGCCCTGCAAAAACACAATAAATGAAATGAAATTTTACAAGTGAATCGTTTAGTAGGAAAACTTTCATGTAAATTGACTAAAAATTATTTTCATTGTAATTCTTCGCAATTTTATATTCATAGGCAAATGCTTAAGCAAAAAAATTACAATTTTTTTCGGACGAATTTCATTAAAATATTAAAAATGTAGTTTTACAAAAAAAAATCCATTTGTATAAATTTAAAATTTTGTTTTAATAATATAAGAATACGTAGACATTTATTAATGCTTTACTGTCTGGGTTCGCGTAGGCTTCTATTACTTCTCTTTATATTTCTTTGCAATAGTAATATCTCGCCATCGTGAGCTATCACGAAATGATGAACGTTCAATTAAACGCTACAAGGGCTGTGCAGTTATTTTCCACAACGAGGGGAAGAATTCCAACTTGTAAATTTACAACTGGTATAGTCGTTAAGATTACGATAAGAATTTCTCTACGACATTTTAAGCTTGAAATGTCCTCGGCTATTTACTCGGTTGCGAAAAGACGCCTTTAAGCCGATAAACTATTTTTTGCGAAATCGCCTTTCTGGGTTCATAAATTTAAACCGAATAAACGGTAGAGGTAAAGCGATCCGAAAAAGACCACCGGTGAAAATATTTCACCTTAAATCTCGTCTCCGGCGGTAGATTCCATTCGGACGTGGACAAACGAAGGTAGCGTTAAAATTAAAAATTTATGTTTCGAGGAGTTTAGATATTATATTGTTCTTTTTTGATGTTCCTTGGTTAGACTACCATATTTACCGTTTCATTCAAGTCGAGAATATTTCTAGAACAAAATTGTTGATTTACGAAATCGCGAGATCTCATTTTTGATGTACGTATATAGTATATTGACCTAAACCTTCTTTTAAAACTGTTCGTGCGATTCCAGTAACTTAAAATTCTCGCCTTTTGGAAAATTTCATTTTTAACCTATTACGAAAAAATTTAGTAGCTTTTTTCGCTCGCTTAAAATTTTGTTCTACTTTTATATTTAAATTTTAGGTATTCGCACAAAGTAAAAGGTGGCTGCGATGGTTAAACGAAAAGTCTTATTAATATGGAAATTCTCTTTTGCACATTTCAGCGTTTTTTTAACGTTACGAAATGAAATGCATTTTTGATATTATCTTAAGAATTGAAACGGTACGCTGTCTAAGACGAGTGAGGAAGTAGACGGACGAAATTTCAAAGTAATGCCATTTCTCTAGCAATACTATCTCGTTGCTATGCTGATACATTGAAGCATGTCGGAACGATGGGGGATTAGTTCGTCGTTTCAGAATTTTTTTCGACGGATGTATGATTTTTGGGTCAAGGTTTACGAAAGGAGATAGCGTTTTGAGCATTGAAAGTGCTATTTAATTTAATCGTAAGGGTTTCCTCCGTGAATTTTCTTCGTAGGGATCGTCTTAAGCGAAAAGGAGATATACCTTTATTTTGTAAGGAAAAAATTACGGAGATGAATTTATTTTTTAAGTGAATTTGGCTTGAAATTCTTGGTGAAAAAAATTTAACGAGGGAATTTTTCATTATGCTAATTTGAATGTTGGGGAAGAAGAAGAAGGAGAGTAGGTAAAGATCAGGAATTCTGATTATGATTTTGTCCGACAGAGTGAGTTAATTCGAAAGCACAGAACTTCTTGCATTAATTGTTTTAGCAAATTGAAAGATTTGACCTCACTTTTCAAAAGAAGGTTCAAAATTAATGAATAAAATTGATGGCTCAACAGAAATTTTAAATTATTGCACTCAAGTATATTTATGCAGTGTCCCATTTGTAATTTATGCTTGCACCACCCAGTTGAACCTGAACCCATTCGTAATAATTACGAATAGGTTCAGGTTCAACTGATTATTGGCCAACATTTTTTAGAAGGGAGATACTTGAAGATCTATAAAATAAATAAAGAAGTTGCCAATATAATCAGATTTCAGCTTTCTTAGTGAATCAGGAGGGGATTCGGAGTAAAAAACGACTTTTGGTGAAAAAAATATCTAGTTAGGAAATTTCTTGAGTTGTGCATGTCTTCTTATCAAATGTGCTTATAAATCTCAAATCATGTTTGTGATATCAGTTCAATACTACAACATTGGCTTTCAAGTTTACGTCGAAGTGGACCCAAAATGGTGGATTGGCAAAAATTTAGGAAATACTTGAAGTTATCTCGAATAGTTTAAATTTAATGGATTTGGGCTGATATATGATTTCAAAAAAGAAAAAGTTCTACATATCATAAATTCAGGATTTTGAAAAGAATGAGTGGGAATTTTCAGCTTTGGCATTGGGTGTGAGTGTAGGGAAAATATTGATAAGTTGCAGCGGAGTAGAAGGGGATTGTAGTCTACATTTATTAGTGTCAACGTTAGATCGCATAAACGCGTGTGGTATGAGAGAAGAAGGTGGTCGCTGGAGTTACTTTCCGCGTACATAGATTGGTTTCACAAGTCGCTCTTTTTAGATACATCTGTTGACGTTTCCAAATTCTATGTATTTCCACATATCAAGTCATCCATACATCTATAATCAAAGGAAATTTTTAAAATTGTCCCTACGTTCTCCTTCAACATAGAAGAATCTTCCAGGTCTTGTAAAATCATATGCATTTTTTTTTAAACATAGGTACCTGTAATTTATTTATTTTTAGCTGATTTTTTTGGATTAAAAACAATAGCTATTACACCCTACCAGATTTAGGAAGGAGAGTCAGGGGAGGGTGCTATCTTCAAATCTTTGCGTTTTGTAATCATGTGGCAAATGTCCAACCTTTTGGTATATATATTTTTTCCCCTAGCGTAGTACCAGCGGATATTTATAAAATTCGCTCAAAACTTGGTGAGAGACTCTTCTTAGAAATGTGACTAAACTACTTTTTTGTTTTTTTCGATAAAACTCAATATGGCGAATCGTTCAAATTTTTAGGAGAACTGGAAAGAAAGCAAATTGCTCAAATTTTTTGTTTTTGATCTTATATGAAATAGTGAGTTATGGACACCAACATATCCAAATTTTAGCTTCCTAAGTGCATTTAGAGAGGAATTAAAGCAAAAAACGACTTTTTGAGGAAGTTTTGAATCATGAAGTTTCTTGAATATTTCATATATCCTCAGTCCTCACCGAATCAATCTAGAAAGATCAAACTTAATATGTGGGATTACTTAGTGACCAGAGTACGACCTTTTGAAGTTTGGTCAAAATAGATCCAAAATGGCGGATTATCAAAGTTTGAGTAGAGCTTGAGAAACCTCAGTTCAGTGAAAATGTAATTAATATGAACTTGTAAAATTATTGGAGATGAAAAAAAATGCTATATTTCAAATTCACCTCCATACATGATGTTGAAGGGGAGAAAGAGTGGTTATCGAATTAAAATGTGCTGGAGTACATGAGATGTTGAAATTTTTTTATTGCGGTGTCATAA
Source organism: Phenacoccus solenopsis (assembly GCA_009761765.1). Classification (NCBI taxonomy): domain Eukaryota; kingdom Metazoa; phylum Arthropoda; class Insecta; order Hemiptera; family Pseudococcidae; genus Phenacoccus; species Phenacoccus solenopsis. The sequence continues at coordinate 15,073,733 of CM019753.1, forward strand.
GGTGAAATGAGTCCAAGTAACTAACTCATTCTAATTTTAGCTTCCCAAGTGCATTTGGAGGGAAATTAGAGTAAAAAATGGTTTTTGAAGGGGAAATTGCTGTAGGAAATTTCACGAACCTTCCATATCTCATCAGCGAAATTTTGATCAAATGGATTCAAAATAGCGAATCTCAGCAGTTTGAAGGTAATTTGAGAAATATGTGTTGAAATACCACATTTGTTCTAAGTTTTACTTTTAAATTATTTTGGAAGGGATAGGGTTGTGGTTTTTAGACTTGGTGTTGGGCGTTGCCTGTATAGACAGGAAGAGGTAAGCAATGTTATATGTAAACCTGAACGAGCAACAGTTAAAAACTCAGCTCCAGTAATGCGGCATGGCTGCTTATTTTTAATTTTTATTTTATTATATTTTTAACGTGTGGAATATTTTTTATAAGGTTTTTTTATTTGAGAGATAAAATTTAAAAATAAATAAATTTATAAATGTCTGCTAGTAATACGCAGAAGCTGCCTGAGAAGGGGATTTATAGCTGAGATTCAGCTTAACCTGGAGGCTTCCTCTATGAGTGCTACTAATTGAAGGCTTTATTTTCGAATAGAATGTCTAGAGACTTCCTCTCTCATAAAACTAACGTCAAGTCAAAATTAATGTGAAACCGTAATATTCCCTTTTAGTTAAACTGAAAAAGTATCGTAAATGGCGAATGTACCAACATTTGAAAAAAACTTGAGACCTCCCAAATAACTCAAATTTCTCGAATTTTTAGTGCTACTAAAAACTCTAAACATTAAATTTCAACTTCCTAGATATAATTTTTAAAGGCAACTTCAGCGAGGGTATAGCAATTAACATCATTCTCATCAAATACGAATCAACGTAGGGGATTCTATTTTAATCATATGACGTAATATCGTTAATAAGGAAAAGAAGAATATTTATTTAAAAAAATTAGTTCCTTTCCGAGGCGAAACGAGCTTTAATTTATTACATTTCTGTGAATTCGTCGACGACGGCTGGCTCGAAGCATGTAATAATAGCCTTTCCCATAGTAATCCGCAATGCCACATAAAACGATCGAAGCGATGTTTTTGTCGTCACCTATGGCAATTATTAAACTCTTTTCACACTTTGACAAGGTTCAAAGAGTTTGTACAAAGGATTACGTGCTCTACGACAACGTTAGCGGCACCCATACGTGCTACTTCGTTATTTATTAAAATGTAAATGAGCAGCCCCAATGGCTTTACGAGTTGGTAAATTTTTGTCCTCGCCAAAAATACCGGATCTGCCAAGCTGACGAACGTGATGGGATAATTTTACGTACTTTATGGCTTAACGAGTATCGTAGTTCATCTCTAGCTATGCAATCTCAATGGTTTAAGTAAACCTTAACGAGCCCAAATGAAGCCCAAAAGAATGCGAATTCGAAGAAAAACGTTTTTCGATGCGCCTTTATAAATTTACATTTTAATAACAATCGGGAGCGAATAATTCGCAATTTGTCATTTAATTAAAGTGAAACACGGTCGTAAAAGCTCGCACAACGAAATGTTTTGTCTCCTATAGGCGCGTCTGAACCGTCTTTAATGCTATTAAAATTTAATTCTATTCGAGAAAATATTTAAATCTTAATTAAAATCGTTTTCGTCGACGAAACATAAAATATCCGTAATTTCGAATTTTTCTTTCGTTTAATTGTCTATTCATTCATAGGGGAGTTACGATAGCTTATAGTGGCGGTAAATGTTGAACGTAATTTTTTGAAGTTTATTGAGCCAGATCGGCGAAGTTCTAAGATCGAACGTAGGGGTAACTTTCGCGCCGCCTTAATAGTTGCGCGTGCATGTAGTTAAATCGGCGTTATTAAGTCCCTCGTTTAGAATAGTAAAAACGACTTTAGTCGAAGAATTTTCTGCTCGGCGTTAAATATGTCGTGGGAATTTGTTAGCGCAGGATCAGATTTTTAATGGTAATCCTCGAATGCCTATTGTCATTCGTAAGTTAAACGACGTATTACTTTTATCTGCTGGTTGTCTGGTGAAGAGGCAAGGGAAGCGCGTTTTATTTAATTAATTGCCTGTCTAAAGTCGAATGTTATTTGAAAAAATTTTTCGTAATCGTGTTTATTTTGGCGTTTACTATTTGCTCTGTATATGTTTTCCTTGTGAACCTACAGTGTTTGCTGCCTTCACGTTGTTGAGGAAAGAATGAAATTTTCGAAATAATGTCAAACCGTGTTTTCCCTTTGTTAGTATTTGAGTTAGTCTGGTGTTTTATTAAAGTTTGTTATTTTTGGTATTTTAAAAAGCCGAAAGCCGAGCTCGATTTTCAATTTCATTGGCTTTGTAAATTAGTTTCACTTGATTGCATGAAAGCAGATCTCAGTCTAGGTCGCGACGACGTATTTTCGTTAATTTCGAAAATCCCCCTTTTCAATTATGTGGCCAGGCAGTAAAATTCAAAGATTCACCATTTCACCCACGTAAGGGAATCATATGAAATTGGTAAAAATCAGTCGTTTATTTCGAATGAGGAGATTGACGTACAGTATACATTACGATCGAGAGGTAACAAAAAGACAATAATAATTGGGTATTAAGATGTAAAACGACAACGTTCCGATGGAATTGTTCTAGACTTTTATATCGATTGAATAAAGTTCAAATTGGGTGGAAAAAATCGAGCGTGAAATGCGCATCGAAAGCGTAGATTTTGCGGCTGACAGAATCGCGATATGAAATGAAGAGGAGAGCATATTTTATAAAATTATTCTCATAATCCGATAACCTGCCTATCAATTACGTGCTCAGTCGCGCTAATTTATACGTGTAAACGGCCGATAAGATTAATTAAACGTAGATAACGACGTGACAGAAAGGAGTATAGTCCTGCAGCCTATAGTTGATATGAAAATCAAGCGCGTTTGTTTTTTTTTTTTTGTTTTTTTACCGAACTTGGAATATTTATATTGTTGAATTTTTCAGAGGAATAGTGATGTGATATGCCAAAACAATTTTTGCTATCTTAGAATCAAAGCTACGTTTTCACCGAATCTCAGTTAAACTTCAAAAAGTAGATTAAGAATAATAATTCATGAATGAATTTTTTTAAAGGCATTATCGCATATGTTAAAAAAAATGAAGATACGAGCTAAAAATAAATGAAAATTTCAGCTAAGTACTTTTGTAGGAATTTTTTTTTTCTATAATACTAATAAATTAGAGTATCGAGACCTGGCTTTGAAGATGTGTGTTGAAGAGATTATTCGCATCCTAGAAATTTGGATGAGTAACGTATGCTTTTTGTGGATTTTTGAAGGCAATTTAATAAGACACTAATAAAGTTTCTGCTCCTAGAGACAAAGAGGGCAGTGAAAAAGACATGCGCAATAAATTTTCTACTCCATGGCTTCATTAAATGGATAGAGCACAATGAGCACATTGTAAAAGACAGATAAAATAAATTTTCTTCTATGCTCTATCATTGAAAGACATGTAATAAATTTTCTACTCTGTGGTTTCATTGAATAGATAGAGCACAAAGAGCACAACATAAAAGACAGATGTTGTCGAAAAATTCGACTTCAAACAGCGCACTACTTGAAATCTATAAACTAAAACGTAATTTACCTCGTAAATTACAAATAAATTACTGAGAAATACCACGAACTACAAAAAACCTTTATTCATTCATATTCCCAGGTAAATTACCTGAAATTACTACAAAATACAAAAATCTTCATCTATTTGTATGTGATAGGTTAAGACCTACCTTTCATGACCAAGCCCTTAGAATTACTCATTAATTACACAAGTAATTAAATAAAGTTACGTGTTAATTTACTCATTGTTTTATTTAAATCGTTCGTTGTAATTGGCGAACGATATTTCCCTCCCACTGTATTTTGTGGTTTTCCACAGATACATTAATTTTCTGCTATGTTGCTTCATTGAATAGATGGAGCAAGAAACAATATGAAAAATAGATGCAATAAATTTTCTGCTATATTGTTTTATTGAAAGACATGTGTAATAAATTTCTACTCAGTAGTTTCATTGAATAGATGTAGAACGCAAAGAGGGTATTATAAAAGATACCTAGGTGCAATAAATTTTCTGTTATGTGGTTTCATTGAATAGATGGAGCCCAAAGAGCCCAATACAAAAGATACCTAGGTGCAATAAATTTCTGTGAAGTGGTTTTCATTGAATAGATGAAGCACTGAGAAGAAATTACAAAAGACAGGCGCAATAAATTTTCCACTCTGTGATTCATTTAATAGATGCAGCACAGAGAAGACAATATGAAAGACAGTGCAATATGTTTTTTACTCTTGTATTTTTTTAATTTCAGTAGTGTGCTACACGCGTAGAAAAAACTGTAAGCAGCTAAGCTGCATTACTGGATACAAATTCGTGATAGAATTGTATTAACACTTTTATACAACGTTATCAAACTTTTCAACCTCACATCCAATACTGAAGCTGGAGACCATAATTATGTCACCTCCAAAACTACCCAAATAACTGAATTTATGATATGTAATGCTTCTTATGTATAAAAATCGTATGAAACTATACTCATTAAAGGATACAGTTGAATAAGGTAGGTCGAAATGACCCTCGAAAATTTCTGAAACATTTCATAAGCAGTAATGTATTCGAGAAAAAATTTTCACAAGATTTTTGCGCCCCAACAATGTCAATTTTCAGAAATATAGTTAAAAACATTCTTTATTTATATTTCTTCCTATGAAAGTTGAAAAACTGAAATAATAATAGGAGACATCATCGGAAATTTTTCGATGTTTTTGAATTATTGCTCTGATAGTTATATTTTTGAATTTTTTTAATGGCTATTCATGTATGTATGAAGCTATTCTGCGATAATGAAAAAATTTTCGCACAAAATTATATTTTATTTCCAAGAGTCAAAGTATCATATTATATTTGAGCTTTTTAGACACATTTGGTGTAGAAATTTCGATGATTTAAGAAATTTACTGATTAAATTTTTCCTCTAAATAGAGTTCTAACTCGCCTCCACATTCACTGAAGAGGCCTAAATCTTAATATGATAGTGATCTGAACTCACTCTATCGCACGAAATAAAAAACAAAAATTGTTAGTTCATCCTATTTTCAAGACGTTAATTCCTTTCCCCCTTTTCCAACATCACACGTTTAGCTCATATTCTTTTAAAATTTGAGTCATTTGAGGCTCATTAAGTCTTGCTTAAATTTTTACAGTCACTTGTTTTGGATCTATTTTAGCCTAGGTTTTTATTCTGGGACTTGAAAAATTAATCTTATATGCAAAGTTTGAGCTTTCTGTTTAGATATGGTGAGGAGAGTTTTATTGTTCGATGGTTCGAAACTTCTTAAAAAAGCAGTTTTTTAGTTTTTTGTTCCAACTCCTTTGCATATTGACTTAATAAGTAGATATAACGTTCACTTCCTCTTGGATGTGAACATTTCTCATGCACGTGTTTGAATTATAGTGGATCATCATATTTATCTGAATTAAAAGCCTGAAAGAAATACTTTTAAATATTCATATGAGTAATCTTTGAATAAATTTTGAACGATTTTCATTACGGAATATTTCTTATTAATTTCTCCACAAACGCATCGTCAAAAAAAAAAATAAATAAACCTCTGAATTAAAACCTCTCACATGAGATTTTGTGCACCAAATAGAGTTGATTTTTTTTTTCTTGAAAATATGGGTGATTCTTTTTAGAATTTCACAAAAACATAAATAAAAACTTTTCATTATTTCACCTCACGTCGAATAATACTTTCAAGATTCTTCAAAGGTGAAATGCGCTTGCTTCGTGATTGACTTTATGAAGTTATTAATTATCTATTTGTAAAATTTTCGAAAATTAATTAAAACCTTTTTACATCTCAGAAGTTAAAAAAGTATAGGATAAATTTTATTTAGTCTTTGAATCATAGATTCAAATGATAAGGGTTAAATAATGCAAGAATCGTTTAATTTAATTTTTTTTTTTTGAAATTTAAAATTCTTAAAATTTTAATTATCACTATTTAAAATTATTTTTTTGCATTTAAATGCATTTATTAAAGTTTTATTTCAAGACTAAAAAAATATCTCTACGCGACGTAGTGCGATGAGAAAGTTGAAAAAAATGTTGACCCCTATAAATTAGCTGTCCCTTAAATTGGATACAGAGGTAAACACTGGAAAAAACTTTTTGTTCATTCGAATTGTCGCGCTATACTTTTATATAGGAGACTTGGAATTGAATTATATAACGCTTACGGTTTCACATGTATATTGTATATACGGACAATACGAGCAATAGAAACGAACTGAAAAGTTTCAAATTAAAGTTTTAAAAATAAAGTTACTCTGGGTTGGAAAAACCTGAGTAACCATGTAGAATTTTTTCGGTCAAACTTTACAAATTATAAAGTATAATATTTTCATTTTGAATAAGGGGAAAAAAGAAGTTATATTTGAAATCGAGATTGTAATATTTTTATTATTTTTCAATATTTCTTCACTGAATGCGCAATCTTCGTACTTAAACGAGTCACGGTATTTTTTTGTCGGTATTTTCGTAAAAGAGCGGAGTAAAAAAAGCGCAGAGACGAATTTTATTCGCTGTTGCGAAAAAAAAAAACAGCCTAGTCGAACACAATCACGTCTAATAAATCATCAGCTACGTAATAATTTATACGCGTAAAATAGCAATAAACTGAAACGTCATGTTAACGTTGAAATAAAAAATTTTAGATTATATACAATGCGCGTATAGCGTTGTGTGCCCCTATAATGGTGTATGCGAGGAGAAAAATTCATGGTAAGCAAAATAAATTTTTGAAATACTCTACGGAGCTGATATTACCACATTAAGGGGATTTTGTTCGATGTTTTTGAAATTTATGAAAAATTTACACGAGTTATTGGTTTGGAGTTATCAGTTTGAAAAATCATATACTTACAGCAGTTTTACACGATTTGCAGAAATGTTAAAGAATCGAAGAGACCGATGAAAACCGTTCGATTTTTTTTCTTTCGTACATTAAACGAGAGCTCGAAAGGCAGAAAATTCAAAAACTGATAATTCAAAATACATAATATTTTATGCGTTTTTTATTCGTTGATTTGGTAATGGGTATACGTACATAATAGCTCATTATTCGTTTAACCCATTTTATTTAAATACCGGAAAAGTTTTCTTTTCTCTTAAATTCCACTGAAAATTATAGTTCGATTGGTCGAATTGAGAAAATCAACATTTCATTACTAACTCGCACGTTGAGTACTCAAGTCGAACGTAATCGACTGAACTAAAGGTTACGAGCCCGTAAATCTTCGTAGCGTAATTTTTTTCTCGAGAACGTTTAAATGATTCGACTTTAAATGTAATTGGGGAATACTGCAGATCGCTTTTCCTTCATAGTCCTTACCAAGCGATGGGCTAATTTTAGCATTCAATTACGCGACTACAGTTGGAACAAATTGCCAAAATTTATCATCGTATTGTTAAAACGAAAATGGTACAATAGAGCGGAGTTCGTTCTTGTAAGTTGGTCGAATCTAAACGCCGAAGATGGTTGGGTTCGTCGTTTCGTCGAACAACGCGGTGATGTTTTAAGGGTGGGGTGGGTCAAGGTTGGGAATTTATGGGGAGAATATTTCTTGGGTAATTTGAGCGGAATTGTCTGGATGGCGAAATGGCTGTATTTATTATTTGCTGGTATTGTATAAAGATCGTTTTGTCTCCGGATGTCAAAAAGAATCGAAAATTATGAATAGGAAATCTGATCTATCGTCTGTCTGATTTAAATTGGAGAGAACCTTTTTGTTTGTAAGATTTTTAATTGAATTAACAGTGGTCTAGTTGTTGACACCCATTCATAGCGCAACGAGTGTCCATAAGAATAGCTCTAAATTTGATTAAAAATTGCTCGTGTGAATTATCGTATTTTTAATGGCATCATAATAGCAATAATTCACTCAGATTTTGAAGAAGGCTGAAGGGAACCTAAAGCTTGAATATTTTTGCTCACGATGTTATATGGCTAATTAGAATAAGGAAACGAACTTATCGAATGTTCATTTTCTTAAATGAATTTTTTAATGACATATGGAACAAAAATTCTACTTTTTGAAGAAATTTTGAGTTATGAAATTTCTTGAAACTCCTTTATCTCCTACAGATCTAAGTAGAAAGTCTAAAACATTATCTATACTAATAACCCTTCAAATCTGAGTCGAAAATCAAAATGAACCCTAAGTTGCAGATGAATAAAATTTTGAAGAAAGTTTGATGAGCCTCAAATAATTTGAGAAATGTGGATTCATATGGTTACTATAGCCACGGAATGAGTACAACATTTCACATATCTACTCTTATGGTTTATTGTTGTCAAAATGTGCTGGTGATAAAGGAAAGGTCTGATATTTTCGAATATGATGTCCTACAATAGAGTAAGGTCAAGTAAACAATTTGTAAACATTCGCTTTCTCATGTGCATTTGAAGATAAATAGCTCAACTACATTTTTTTAAATAAAATTTTATGTTATGAAATTTCTTAAATCTCTCATATCTCTCGAACAAATTTGTTTAAAAAGATCAGACTTTCTAGCGTTGGATTATTTTAGAATCACAGTATAACTTATTCAATTTGAGCCTCAGTGGATTATTGATAAATATGGACTTTGTATGATTGCTGGGGTAAAGAAGTATACCTTACCCTAAATAAATCCTCAAAAGTAATGTTAGCGAGGATAGGTAGAGGTTTATAACGTTGGAACTGGGGTTCACTATAAAGGAATTAACAACATCAAGTCTAAACATGATACTTCATTAGAAAGCCTATTCTAGTAATGCGACATAGCTGCTTATAACTTCCTGTCAACTTTTAGATGAGATTTTTCTTCATTTTTGAATATTCTTTTTCACAAGTTTAATTTAATAAATTAGAACTCACCCGATTCCTATGGCTAAGAAGCACACACAACTCAAACTCATCCTCACAGCTCTCATAACAGATGCTGGAGGGAGGAAGGAGGATTTATCGTTCCCAAAATATGGCGAGGTAAATTTTTCATAAATATTTTATAATTATTGTAAATTACACATTAAAATTTAATCCTCACAGACGCATTTAGAACAGAGTTGGAGCAAAAAATGCTTTTAAAGGAGAAATCTGCTTATGTTTTTCAAATCGTCCATATCTGCTCATAAAATACATTAGAAAACTTCAACTGTATTTGTGCAAGCTCAGTTTAAGACTTTATTACTCCTCAAGTTGGAACCTAAATGGACTCAAAATGGTGAATGAACGCAGACTTCAGAAATATTTAAGGAGCATTAAATACTTCGCTTAAACTGAATAAGTTATTTATAGAATCAAATGATTACTAGAGTAAAAAGTACAATAAATATCTGGAATCTGGATTCTTTGTTGATTGTAGAGTATAAGCAGGGGTTATTAGTCTCTGTATTGGGTGTAGATGTAATGAGATTAACAGCATTATGTATAAGTGTAACATATGTCCTCGTGGAGTGCCTAAAATACAGCTCACATAGACGAAAGTTCCTTTTACCTGAATCCCTCTCTGATCTCCTTGGGGACTCGAGAGTCCACCATTCGACCACTTTTTAGTTTTCTCATCTCAAATGGCCTCTTCAAAGGGGTCTAAATCCTTGAGCACGTGCCTGTAGCCTCAGTGGCTGTACACGGCATAAACAAATAATAATAATAATAATAAAATAATATGTTCATTAACAGCTGCCTTTTGTATTGTCCTCTTTGCGCTCCATCTATTTAATGAAACCACAAATTATAAAATTTATTGCATGCTTTTTTTTCATTATCCTCTTTATGTTTAAGATTTATTCAATAAAACTATAGAATAGAAAATTTATTGCACCTATCTTTATGTTGTCCTCCTTGTTCTATTTATTCAATGAAACGAAAAGTTGATAATTTATTGCACGTATCTTTTTTATTGTCCTCTTTTATGTTTAAAATCCATTCAATGAAACCTTAGAATAGAAAATTTATTGCACTTGTCTTCATATTGTCCTCATTGTTCTGTTTATTCAATGAAACACGAAGTAGATAATTTATTGCGTTTTTTTTTTACTTTCCTCTTTGTGCTCCATCTATTAAATGAAACCACCAAGTGGAAAATTTATTGCACATGTCTTTTTCATTTCTATCTTTATGCTCCATCTAGGTATTCAATAAAACCGCAGAGTGAAAAATGTTTTGCGCCTGTCTTTTGTAATTTCTTCTCAGTGCTTCAACTATTAAACAAAAACCACAGAGTAGAAAATTTATTGCACCTATTTTATATTGTCCTTTTTGTTTTGTTTATTCGATGAAACGCAGAATAGAGAATTTATCGCAGATTTTTCTTTTTCTTATTGTCCTCTTTTGCTCCAGTGAATGGAAAGTATGAAGCAGAAATTTGTTGCACATGAGGCACATATCTTCTTTAATTACCCTTAAAAATCCTGTAAAAGTGTCTGCTAAAATTTTTCAAATACAGAAAATTTCTTAGACACATACCCTTGAAACGGTGGTTTCAGCATTTTAGTTTTGAAGGAATTAGAGAAATTCCGAAATATTTTTGTTTTATAACAAAAAAAAAAAAGTTAACAGCCAAAAAATGAATTTTTTGAAATTTTTACTTAATTTGGATGATGTTTCATCAAGTTAAAAAATTCGTCGCCTAAAGCAAAATTAACACAGTTCGAACTTATTCTAAGCCTACTCTTAGATCCTCACAAGGTACGCTTCGTCACAGGATTTCTCGAATGTAACGCATAAAAGCAACTTATGAGGTAGGACGAAGGATAGACCTATTTTAACTCACAATGCTAAGCCGCTTACATATACATATAATTTATCGGCTATACGTACCCGCTCGAGTATACTCGTAAAGATCATAAAATATAAACATTGTAAAATCGCGTATACATAAAGCGCTGTTCGCTCATAGGGAATTGATTTGTTCTGTCAAACAGTACAAATGGTATATCGAAAGGGTTACAAATGTTTATAGGTTTAGTGTCGCCGCCCATTTGTAGTAAATTACCGTTCAGAATTACGCCGGACTCAATTTGTCGGTACGGTCAAAAATTCGTCTGTATGTTAGGCCATGACGGCGGCGTTATTTTTACGATTTTTCCCGCTATAATCGCAATACTATATGCGGCGTTATTGGCGCAATAAATCGTGCTCGTGTAGATAGGAACGAATTTTCAGACGGCCCAGTCTATACCTTCGAATTTCCTCGATTACGTGGTCGCTTTTTGAATATTCCATTTCGACGAGTTATTTTTCTTATTGTTCGCAAAGTAAAGCTCGTATTAGGCTCTACGAATATTTCTCTGGAAACGTATTTCTACAAGTAATTATGGCCGAAAAATTAACTCGTCGGCGAAACAAGGAGGAAAGAAAAATTAGAAATTAAAAAGAAGTGCTGCCAAGAATCTCGTTCGAACGGATTAATTACAAAGGATTACGGAAATAAGATAGGGCGAAATGCCATACAATAGAAAAAAATATCGAAAAGGAACTTCCTTTGTGAGGTTAATTAAAAAAGTCTCGCGTTTGAATTATAATGAAAAAAAATTCCAGTATTAATAGAAAAAGACGACATATTGTGAAAATGTTTAATTTTATGAAAAAACCCTCTCGCTTAATTGGATTGGGAAAAAAATTAATAAAGCCATGTTATCGTATCGTATTTCGAGAACGAGAGAAAAAATTGCGTTAATTGAAATTTTGTCCTAACAAAAACTTGTATTGCGGTTCGCAATGATGTTTTTATCGCTAATAAATGGGCCTAAAGTCTGATACGTAGCGCAATCGGGAATCATTGTGTTTTACGATTGTTACACAACACGTAATATCGCATGGTGTTGCTGCGTTGTGTGGCGAATGAAAATTTTGATTTTTCTATTCGACTTTTTTAATTATCATCCTATTCGGTTCACCAGAAGCGAAGAATTCTTTTTTCAGAAATTACTACGTTTCAATTATGAAACTAGCTTTTAATTATTCCGTCGAAATTATCGCACAGGCGAAGATTCTATGTGGAGTGTAATTATAGTACGGAGAAAATAGTGAAATTATTATTGGTAGTTGAAATGCTCTTTTTCCTGTATAGTTTTGTTGATCTCTCGTAGATAAACAAATTAATGAGATGGAGTAATTAAGAGCGCGAGGCAGCCTTGAATTTCGCGTTTGTTTGAAGGGCGTTTTTGCCTTATACGGGGTGCTTTTTAGGCGAATCGATTTGATGTAATTATTACGAATGGAGAGGTGGAAATGGAAGGGTTGTATCCTTTGTGTAACGAATATGGCGAAAAGATAAGATGAATTTGTATAATTGTGGATTCATGCCTCGTGGGGTCGTAGATGACGAATTCTTTAAGGCAATTTTGCCAAACATCGAGATTAAATTTTTGCTAGTTTTGAAATTGTATAAGTTATAAATGAGAAGTTATAAGTCTTAGATTTTAGATTACGTAAATTTTACGTAATCTAAAATTATAAATTTATTCAGTTGGTGCATTCTATATACCTGTTGTCGTGAAAAATATATGAATTAGTTCATGAAACGAATATTTCATTGATAATGGTTAAAGAAGTATTTACTTGGGTTTTAGTCTTCGAACAACCTTCCAAAAGTTTCAAACTATAAAAAACAGCGATAAGTATGTTTTACATGCTACTTTGATTTTATACTTTTTTTTCTTTTTTTTTAATTTCATAAATGCGGATTTATGAAATTTAAAACTTCAAAAACTGTAACGCTGGAGTTTAGGTACCTAAAAAAAGTTGTCTCCAATTCTACTGTAGTCAAGGTACATAAACCAGTGCTGTTTATTGTAATATTGTGGTCAACCAAAGATAAAAAAAAGAACTTCTCTAGCCAACTAACCCCACATACAAATGTTGACTTTTCTGAGTCAGTTTAGTGAGGACATAATTACATGCGAGATTCGTGAAATGTCTTGTCATGAATGTTCCATCGAAAGCCATTTTTTGCTTTCACTCTTCTTCATTTCTCGCTTAAGAAGCTAAAAGTAAAATACCTTAGTTACTTGGGCTCACTTCATTATCTGGCATCATAATCGAAAAATTTCTATCTTTTGTTCACTTCCACCACATTTTGAGAACAATAGACGAAAATAGACTGACGTCATAACATGGAGCTTTACTTCTTATCAATTGTTTACTTGCGCCAATCGGAAAATTGTAAAAAAACCGGGTAATTTAGAGAAAGTAAAGTAACAAAAAATGTAATTTTGGCTAAAAATACCATAAATAAAAATTACTTGAAAATTTTGTAATTTTTTTTACGGCTTAAGGCGGTGCTTCGCGTATTGGAAATAAGAAAATAGTATAACTTACCGTCAAAAGGCGCGTTGCTACATTTAATTGATTCGAACGAGAACGAATCGCAATAATTGTAATGTGTTGGGCGTTTTGAGTATCATTTATATATTAATACTCAAAGGAAATTGACGAATAAAGCAGGAAAGCACGTTATCTATTATCCACTAGAGCATACAGATTAAGCAACAACTAAACCAAAAAACAGTGTAGAAAATTGAAGGAATTGAGTGCGAAGCGCGAAAAGAACGAAGGAACGAATATCTCCATACATAACTCTTATCAGATGAAATGCTGAAAATCTTACTATTTCAATTGAAACAATTTTTCTCCAAAAATATAGCTTCAAATTGTTTGTTTTTTTTTTTATTTTATTCCTTGGACTTTGCTCAAGGGTGCTAAGATCTTTTTTTCAGTTTTGTGAGTACTTCCTTTTATTATCACGTTCAAAGATCTACGAAAACTATGCCACTTTAATAACGCTGCAGGAGAAATATAACCGAAAATTTTAAAAATCCGGGATCTCAGCACCCTTAAGCAAGATCTGAAGAATAACTTATCCAAAATTCAACTCATTTCATTTATTATTTTTCGAGAAAATTTGTTTCAAAAACCCCCTTTTTGGTCATTTTTTACTTACCTAAGTTACCTATTTCCGGGGGTGAAGAACTGCCTTAAAAAGAAAAATGAATACAATACCAACTTGAAAAATAAGTCCGTTTTTAGACAAGATTTCATAATTTTACTTTATTTTCTCTGAATTATTCGTATTTTTCTACAGTTTTCCGAAAAACACCATTTTTTCACGATTTTTGGCTCAAATAAACATTGATAACGAGTGAGCCGCCATGCTATGACGTAATCCTAGTTTTTGTCTATAATCCTTACCTTCTCTCCTCCAAAACAACTTGTGTTAATATACGGCATATTTCTTATCATTAGTAATCGTATGAATGCAAGTGTATTAAATATGAGCCATTTAAGGCTTCCCAAGCCTTCCTTAAATTTTGCCCATTTTCCATTTTGAATTCATTTAGATCAAAATTTGAGGAGTCATATTCTAGTCTCCCACTAACTCCACACGCAAAGTTTAAGTTTTCTAGGTGTAGTTTCTGAAGAAATTATGGGAGGTTCAAAAAAATTTCATTACTCAAAACTCCCTCAAAAAGCTTGCTCTAAATGCGCTTGCGAGACTAAAATTTGAGTATGTGATGTCCGTGATTCACGCTTTTATTTGAGACAAAAAAAACTACATTTTTGAGGTATTTACTCCCTCTTGAACCCTTTTCAAAATTTGAGCGAATTACGATTTTGAGGTGAATCAAAAATACAAAAAAATAAATATATATCTATATCAAAACGTTGGACATTTACCATATGATTACAAACTACCTGAAGCGCAAATATATTATATCCTTCCTTCCTCCTATTTCTCAAATTACGTAGCAGGCCATAGCTATGGGTTCTAATTAAAAACTCAGCTAAAAAGTACGCTTCGTTAGTAAAACATTCAACTTCAGTAGAACATACATTAGTACTTTGCTGTCGCCCACGCGTCGTCTTGTAAAATAATGTTAATCTTAACTCGGTTACCATCAACATAATCGAGTAAATGACGAGAAGTCGTTTTGGCCGCGTAAATTGATGGCTTTATCTAAACGAAAACTTTCCTTGACGAAAATAAGTTTTGATGGAGGAATAAAAGTACGACGATGAAAATCCAATTCCCCCGTCACCGCGGGTTTTATTGTCTTTTGTATTTTAGGGTATTCTAGACGTCGTAATAATGTAATTTTTCACCGTTTATGAAATTTCGCATTTCTATTCGGCGTGTTCGTTTGAACTGGCACGATGAAAAGGAAACGAGCCAACGGTACGGGAAACGGTTGTGAATCGGAATTACGCCGGTTAATTCCATCTTTCCGTCTTATAGTTTCGAAAATACGCGATTACAGACTTAATTGATGGATAGAGCTTTGAAATTAGTCGATAAGGTTGATTTCATTTACGCGAGAATTTTTTTTCTGCTCGTCAAAAAGCGAAAAATGCGAAGTAAGATTTGCTCGCTCATAGTAAACGTTTATCATTGCAGACCTAAAAGTACGCAAAGATGGATGAAATTAAGAACAACGGTGCAATTATCCGGAGCCATCTCGTCGACGATGCAGAAACCGAAGCCGCAACTGAAACGAGAAGATTCATTTTTAAAACGCTTTTCAACGCGACAAATTCCCGAAACTCAGGTACGTAATTTTTTCCACATTACCCATGAGTGGATGTAGATGGAAGGCGACTAATGCTTTTGGAAGGGCGAAGAGGGTTGTGTATAATCCGACGTCGTCTTATCGAGAAGGTGGCAATTAATCATGAATAGTGGAAGCATCGCTAACTCGAACGTATTAATTTGTAACGTGTTAGAGAATTAATGGAAGAATTCAGGTCGACCATTTTTTTTCCTCGTTCAACGAAGACGAGATAATTTCGTATCTTCGAGACGACCTGGGTCGTATGGTATGTTTACTATTTGAAGCAATAATCGGTGAAGGCCGCTTCGTATTGGTGGATGACGAGTGTTACGACGTGTTTGGTTAAACGATGAACCACTTAGGATAAGTTATACTTCAAGTTTAAACTTTACTATGTCACTGTCATCGATCCTTAACTTCATCCTTTTAAGTTTTTCCCTCGTTTCTATGCCAGTTGGCTCTTGGCCGGCTCGTGCGCCGTTCTGTACGATATGAATGGTATAGTTTTGCCATGCTTGAAATTTCAACTGTATATTAATCCGAAGAATGTTTAATTTGTTTGTATCAACAGTTTTTAATTCGTGGATTTTTTTTTCTGATGGAGATTTTTTCATTTGAGTTACGTGTTATTGTTCAGTGTACCCAAATGCAGGTCAAACAGCCTGAGGTCTAACATGGAAACCTCACCAAGTGCCAGACGCCGACCTGACTGATATTGCGCCTGTGTGTAGTAGGGTATGCAACTACTTAAACACAGCATACCTTTTTTCTGAAACGAGCCTAGTTTTTAAAATTCAGTGTTGTCAAGTTGAAAATTTTTTATATGTAGATATATTCAAGATGGTTCTAAAAGTTTTTCTGAATTACTTTGCGAGATTAATAGTAGTTACTGAAACAGGTCAAGACAAACAAAAACAGTCATCCATGCGCACATATAACATAAGTGTTCGTGGAAGAAAAATTAATGTACCTACAGTTCACCATCAATGTATGAACAAAAATCAACGATAATTATTTTACTTATTTAAAATTTTCAATATGATAGTTACCTTATCCATGATTTATACATTTTTTTGAATTGAATGAAATACTCGATGGATTCTCAAGTCCTCATAACCAAATATCACATTATGTAAAAAATCAATTTCAAATAACTAGAAAAAAGATTTTTTCGCTGATTTCACCCTGAGACTTGGACGTAGCGACGCGACGCACGGTATCTATATTGGTAAAATTATTATTATTATTATTATTATTATTTATTTTTTTTTTTGAATATATCTACTTTTATAAAAAAAAGTGAAAGTACATCAATTTTTCTTTCATGAACACTTATGTCATATGCGCGCATGAATAATACTTTTTTCATACTTGCGAGAGAAAAGCGCTACTTCACCTCCTCGGGTCCCAAATGAGCGCTTTTCTCCCGCATTTAGGAAAAATTTCGTTCACTACTCGGGAGAAAAATGGTTTCTAAACTCGGGTGACAAACCTCACACACGCCAAGAATCACTTTTACCTCCCTAGTTGTGAAACACTATTTCTTTTTCTCAACCTGTTTCAGCTACTGTTAATCTCGCAAAGTAATTCAGAAAAACTTTTGAAATCACCTTGAATGTAGTATTTACATGTAAAAAATTTTCAACTTGACAACACTGAATTCTAAAAACTAGGCACGTTTTAGAAAAAAGGTATGTGATGTTGAAGTAGTTGCATACCCTACTACACACAGGCGCAATATCAGTCAGATCGACGTTTGGCACTTGATGAGGTTCCCTCCTAAGCTCGAATTGTTGCAATTTTTTCTATTCTTTAAAATGTTTAGTTTGTTATTTCATACTATATGTATTAGATGTACCTTTTGCATAACCACTCCCGAAGGAGGTTTGTAGTGGAAAACATTGATATAACTGAAATTGTTACAATTAAATCCCTACACTTGCTGAATTCTCAATTAATTTAGGTTAATGTGTCTAAATTTTAGTACTCTTAGATGAAGTAATGTAAGCTCTAGTACGTAGGAATTTGAAATTGATGTTTAGTGATCAGTGATCGTTCATTCTGAATCCATGTTTTCAATAGAAATTTAATGTCAAATATTGTTGTTTATGTGAAATATAATTGTGACTTTAACAGCGGCATAACTAGAAATTCGCCTCCAAGGGACGAACAAAATTTGATGCCCCCCAACGAAAAAAACTGACAAAAAATTTTTTATTAAAAAAAAAATGATTTTTTACAGATGAATTTTTTTGGCTTTTTTGTCCCCGAATTCGTCGATAATATCATCAGAATTTACGATTTTTACAAATTTATGCTCAATTGACAGTATCGCTAAATTCGTGAGTCTTATTTCGGTCATCGTAGAGCGAAGATAGTTCTTTATTATTTTCAATTTGATGAAGCTGCGTAACTATGCAAGAAGGCGATATTACTGGCAGCGTAAAAAATATAAAAATTATAATAAACTTTTTCTAACAAATTTTATGGAAAATATTTAGGTTAAAAACTCCATACATTTCTAAATAAGTGAAAAAAAAATGGATGACTTTAACCCGCTCTAGAAGGGATGGATAAGAGCTTCAAAATTCTATTAGGAGCAACAAACTATAAATCTTTGGAGAAGAAAAAATTGCCGCAGATCTATAAATTCGAACCCTATAAGAGCTTCGATACCTAAACTTATAATTATAATTCTTCGTGAAAAATTTTTTTCTACATTTTTAATCGAGATTCGAATGTTTTACTATGCTATTGACCCTAAGTATTTTTTCTTTTAATATCGTTCTCGTCGTTGCAACCAATTATACTTATTGGTGGGATTTTAATAATTCGTGCAAAGACTTTGAACGAAAGCCCTTCGGGTACGAAGAATCGCGTTCGGCGTATTTCGTGATGATTAATTTTGAAACGCCGACAAGGAACGAAGTTCGGTATCATGGTACGCAGACATTAATAAATTTTTCACTGTAAACAAAACGTGGTCGACGAATTGGTGGTGTACCTTTTTGTTCAACTTTCGAACATAGTGGACGAAAGTTGATTAAATTAATTTCAGCATCTTTTGTGAAACGATATTAATTTCATTAATAATGTGATTGACCCAGTTGAGTTTTATGTTCCCATACCGCAGGGCGAATTTATTAAATGAACTTTACGAAGAAAACTTTCAACATGGAATTGCTTTTTTAAAACATATATAGTACGCGAACCCGATACGAGGGAATTTTTGCACAGCTTTTATAAACGTTTTTATAATTAATACATTTTTTGTTACTGTGGACTTTTTCCCTCTTTAGTCGCTCATTATATTGTTGGTACGAGTATTCCACCGTGTCGGGTGATCGAATTACGAATGAATTTAGTTGAGAATATTGACTGTATATTTTTACACGATAGCGACATTTACTTAATCGCATTATCTTACGAACTCGGAGTAATCTGCATTTATAGACATATCCTGTGATCCATTAGGGTATCTATTGTATGAAGGATTGTGTTATTTGTCCCGAAAATTTCATGTGTTGTGGTTTTATTATGGCGAGCGATGTGTGTTTCTTAAACAGGATATTTCCCATCGTTTAGGTATTAAATTTGTGCACATTGAAGGCATTTCTATGCTGTTTGACCGATTCAATGTACGTAAGCTGTCCTCTCGGCGATAATAAATCCGATATAAGTATGACGTAAGAGATGACCTGTTTTATTCTGAGCAACGAGGATTCGAGGGATGATTCTGATATCAGTGGGAATTATTGAATGTAAACAGTTGGACCAAATGTTTCGTTTCGTTTTTCTAGCTTAATTCCATCTAAATCGTCAATTTAAATATGAAAATTTTTTTAGGAATAAAATATGCATTGAAAAAAAAAAAGATGGAAAAATTGTAAGAGTTCATGTCAGTAAATAATGTTGAATTCATTCGTTTTCATTAATTTCTATTTTAAGTAATTTAAATGTATTTTTAATCGATCATAATTTTTTCTAATGTTTATTTCTAAACATAAAATTTACTCCGAATTTTTTGTTTCAATTTTTCTTTTTAAATTTAAAAATGAAATCCAAAAAGATATAATGGAAAAATTCAAATATCCAAGGTACTTGTGATTACTTTATCGTAAGTTATGATAATTAATAAAAAAAATGAGCAGGTATAAGTATAATTATATGGTCGTAAAGAAGTGTATTTCTTGAGTTAGGCCTATCAAAAAAAAAATTGTATCCTGGCTACATTAATATAAAAATTTCATATACCTACTATACATATACAATTATACATTTTCATTCCAATCTTGGAACTTTAGCGCCAAAATAAACGATGAACATTAATAATGAAATTTTAGAATCACGTGCAAAGCAAAAAATGAGGAATAATGTGTTTGAAAATTGTTGCTTATGTATCAAATTTAGTGTTTCAAGCTCCAAAACACTTTAAAAAATTCTTCAAAATTGTAAAAAATGCTGAGAATCCTAAATGATCTTTTTCGATATTTTTCCCCGATATGGCGACTGACTTACAGAGCGATTTAAAATTTTCAAAATAATTTTCAAGGTTAAATTAATGGTAAAAAAAAAAAAACTTGAAAAAATTCACTACTACATAATTTGGTTGAAATTAGCTAGATGTAGAATTCTTACGGTGTAAATCACGTTTTTCTATGACCCCCCCCCTCCTCAGCCACTTCAAAATGTTATAAAAAATCACTAATTAACTTGAAAATTATGTTTCTCAAATTATAATGGAAGAATGTAAATACTCCTAACTCCCTATCTTTGGGTCATAACAAAAAAATTTTCATGTGAAAGTTATAGGAAATTTGTTGTAAAAAAAAAATTACACTGAACTATTTTTGTCTTACAATCAACCCCTGAGGCGATATACCAAAAAACTTGTTTTTTGGGGCATTTTTACTATTGCTTTTCATTGGCTTCCAATAAACCGTAACTTAAAACTTGGAATAAAAACGCCACGAGGGGGCTTACATGCTTTTTAGTCTACAGCCCAACTAGCAAAAGTATTCATTGAGCTTGCTTTTTGGCGGAACAAAAAAATCAATTGGCTTTTTGTGTGTATGGGTCCCACAATTTCGATGAAGGGTATTTTGCAATTTTGCCCTTGTACCATAGAGAGCTGGAGCCTAAAAACCCTTGTTTTTTTCAATATTTTAAACTTGGTCGAGGACCAAAAATTTTTTCATAGTTTAATAGCGGACATTCCGCCCAGTGGCGTATTTAAAGGGGTCCAGGGGGTCTGGACCCCCCTTGGTGATTTCAAAAATAGTATTTTTGCCATATACAAATAAGGAACAACGAAAATGTAATATGCAAATAATCAATAGTAATAAAATCGCAAATTTTGAGCCTACCTAACAGATTTTTATATTTGAAAATTTTGCTGGACCCCCCTTGAACATCAGTCTGGATACGCCACTGATTCCGCCTAATCCTAATATATATCAACTTCCTTGAGCAACGAGAACAATGGAGTGTTAAAGCCCCCACCTCCAGAAAAAGAAGCCATCATCCACAACGTATTAAGGCCCATAGGACATACAAGTTCTTTTTAGCAGAGTTGGGCATCACTCCGAGCGCGCTCGGAATGCGCTCTTTGAGGAGCGAAAAAGAGTGGAATAACAAATCGCTCGCGAACAAAGGAATGAGTCTCCCGTTCTACAGATTCTTCGTTCACTATCTCCAGTAATGAGAAAAATGACGTAAAATGATAAATAGGGATCTAAATAGGTAATGTGTACTCTCTCATGATTGGTTGAAGTGATAAGGGAAAAAAATGAAGAATTCACTCAGAATGCGAAACAATGAACTCTTCTCCACTCCGAGCGAAAAGTGAGAGGAATATCTCGTTCTTTCGCTCTTGAGCCACTCTGCCCAACTCTGCTTCCTAGGCTGTGTGTTGGTATGTCATGACGTTTTGAAAAAACTGATATAGTCTATAGGTAAAACCATTACATTAGTGTATATAAGCCTCAGGACATACTACGTAGCTTAGTCTAGGAAATTTGGATTCATCCTGAATTTGGGTTAGTCCGGTAACACTATTATGTTTTATTACTTACAAAATTTGTTTCAACAATGATTTAACTATACAGAAAAAATGTCGAAAACGAAATGATTAACTTTTTAATAAGAAATTAATTATTAATGTTGATGAAGTTATATATTCGATATTCCATCAAAATGTAATAAAAAGATATTACAGGTCATCTCGAATTTTTGATGCTATGAAAAGTTCCATTATAAGCGTTTTGTATCATATATGTCTGCATTCGGAAGGATTTCACTAATATGATTTTTTTGCGAGCCACACGGTTTCTATTATTTTTTGAAATTGTCATATTCTTTCATGCACGTTTTCGGACTGAGGTATTTCTTTCGCCAAAACAATAATTTACTGTGAGCAAATTGACTATCCATTTGAGGGATATTTTCACGACGAAACGATCTTATTATATAACAACATTACCTAGTACCTACCAAGTTTCCACTCGAAAGTTTAGAGTGGAATTGGAAAATCTTTTCTCGAGCTAAAAATTCCAAATTGAATTGCTGTAGTATCAAATGACGACAAATAAGAGCCATCGTTGAAGAGTATCTTTTAGCCAAAGCGTGGTATTTTGTAAAGTAAACATTTCATAGAAGCGGTAAAAGTAATATAACGATGTGATGGAGGCAAAAGGAGGTCGAGTTGAAACTTGAAGGGGTATTTAACTATTTATCTAGTACATTATATCATTAAGTACAAATATCTGCGAAGTAATATTTACGTAAAATGCACACGCATTTGGCAGGTAAAAATGTAATACATGCTTATTCTTTTATCGATGTTTTACAAACATGTTACTCAGTTGTGTTTGCAAAGCTGCAGGCAGTATGTATTACGTCATTCAAAGAGAACATCCATTTTCATAAGGCGTCTGTGGTGTTAAGTGCGAACACGATGCAGCGAAAATATTATCAAGTGTGATGTTTCGAGTATGCTAGTTATTAAAGGAAGATGTTTTGAAAAATGCAACTCTAAAGAGAGCCTGGTATGAGTAGATAGATACTTGAATTATGAATGAGGTAGAGAATAGAATTATTATTATTATTTTTGAAATTACACATTCGCAAAGAGATGCGGTAGAAGATGTAATGGAAAATTACGACAACGTGTAATGAAATTAAAATTATTAGCATTTTGGGGTTAATTTAGAAGTCACCGGTGACGATATAAGGCCCAGTGTTATATAGGTGGGAAGGTGCGCAGTTAAGCCGGCATAGCTGGGTATTAAGCTCCCAAGTACAGTAATATTCATCGGAATTATCGGCGCTGCGAGGAATTAATACGGTGGTGGCGGCGGTATACGCGGAGCTAATTGGTGGCGCGACTGTCAGAAACATTCGAATTGTTTTTCGTCCCGAAGTGGGTTATTATGTGGATGGATCTGTTTCTATGGGGAGCATTGGCGAGACGAAAAACCACAAATAGGGCAACCGCTGCGGACATTTTGACGCATGACTCGGTAAGCTTTTGAATTTATACGTGGCTAACGATTTCTCGACGACGGCTGTGCCTTATGTGCGACGTATAGCTAATTAGTACATATGCCGCGTACGACGAGCTGAGTCGGCGAATAGGAAAAAGTTTTCAAATTCTTATCCTTATGGATCCTCGTATTACTGAAAAGTTTTTCAATTTAACGTCTATTCGCGGCGAATTTGAACTTGAGAAGTTTTTTTCACTAATACTTTATTATAGGAGTTCTTCACTGATCGTGTGGTATTGGTTGCTATGAATCGCTGATACATGGTGTTTCCTTTGAATAGGGCACGGTACCTTTGTTGTACTTCATTCTGTATTGATGAAAATGTCAAATTCATTTTCTCGCTTATTTCGTTAATATAGGTGGTTTTACCATTGCCAACGTGATCCATTACGTTGCAGCGTTTTATGTAGGATCGTCTTTTGGCGACGAGATTAAAATATCGGGATTAAATTCGATCCGATTTTTCTTCGAATTGTCCGTATAAAATTTCAATAGAACACGAGCCGATTGGGAACGTATAAGGTTACGTTGCTATTGTTGTTTTCGCTATATTGCTCGTTATATTGGAAGAAATCGTAATTTAATACGAAGTAGCACTTTAATTGGAAAACTGTATGAATGAATGTTTGCGTAGCTTTTTACAGTTCGATATGCGCGTTTATGTGATATGAAAATGCCCAGAGGGGCAGATAAATGATGTCTCATTTTGGCAGGTATTCGTATTTTTCAAAATTTGATTACCTGCGTTCGTAACCCCTGAAGCGTAATTTCATCTTGTGTAGGTTTGAGTAGGCTAAAAAAAACTCCAATTTATTTTTGAAAAGTTTATAGATCGTATAAAAAATTGAGCTTGGAGGGCGCTTTCAATACTAACATTTTTTTCTTCCCAAAAAATCGAAGAGTTATCGTTTGATTATTCATGAATTGCAAAAATGATCTGACGAGTTGATTTATAAACTTTTATTATTCGACTGGCTGATTCGTTTCTCGTGTAACGATATGTGCATTAGGAGTGGACTATCCCAATACGAGTACTGGATAGTGACATATCTAAACTGTTTTTGATAGGAATGATAGTAAAGTAGGTAGATTGCTGCAGTTTACAGCATCTACCTCAACAGAAAGAATTTTCCCATTCACAAAAAATTAGAGAATTGGTACAGATGTTAATTTTTCCTAAATCTCCAAATCCTTTACTCATTTTCTTCGCTCTAAAGATCTTTCTTACATGAGAAATCTACGCTCCTGGCTAACAGAATTATAATTATCATAATTTTTCCAAAATTCATGTGCATAAGAAATTCATTAACCCTCGTAATAATCATATAATCACCTTAATCTCCAAAAAGAAGTCACACTAATTAGGTATTGGACAAGAGTAAATGGATATTCTATTTTTTTTTTTTTTTAAATCGATAGTGGAGGTGTGATGTGAAAAAAGTTATCAGAGGACTCAAATAGTATGTTCAAAGATTTTTAGCCCTCTTTGCCAATATTAAATATTTTTATAATGGACTCAACTTTCAAAAACTTTACATTTGTTCAAAAATTGCAAAAAAATATTTTTCTGAGGTGAATGATTTCTTTTTTAAAGAATGTTTGTATTTTATCGCTTTGATACAAAAAAAAATCTAGTGTCATTTATATAACCTTATTTATGGGTACCAAAAATATTTTTAAATTCTGCTACGTACATACTGTATATGGTAAAAAAATTAGATATACATTTTTTATTTTTTTAATCAAGGATATCTCATCTTATCAGCATGGCTTATGGAGTGGTAGACCTTTCACAGAAATTCTAAATTATTTTCGACTATACCTACCATCATCAAGTGGAACACAGCTTACAAAGAAAAAAGATCGACTAGAGGAAGTAGTACTTGCTAGGATTCGTATTGGGGATTTAGTGCTTAATTATTAAGTGAATTCGTTTTAATTCTAATATTTCCTCAATTAAACAGAATTACAAAAAATATCTCTGTACTTAATACTAAAAGTAACGTTTGAGAAGGTAACCCATGTATACAAAAACTAAAAGTTTTAACTTATGAAAAAAATTACATGTAATTGTTTAAAAGGTAATCAATGTTTACAAACTAAGAGTACTTAACTTTAAAAGCAAAATTACAAAAATGCCTTCAAAAGGCAACCTACGTACAGTAAGACTAAAATTAGAAGGAACTTGAAAAAAAAAACAAATATGCTAATGTTTCATTTTGAAATTAAAGATCCAGGCATGCTTGAGATGTATTTCGTTGACAAATGAACACCACTGATTTTTTAGATTATTTATCATAAGACTATCTAATAAATCAATTCAGATGTTAAGGCTGTTCTCTCTGTTTACAACTGATAACAGAAAAGCTCGATATTTTGCATTAATTAATTTTTGAAAATTAACTTTTTAAATTCTTTTTTTAAATCAAGAAATAATTCATTTCAAAAAATCCAATTTAATTCACTCTTGAAAAGAGGTCATGGATGCGTTTTCCAAAATCAATTTTCGGTTCCTTTTCGAAAAATTATAATTGATTTTTTTTTTTTTAATTGATAATTCATTTTTGAAAAATAGTTATGAATTAATTTAAAAAGATAAATAATCAATTAATTTTCGAAAATTAATTGTCAATTGATTTCGGACAATTTGTTGTGATGCTCGTTTCTTGACATACCTATCCATTTATTTGCAGACACCAGCTATTATTTTCGTTTTGAAAATCGTTTTATGGATTAATTCATGAAAAAAATAAAGTATGCTGTATATAGATTTATTTTCAACGATCAGTCATCACCAATTTTTTTTAACTTATTGATAAAATAAAAACAAGAGATTTGGTATTCGAACTACATTTCTAAAATCGATTTTCACTCATTTCATGAAAATGATGATCGATTTATACATCAAAAATCGATACTCGATTACCAAAAATGTATGTTCTATCGATCACTAATTTGAAGTAATCTCAAAAAATCTAATTGGAAAAATTTTAAGGCTGTTCTCTCTGTTTACAACTGATAACAGAAAAGCTCGATTTGAGGGGTGATTTAGATGCACTATATCTTCGCGAATATTGAAGTTGAATTGTTCGGGTTAGTTTTGTTTTATTTACTAATGTTTAAAGAAGACGTGACTGTTGAGACAATTTTGAAAGATTGATTAGTTTTTTATTTAAGACGTGCTATAACTTCTTTTAGAAACAATCAAATAAAAATTTGACACATATGCGTCTTCGTCTTTCATTTAAAAACATCTCAACAAAAAAAAAATGAAAAAATTTGAAAATTGACAAAGATAGAGTGCATCTAAATTCGAATGGGAGTGGGTCAGGGTTCAAAATTTGAAACGTGATATTAGGTTGAAATTTGTTGTTTGTAGAACAGTAAAGAGTAGCCTAAGTTGATCATTTTTTCACGAAGCCCAAAGTGTAAACAGACAACTACAATGGTGAGTGATAACGCTGAAGGAGTTTCAGGGACTAGACCCTATTTATGCAATGGAATTCTTATAAATTTCTTATCTGATATTTTTACTTACTTGTTTACTTGTTTAATTTACGCGCCCTGTACTGCTACATTGGCCAGAGGCACGGGTTGAGGGAATGACTAAATTTGGGGGAGGATATTAGTGTCTTTGAGGAACTTCATGAGGTTTTTCAAAGTAGTTTCATCGTCTGCGAGTAGTTCTTGGAAGGGTGAGAGGAAGAGACAGGTGGAAGCGCTGGGATGCGTATTTAGGACAGTCAATTAAGATGTGTTGAACTGAGATGAGGGAGGAGCAGTTGTCACGACAAATGCATGTATACTCTAAATTAAATTTTTTTGTTATTCCTCTTGTCTAGACCTATACAAGGTGTAAGAAAAAAAAATTGTTGTCTATTTCTTTTTTGAAAACAAATTATGACGAGGTGAAATTATGGAAAATTTGGATATTTTTTATACACTATTCTTCATTTTTCAAAAATCCAGAGTTTTCTTCATCTATCTTGAGAGATTTACGAGCACTCCATGAGTTCATGTTACGTGTAAAACTTTTCATTCTTCTCAAAATGATTTATACCAGAACAATAATCAACCTCATAACTTAGACCATATTTTTGTTGTAATCTGGCACAAGATATACACATGTGTTTGAAGAGAGTGAGCTGATAGTTAAATAATTGGAATTTGAGATTTTTTTTTGAAGAGTGCTTACGTAAAGATTGATAAATGCAGATTTGAGTTGTCAAAGATAAGCTGTATCAATTTCTTCTGCGTCAAGTTAAAAATTGCACTTTCTTGAGTATTTTCTCAACAAGATCTAGATTAAGTAATATTACACATTCTTTTGAATTAAAAATTACAAAATTACCTATTTATCAATAGATTTTCGAATAAAATAAGAAACAAAATTTAAATATCCTTGAATTTCTAATCATTTGGTTGATTTTCATGCTTAAAACTACAAAATATAAATTCCGAGAGTAAATAAATCGAAAATATGTATAAACAAATGTTTTCATATTTTCAAAAAAATTTCAGAATTTTGAAATTCAAGTCCTCGTATATTTTCAAGGTGAAATTTTTTACCGTTCTATTAGAAAGCTCGGTGAGCATATTCGAACAGTGGTACTGCGAGGAGCACGAAAAAAAAAATGTTGACCTCTATAAATTAAAGTTACCCTGGTAAATATATATCGGTGTTTGTAAGAGCGAAAAAAAAAACCCACACGAGAAAAACGTTAATCGACGCACACACCGGATAATGGGAGACGTTTGAAAAGTGGAACGTGCAAATATTCAACCAACTGTAAAATTCACCTATAACGGGTCGCGCTTGTTTAACAATCAAGCATCGGGATCGGGTGAAAAAACGTGTTTATTGTTTTACGCTACGTAGACTCCGACGAACGCTTGATTAGGCGACATTTTCGTCTATTGTTATTCTTTTATTACCGTGCTCCATGTGAATATGAAATAACGATGGAATTTTTTCGCCATTTCAGGAAACATTAGATACCGGCGACGACGGCGACGATGGTTCCAGTTCGCAAGGAGAACCCGAAGGGTTGAGAAGACTGAGACGGCGGAAACGTCGGCATCGAAAAAAACAACCGTCCACCGTGGTGAATCCGGACGAAAATTTTTATTATTATTGGTTATTTCTCGTGTCCGTATGCGTGTTATATAATTTATGGACGTTAATTGTTAGACAAAGTTTTCCCGAATTTCAAGACTTAGCCTCGACTTTTTGGCTAATATGCGATAATCTAACTGATATAGTGTTCATTTTAGATGTGATAGTGCAATTTCGAACAGGTTATTTAGAACAGGGTTTAATGGTATACGATTCTAAAAAGTTAGCTTTACATTATGTGAAATCGCGTTCTTTCGTGCTCGATTTAATCGCCATGATACCGTTGCAACTGCTGCAGCTGAAAATTGGCACTAATCCGTTGCTTAGATTTCCTCGATTCGTAAAGGTGAGTATCGATCCTTATTTCATATTTTTACGTTGTACGTATATGTAAGATTTCGACTTTTTTTTTTTTTCAAAT
Source organism: Phenacoccus solenopsis (assembly GCA_009761765.1). Classification (NCBI taxonomy): domain Eukaryota; kingdom Metazoa; phylum Arthropoda; class Insecta; order Hemiptera; family Pseudococcidae; genus Phenacoccus; species Phenacoccus solenopsis. Next base: position 15,102,460 of record CM019753.1, read on the forward strand.
TTATTTCCAAACGATGGTATTTATGCGAGAGGAAAGGTAAAGCAAATATACGACTGTATTTGCTGGCTCGATTAATCTCGATGATAAAAATATGCATTGGAAATTCTGTTTTTCGAATCTATTCGAAAACCCATTTGTAGGCTGTTTCGTTCCCCTAGCGTCTGCAACCTAATAAATCATACTTTGCTGGTGGAGTTTTCAAAGTGAAATATTTCTCGGTGAAAGCACTCGCGAATGGTGGCTTTTTTTCCGGATACCGCGTAAACACCACTGGGTGTTTAATTTTTAAACGTTGGTTCCTCTTCGTACCGTATTGAATGCGTCGGCCGTTTGTTTTTACTTGATAGATTGGCGAAAAAAGCGAGAAGAACCAAGAGGTTTAATGTGATTGGATTTTTGTGGAAATGATTTCCGCCCAAATGGCGAAATTCGAGCGTTTGGGGATTTTAAAATATTTTTTTATTCGAATGTTTCAAATTTTCGGAGGCTCAGGGATTTGGCTATTCGCTAGTTTCGATGAACGAATTAAGTGAACGATGTATGTACAAATAACGTAAAAATACTGAACGAATTGACTGCGAATTTTTAGCGTTTTTGAGGGGTAGGTTTTGTCTGAAATTAATAATTTAGAGTCTTTTAGTACCCTCTCCTGAAATTCGAAGCTTTATCAAAAAGAGATCTGTACATTGAGAATATGTCAACGATTATTTAAATTTTGATGAATTATTAAAACTTTTTCAAACACACAAGGTTAAACTGAGAATTAAAAAACTGTTTTTGGCATTTTTAGCTGGGGTTTCAATGAAAAAACAAACTACTACAAATTAACTGGTATGAGGACATCAAACAACCATTCAATGAGAAAGAGCATGAAAATATGATTTAAACAACCAACCAATGGGAAAGAAGTATGAAAAAAGGTTTTTACAGCTAACCAATGAGAAAAAAGCATAAATAAAGGATTTAAGAAACCAACCAATTAGAATAACGCATGAAAAAGGGTTTAAACAGCCAACCAATGAGAATGAAGCATGAAAAAAGGGTTTAAACCCAAGAATGAAAACGGAAAATTTTCATCCTTCCTGAGGAACAGGACCAAGAACGAGAACATAAGACTGATATGTTTGAAGGACAAAACAGAACGAGAACGCAATATTTTCAAACTTGAACATCAAAGAATGAAATGAGATCAAACTAATGTACAATGTTGAGGAACGAGAACAAGAACAAGAACGATGTAATTTTTGGTTGTTCTTCGTTGTTTTGAAAGTTCATGGTTCATCATAAAATGGATAGAAATCATGAGGGGAAAGGGAAAATGAAAAACTGAAAAAAGCGCGTAAATGCTATGTATACTCGTTTAAGTATTTTTTTAATTTTATTATTATTATTATTATTATTATTATTATTATTTTTTATGAAATAGCTTCAATTAATTAATTTTCAATTTCAACAACACAAATTGTAAACACTTTTTCTGTCGAAAAAAAAAAATGGAAGAATGAGAACAGAACAAAGAACGAACAAGAACGAAACCATAAAGGATTGAAAGAACGAAGAAGAGAATGAGATTGTAAAGAGTTGAAAGAACGAAGATTTATTCAAATAAATTTGGAAAGGAATAGGAACAACAAATTTTTTTTTTGAAGTTTTGAGTCTCACGAGGGACCGGTCAGATATGTAAGTCGTCGATCTGCTTGAATGATTGCCTATATTGAAGTACTTCAGTCGCCTACTCACACACCGTATAAATTTCATCTAATTCGGGCCTAGTTTTTTCTAGCAATGTTGCCAATGTGAAAAATTAATAGTTATGAAAAAACAAACATTTTACGATTTTGAAAAAATAAGGCAAGGCACTGGATAGAGGTTGATTAAATGAGTAAAAACCGTTATATGCATAAATTGCCTGCCTTGAGATTTGAAGGGGCAGTTATCCAAAAAATTATTAAAAAAATTGTTCAAGAAATCTTTTTCTACTTTTCGTAATGAACGAAGATGATGCTTTGCAAAAATCATGCATCTTGAGAAATGAAGGCGGCGCTGTCTGGATTACTACTTTCTTTCGGTATTACAGAACAACATATAAAAAAAAAAAAATTGATGAAGTAAATACTCACAACATATTTAGATATTCAAAAACTTCGTTCCCACAATGTCATGTCATCATAAATTGATCGAAATTTGGAAAACATATTTTGTGATTTTTCTATGTCGATCGGCTCGCACTCATATCATCATCTACCGTTAAACTTGGAGTTATGATGAAAACATTCATGCCTAGTCCATATCTATTTTCACATTATAAAAGAATGTTAAAGTGTGGAGGTGAATAATTTTGATGGGTATTAGGTACCTTGAAGCAGGTATTACCGATTAAAAATGCTAGGAAATTGATAAAGAGTTCAAAAACGTAAAAATAATGAAAGAAATTTTTAATATACACTTATTCACCCAATGATATACACTCACTGCGCCTTCAGTTCTCAAGATACGCGATTTTTGCATAGCACGATTTTTGTTCATCTCCAAGAGTTGAATAAGATTCCTCGAAAAAAATTTGTTGATGATTTTTTGGATAACTGCCCCTTCAAATCTGAAGTTGGGAAATTTGTGTATATAACAATTTCTACTTACTTAATCAACCTCTATTCAGTGTCCACCAAATTTTTTCAAAATCGAAATTTTTTGTTTTTTCATAACTTAATTTTTCACAATGGCAACACTGCTACAAAAAACCTAGGCCCGTATCAGATGAAATTTATACGGCGAGTGGGTAGGCGCCTGAGGTACTTCCTTATAGGCAACCATTCAAGCAGATCAGCGACTTGTATATCTGAAAGGTCCCTCGTTTAAATATCTTCAATCTTTCATATCGTTCATCAAATCATTCTAGAGAAGTCAAACTTCGCACGTAAATTTTGATGAAAGCAGAATATGGCGCCTTGAATTTAGATAAAAGAGTATGCAAAGTGAAGAATAGTCAAAATTTGAGAACGATTTGAGGAACCCCAAAGGCCTTATATTTGATAATTATATAAGCTCATATGGCTACACAAGACAATAACAATATTATGTTCTAAATTAAACATCATAGTTGATATTGAAGGAGAAAGAGGAAGTGATTATCCTCAAAATTTGGGACCAAGCTAAACAGAAGGTTGAAAATTTTCAATTGTGTTTGTATGTAATTTACTTAATGAGCTCAAGTCAACACATTGAAATTTAGGCTTTCCAACTGGATTGTAAGAGAAATAAAGCGAAATAAGATTTTTGTTGGGTGAAATGAATCGAAAAAATTTTTTAATTGCTCATACGTCCTCAGAAAAATAAAATTTCGTACCCAAGGTTACTTTAGGACTATGGTACAACCCACTGGACCGAAAATGGCGAGTGAAGCAGAATTCATAAATTATTTGAGGTTGAATACAGGCTCGTATGATTATTGGCAGATAAAAATTCTACATATCCTAAATTCAACTCCTGAGGTAATTTTGAAGGGGATAGGTAGAAGTCTCCAGTCTTACTATTTTATGTGCCTTCCTCTCCGTTTCTCGTTTCCTTAAATTAAATGCTGGAATGAATGCAAAAAATATGAAATATTTTGAACCAATGCAATGGAAGTTGGAAATGAGGGTAAGAATTTTTTCAATTTTCGTATCGCAAAATTTTCATCGAAAAATTATTCATATCATCGGCACTACCTGGCAGCGATATTGGATGTAGGTAGAGAAGAGGTAGAGCGAGGAAAGGAAAATGGGCCACTCAACTCGTAACGAAAGCGCAGACGACATGGCTCGGTGTACCGGTAAATTACGTGGGTTTAGAAATTTCCTGGTGAAATCGTGGAAAATGAACGCGTACACGATGAGCGGAGGTAAAAATTTATTTATGGCTGGGCGTCGAAAACATCGCGACTGAAATTTCCATAGCTCGGCGTAAACGTCGGTTTTCGATTACAAGTCTTAATTTACCACCGCGCCGGTTTCGAAACGAACGGCTGAAGGTTACCGACGTGTCGCGAATATAATGCGTACAGAAAGATGGAAATTTAATTAGTATCGATGATTGCGGCTGCGGTTAAACGAGTAAACGACGTGGACGCTGATACTTGGCATTTATTATGGAGAAATAAAACGCCGGTGTAAAAAATACAAAAGCGAAAGGCGGGGTGCTCGGAACGTAATTAAAAATGCGTGATAAATGATGAAACACGAGTGAAACTTTTGACGCGATTTGCTTGCAATTAGATGGCGGTAAATATAAATTCATTAATCAATGAGGCCGCCTCTTATCTAGAGTTTTTTCGTATTGAAGGGGGAAACAAATTTTAATATTTAATATTTTAGCAAATACGATTACGAGTAAGGCAAAAGCGTGTTTATTCTTGTTAGCATTTAAAAAGGCTTATTTTTTTCGAATTGAATATACGGTGGGGAAAAAAACAAGCTTTTATTTGCATAAACTACGATAAAAGTTTTCGTTTTAAAATTCGCGTCCAACAAAGGCGCGCGTAACGAGAACGAAACTCGGGTCGTATCGAGCCGCGCCAAAATACCGTACAAGAAATGTGTTAAAGTATCGCATACATTTATAATTCTCCCGACGAAGGGCTCATTTAATAAAAACTTACGCGGTGTATACACCGTTGGGATTGTAACGGTAATTCAGAATTTCTGCGGCGAATGTCCCCGACAGGATTGTATTAGAGCTGTGGCGGTTTTTCGCCTTTTCGGAGTTGAGGGCTTTTTTGAGCGGGGTCACGAAACGTCGGGTATAATAAATTTCATTTTTGGCAAGGAAGGCTCAGCGAGAAGGTTGCATCGGTTGCGAAATTTTTCGGGGTTATGAAATGAGTTGATGGAAGTTCGTTGATGCGCGAAGATTTTTTTTTAGAGCAATTTCAACGCTACGTGTCGTACATAACATGATCTTCGTTTTTACATTCGTAATGAATTCTATGTGCATTGAGGCCATCGTAAAATTTTCGAGCTATTTTGAAATGGCCATTATATTATTGAAATAATCAGACTGTTTCATAATCATTATCAGGTTATTTTTGTTAATAAATCATCGATATAATTTCGGAAATCAATTACCGTTTCATGATAGGAAACTGATTATGAATACATTTTAGAAAAATGACAATCGATTTTATTATCGATTATCGAATCAGTTCTGAAAAACATTTCCGAAAAAGGTTATTGATTCATTTAAAAAAATTGATTATGCATTTATTCTGGAAATTTCAATTACAGATTCTAATTTTAAAAATCGATTAATTATTGATTTCACCGACTATCAATTTCATTTAAAAATATATTATTGGTCTATTTTTAAACTTGATTTATTAATTCATTTTTTTTAAATCCATTATTGATTATAGATTCATTTTTCAAATAACATTTCGAAAAAAGGTTATTGATTAATTTGAAAAAGCTTGGTTCTTCATTTATGAAAATTCATCATGCATCTATTTAATTTTTAAAATCGATTAATTATATTTTTTTTTTTTTTGAAGAAGGGCGAACAATTTATTTTTGAAAAATGTATTATTGATTTATTTACAAAAAATATTTTAAAAACTTTTATTAATCAAATTGAAAAAAAAATCATTATTACTAATTTAATTTTCAAAATCAATTACTTTTGATGTATGAATTTTTGAAAAAAAAAAAAAAAAAAAAACTGTTGCCGCGCATCTTCAAAAATCCATTGATAGTTGATTTGTTTTTGAACATAAGTTATGCATTTTTTTTTAATCGATAATCGATTTATTTTCAAAAAAAAAAAAAAAAAAAAAAGGAAAAACTGTTATTGATTAATTTTTTTTTAAATTATCAATTTTCAATTTATTTATGAAATTGAATATTGATTGAATTTTTAAAATCGATTCCTTATTTTAATTTAGTTTTAGAAATAGGCTAGGTGTTGTTTTATTTTTAAGAATTGAACATCGATTCATCCTGAAAAATCATGTATCGATTCATCTTAGAAATTTTTGGTCAATTCATTCAAAAAATCGTTTATTGATTCATTATATAATCGATTATCGATTCATCATTATCTATTTTTATTGACAATCAAATATCGATTTTTTTTGTTAGTCCATTATTGGCTCTTATAGATTATTTTGCATCAATTGATTTTTGAAAATTAACTTTATAAATTCTTTTTTTAAATCAAGAAAGAATTCATTTCAAAAAATCCAATTCAATTCACTCATGAAAACAGGTCATGGATGTGTTTTCCAAAATCAATTTTCGATTCCTTTTCAAAATATTATGATTGATTTTTTTTTTTTAATTGATAATTCATTTTCGAAAAATAGTTATGAATTAATTTAAAAAAATAAATAATGAATTCATTTTCGAAAATTAATTGTCAATTGATTTCGGAAAATTTGTTGTAATGCTCGTTTCTTGACATACCTATCCATTTATTTACAGAGACCAGCTGATTTTCGTTTTAAAAATCATTTTATGGATTAATTCATGAAAAAAAATTAAGTATGTTATATGTAGGTATTCGAACTACATTTCTAAAACAGATTTTCACTTCATTTCATGAAAATGATGATCGATTTATACATCAAAAATCGATACTCGATTACCAAAAATCTGTGTTCTATCGATCACTAATTTGAAGTAATCTCAAAAAATCTAATTAGAAAAATTGTTAATCCAAAAAAATGTTCTAAGAAATGTGTATTGTTAGTATCTCATTTTAAATAATATCAAAATTTAAATTCTAAAGAATTTTTTCATCTTATATATACTAGATAAAATCTCTTGCCCTCGAAATGGCTCCATTGAATAGAAAATGTTTCAACTTTTTTCGGACATCGCGTGATCCCGTCATTCCATCAGTTTCGTATTTACGGCGAATTGACTATGCAATTTTATCAACATGCATTACATAACAAGCTACTCAGTAATATTAAGGGGTATCGGTATGCTTCCTTGTAGGTACATAATTTAATTATTTTGGTAGATAAAAAGACCTTAGGTATTTGAAAGACTTTGCAATAAGTGCTCGATCAGTTGTTTTAAATTTTGAATATATCATTTAAGAACATTCAATATGTTGCTCTGTTTCATATTTTCGAATTTGTGACGGATTAACTTATGTAGGAGTGAATTTTTTCGATTATAACTCAAATACGTAATTCACTATTCACAAAGAAATTTCTCCTATACAATCAATAATACTTCAGTACTAATTATATAATTCAAAATTGGGAAAATATATGTATACATTAATGAGTGATAGTAGTTTCGTAATTTTTGTTCGTCGATTCTTCAACAGTCGAAGTCTATACGTTTACGTTTCAATTGAATTTCTCACAAACAACATAATAGAAGATGGGACCTTATCAAAAAATGTAATTTCCTAAAATATTGTCGTTCAAGTAAAATTTCTATCAACTTTGTTCACATACTTACATCATGAATTCTCTAGAAAATAAATGTAGACCTTCAACTCGGTCGAAACTAGAATGTAAAGTGCAACTTGAACGTAGAACGTAGAAATGAGTTGAAAAAATAACACTTTCGTATTTATGACGTATCTGATTATCCTTAAAAGTTCAATTTACCCAACTAATGTCTGTAATTAAGAGCGACGTTTAAACTTTTAATCTCTCTGACGACTTCCACTATGAAGGTCTTAATGGGCGAGTGTAGAAACTGCCGCAAGTGTAACAAAACTCACTCGATTAGCGTGTTTTTTGTATTCGAATGCTTTCACGTTGTAACTAGACGAATTAAATTTATCGCTGCTGTATGATTTCAATTACTCGAATGAAGAGAATCTGAAATGAGATTATATTTCTCGTCGAAATGGTTTGGATGAAGATTTTTGTAATACCCTTCTACGCATTGGAGTGTTTGATGAGAGTAACCACTAACCACGAATGAGAAATACTTAAGGTATGAAAGAATATTAATCGAATTAATACAGAGCGAAAGTTGCGAAGTAAATGCTAAACAGACCGAAGGCACGATGAAATTTCGTCATCGGTGAAAGGACGAATTTTAATGGCGATAAAACAACGATGTAACGAGGCGATAAAATGGCAATTTTATTTTTCGAGTATACTACGACAAATTGCTTATACGAGTTTATTCGATTTATTCGCATACACATATTACATACATGCGGTATACGCGAAGATACGGAAATCATAAAACGAGGAAATACGTTTCTCGTTCCGAGTACCAGGACTTCCGCACACGACGGAATATTTTTATTACGTATTAGGGGATCGAAATGAGAAAGAAAAAAAATTTATCGTTTGAATATGGAGAAATTTTGGCGTACGGTTAATTTAATTAGCCACGGGCGACGATAATAATCAAATATACAATGGTAACCGCGTTTTAGGTATACCAGGAGTGGTTTTTGAAAAAAAATCCCCAACGTTTATTCATTGGAATGTTTACTCTGCGTTTTGGCAACAGTTCAGTACCGGGTGGTGGTTTGAGAAAGGCGAATGAAAGTATTACAGGGTACCTCGTCGAATTGAAAGTTGCCCGACGCGAAAAAATGGTCGGTAATAAAACCTGTCAGAAACTTAACAATTCTTTTAAGCCGGTAATGACGGCGATAAGGTCGGATATTTCGAAAGCACCATGTATCATAATGATTTGGAAAGTTGAAAAACGCATACAGAATATAATAAATTATACGAGCTTGATAGGCTATAAAGCGGTTAGGTTGGGGTTTTTTTGTATACCAAATGATACGAGCTACGGTGTGTTTTTCTCGTTGCAGGTTTATCGCGTATACGATTATTATTATATGGTCGAATCGAGAACGGTATACCCGAATTTATGGCGAGTGGTGAACCTGATCCATATATTGTTAATATTAGCTCATTGGTTCGGCTGTTTTTATTATTTACTTTCCGAAGCCGAAGGTTTCAGAGGTGATTGGGTGTATCCTTACAGGCCATCAGGTGAATACGCGACCTTAACGAGGAAATATCTCGGTTCGTTGTATTGGTCTACGCTGACGTTGACTACTATTGGTGATTTGCCGACCCCCGAAACCAACGCCGAGTAAGTATTTGAGATTTATTTTCCTAACGGTTAACTATTATTTTCCAATGGGCAGAGGTTGTTTCGTCAGAGATGGAGCAAAATTCCATTGGCTAGGTTTACCTTGCAGGTTTAGATGTTTCGAATTTAAAATTCAATTTGAAGTAATGATTTTTCGAGTTGTGTTATTAATTTATTCTCTATGTAGTAGGCTAGAGCCACCATAGTGGTCTAGATTTGATCCTAGCGAGGCAAATTATTCATGCCGTTCAATATGTCTAGATATTTGAGGTGCGAAGTATGGGGAAACTGTCGAAAAAATTAGAACGCCCAAATTAGTGGAATTTTTGGATTTTTTTATCATTCTGCTAATACTACTACATTTGACATTTCAGCAAGGGAGAAATATTAAAACAAATTTTTTTGGCTTTTCATCCCCAAATTAGAAGATTTTTGGGTGAAATATTATTTTTACGAAATTGTTTTATTATTTGATTAATATCGTTGCATTTAGCATTCTAAACAAGTAAGAAATGTTAAAAGTAAATTTTTGGTTCCTCGCTTCTAACTTAGGTGACTTTTGGACGAAATACTTTTTTCATCATTTGGCTATAACAATTATGTAGGTATTGTTGGATTTTGCATTCTAAACGAGTAAGAAATTTTTAAACAAATTTTAGACCCTTTACCTCCAAATTATGGGGCTTTTTAAGGGTGAATACTTTTTTCGCAAGATTTTATTATTATTCCACTAATATTATCAGTTTATCACATATCTATGGCATTCCAAACCAATAAAAAATGTTTTAACAAATTTTAGACCCTTCACCCTCAAATTAGAGGGAATTTAGTTTGAAACATTTTTTAACAGTAATTTTTTTAATTATGTACTTCTACACTAATACCTTATTTTGAATACATAACTAGGAAAGATTATGAAAAAAATGTTTGACCCTTTTGTAAGAATTCAGTAAAGTTGTAGCAATGAGTACCACAAAATCAAAAAACACTGATTCTCAAGAAACCTTTATTACTCAGAAAGTTAATATTAGTACGAATACGCGAAAATGGAAAAAACGAGAAAAATAGATAAACACGAAGATGTCGACAAAAGAAGTAAAAAAAACAAACACGAAGGTTTTGGTAATAAATGCGACAAACTCTAAAAGGCAACTGCCCCGAGGCCTTTCTCTCTTGCCGAGAAGTAAACAAGCCGTCCTTCCCCCACTAGGAGTCAGTGACGTCACAGCCCCTATCGATGCAAGAGAAAGGCTCCTCTGACCACGCATTTTTTTTTGTCTACACTTTACTGGTCAATTGGAGGTATTCTTGGAATGAAGTACTATTTTAACACATTTCTTTTTCATAATTTAGCTAATATTTTTGCATTTGGCACTCTGGACAAAAAATAAATTATTAAAAAAAATTGGGGTTTTCGCCCACGAACGAAGGTTTCAAGTGTGCAATACTTTGGACAGTTATTTGTTATTTCTTGGTTAGTATCATTACATTCAAAATTCCAAATGAAAAAAAATGGCGTAAAAATTTAAACTCTCTTCATGCTTTATCCTAGCTAGAGGGCTTTAAGAATGAAATAATTTTTAAATAGTTGTTATTTCATCTTTCGTTCAATATTATTTATGTATTATTTATAATAAGAAACAATAAAAAAAAAAAATGAAAAAAAAAGCAGACCTTCACCCCCACCCCCACTCTTTTACTCTACTATAGGGCTTTTAAACGTGAAATACTTGTTTAGGGGTATTTTATTCAATTATTCAACCAATACTATTGCATTTAGCATTTCAAAGCTGAAAAAAAAAAATTGAAAAAAATTGGTCCGTCTACACCTAAGTTGGAGGACTTTTATAAGGTTAAAATATAGTGGTAATTACTTCTTTTCTTTAACTACTACATTTTTCATTCGGAATAAAAAATAATATTTAAAAAAATGCATTCCAATGAAATTTTTAAAAGAAAACTTAGGCAATAGCTGATTGCTGGTGCGGTGCAAGAGCATCTCACAATGTAATTTAAAATTTTGTATGTATCATATTTAGGCCTTCTACCCTACCCCACCCCTCTTCCATAGTTCTTTTAGAAATGAAATACTTTTTTAGTGTTATATTAATTGACTAATATTACTACATTTGGATTTCCAAAGCAGAAAAAAATGTGAAAAAAATTTGGTCTCCTTCTCCTAAATTAGATCAAGGGTATTTTTTTATTAACGCGATTTTTTTTTCATAGGTATATGAAATTCCAAACAAGCAATAATTGTCAAAATTAATTTTGGGCTCTTCATATCCGAATTTAGGGGACTTTTTAAAGAGGAAAAATTTATAATGTTGCGTATTGGCCACACCAACCTCACACATTCTTACATAATATCAAAATCCTCACCTCCAATATGTTCCACCTGCAATATTATTCAATCCGTATTCCACATTTTAATTCAATGCCCGTTGTATGCCTCTACCCGCACAACACTCAACCTTCCATCCTCCTTACCCGACATCCTTCGTGACGATCCACACATTGTAAATACTGTTTTCACCTTTCTCTCACGCATTAACCTTCTACAGTCAATCTAAATTTTTTTTTCCGTGCCTCTAGCCCCGTAGCTGTACACGGCACGTTAAAGAAAAAAAGTAAAAAAGTAAGTAATATTTCATATTCTATGTAATATCATTGTAATTGAGGTAGAAAATAAATGCTCAAATAATTTTTGGGGCTTGTAACTCCATGTTAAAGAGATGTTTACTGCACGAACTCTAAACTAACACTACCTGGTCTAGTAGGCGCCCAGCTATTATATAGACTATGCCCCTCTACCACTCGAAGCAGAACAGTGTAGGTACACAGTGTGAGTAATACTATGGGGAGTCACTGACGTCACCTCGAACCGACGTAGGGTTTTAACTAGTGTTGCCAACTGGACAAATGAAAACTAATTCATCTTATTTATTTATTAATATTACTATACTATAGCAAGAGATTTTAAAAGTAAAATAATTTTTTGCCTTGATTTTTTTCATTTTTGAACTGGAACGTTTGTATTTCTGATGCAAAAAAAAAAAAAAAAGTTAAAAACATCTACTACCTTTCAACTTCAACTTTGGGCGTTTAAGGATGATATGCATTTTTCATGGAAATTTGTTTTCTTTTTCAATCAATATTACTGCATTAAGTAGGTATAGAAAATGAGAGGAGATCGTAAAAAAAGTTAAACTCTCCTCCGAATTGAATGGCTTCTAAAAACAAAACCCATTCAATGAAATTTACTTCTCTGATGTAAACATGTTGGAAGATTTCGATTTTGCTTGTCTTTTCAGTAACTTATATTTTGAATTATCAAACATTTTAAGAAGTATAGTGAGGAATAAAATCACAAAAGAATTGATTGCATTTGATTTCTTCCCCAAAAATTACACGTTTTTCCTCTTTTATGAACGCTTTGTGGTTAAAATGAGTATACCAATTACCTAAAAAATTGTGGGAAAAACTTCAATTCGACTAAACCTTAGGTTATTAAAAAATAAATGAATAAAATGTTGAAAAATTAAGAAATACGCAAAAATCATGTAACACTTTCAATATTATTATTAAATATATTTTTGACATAATGTATTGAAATTAAATTAAAAAAAAATCATGGTTTTTTCATCTTTTTCAGAAAAAATTGGATTCATGATAAGCAAAGGCAAAAAAAATTACCAATTTTTCGTAAATTTTTCAATAGTTTTTTTTTCTTTAAATGTCTTGTTTTAATCATTAAATTTTATTCAGATCCTTTTAGTAAAAATTGTTATTTGAAAATTTTATCTTTTGACTGATCAAAATATTTTAAAGATTACACTAATTTTTTTGCTACATTTATCTGTTAAAATTTGTCACACTAGAATTACATCGAAAATCACTCTGGGCTTATGAAAGCTATAATGAAATTCCAGGTAGAATAATTTTTGCCTCTTCAAATTTTTATGAATTAAATTCTTTTTGTAAAGTATAAAAAAATTAGTTGAATTTTTTTCTTAGAACATTTACCTTTAAAATAATTATGCAAAATATTTTTAATAAATATTAAAGCTATTCTTTAATTTGCGAACTTTTCTTAATTTTTGAAAATTTTTGAATTTTTGCAATTTAAAAAAAAAAATTTGGTCAACTTTTTCATTGAATATTTTTTCATTTTTCTCTTCCGTGCCATGTATATTGTATACCTAATGAGGTTAGAGATAAACACAAATTTGAGATATCTGAGAAATTTTTAAAATTTTTGGATCCTGGTTAACTCACTCTCTTTGTCTGTCTTTCTCGTCGACCCTTGTGCATAGTTTTTAATAAAAGCGTCGACAAATTTACACCGCGCTGAATTCCACGTAGATAAGCAGGCAAAGCGAGAAAGATGCGTTTCAAAGGTGAAAATGTGTTATGCGTTACAATAAAGAGAAATTATTCCTCTTCAAACGACTGCGACTCAGTGGCAAATTGTGTAAGACGATGTTAAAGCTAGTGAAATTTATCTCATTCTGGGACTACTGAATGTTTGCATGTTTTACGCTATGTCGTGTATTTATCCCATCCAAATCGTTAGCTCAGACATATTATTCTGCATCAAATTCATTCGACTTTAATAATTTTATTAGCGAGTTTTTCCGCTCGAATATATGGTCGGAATTTTTCCTACATTAATTTCGGTTAGGTTATTCGAGCGTGAGATTCGTCTCCATTTGAACGAAATAAGTATTCTTTAATGACGAAGGTAATTTTTTCTGTCGCAAAGTGAACGATTTAAAGTTTTTTTTTTCTACTATAGAATTTTGTAAATAGAATTTTCAATATTGAGAATTCATCAAATGTGGTAGAGTTGATTTCGAAGAATAAATAAAATTACTAATGATTGAATAAAAACATTTAATCATTTCGAAAGTCAAATAAATCGGAAAAGTTATTAATTTTCTCGATATTTAGTATGAAGTTAGAGTATACATACGAAACTGAAGCTAAAAGCTCGGCTTATTTTATGTTTTACGTTGGTTAAGGCAAATTACATCGAAGTCCAATATTGAAATATCATACTTGGGCGCACGTGGCGTCGCAGACAACATTATTCGACATAGGTTTTGAGAGCCACTTGAAATCAGAATATAATTTTTTCCATTTTATTGCGTAATTTTCGATAATGTGCTTACGTTTACGACTACTGTAGAGTCACGGATACTCGTTCTTATTACGAGTTTATTACGCTGTAAACGTGGCTCGTTTTTTTCAATATATTTCTTTTTTTTTTCTTCAATATTACGAAGAAATGCGATCGCTAAATGACGCCAGAGTAAGGTACTGTAGGGCCTAAACTGATATTTTTCTTCACGGTAAGATGAGCATCAATGGATGAAAGTTAACGACGAATGCATGCACGTATCACATAAATACACCCACATACGAGTACATGGATTTTCGAAATGTAATTCGATAAATATCGTAGTTTGAGTATTTAACCATACAGTACGTGTTTTATATGAAAAAATTTCGCGATTCGCGATATTCTTAACATCGACGATTCACTTCGAAATAATTTCAAATTCCAAGAACACCTTTTGCAATTCCTTATTTAAACAGACTCGTTTCGTTCTTCGAGTTGGTGACGTACTTGAGTTGATTCTTGTGTCAACATTTTCGCTTTTAAAAAGCTGTTGCAAGAATTACTCAAACTGGTACTCCTTCGCGCTAAGAATATGGAGGTACTGAAGTTGAAATTTTATTATTTGTACGTTAGTATACCTATCTATTAACCGATTCGATTTTTGAGTTTCCTACTTTTCAAGTGAGTCTGTAAGGAGAATATTTTCATAGTGTTTCTTCTTGTAAGCGAATATTTAACGTTTTAAATGTTTGAATGTGGGCATAATCGAAATTGTATGTAGTTCCATGAGTGTGGTAAAGACGAGAAATTTGTGAGAGGTGAAAAAAAATTTCGAATTTTTTCTTTAACAAGTCCTTAAAAAAATGCGAAGGTCCAAATGAAACAGTTTGGGTATTGGTGATTTTTCTATGGCGTAAAAATTTTCGATTTTTTTTTCAAAGCATTTTCAATAGCTTACATCAGTACCCCCATTTTCCGAAGTATTATTTTGTTTTTCTATCGTCTCGTAGGTTTGATTGAAGATGAGAATTCAAATGAAGTTTAGAATTTTGGTATTGAATTTGTGTAATGTGAAATCGTAGTTGGATAGAATGGTAATTTTAAGGGATTGTAGAAGAGAATATTTGGCGCAAATGATGATAGATTTTAGAGCATTTAATTCAAAGCCCTGTAACGACAATTCCCTTTCGTTCATTTCTTCAAGTCGATTTTTTTCGACCACTTAAGAATTGTTTATAAAGATGAAGTTTGTTGCAATTTTTTGTTACCATTGATCTATTGCGAAAACAAATGATCGATTGTTGAGTCAAAATCAATCATAGCATATTTAATCTTTGAAATCGACAAAATTCGACTTCTTGAAATCGTTGATTGATTGTTTTTTTTGAAACACATAATTTTAAAAATATACTTATTCCATTATTTTTACTTCATCAGATTTTATTATGGTGAATTGATTAAAGATTATAGTTTAAATTCGATAATTGATTTTTTTACAATTTTTGCGGCTATTAATTTTTTTTAAATCGATAAGTATCGAGAACATTCGATAATCTAATAATTTTTATTCGATTGTTGAGTATTCATTCCCAAACGATTATCATATTGATATGTAAAAATCGTTCAGCTAACGTTCTTTTGAAATGCTATTTGATTCTTTTGAATTCGTGATTAATTATTGTTTTGAAATTGTACGTAATATTTCTTCTTTGATCAATTTTCAAAAATTAATTTTGATTATTTTTTGAATCGTTAACTTATCTTTTTTTTCTAAATTATTCATTTTGTTAATAAGTAATCAACTTGTTTTCTCAAATTATTATTTTTTGATTCTTATTTATTGAATTGATAACGTTTTTATTTAGTCATTGATTATTTTGTATAAATTATTTATCTACGAATTTATAAAAAAAAAATTGTCGATCCCTTTTTAAAAGTATATATTTACTTTTGTTTTACTTCAGTGTTCGATAATTCTTTATTCAATAATAGATTAATTTTTCTTCGATTATTGCTCCTTTTTTGAAATTGATAATCATCGATTCATTTTTTTAAGAAGTAATTTTATAATCAGCAAACAATTAGTTTTTCTTTCATCAACTTTGTTTTTTAACCAACTATTTTTTATTCAGTAATATGTAGTAATAGATTAGTTTTTATTTGATTATCAATCTTTTAGTTTTTTAATTCTCTTGTTCTCGTTCTTTTCCTATTGGATTTAATGAAAATGAAAGATTGAATAGAAAAGCATTCTTTGTTCTTTTGTTTTAAAGCATTTTGATGGTTCCCAAAGTATTCGTTGTATTCGTATTGTTTTCTATGTTCTCGTTCCTTCGTTCCCTCAGTGCTTTATGTGTACCATTAATCTCATTCTCATTCCTAGTCTCATTCTCGTCCTCGTTCGAAAACAATATGTGCACATTTTAGTGATGATTTTAGTCTAAAACGAACAAACAAACCAAAAAGAAAAGAAAAAAAATAAAAAGAAAAAAGAACAAGAAAGAACACACTTCAGGCTTTAGCTAAAGTTGGTAAAGAATGAACGAATTTGGTTTGTAGGTAATGTTTAAATCCATAAACAAAAATATAAATACATTAGAAGTAGAACTCAAATAAAGCGTATTTCGTTTAATACTAATAAAAAAAAAAAAAAAAAAAAAAAAAAAAAAAATTAAAAAATTAAAAAATTAGTTGATGAATGATAAATACGAAAAATTCTGCTCTCGTTCTTCATTTTCACTCTTTTGGGTTTTTCATTTAACATTCTTCAACCAAGTCGTCCTCGTTCTCAAAATTGCTCCCACAAAATTATCGTTCTTTAAGCGTTGCCGTTCCTAAACCGTTCTTTCAGCTTTATTTTAAATAAATCTTTGTGAATTTATGCGAAAAATTGATTACGTGCTAGTGTTTGAAATTCTCCTTTTTTTTTTTTTTTTTTTTTTTTTTTAAATCGATATTCGGTAATCTTTTTTTCAGATATGGATTAGTGTGTATTCAAATGTGGATTTTTTTGCGAACATAGATTAATTTATTAAAACCTATTATCGATTTCTTTTAAAATCACGTAGGTAAGTGATATTCATTGTTTTATCGAAATTAATGATTCGATTAATTTTTTCAATTAGTTTTATAATCTTCAACTTTTGTTTAAAATCGAAATTGATTATTTCGAAATTAATTTTTATTGCCTTTTTCAAATTATATATTTTATTTAGTCGAAAGTGATACTCGATGATTTTTCCAATTAATAATGTTAATTTTTTTGCATCGATTATCAAAGATGAAAAAAATCTATTATCTGCTACTTTATGGAAATAAGTATCGATTATCGTATCTTCTAATTTGGTCTAGCAAAATAAGCGTGAATCTGAACTATATAGAAGTCTACGTCTTTGCTTAAATGAATGGGTCGATTACGCGCATTAATGGAGAACGATACTAAATATCTCATCTTTCAATCGTGGTCGAATCTTTGAAAAGGTGTTTGAGAAAATTACGGCGTAAAGTCCATATTTACTAGGTATAGGATAGAATTCAAATTAACTTTAACCTGGTATATTGGGCGTCGCCGTTCATTTGTATCGAAATTTGATTAGTTTGGCGAACGGTTTCTCGTTGCGGTTTGTCGCTGTGGCGAACGAGGCGATAAATTGTTTGAGCTATTCACGTTTGTTGAAATAGGTACGCGCTTTTAATGCGCGTTATAGAGAATTAATAGATAATTTATTCGATAATTTTCAGTTTTTTGCGCGAAATTCTAACGCCGGTTTTTTAATTTAGTTCAAATAATTTACATTCTGGCTGTCAACAAGCGCTGAAAATTGGTATTATTCATTTTTTAATTTTTTTTTTTTCATAACTGAATCCTTTCACGTTCCATATAATATTTGTGATAAGAGAAAAACAGACTAGCATACAAGCTGGTATCTGAAAGTTACTCTGCTTAATGAGAAATTGTTGCCTTCTTATGAATGATAGGCAAACACATTAACGCAATTGTAAAATTAGTTGCCTATTTGTGTCTTTGAAAGAAGTGATGAAGAAATCGAACACATGGTCCATATACATATGTTTTTTTCGCGTTATTTGAGTTATTCAAGTTTAGGAAACATTAAGAAAAAACCTCGTAATCGACTAAGGAAGTGAAAAAACTGGTCACGCTGTATAACTACATTATATTATTTCGTTAGGGTGGAATGATATAGTGCACGATTTCAAATTACCTTAAATAACTGACTCAAGAAATAAAAATATTTTTTTGGCAATTGCTAAACAAGAAAAGGAAAACGCGAATACCTACAGGAAAAAGATACAGTCACCTCGGTTTCGCTAAACACATGATAAATTTTTTCTTGAACAATGAAAGGGTGAAAAAATTTCGTTACATTGTGCAGTTGAACGTACGCGACATCGGGTGAAAATCAGAAAAAGCTTTCAACGGAATATTGGAATTTTTCCAAACGCCAGAAGATTTTATTCAGATCTGTCAGCGCTGGTGGTTCGCGAAATGAAAAATGTCGCTAATGTTTTCGATAATGTAATAGTATAATATACCGAGGGGCTTTATATACTTATCTAATACGCTATTTCCTATTTCCGATTGTTTTTTCTCCAGACTTCCACATTATGTACTCGTTCGTCTATATTTGGCGAATATTTCGTTTATTTTTAGAATAGAGTAGTGTTAATTTTTAGCTACTTAATTTGCGAACAGGCATTTGAATACAACCGTCAGTTTGTTTGATTTCGGTGGATATTTACGATCACGTGGTACGCTTCGAGTAATTTTTCGTTTATTTATTGGTATAATTGAGTTAAATGGGTTGTTTGTTGGAGAAAAAAAAACGGACGAGGAGCATTTTAAATGGACTCGATGCCTTGAAAAATTACACGCTTCGAAGTACTCAGAAAGAGTATCAGTGGAACCAACGAAAATGTATAGGTTATTGGTTAAAAATGAGTATTGGAAAAACGTTGTGGGAAAAGTTTTTCGCAAAGTCATAAATTATGAGTCGTTATAACTATGAACATTTTTGCGCGGGAAAAAATAATACTGAAATTCAATGGAAATGAAATAAACGTCGGCGAATGCGAAGCCTCGTGTAAGTATATGGGCGAATATAGACGAAGGGGAATCCAGTTCGATACAGTGGTGTATTTTTTTACACAATCGTACGAGATTCATTCAGCTGTCGATGGTTAATACGAAAGAAGCGATGTGGGTGTTTTATAAGTAGTAAATCTTCATCAACGGTATTGGAGGCTTAATTCGTTTGATTTATAGAAATTATACCTACTTGAAGTTGGGTAGAAAATAGAAAACAATTTACGTTCGCGAATACAAAGATGACTCATTGCGAAGTGAACAAACGGGTGTCCAAAATTAATTATTACCCGTTGCGAAGGTTCCATAAATTTTCGCTTTAAAGCTACTAGCCTAGTTGACGCCGCATTTTGGCGCTTTAAACTTATTACACCAGGTGTACCAAAAGTTTCGCTATGGTGTTAAATCGATGATATTCAGGTATTTTCTTTTTTGTAGAAGTATTAATGTAATATTTTATTCTTTTTTTTTTTTTACCGTTACAGAATTTAATTAAAAGTTTTCTTTATAAAATAAAAATGGGTAACTCATTGATGATAAATGCGATGAAAAATTGAGATATCCATGAAAACAAGCAAAATTATGGAGAATCTAAAACATTAAAATGAATGAATGGTTTTTGAACATTTAGAAATAAAAAAATATAATAAAATAAAAAATTCTAAAAAAGATACAAGAAAAGTATAGTGGTGAATTTTTTGGCTACATTCTACATAACCTGAAGTTTCCATTTCTTTTGTTTGCTTGATAATGATAACAAATTTCTGTGTCAAGTTGGACTTTTTTGAAAAAAATCATCAAAACTGGACAACCAATTATGATTATGATGATGATGATGATTATGACTGAGAATTGATTAACGATTCATGATTGATTGATAATTGACGATTGATTAAAATGATTGAAAGTTGATTGATGATTAATAGATGATTAGTTGAGGAACAACAATTGGTTCATAATTAGCTACTAACTAAGAATGGGTGAATAAATGAATGAATGATTGATTGATTGATTGATTGATTGACAGTTAATTAATTTATTGAATGATTGATGATTGGTAATTCATTAGGTGATAATAATTGGTAGACTGATAACAGTTATTTTTATCATCAATAATCACTTGAACATTAGTAATTGATTAATGATTTACAATTAACCATATTAACGATTGATTATTGACAATGATTGATAATTTAAAATTGATGAAATATTGATTAATCATTGCGAATTGATTGATTATTAATGGAATATTGATGATTGACGATTCATAATGTTACGATTAACGACAAACGATTAATGATGATTGAACATTAATTGGAGAATGGTAATTGATGATTTATAATTGATCATTCATGATTATAAATGATAATTGATGATTCATTATTAAGAAACATTGATCAAGTATTAACGATGATTGACATTTAACAAATTGATTAACTATTTACCGATTCACGATTTATTGTAGATTGATGATTGATAAATACTTGTAGATTGACAGTGATTGATTATTGATGATTACTGATTGATTGATTGTTTAATAAATAAATTATTTATTTCTTGAATTAATTAAATGATTGATTGATTGATTAATTAGTCAACTCATGATTAATGATTCATCAATGATTACAATTTACAATTGATTGACTAATAAAGTAATTAAAAATTCATTAATGGTCGGTAATTTATTGATAATTGACGATTTTAATGATTGGTAATTGATTAATTATTAGCAATTAAAGATTGCTATTGAATGATAATGATTGTTTGAAAATTGGTATACAATATTGATGATTGATTAATTGAAGATTGATAGTTGATTAATAGTTGCTGATTGATTGAAAATTAATGATTGATTAAAATCTATAATGATTGTTTGATAATTTATTGGTGATTCATAATCGATTAATAATTTACACTTAATTTACTAGAATCGGTGATTATGATTTTAAATATATTTGAAATTACTAGAACTCTTGAAGAAAAAAAAGATGAAAATTAATAGCCTCATGATGTAGTATTCAAGCAAGTATGATTAGGGTGATTAGTGGAATTAGGAATAGAATTGCTCCTTTTGTACTTACATACTTTTAAACTTATTTATGGTATTCTTGCTTCATTCCTGCTAAAAATCATTTACGGAGCCCATAATTTCATTCATATGAGTTTTGCTAAGGTACTCAACTTTCAGATCATACCTACTCGTTCTTGTTGCGCCTTATGATTGATTTTCGAATCAGGAATTCGTTAATGTAATTTGATAGAGGGAGTATGTAATTTTTTGAAAAATTAACACCATACAGAGTGTGAATTCCAAAATTGATAGAAAATAGTTTAGATGAGTGAAATATTTAGCTAGTTTTAGCAACTTAAGTTGATAAGTATTGCACCCGAGTAATGACATTTGAGAAAAAATCTATTTAGAAAGTATAAACTTCATGTGCACAGTAGGTCTGATACTTTGATTTATTACTGCTGACATTCAAATTAAAATGAAATCACAAATGGCGGATATAAGTCATTATTCAAAAAATTAATGCTTGATAGGTTCCAAATGAATTATAAGCTCACCTGGTCATGGTGGGGACGAGACAGGGAGTACTGTAAAAAACTTCAGTAATACAGCATGGCTACTTATGATTTTTAATCTATTTAATAATTTAATAGGTATACATTGGATTGTTGTTTGAAGTGAGACTCTCTCCTCTTATTTTAATTCTTTTGTTTGTCTACCATCTTTGGCGATTATGCTACTTTCCTTAATAATGTTACCTTGGTCTGAAGAAAAATTTAGCAATAAAAAAATAAAATGAAATCTAACACAATAAAAATTATAACCAAGAAAAAATTTCAACATTATGCAAAGCTATATAAAATAGCACATCGTTCAAACAAAGCGCTATACTTATAAGTAACCGAGATAACGACAAATTATTATTTTTTTCACAATACAAGCTACGAAGCTGCCTCGGTTATACTCGTAATTAACGACTACGAAGATACGACGTATAAAAACCAAACACCTAAGAAATACTCGAGCGCCCCATAATTCACGTATTTTTTGCTCTCTTCTTAACAACTACCTAACCGGAAAGACGAAGAAGACGAATTAAAGGATGAAACCGAATTGTCGAAGTAATTACAGGGAAACAGTCAATCTCGATGGGGCGCTTCACTAAGGCGAAGAAAATATCTATAGCAGGGATAAAAATCCTCGTTTCTTTTTTCCTCAATCTTTAATCTTATTAAATTTCGATCCGTCTTACCCATACTTAGCCGTGCAAGCTTCGAGTATTTTGGTGTTTTTCACGCGACAAATACAACGGATAATTTCCTTCATTAATCTGCTCGAAAGAGGAATTATTTTTATTTGATATGTTGTTAGATAAGTATAGTCGTAAAGGTGAAAGTGGCAAATGGAGAGTATTCGAGATGTTAGTAAGAAATAAGACTGTCAATTAGATTTCCATTTTAAATTTGTGAATAAGATTTTTTTCATGCACGAAAATCGGCTTATTGCCATCAATCTGGTTTGAACTTGTATAGTATATTAAATTTTACATTATATTGACTTATCTCTTCGTTTCTTTGGATTACCTTTATTGAACAGGTGTTCGTCTCGGTATTTCGACACAAGAATTATGATAATAAAGGTGTAGAAATCAATGAAATATTTCTGTTCAGAGAGGTGGAGCAGTCAGAAGGTGCATGGACATTACAAAATCGTCTTTTGGATTTTAGTTGAGATAACTGTTGGATAATTGTGAAGTAGATTATAATATCTAGAGAGGAAACATTTACTTCCTTAAAGGATTTCGATGCCTAATTTACGTACAAGATGTTTCTTGGACTTCGGAATTTTCATTTATTACTAGATAAGGACGAACAGATGGATATAAAAAGTTGCGAAAATAAGATATGACACATCTTTTCGTTATTCCTTTATACATACGCGTATGGCGGCACTCCGCCTATTAACATAAATTTGCTTGCGAAAGCGCGACGCTTTTCCCAACTAAACGAATATCTTTTATCACGATAATTGCTTTTAGCACGAACGAATAAAAAATGCTTTATTTTTGGCATAACGAGCACAGCGGCATCAGCACTTTATAATATAAACAGGATATCCGGTATCGGAAACTCAATTAACGATAAACATTTAGCGAGAAATTAATTCATTAGGTGAAATTTTCGTATCTCGTGTACTTACTTTAGCCGTTTTCGGACGTCATCAGTTTAATATCGTTTTAACGAAGCCAAAACGTAGTCCCTAATATTTCCAAGGATGTCGAGGTCATAACGATGTTCATGATGGAAATAATGAAAAAAAAATTCGCGAAAAAATATAGAAAATTTGA
This sequence comes from Phenacoccus solenopsis, assembly GCA_009761765.1. Classification (NCBI taxonomy): domain Eukaryota; kingdom Metazoa; phylum Arthropoda; class Insecta; order Hemiptera; family Pseudococcidae; genus Phenacoccus; species Phenacoccus solenopsis. The sequence continues at coordinate 15,126,109 of CM019753.1, forward strand.
AAGTAAATATTTGCAATTTCTGGACCCATTCATGAATTCGTGACTAAAAGAGACTATATTCATTTTTGCTTTTTACCCTCCAAGGTCTTCATGAATCCTCTTCATCTAATCCCATCGTGTACAAAAGTAGAAGTAATTTAAACAGTGTATTTTGGAGGAATCTGGAACATAAGTTTGCGCAAAAATACTCGAGGTATCGCGTTGCAAAGCAGTGCGAGCTTTTAACGATAAAAGAGTCGTGTATAGTAGACGCATGTTACACTTGAAGCGTTTAGGATGCGACATACTAGGCGGCGATAACATTTAATTAAAACTTATCGTAGCACGTTTTACCCCTTTTCGGTGCTCGAAATTCTTCAAGAATTTTTCGCAATTTAAAACCCTATCGCTATTCGTAAATTACGCGAAAATAAAACTCTTATGGGGAAATTTCGAAGTTGGAGAATTTTCCATCGTGTTTAATAATATTTTTCACTATTTTATTCGATTAGACGCGAAGTTGATTTATTTGAAACCACAATCGGGCTCAGGTGGAATGATTTTCGTACTTATATCGATTGATTTTCTTATATAATTTTTTTATTTAATTTTTCAATTTTTTAATCTTAATTTTTTCAGTTGGGATATTTTTTCGAAGTTTCCCGTTACCCATTTTTCTGTTATTTCATTTTGAACTTTTTTTTCAAATTTTTGAAACAATTTCTCACACTTTAATTTTTTTTGTTGATATTTTTTGTTTTTAATTTATTTTTTTGTTTTTATCAATTTTTTTTTTCATTTTACATTTATGTAACTACTACCATAATTTGACTAGAGAGAGGTAACATTTTTGAGTTGTCGTGTTTCGTCATAGAAGTTATAGTACGGATATTGACTGAAATAGGTCATCACATGGGAACTCAGAAAAATAGGTTTGAGGGCATGGTAGGTTTTGTTGGCGTTTTGAACTAGAATGCAATATGTAAAAAACTATTAATGAATGATGACATGTTTATCACAGTGATGAAGAGAGATGGCATGTGAAGTTTAATTAGAGTGCTGGCTTGCTTTTAGCCAGAAATTATTTGTGGTTACTTGTTAGCATTTTTTGCCTTGAATTTGTCAGAGAAAACGAATGATTAAGGTTGGAGATGCTTTGAGGTCTGAGAGAAGAACTGAAATGTTCGATACTTACAAAGCTTTTACATTTTCCTATACAGAAAAATATGACAAATTTTTTACATTATCTAATGTTAATTTAAGAGGTGGGGTAGCGGGTAGGGGAGAGGAGGCCGACTAGGCCACAGAAATTTGATGAAAAAAAAAAAAAGAAAAAACAGTCGATTTATATCCTTTGCAATGAAATGTTGGTATGGACTATGAAATTTTAGTGAGCCAAGAACTCAAAAAGGGAGCTGAGGAAGTCTGTGAGAATGGAATGAAAATAAATGAGTAGTTATATATGTAGGTGTATTCATTTTTTTTTTCACTCACAGATTTGCTTTTATTTCGGGCTCTTTTTGTGTATTTTTAGGTTTACTCATTTTTTTTATTTTTGGAATTTTTATGTTTCTTAATTATTCAAAATTGTTTTCTTTTTGGATATTTTTTTCTCACTCAAAGACTTTCGGTATTTTTTGGGATTCTTTATCTACTCTCTTTTTACTATATTTGTTTGTTTTTTTTTTCTTTTTAAAGCATTTGTTTCATCTTTGAAGATTTTTTTTTATTTTTACAGACTTTTTTGCTGTTTTTGACAAATTATTTAAATTTTGGAATTTTTCTCTTTCATTTTTTTTTCATTTATTTACTTTTTTTTTAGTTTTTGGACATTTTTCCACCAAGTATAGGACTTCTGTTTTATTTTCAACTGTTTTTATTGTAAATTGATAATTTTTTTATTTTTGAAATTTTTGATCTGTTTTTGTTTTTTGTTTTTTTTGTTTATTTATTTATTTTTTGTTTATTGTATTCTTTTGTCTTCTTAATCTAAATTTCTTTGTTTTTAAAAACTTTTTAATCTCGAACGATTTTTTAATATTTTTGGGCTTTTCCATCATTAGTATTTGGAAATTATTTGAAATGTGAATTTTTGGAATTTACTTCGTTTTTTTTTTTTTAATGTATTTACGCGCCATGTACAGCTTGGACTGTAGAGTATTTATAATGACAGGTCTATGTTCTAATTGGTCATATGTTACGCGCGTAATGACCAATCATAACGCTAGAATGCGATAAAATGTAGATAGTTTCAGTTCTACCTTCCTAAATAATATCGTTCAGTTTTCAGTGAACGACTAAAATTCGTTTGTGGTTTGAATCATCAGCTGATTTGTGTTTTTATTTTACGAGTTAGTCGAGGTAAATTTGCCACATTCCAACTTGCTGGTTGGTTGTTACAGGCGTGACGTATGACCAATTAGAACCTAGACCAGTCATTATAAATACTCTATAGGATTTTTTTTATTCTAATTTGAAAATTTTTATTTTTAAAATTTTTGTAATGTTTCGGGTTATATATGAACTTATTTTTTTACTTGTTGCATTGCTTTTTTAGTTTTACACTTTTTGTTCTAAATATTTGGACATTATTCAAATTTGACATTTTTACTCTACTCTCTTCATTTTTACACGTTTTTTGGTATTTTCTTTTTTTTTCTGCGAAAGAGATTTTTTTCTTTTTTCATTTTTTTTTAAACATTTTTCATATTATTTCACTTTTTTTCGTGGATTCTTTTGGAATTCTTTGCATTATTTTTTTTCATTTATACACCATTTTTTATATCTATTTTCTTATATTTTCTTTGTGGGAGAGATTTTCCACTTCTCATGATTTTTTTTAAATTTTAAATATTTCTCTTATCATTTCATGTTTTTATTATTCTCGAATTTTTGGAAATTTTTCATTTTTTTTTTAATTTTTGTCCTTTTTTGTGTATGTTTTTTTGTTTTTTTTTTTTGTGTAGTGCCATGTACTGCCGCTTAGGCCAGAGGCACGATTTAGATTTTTATATGTTATTTTTTTAATAGACATTTCTTCAATTTTTAACATTTTTTCTTTTTTTTGGACTTTTTATGAAATTTTTTATTTTTTATACACCTTAACCAATATTTAAACACCCTTTTTGAGCTTTTTTAGAAGATTATCTTTCCACCAATTCACTCTTCTTACCCCTCGTTCACTGCGCAACGCTCATTGCTAAATATTGAAACATCGAAATCGTACGGAAAACTATTTTGGCTCAACCGTATCCACATATTTTCAATTACATATGAAAAATATCCCTGATCAACGGCTCTGTGGTCACAGTTCATTATCTACAGAACATTTCGCCTTTTGATATTATACGTAATTAGGTATCGGTTTACACTTCCATGCTACACCATAACGCAAATTTACGACGATTGTATGATGTGAATGTTCGTCGAGTCGTCGAGGGTTAAAATTACGATAGCAAATCGAAGGGCAGAAATTTGGCAACACTCGATGACAAATGCTTCAAGTGTTAGATGTTTTACTAGTTTTAATAGGTACTTAAATAGGTACATTTAATTACGTATAATTGAAATTAACGTTTTCTTTAATTAATTAATTTTTATAGTCATAACTCCACCTATCGTTTACCGCATCAGAAGAAAGGAAGATATAAGAAATCACGTATTCTTCAATTCAACTCGAACATGGGGTCAGTACGAACGGTAAAATTAAAAGGTTTTCGAACAGTTCGATTACTGGCCCGTATATGTAAAACCGCCTCTTAAATTCTCTATTTTTATACTAACGAAAGACGAAATTTAACGAAATCTTTATTATGCCTTTTGAAGGTTGTTCACTTACAAAGAGGAACTCGACGCATAGAAGTTTATTATGATTTACGATGTAGAGCTTATTACGTTATTATTTCGCTTGTTAAATTGGCTTTTCGACGCTTATTTTTCGTATCGAAGGTGATCGTACGGGCGTGAAAAAGAAACAGAGCGAGTTTAATGAGAAAATCACTCGTGAACGAGAGACTTTCAGAACTTAGAATTGAAACGAGCGCGAAGGAAGGAAAAGCGGAATTTTAAATTATTTACGTATCTTTGCGAAGAATGATCTTTGAGGTATTTATTTTCAATTTGCAGAAGAAAAAGGAAGAAAGGGTGGTTGTGTTTTTAACAAATATTATGAGAAAAAATGCTTGTAGAACGATTGTAGCGAATTTTCAATTTTTTTCCGGAATCCAAATGAAATAGGATCTATTGTAATTTTAATGATACGTGGAATTATAATCGTAATATGGAATATTTTGAAAAAGGTTTAGCGGAAGTGAGAAGTATATTTGGATTTGAGTCAGTGGTTTGGAGATGCATAATGGCGTAGCTTTTTAATTTTTTGTTCGGGGCTACGTTCGGTTGGAATTACAATTCGGTCGTTTATTTTATTCGGCTTATAGTTTTATTCGGTTCGTAGTATAATTTAGCGTTTTCCTTTTACACTTTACTAAATGGCGAATTAGTTTTTGCGTTCTAGTTTACAAAGTTTTCGAACGGCCTTCAAAGCGGCATAAAATTGGAAAATGGTACGTTCCATCCGGCGCCTGTTTAATGAAAGTGTTTGGAAATTATTTTTTTACTATTTTCTTCTTTCCTGTAGATGCGTTCGCATAAAGCACAACGTAAATATACGGAAACGGTGTATTACCTTGCGGAAGAGACGGAACTGTTCGAAAACTTTGTAGTTTTTAAATTTAATTTTATTATTATCGGCGGTAATAATTTTATTTTATTGGCTCGCCTCGGTAGAAGTTCACCAATGAGATGAGCTACTCACCGATCATCGCGGTTTACCCTAGTATTTCGTAGAGACAGGAAAGACGTCGATAAATTCATTAAAATCTTAGGCAAGTGGTTTTTCTCTTTGGCACATCGGGCTTTCTCAATCCTCAATCGACTGTAAATATCAGCGCGCGTGTTTTCTCACGGTTGAAAAAATTTTCGAGAACCTTTATCGGAACGAAGTTGCTAGAGATTTTTCGTTTGCAAAAGTGCTCGGTTCGGGGCTAATGGACATAACACAATCGGTCTGATTTGTCTGACACGAAGGTATTATGGATTAGGGTGGCTTTTCATTTTCGATACGAACCACCAATGGGAGACGATAGAGTGGAATTTTTTGCAAGAAAGGTCGAGAAAGATTAAACACCCTTTAACATATTTAATTAAAAACTACGTACCTGGAAGAAAAGAGAGAGGGAACTAGGATGAAAAATTAATGATAAATTTTATACACCGAGCGAGATATTACGATGTGGTAGTGAACCCGAACGCGTTTTACGATATCGAAATTTTCCATTGGGCAGGAAAAACAAAGGCGACGATACGGTATTTCCTTCTTCGAGAATGATCGATGTCGGGTGTATAATTTGGTAAAATTGTTTACATTATGTTCATTTGCATGCAAATCGTTTAACGTTTTGGTTATGAGATAGTGCAAAATGAAAGGCGTCTTTGAATTAAGCCGTTAAGCTTACATACGTCAGGAATTTAGGCGTATTTTACAATTATGTTATTAATTGTACGCGATGATCCGTTGCAATATTGCGTTAAATCCATGTAAATGTGGAGGTTGTTTGTTTAGAATTTTTCAAGTTGGTGGAATTTTTGGGTTTTTTATTGGCTAGAAAATTATTTGTTGTGTAAAATAATTTATTCATTGCGAATGTGAGGAATAATCATTTTCATTTTTCATTATTAATTTTATCTCTTGAAATAAAAAATATTATATTAATGTTGAGTGCACATGCTTAGTTGAAGATTTTTATTTTACTCTTATACAGGGTAGCATGTTTCTTATTTACAGATGAAATTTTTTTCAACTTTTCAGCTATGCTTCCCCTTAAAAGTATTCTTTTGGACTCCAAAAAAATTCCCAAAAAATTTGTGCAACTTGAACTAAAAATTTTCAGAAATTTGAAATTCCCCTCCCCAAAAAAATTAATTTATTAAAAAACTTTTTCTCTGTTTTTCTTTAAATTTCATATTTGTCAAAAAACTATTTTCAAAAATTATTTACACTATTATTGTAAATTATAACTTGACTTCAAGAATGCCGTTTTCAAAGATGATTGAAAAAAGAAAAACTATAATCTGATTTAACTTTTTGATATTTAACGTATTTTTGTAGAAATTTTCTGAGAGTTTTCTAGCACGATTTATCATTATGACCGAATGTCCACTTCACCATTGAAATAAAATTATAATAAATAATTTTTAAAAATAGTTTTTTGACATTTTCGCTTTATTAAATTCGTAATCTTCATACTTCGTGAAGGATGAAAGCTATATTTTTCCAAATCAGAAGGTTATACATTTTTATCAATTTTAGCACGTATTTCAATGGAAATTTACACACTAATTTTATACATCATAAGTTCATAACCATCATGGGTTCTCAAATTGAACGCATATTACATTTATGTCAACAGTTATATCGTAAGGAATGCAAAAAATCATTCGATAAAGGCATGGCCAAGTAAAGCGTTGAAATTAAAGCCTCAAGTATACTAGGATAAATTATCAATTTCTCAGTTAATTTTAAAAATACGTAGTAAATAACGCTTTTTAAAATAAATTAAAAAAAAATTTGAACCCATTTGGAGGAAAATTTTTCAATCGATTTTTTTCGCTGAATTTCCAATAAAAACGATAGCTATTACAGTCTACCTGTTGCGGGAGAGGGGGTCGGGGGAGGGTGGAGTCTTCAAATCTTACGTTTCAAACCATTTGTAATTACCTGACTAATGTCCAACTTTTAGGTATATTATTTTTTTTCGACCACGCGTAGCACCGGCGGGTATTCATGAAATTCGCTCAAAATTTGGTGAGAGGCTTTTGTTGAAAATGCAAAGAAAGTACTTGTTTGTTTTTTTTGACAAACTTAAAAATGGCGGATCATTGAAATTTTGAGGTGGTGCTGGAGAAAGAGCAAATAGCTCAAAATTTTTGTTTTTGATTTCATATAAAAGAGTAAGTTACGGACACCAATATATCCAAATTTCAGCTTCACAAGTGTATTTTGAGAGGAGTTAGAGCGAACACGGCTTTTTGAGGAAGTTTTAACAAATGATTTCTCGAATCTTACATTTCTCAATACCTAATGAATTTAGAAAAATCAAATTTTGTGTGCGGAATTAACTGGTAACCAAAATATAACCTCTTGAATTCGGGTCAAACTGGATCCAAAATGGCGGTTTATCATAATTTGAGTAGAGCTTGAAGAGCCTCAAATTAGTCATAATGTAATTAATATCAAATCATACAATTATTGGGGATAAGAAGTATACTATATGCTCAATTCACCTTCACAGATGATATTGGAGGGGAGAAGGAGGGTTTATTAGCCTCAAAATGTAGTGGGAGTACATGCAAGGTCGAAAATTTTTTTGTAGTTTCAAATGATGAAATGAGTCCCAGTGAATAACTTATTTTGATTTTAGCTTTCAAATTGAATTTGGAGGGGAGTTAGAGCAAAAAATGGCTTTTGGAGGGGGAATTGCTTTAGGGAATTTCATGAATCTTTCATTATGTCTTCACCAAATCGGCCCAAAAAATGTCAAAATTTATGTGTAAAGTTAGTTGATGACCAGAATATGACCACGAAGGGGGTAGCAATGTTATTTGCAAAGTTAAACAAGCCCGAATTAAAAACTCAACTCCACTAATGCGGCCTGGTAGTTTACGTTTTTTTTCTACATTGCAGCTACATAGTTATTCTTTTTTTTTTTTGCGGGATTTCTTTACCGTACGCAGCACTACCTGCCTGGAAAGTACTTATCGTATTATTTCCAGACAGTGTTGCCAGATGGGTTTTTCAAGAAATCCCTACTTTTGATAAATTTCCCATTTTTTCTCCTAAAAAAAATCCCCAAAATCCCCAAGACAGCAAAAAACGTATTTCAGGGCCCAACCACCTTTTTTACTTATCTTCCTCATTTCATTGGAAATAACTAAAAAATCCTTAAAATCCACAAGCTTTTAAAAATGTAGAATTATTAATGAGATGAAGATAAAACAAGCTAGACTTTTTTTTTGTAGTTATTACTTATTCTTCTGCTCAGTATAAAATTTAATGCAGGTGAAAATGCTACAAGGTGGAATAAATACCTAAATGTAGCTGTTGGAAAAAATCGAGAATGTATCATTCTATTGTAGATTCATATTTGAATATTTTGAATGGCCAGATTCAAAAATTGATTCTGATTGAATTTACAACGATGTAATTTTTTTATAGTTTTTAAATTATTTAAAATTATGTAAATTAGCTTTATTTCAATTTGCAAAGTACAAAATGAAAAAAAAAAAATTAAAAACTTGAATCTAGGAACAAATCTTTAAAAAATTGGAAAAAGTGATAAATCCCTAAAAAATATTCTCTACACACTTTTGCCAAAGTCAAAAATACCTAGATCTAGGGAGAAATCTCTAAGTCTGGCAGCACTGCTTCCAGACAGACAGGGACACCTTAGCAATTGGCCTACATCTCCCCCGGGTTTCCCGAAAGCGAGTGTACGGCCCCACCATATCAGAAGTTCAGCCATCGCTTCCTCCTTTCCTATAGTTATCTTAAACTGAGGTGTAATGAGATATAATTACATACCCAAATTTAATGAACCTAAATAAATATCTTCGGTGAACTAAAGGATAAGCTCGCTATTACTTTCAAGTTTTAATTATGTAAGACAGTAATGCACGAATAAACGTAAATATTGTACACATATACTGGGCAATATATATAAAATTTGTAATTTCATAGATTAAAGTTTTTTCACCCCTGGTTCCCTAATAAAGGATAAAAATGCATTGGTATACCTATATTTCGATATATTTTACGCGTTACCGTACCCTACTCTTTTTTCGGTTCGTTAATGAGTTGCGTGAAAAAAAAAACATTTTATATTCATTACAGCTTCGTAATACCTGTTTAATTGAAAATTTTTTATCGTCGTTGGTGTTCGTAGCGAGCCGAATGTTTTGGAAAATGGGATGAAAAAAATGGTAATTTTATTCGGCGTCCCGTAGTCGGCCCCTATGGCTGGGTGTAAACGAACCTCATAGGTAAATGATATTTTTTTAGATTTACGAGGTAAAAGCGTTGAATGTATTAGCGATGAAACGAGCTAACTACGATCATGTACAGGAACGTGTGTAGCGAATTAGAAAACTTTCGACTGGTGCTTTTTTTCCAGAACCTAAATGTACTTGATACTGCGAATTGATTGACGGTTGTTTGAAGAATTCGTAACAACTTCGCGAATAATTCCAAGATGGGATTTCGAGAAGGGTTGTGCGTACGAGAAATGTGATTGATGAAAAACGTGTAAAGAATGGTCAACGTGAAGGGATAAATTAACAATTCACTTTGTTGAACTTTTGAGACGAGGTGTTGAAGAGGATGAATTTTATTAGCCTATCTTAAAGTCGAACTGATTCAACGATAATTCGAATACTCGTTATCGAAGACGACCGAGTTTATTAAACTCGACGTAATTCGCCATTCGACGCGTGTCTAATTGACTATATGGCAACGTGATTTCAAATGCTATCCGAATAAGATAAAGATTCCGGCGTTACAGGCCATTTACGAGCATATTCGGCAGCCAAGATTATAGCTTGCGGAGGCGAGGTTGAGGCGTTGTAGAGGAAGAATTTAACACTTCGATAAACGCGTATCGTTGTATGTGCAACCATAATGGCGGCTTCGGGCTGCTATTGTAGTTACATAAGCAAATGGAAAGTATTTGGAGAATTTACGATCTCGACGGTTCGAGTATACGACTTTTATCGGTACCGTATCGCGACTTTTTAAAAACGGCCGATAACGTCGCCTTCGATAGAGATTCCCTTTCCGGTATCGGTATTTAATTTGGGGCGAGATTAGCGCGTTTATTTTCAAAGCCATTTAGTCAACGAACTTAATTTAGATTTTATTATTTTGATTGCAGATTCGTTTTCACCATCGTGAGCTATTTAATTGGTGTTTTCATCTTCGCAACCATAGTCGGTAAGTTGTATTGGGGCAAAAATTTTAATTTACTTTCGAACGCAAATCCGTACTGGTGCTCGGTGTAGCGTTACAATAGGTGGATATTATAGGCGAGCAGTATCACCTTTGCCGAAACCACGAAAGCGGAAAATTTTCTAAAAGGATCTCTTACCTTTTCCTTATCTGAGCCAGCGCGAAAAGCGAAAGTGTTCCTAAATACGTGTAGAGATAAGTTCCTATTCCCTTTTGGGTAGGACGCGTGATATTAAACTGAAGATTTGCGTTAAGGGCTTTTTCTGGAATAAATTTCGGTTTTTTTTAGAAAACGAAAAATTCTCATCGCCGAAGGCAATAAGTAGACGAGCGAGTAACGGAATAATTTTCATTTGGTATTTTCAGGTCAAGTTGGAAATGTGATAACCAACAGGAACGCTAATCGTTTGGAATTCGAGAGATTACTAGACGGCGCGAAAACCTACATGAGGCATCATAAAGTTCCCAGCGGCATGAAAAGAAGGGTTTTACGATGGTACGATTATTCATGGTCAAGGTTTGTATTAGCGGATTGTAAAATTTCATTTATTATATTTCTTTTTTCGAGCTTAAGCTATTATGAATAAAAGTGTAGAGGCTGGTATGGTGAGTTGAAAAAAAAATTGTCGTCGAATAGACATTAAAATGGTTGTATTTGATAAAGAAAAGCAGATCTCATGGTTCAAAGACTGTCTGCTCATTATTCAAAAGTTTAAAAAAATGTCTAAAATTTTTATTCAAAGAGAATTTTCCATTTTGTATGGAGTATTATGGCGAAAAAGAACGTTCATCTTATAATTTCAGCTTATGGTATTATATAGAGATGTAGAAAAGTTGGCTTTCCTTTTTATTATTTTTTTCTTCGAATTTAAAAATAATTATTTCAGTTCTCCTTTTAATGTTTTTTCGTGGCGAAAATTGATTCGAAAAAATTCTTTGAAAGAGTTATTGGAGTGATTAAATAATTTTTTATTGCAGATGTAAATAGGATGTCGCTTATAAAATTTTATTCGACTGCTTTATTATAGTGCTGTCCATCTACGAAACTAGATTCTTATGTTTACACACAAAAAATACTTTGTATCTTTTTTATTATTATTATTTTATAAAAATAATGAAATTTTTAATTATAGTTTTACCGTCAAGTTTTTAAATCGTTCAAGAGATTTTGTTGTAATATTTTTAGGCTTTAGGTTTGTTCTTTTTCGTGTTTTAGTATTGCTTGTTTTCGACCAATCTTCAAATTCAAATAAAATGTACAATTATTATCTCGAATGTTCCAATAAATTCTATACTGAAAAAATTATGTTGTACTTGTAAAGTTTAGGTTTTTCAAGAAATATTTAGTATTATTCATTGAAAGGCTGTATCGTTTGCAGGGCCGGATTTAGGGCAGGGGCCCAAGGGCATGGGCCCTATTTTTAAAAATAATGAAATTTTTAATTATAGTTTTACCGTCAAGTTTTTAAATCGTTCAAGAGATTTTGTTGTAATATTTTTAGGCTTTAGGTTTGTTCTTTTCGTGTTTTAGTATTGCTTGTTTTCGACCAATCTTCAAATTCAAATAAAATGTACAATTATTATCTCGAATGTTCCAATAAATTCTATACTGAAAAAATTATGTTGTACTTGTAAAGTTTAGGTTTTTCAAGAAATATTTAGTATTATTCATTGAAAGGCTGTATCATGGGCCCCGGGCCCCCACTAATTTGGGGCCCCCATAATCAAAAAATCATAAAAGTATCCCTTAAAATGACAGGTAAAAAAGTTTTTAACCAAGAGGTACGTTACAATGATTTTTAGGTCTGTATATCATAGAGGAGGGTGGCTTCCAACCCACTGCAAAAAATGTTCAAATAAGGGCCCCCACATTTACTGGGCCCCGGGGTCCACGAAACCTAAATCCGGCCCTGATCGTTTGTCTGCCTGCCACGTTGGCACATCGTGCTTTATAATTATGTTCGTGCTCCCTTAAATGAATACAAATTTCATTAATGTTTTAATTATTTTTCAAAAGATTTTATAATTTTATTTTATTTTTTTTTTTTATTATTAATTTTAATTTATCTTTGATTAATAATTTAAATAGGTATTTTTCCTTATGATTCAAATTGGCTTGCTTATTAAAAAGTGCACATTTTTTGCGTTTATAGAGAAAGCGTTGCCACATCTCCTCAAATTAATCGGCTATTTTATGAAATGGAATTGTGATTCGCATCAGAGCGCTTATCACTCGTTTTAATAAAGTAATCATAGTAACTGATCTGATTTCTGATTGGTCATACGTCACACACGTAACAACCAATCATAAGACTAGAATGTGATAAAATCTAAGTAATTTCATTTTCACCTTCCTAAATAACATCGTTCTGTTTTTAGTGAACGACTAAAATTCGTTTGTGATTTGAATTATCTACTGATTCATGTATCATGTTCTTATTTTACGAGTAAGTCGAGGTAATTTCATTACTTCCGAACTTACTGATTGGTTGTTATACGCGTGACGCACGACCAATCAGATAGCGGGCCAGTTACTATAACTACTCTACAGAGTGTTCCAGGAGTGGTCAGATAATTTATAACCATCTTCGGGCGCAACATTTATTTATTCCATAAACTGTTGTACAATGTTATTTGCCAAGCCTACAATCGAAAGAGCATAATTTCATTTGATTCACTTCATCTCATGCCAGCGCCTGCAATTTTCACGATAGGCTATATATGTACATAACATTTTTTACTCGCTTCATCACATGCTAATGACAAAGTTTGACTGGCCACTCTCAGAACACCGTGTATAGTGTATAATTATTTATTAGCTAAAAAACAAAACAATTTCGCACTTCCTCGAATAATTACATTTCTTTTAACCAAAAATAAAAAATGTCTACCACACTCTTATCTCCGTAATTATTAGTGATGAATACGCCAACAAAATGCTTATCCGGATGATCTAGTTTCAGGGACTGCACTATAATGTGAAAGAACCGTTTATTTGACCTTCATAGGCTAAAGGCTAATGAAAATCATGATTGGGTCTGAAGCAGAAATGATTTTTGGAATCTGTGCGTAGGATATTTTTTATTATTTTTTTTTTTTTTTTTTTGGAAGAAAAAAAAATCTGTGTAAAATAATTATTTAAAAGCCTCTGGCCTTTGTAGCAGTGCATGGCACGTAAATGAAGATTAAGATTAAAAAAAAAAATTATAACGTTTTCTTCAATTTTGAACTTTTTTATTTTTTCCACGAATGAATAAATCTTTCATTTTTTATAAATTTTCTCTGTGAATTTTACCCTTTTTTGTTAATTTTAATTTTTTAAGATTTTTTACAATTTTTATTTTAGATATTTTTTATTTTCAGAAGTTTTTTTTTATTTTTGGACATCTGTTCAATTATTCAAAATTTCGAAATTATGTATTTAACTCATTTTTAATAATTTCTTGATTTTTTTAACTTTGAAGTTAATTATACAACTCGACAAATTTCAGGTCATGTCTTATTGTTAAAAGTTCCTTATATGATGTGATAGAGGAGTGCTAAAAAACCATGGCTCCATACTCGTTTCTGGAGTAAGGAGGAGCGAGGGGCAAAGTTTTGGTCGATCTGTAGTTTTTCAAATAATGAAAAAAATACTTCTATTACTTGGATAGAGATGGCGTCTAAAAAACTGAATTCAGAATCTCAAAAACTGTGTAGTGAAAAATATTAAAATTTTTCTTACCATTAACATCGGATTTATGAGCATTTAAGTCCTAATTTATCCGTTTCTTATCAAAAAATCAAGAAGGTCGATAAAAACGTATCAGTGACTACGCTATTGAGTAGAGCATAAAATAATGTATCGATAGCCATAGGATCTAATACATATTCATGATGTGAGGAGGAACTAGAATTTTCAAAATTTGAAAAATATGTATTTTTCACATTTTCTTTTTTTTGAATACCGAAAAAATTTTAATTTTAATTTCTTGAATTGGAAAGACAAATTTTGTTGAATAAAGCATGTATATTTAGAGGGATGTTAGGCAAAAAAAAGACTTAAGAAGCTTTTAAGATAAAGAATCATGTAATTTCTAGAATCTTCTTTATCTCCTCACCAAATCGATCTAAAAAACTCAAATATTGTATGTAGGGTTAATTAAGAACCAAAATATGATTCATTAAATTTGGGTCAAAATGAATCCAAAATGGCGGATGGCCAAAATTTGAGAAAGGCTTGAGGAACGTTAAATGGCTCAGATTTGATAATGTAGACTTATATAATTACTAGTTTTGAGAAGTATGCTGTATGCCAGTTCCACCTTCGAACGTAATTTTGGAGGGGTGAAGGGTGTTGTCTTAAAAATATGCAGGGTGTGAATGAAGGATCAACAATTTTTGAATATCATGTTATACGATAAAGTGAGCTCTAGTGACTAACACATTCAAATTTCAATTTCCCTTGTGAATTTGGAGAGAAGTTGAAGCAACAAAAAAAAGAACTTGTGGAGAGGAAACGAAGTCCCGAAATTTCATCAATCGTCATTATCTTTTGACCAAATATAAATGGAAAGCTGTAACTAGGTAGGTGGGATTCGTGAAGGACTAACATATGATTTCTTGAATTGGATCAGAATGGACCATTATCAAAATTTAAGCGAGACTTAGGGGCGTCAAGTATCTGAAATTTCATAAATCTAAGTTGAGTTCTTGGATTTGTGCGGACAAGGAGTTCTGTACATATATCCTAAATTCAACTTCTGAGATGCTTTTGGAAAGGATGTGACCTGTGGGCATGTAGAGTTGAAAACATTGTCTACAAATTTGTGGCATGGCTGCTTACTTTTTTTTTAAATTACCTTTAATTTAAGAACCCAAAGATCACTCATGAGTGCAAAAAAAATTAAAATTTTTAAAAACGATAGGCCCTTTGAAACTTGTTAATATTTTATTTTTTGCGCAGAAATTTTTTAAGGGCTCATTTAATAGCAAAAATGCCTTTTCGCGTGCTTAAAAAAAAATCTAGGATATTTTTTCATAAGAGTAACGTACAAGATGTAGGATTAATCGTAAAAAACTGAAAATAAGAACTTTCTTTTTTATTTTCATAACTTTCTTCTTCCGTTTAAACGAGTTGAAAATAACGAATAGCAAATACTCTCGTATGCCTTTTGAACTTACGATATACCGAAGAGTACACGAATGTGATATTTGTTGTTTATTCTATTTCCGAAGTTGATTTCAGTGGGCGAAAAATTCTAATGAAAGTAACGCACGAGAATAAATAAATACACGGGAAATGCGACGAGACATTAAGAAAAGTTTAAAGGAAATTCCCCTTCGCGACAAAAAATAAGGCAATTTAGTACTTACAAAGGTCGGCGTTGTTGAATGCATAAGTGTCGTTAAATAGGTTCTAATCACGTTAACGTAATCGCTTTCAATGGAAGTTTTATTTTTGTACACTTCTCGCCTTCTTTTAATAGGCAATAGAGAAATTCGATACGTCTTACTTTAACGATAACATTTTGAAAATTACGTTTTTATTTGCCGAACGGCGGACGCGCATTCGTGTCACGTATCGGCTTATTGAAATGCTTTAAATTTCTAGAGTTTTTTAAATGCGTCATATCGATTGGTAGGTACGTGTTATGGTCGGGTATGCTTGAAATATGATATAAGAAGCGCAATTTAAACGTTTGTAAGTCAAAGAAAGGGTTGCGAAAGGAAAACTCGTTCTGGTATTCGCGTCGAGGACAAAGGAAAAACCAGCCTGGAAAAATTATATTAAAATGTTACACTCGGTAATGAAACGTGGCACGCCGGCTAAATATAGACTATTGTATAGTTATATGGTAAATATGCGATTTATTATATACACCAAATGTATATAATTATGCGTTAAAGTGGTTCGAATTTTGTTTTTTTTTTTTTCAAGTGAAGAAGACGGAATCACAATAGTTGCTAAATGACCTCAAAAAATTGTCATAAAAATTTCAGCCACCTAACTCAATTTTTGCATCCAATCAATATGAAGTCAAAGTTATAAAAATTTTCCCAAAAAAAAAAAACTAATTTTTCTGCAATTGAAAATTTTTTATGCTCCAAAGTCATTTTTGTGGTCCAAAACCTAAAAAAAAATTTAGGCGACAATTTAAAAAAAGTTTAGCATATTGAACAGGTTTTAAATTTTTTTTAAGCACTAATTCTGGTTATTTTTAAAATGAACAGAAAGTGGGTAATTTATTCGTCGTGTGCACAGTACAGGTTCAATTTATTCTGTTTCGGGCTCGAGAGGAAAAATATGCTTGATTTTTACCTCACAAAACTTTCATTCTTAATTCGAAATAACTTCGTATAAACGTTTTATCTTCGAAAAGTTCAGATTTTGGAATCCCTATGGAACAAAATTCGAGCACATTTTGCCTCTTCTGTCCAAAAAGCCTAAATTTAGCCTATACTGTGCTCACGACAAATAAATTACTCATTTGATGTTCATTTTTGAAAGTAACCGAAGTAAATTATTACTTTTTGAAAAGAATTAAAAAAAATGTTCAGACCTCCTACATTTTCGAAAAATTTGAAACTAAAATTTTTTTCAGTATTTGGACGACAAAATAATCGAATTCATATTAAAAAGAAATTGAGCTTTTTCTAAAATTAAAAATAAGTTCAGTCAGGAAAAAAATCTAGATAAATTAATAATTAAAAATAAATAGAAATTATTAAATAAAAAAATGAAAAAAAAAATAAAATTATTAATTTCGCTATTCATTAGGGTATAGGAGTTGGTTTTTAAATCATAGGCACCTACATATGTATATATTTGTACTTTTTACCAATAAACTCTAATTAGATATTTTATACGCAACAATTTATCGCAAAAAAATAATCCAGAATGGCGACTGATTAAAATTTGAGGAAGACTTGTGAAGCCCCAAATAGCTTAGGTTTTATAAATACAAGCTTATACTTATTACGATTACCGGGGACAAAAAATACAATACATACACACGTGGGACTACGCATAACCTTCCACTATGTTGTATGGACTGCTAATGGCCGTATAGAAACGAACACCAAAGTGAAGCAGACAATTTCAACATCAATAGATGCGTTCGCGCATGCGTAGTGGAAAACGCATCGAAACTTTCAATGATACGAATGTTAAATCAACATGAACAAATGTTTTAATTTCATTAATATTACTTAATAATTGAAATTACATTAATGAGAACATATTAATAATTATTACAGTGAATTATGTCCATACTGTAATAAAATGATAGCACAAAATAATAGACAATTACTTACTTAAAATTAAGATAAATTGCAATCACCCGTTTTACGCAGACAACCTAGGTGACCACTTGTTTGCATTCTTCTTTTCATAATATTATTTTAAAATTAATAATTGAAATCGAAATACTTCAAAGTATCACGGCATTTAATCATAATGAATATGAATACAATTTATGTCGAAAAGTGCGGCAAATCTTCTAAATCAACAGTGTTCTAAGTTGATAAGGAAACTGAAACTGCGCATGCGTCAACACATCTACCTGATTTTGTTGTTGGATTTATTTTCTACCATTTAAATGAACAGTTCATAGTATAATTATGGTCGAAGCGCATGACTGACTCAAATAATAGACCGAACAACACAAGTTGGCAACACCGATATCAGCTGATGTATGGTAGGCCCATGTGCATCCATGAAAGACTCTTTGTAATGGAAACACAAATAATACAAATGTAAACATACGCACGTGAGCCCACCATTTTGTGTTTATTACGATGTTGCCAATAGTTCAATTATTCGGCTTGTTATTCGAGTCGGTCATGGACTACATCAGGTGCATTTCCCCGGCACCCCCACTCCGGAATTTAAAAATGAAACTTAGTGCATTCGTTTGTGCTACGTTTGTGCTGGTTTGTGCCGCAAACCCCGTCGTTTGTGCTACTCTCCTTCCCGAGGTATACCCAAAACAATTTGGGGGTGCTGGGGAAACGTCCGCACCCCCACCTCCGCTGATGGGGTTCAAACAGGTCGCAATCGTTTGTGCTACGTTTGTGCTGGTTTGTGCCGCAAACCCCGTCGTTTGTGCTACTCTCCTTCTCGAGGTATACCCAAAACAATTTGGGGGTGCTGGGGAAACGTCCGCACCCCCACCTCCGCCAACGGGGTTGAAACTGGGCGCAATCGTTTGTGCTACGTTTGTGCTGGTTTGTGCCGCAAACCCCGTCGTTTGTGCTACTCTCCTTCCTGAGATATTCAAAAAACAAGTTGGGGGTGCTGGGGAAATGAAAATTGAAAATGTGTATAAAAGGGTTGAAAATAATTCGATTGATTTGAATTTGATGGCAATCGTTTGTGCTACGTTTGTGCTATCGGATGCACTAATTTTTGTCTCTCTCCCCCTCCCCTTTCCCCTTTCCCCTATTTCGGGTTAAGCACATAGGGAAATAACTCAAATACATATGTTAGGAAATGTTTTATTACCGAATACAATAGGAAAGACCATCGTAAACAAATTATCACCCATCCTCTATACCCCAACCCCCCTCGAAGTAGATCACAGCTCCCCAAAATCGGTTTCTTCAATATATCTTGATATAGTTGAATTTTAGGACTAAAATTGTTGAATTGTATTTTGTTCTACACTAAATTTCTTGTACGGCGATGTACTGAATACATTTACACCATGAATAAGAGGAGAGTAGTATAGCATTTCAAGCATAGAAGGTTTAGAGTGGTACTAAATTACACCAAAGTCCAAATGCATACATGTACCGACGCATAAAACACCAAAAAAATCATACAATATCCCCAATTGATTCTGGTACCCCCGAGAGCGAGCATTCCTGATGTTTAAAATAAGAGGAGGTTGGTAAGACTGGTATGTACTTATTATCGCATTAGAGATGTGCACTAGGGTGGAGTGAAAAAAAATGTTCTTCAATTTTGATCAAATTTCGGGAGGTGGTTTACTTTGAGTTGAAAGTCCCCATACAAAATTTCAGAACCCATGGATCATTTGGGGGGAGATAGGGGTCCTCAAAGCAGGGTCATTTTAAAAAAAAAAAGTGATTTTTCGCTTCTGTAGCCTCCGGGTCAATACATAACCATAACCACACAGGGCTGGAAGGGTGCAATTTGAGTATTTACTTCTCTCTAGCGCATCGGCAGATCGATTGGAGGCCATCTTGATCGCCCTACCTAGGGGTTGATTAGTTGCAGATTGACGATTTAAATTGCACCTTTCTAGCCCTGTGTGGTTATGGTTATGTATCGATCCGGAGACTATAGACACGAAAAAACACGATTTTTTGGAATGCAGATTGACGATTTTTACATATAAATTTCTCAAAGATTGAAAATAGAAATTCCTTATGTTAAGATCTCAATTTCTTTGCAATGACTGTGTTGCAGATTGACTTCCGTAAGAATTTCCCCAACATTTGTTTTTTTTTTTTGTAAAATTTTTGCCGTATTGATAGAGATAATGTATGAATACGT
Source organism: Phenacoccus solenopsis (assembly GCA_009761765.1). Lineage (NCBI taxonomy): Eukaryota > Metazoa > Arthropoda > Insecta > Hemiptera > Pseudococcidae > Phenacoccus > Phenacoccus solenopsis. The sequence continues at coordinate 15,145,647 of CM019753.1, forward strand.
CTGTTATAATGAAAGTAACGTGAAATGAAAATTTCACAATGCAGTGTTGCCAATTCTGTACAGTCAGAATTGCCAATGTTTGGATTTATGCCAAAAATTGTTCTACAATGCTCCAAACAAATTTGAAATTCATCTTTTCTCGCTTCCTATTCCATGAAATGACTGAATCAATTACCTCACAATTTCTCTGCACCAGCGTATGTTTGTACAACTGCCCCCTCAGAAAGTTAAAAAATTTTGAACGTGTACATCGCCAAACTATGTATAGTATGGGTGATGTGAAAAAAAAGATCTTCAAAATTGGAAAGAAATTGAGATCTTAACATAAGGAATTTCTATTTTCAATCTTTGAGAAATTTATATGTAAAAATCGTCAATCTGCATTCCAAAAAATCGTGTTTTTTCGTGTCTATAGTCTCCGGATCGATACATAACCATAACCACACAGGGCTAGAAAGGTGCAATTTAAATCGTCAATCTGCAACTAATCAACCCCTAGGTAGGGCGATCAAGATGGCCTCCAATCGATCTGCCGATGCGCTAGAGAGAAGTAAATACTCAAATTGCACCCTTCCAGCCCTGTGTGGTTATGGTTATGTATTGACCCGGAGGCTACAGAAGCGAAAAATCACTTTTTTTTAAATGACCCTGCTTTGAGGACCCCTATCTCCCCCCAAATGATCCATGGGTTCTGAAATTTTGTATGGGGACTTTCAACTCAAAGTAAACCACCTCCCGAAATTTGATCAAAATTGAAGAACATTTTTTTTCACTCCACCCTAGTGCACATCTCTAATGCGATAATAAGTACATACCAGTCTTACCAACCTCCTCTTATTTTAAACATCAGGAATGTTCGCTCTCGGGGGTACCAGAATCAATTGGGGATATTGTATGATTTTTTTGGTGTTTTATGCGTCGGTACATGTATGCATTTGGACTTTGGTGTAATTTAGTACCACTCTAAACCTTCTATGCTTGAAATGCTATACTACTCTCCTCTTATTCATGGTGTAAATGTATTCAGTACATCGCCGTACAAGAAATTTAGTGTAGAACAAAATACAATTCAACAATTTTAGTCCTAAAATTCAACTCTATCAAGATATATTGAAGAAACCGATTTTGGGGAGCTGTGATCTACTTCGAGGGGGTTTGGGTATAGAGGATGGGTGATAATTTGTTTACGATGGTCTTTCCTATTGTATTCGGTAATAAAACATTTCCTAACATATGTATTTGAGTTATTTCCCTATGTGCTTAACCCGAAATAGGGAAAAGGGGAAAGGGGAGGGGGAGAGAGACAAAAATTAGTGCATCCGATAGCACAAACGTAGCACAAACGATTGCCATCAAATTCAAATCAATCGAATTATTTTCAACCCTTTTATACACATTTTCAATTTTCATTTCCCCAGCACCCCCAACTTGTTTTTTGAATATCTCAGGAAGGAGAGTAGCACAAACGACGGGGTTTGCGGCACAAACCAGCACAAACGTAGCACAAACGATTGCGCCCAGTTTCAACCCCGTTGGCGGAGGTGGGGGTGCGGACGTTTCCCCAGCACCCCCAAATTGTTTTGGGTATACCTCGAGAAGGAGAGTAGCACAAACGACGGGGTTTGCGGCACAAACCAGCACAAACGTAGCACAAACGATTGCGACCTGTTTGAACCCCATCAGCGGAGGTGGGGGTGCGGACGTTTCCCCAGCACCCCCAAATTGTTTTGGGTATACCTCGGGAAGGAGAGTAGCACAAACGACGGGGTTTGCGGCACAAACCAGCACAAACGTAGCACAAACGAATGCACTAAGTTTCATTTTTAAATTCCGGAGTGGGGGTGCCGGGGAAATGCACCTGACTACATCAACGTCTGCTAATTACAATGTTGCCACATTAACATATGTTGACTAGTAGCAACACCTCCTATGAGGTGTTGCTAGTAGTCGGAGTTGGCCTTTGACTATACAGTATATGGACCACTCGAGCTCCAGTTAGCGCTACGTTATGAAACTCAGCCAATATAAATGAAGGTCACAATTCCAAAAATGAGTCTGCGCATGCATGAATTGATGTTCCTTACCTAAAACGCTTCCCGCTTTCGTCCCGCTTTACCCTGCCATCCTAGCGTACGGAGAAACACGACGTTTCGAATGACGCAATTAAAATGCGCAGACGGGTTTTTGAAAATGCGACCTCCATTTAGTTGCGTTACATTGACTGACTACGTTTCTACAGTTCGAGCGGTCCATATACTATATTGTCAAAGGAGTTGGCTATGATTAGGTTCACTTGATTCATTTTAGAGTTAACAACTTTGACTGTATACTATAAATATACCGATCTAGGGGATGAAAAATACAATCACAGAATGGTTGGACATTAATTTTCAATTTTTCAAGCCTCGCTTCTGCGCATGCGTCAATTGATGAAATATTGTGTGTGTTTTTAAAATGGATAATTGACAAGCACAAATGTTTACTGTTTACATCCGTGTAAACAAGTAGCGAAATAATCCTGATAACAAGACTTCGCGCATGCGCAGAATTGCGCGTCAGAATTTTGTGTTCAACCCTTTGACTATATACCCCTGGATCGCTCGAACTCATTGTTTCGAATAGTACAAATTCCTGTCGATATCAAGTGAACGCTCTCAGACCAAAATGCGTCTATGCATGCGCGAGTTCAAAGTTTCCAATATTATTTCGAGTTTTGAGTATAACAAGTTCAATTGGTATCAGCTGTTCCTGTTGTTATCTTTAACTCGCGCATGCTCAGACGCGTTTTGGCCTGAGAGTGTTCACTTGATATTGACAGAATTTTTCTTTACAGCTCGAGCGATCCAGGGGTATATAGTCAAAGGTTCAATAGCGATGTTCCTACATATAGTGTGGTCCATATAGTATAAAGTCAAAGCTTAACAATAAGTTTATACCTAGTATATCCGACTATCCATGGTGTAAAGAGTTAATTATCCGCAAGTCTGCACGTGACTCCATTAATGCAGTGTAACTGCTTACTTGCGATTTTTTTTAAACTTACTGTCGTTGTTACAGAGGTAGAATACAAGGCGGAGGCGATATAAACACAGCCTTAGGACTTCTTCCGGATAAACTGAAAACCGAGTTGGCATTGCACGTTAATCTGAGCGTTTTAAAAAAGGTAAATTTTTTATTAGCTTTATTTGATGGTTTTTTTTTGCGGGCCGCGGCTCATTTAATTTATAGCCTCGGTTAGAGGATGAAATCGAAGCCGGATACGCGTAATTTTTCATTAACGAAAATACCCGCTATCGACGCACCCTAATAACGAGCGGTAATGCGTTTAAAATTAAAAATTCGCCGATACGCGCGAATTTCGGTTAAGACGCGGCGGCGGTTTACGACCGTATTAAGAAGATTAGCGAGCGTACGAAAAGTCGAACCGAGTGTAATTAAAATTTAAAACCTAGAAACCTTTACAAATCGGCTTACACGGCTGTACTAATACCGTGATTTGTTTTTTAATTTTACCATAATGTGCGAACATTGTTTGACGAAAGGTCGCCCGTTAATTTCGTAAGCGGCTTTTAATGGCTCCGTTTGGCACGTGAAAGGGTTACGAGTTTAAATTGGTTTTTAATATAATGCGTCTCGTTTAGGTGACAATTTTTCAAGAATGTCAGCCGGAATTTTTACACGATTTGGTGTTGAAAATGAAAGCTTTTATATTCACGCCGGGAGATTTAATTTGTCGTAAAGGAGAAGTAGCCAGAGAGATGTTCATAATAGCGGACGGAATTTTAGAAGTTATCAGGTAAATTACGAATGTACCTTTTGCGAACCCGCCGTAACTAAGGACATGGCTTTTGTATGGTTTAGCGATTTTTTTTTATCACGAATGTTTTTTTCATCGATTTTTATTTTCGTTAGCGAAACTGGGCACGTACTGACGACAATGATGGCTGGCGATTTTTTTGGTGAAATTGGTATCTTGAATTTGGATGGTTTGAATAAGTAAGTAAAAGACGAAAATTATTTTCGACCGGATGACAAATGGAAAGAAATTTTTTATTTTTGTTCGGTCGTAGGAGAACAGCTGATGTACGGTCGGTCGGTTATTCCGAGTTATTCAGTTTGTCTAGGGAAGATGTGTTAGCCGCGATGAAAGATTATCCGGAAGCTCAGGAAATTTTACAAACGTTAGGGAGAAAAAGATTAATGGAAGCGAGAAACGTAACTAGAGGTAATGCTTGATTTTTGCGTATAAGCTTTTAGATGTTGTTGTTTTTTTATTCGGTATAGTTACCTTTTTTCATCAATTAACCGAGTGTATATAATTCGTATGAATGAGGAATGTGAATTAAGTATACCTATTCAGGAATAATTTATTATTCTCATTGTTGAAAATGAAAATATTTTGGAAGACACGTGAAAAAGTATTTCCATTGGATTAAAAAAATATAATCAGTTAGGCCGCATTACTGGAGCTGAGTTTTTAATTGGGTCTTGTCTGGGTGTGTAGATAATGTTGAAGTCTTCATAACCACAGGCCACACCCAGTATCGAGTCTAGAAAAAAAACCCGCGTATCTCTTCCTAAGCCACTAAAGAAATTGAATTTGAAATATGTTGTTTTCTTGACCACAACAATTACACGAGTCCATATTTTTTATCAAATTTTAGCGTTTTGAGCTTTCTCAAGCATCCCTAAAATTTTGATGATTTGATATTTTGGATCCATTTTGACCCAGATTTTTGACATCATATTCACAAATTTATGATTTTCGCACTCAGCGAGCAAGATCTTGTAAAGATCCTCGAAGAAGTCAAAAATTTATGAAATTAAAAAATGAAAAAATATTAAAATTTTTCCTGATTTAAAACTGTATACCTACCAGTATAATCACGTAAGTAAATAAGAAATACAGAAAAATTGAAAAGAAATTATACAAAACACTATTTTCTTTGTTTTTTTCTTCACAAAATTTTCATCAAGACATCAAAATTTGAATTATTCATAGCACTTCGGTTAGGTCATGTTATGATTATTCTTAATTTGGTTTTTAGTAGGGCCAAAGAGAGGGGGACAAAGAGAACATTTTGTCTCGGTCCCGAAATTATACACGGTGTCCCAGAGGTCTCTACAGAAAAAAAAAAGGAAAAAAGCTATTGAACGTTCATTATTGTTAATGAAAGTATTCAAAAACTCCTATAAATTGCTTTTTAAAAATCATAAAAAAAAAATCGGAGATCCGGACCCTCACCTCCTGCTAACATAGGGGCTCTATTCTCTACTGTTTGCCTTGCGCCTACTTTTCCTCTCTGTGGCTCTGGTTTTTAGTATTTTTAATTTTGAAAACAACGTCCCTCCAGTACATACAATTTCCTAAGCAACTATCTTAATGAAAAATATTTTCGATTAAATTTCGATATGAAAAAAAATGAAATTTCAATTTTGAGTAACTGATGTCAAGTTTTACCTTTCTGAATAAATTTAGTGAGGAGATAAGAATTCATGAAACTTCTTGTTGGGACTTCGTTCCCTCTAGAAGCCATTTTTTGCTTTATGTTAGTCATTGAGCTCGCTTCATCATATGAAATCATATTTGAAAATTTTCGAATTTTTGTTCACCTTCTCAACATTTCAAGGGTAATAAGCCCTTCTCCCCGGCTCTCTCTGCAATAATGTGTGAAGGTAAATTTGGAATATAGTGTACGTATTTTTTATTTGGTGTAATCATATAAGTCCATATTTTATCAAATTTGAATTATTTGGGACTATTGAAGCTGTCCTCAAATTCTAACATACACATCCAACACCACTACGAATGGGGAAAAAATTTATAATAGGTACCAAAAAGGTAGACATTTGTCATATGCTACAAAATACAAAAGATCTGTAGACCCTGCTACTCTCCTAACTTCTCCTTTTCAAATCAAGTAGGCTGTAATACCTATCGTTTCTAATTAAAATGATAAAATTGATATTTTTTCTCTCAACGCAGTCGAACACTGCCAAATAATAATTATGAATATTAAATTATTGTTTATTAATAAATGGATTTCGTTCTAGTCATTCGAATGAGGTAATTACGATTTTTAAAACAGCGCCCACATAATTTCGAGGGACTAATTAGGAAATTTATTTAAGTCTTCTTTAGCTGATAAGATCATTTTATTTTACCTAACTTATTTAGTTTTTGTTTTCTGAAAAACAAACTGGAATACCTAATAACATTATTTTGAAAAGTAATCAAAAGTGTCTGAAAAATTAATCGAAAAAATTCATGACTGATTTCAATTTTGAATCAGATAATTAAATTTTCCTGATATTACAAAGTTATTACCTACTCGAAATATTCTTCATTTTTGATTAATCCTGAAATATATATTTTCACAGCTGTAATAGAACACCGTAAACAAGCCGAGTTGAAATCGATGGTAGAAAATGCAGCAGCAGCGGCCGAGCATCGCGCCAAGAACAAAATAGTTGGCAGAATTTACAGCGACGTTAAAGGCTTGAAAAGCGTTTTACGTAAAAGTCGCAGAGGAACAAAGTAAGTATGGTCATACTCGTAGATAGAGGGTTTATCTTTGGTATTGTATATATTATACTGAGTGATCCAGCTTGATGATATCTTCATATCGCATTAAGGGCAACTCAAACGACAATCATGTATTATAGGTTGCCTACCTTGGTTGCTGAATAACCTAAAATGTGAAAGTTTAAAAAATATTTTTTCTACTTTGGTAATACTTTCATTTCATCGTCCAAGAAGGATAAAATTGGGCCGTTTTCACCAAAATGTAGAGTACACAACGTAGTATTACTGACAACAGATTTATTATGTGAAGGGAATAGGTGAAGAGAGATAAAGAGAAAATTGCAAAAATGATAGCGAAAAAATAGCAATTTCTTACTAGATTTCTTGAAATTTTTTCGACAAAACTGTAACCAAAACCAAAAATTGAAGCAATATATTTAAAAACCACAACCAAAATATGAGCACTATCTAATTAAAACCAAAACTCGACGTAAATCGCTGAATTGAAAACCAAAACTGAACCACTATAATTTTGGCTTAACATACCTGATGTTAATTTATATTTTTTTGTTTTGTTTTTTATGTAACAGATTTTGAAATTAAAAAAATGAAAACACAGTTCTGTGTTTATATTCTCATACTTTCTCTTGTTCAAAAATTTTATGAGCAATACTTGAAACACAATAACATAAGGAGATAACGAAGTAACGTAACAAAATTGCGCAATGAATTAACATAGCGTAGCAAAATAAAGTAAAGAAATAATATAATAACAAAGTAGCGAAATGTAACGAAATAACATAATGAAATGATACAACATAGCATAACGAAATACAATAACATAAGGAGATAACGAAATAACGTAACAAAATTGCGCAATGAATTAACATAGCGTAGCAAAATAAAGTAAAGAAATAATATAATGACAAAGTAGCGACATGTAACGAAATAACATAATGAAATGATACAACATAGCATAACGAAATAACGTAACGTGAAGAAATAAACGTGATTAAGTAACCTAACAAAATCAAATAACAAAACAAAATAACGTAACATAACGTAGCAAAATAAGGTAATGAAATAAAACAACAAAATATCGAAACGTAATGAAATAATGTTACGAATTAACACAACGTAACATAATGAAATAACGCAAGGTAGCAAAATAATGTAATGTAACAAAATAACGTGAATGAGTAACAAAACCAAATAATGAAACGAAATAATGTAACATAACGTAGCAAAATATCGTTGGGAAATAACATAATCAAATAATGTAACAAAATCAAATAGCATAACGAAATAACGTAACGTAACATAATGAAATAACATATCAAAACAATGTAACGAAATAACATAAATACCATAACATAACTAAATAACGTAACGTAGTCAAATAACGTAACATAATTAAATGAGTTAAATAACCTACCAAAATAACAAAGTAACGAAATAACATAACATATTAAGTAGCATAACCAAATGACGTAACATAGCCAAATAACGTAACGTAATGAAATAACATAACATACGTAACAAAATAGCGTAATGTAACGAAATAAGTGTCGTGTGAGTTCCTTTACATGCGATATGAAAGCGGCTGTATCAAGTGAAAACACAGTGTAAGCATAAAAACAAGCTCAAAAAAAACTATTCTCACCTTCACCGTTTGTTGTTTTCCACAGCGAAGATAGCCTGGAACTACAACCTCTGACGAGTATCTCGGGTAAAACAGACAGTCAAATGTTAGCCGGCCACAAAGGCATGTTATGTCGTATGCAAAAAGTACTAAGCGAAGATTACGCCCAAGATGACGAACACGCTGCCGCCGGCGAACGCAGAATTAGCGCCGGATTCCCATTGTTAAATAAATTAAAAACATTAACCGATAAACACCATCAACATCACCACCCTTTACCCACTCAGCCCGAACCTACGGAGCCATCGGAGGCGCCTAAGGATGAACCCGAAAGCGAGCCTATTGGAGCTGGGTTACCGTTGATACAAAGGATATTAATGTTGAAACAAAAAGAAGAAGAAGCAAAGGCAGCCGCTGTTGTGCCAACCACAACCGTTCGAACGCAACCGCCTTCGGTTTTTGTAACGCAGCCGTTTAAGAAACCAAAAGTGGTTAAGAAAGAGGTGGTGTTCGCCGAAGACGTGATGCCCAAAGATGAACCGGAGAAGTCGACGAGGCATGAGAAAAAAGCGGAGTTCATGAAACCGTGGCATTTGCTACGTAAGGCGACTATGAATCAGAATTGCAAAAATATGCATAGGCCGAATAAAACCTTTAAATACGAACAATTTCGATATCAGATGGAAAAAGGCGACGATGACGATAAATCGAAAGCTTCTTCGACGAAGCAAGTGAATACGCATAGGTCTTTGGCACGATTATACGGTAGCGGGATTAAAAATTATGCTCAAAGTTCATCAGCTCAAAATTTTCAAAAATGCGACAATACATTAGTAAATTTAAATATTTGTGATAACACTAGTAATAAAAACGTTACCAATGTTAGAGATCGTAGTTGTAATACGGATACGAACGATAGTAATAATAATTACAGCAGCTCGAGCAGCGAATCGGATAATAAAATTAGTAAATCTCAAAACAGTAATCAATACGTGGCCGGTGGTGGCCTAAACAATGAACCAAGCGTTACAGTTAGTTCGGTCGATAGTACCAACGATAGTTGTTCTTCCACTTCTACGAATAAAAAACGTAGTTCCAGGTCGGTTAGAAAAAAATTTCCTTCTTTAGAAATGAAACTAAGCAAAAGCTACAAATCAGTAGACGACCTATCCCCCGAATACTCGGGTTTACCGTTCGTGAAGAAGTTGAAAATACTAAACGAACGTCAACGATTGGCCGAAACGGAGGATAGTTTCGTTCGTAGCTTTAGTCTAGATTTAAACAAAGACAACGTCTATGGAAGCAACCGAGATAAAAATAAGCGTTCTAAATTAACTCGCAGTCTTTCAGAAACCACCGCGATGGAGGTAGTGGTACGATCTCGACCGTTTCATCGGTACCGTCGGGCTAATAAAAAAACCAACGCGTGTTCATTACCGTCCACGTTTACGAAACGCGAATCGTCCGGCGAATCTAAAGAACCCCAGGAGAGGACCGAATTGCGGACGGTATTGAGGGAGATATCGTCCGGTAATCGTAAATTCACCGATTTACTCAATCATTCGGAAATCGAAGAAATCAACGACAGCGAGCCGTTGAGCGAAGACGAATTATTGAGGAAGTTGATGACCGCTCCAACCATATCAGGATATATCGCCAGACATAGCACATTAGAGAAGAGTATTACCTATCGCAGTTCGTTGCAATCTCCTCCTTCTACTGCTCAAACGTTAAAAAGCACCGATAGCAATGCGTTTCCGTTCGACGATACGTCCATAATACCGCTATCAGGCGCCTCCGTTGATTCGAAAGACGCTCAAAATAATCTTAGTGAAATTAAATACATTGATATCGATAATTCGCATTCGCCGTCGAAAAATCCAGATTTAATACCGGACGTGTATGTCGGAGAGGCAAATCTCATGTCGCCGGCACAGTTACCAGCTTTTGTATCAGAGCATTTGTCAGCCAGTACGTCTAGCGATGTTGGAGATTATAATCGGTTCCAGTGTTCTTCTTATAGTAGGGATTTAGTGGTGAGTGATGAGTTACCGGAAATTGATAGATTATCGTATTTACAAGATTGACTTATACCTATAATACGTACCTATGTGTTGCATGATGAAATAATGTTGTTTTTTTTTTCGCAGGAGGGCTTGCAGAATAAATTCAAATCACATGTTAAAGAGATAGAACAAGAAGTCAGAAAGAGAGATATAATGATTGAAGTTTTACAATCGCGAATACAAGAGTTGCAGGTATTTTAATACTAAGTTTATTTAACGTGAAAAAGCAAAAGCTCTATCTATTGGACTGAAATTTTTTTATAATGTATTTTAAGCTCACTTTGTCATGTGAAACTGTAATGAAAAAATATTTCACTTTTTATTCAACTCCACTACTTTGAAGACTCAAAATTCCTCGCTCCATAAAAAATCATCTGGGTAATTCAAATTGAAATGTGTTCTCTTAAGCAAATATGCCAATTTATACTAATTTTGTGATTTCTGCATTTTCTTGTTTGTTTGTTGTTATGTTCAAAAATCAAAAAAAAAATTCAAGTGAAAGAATGGATTCCATAAGCTCGAATTTTAAATAGAAACTTGTGATAGGTTTCCTGTGAAACTTTTTTTAAATAACTTTGAAAAATGTTCCATTGATTTTATGCTCCAAAAATTTTTGTCCTGAGTGCTTCTAAATTCCAGGAATTTTTTTTCATAAATTTACCATGATTTTTTTTTTTTTTTAATTTTCATCTAAACATTGAAGGTAGGTAGGAATGTGCAATTAACACTAAAATTCAGATTATAGAATGTAGTATCATTAACAGAAAATTCTTGGTAGTGAAATTAATAGGTCCGGAGAAATGAGAAAAGTACAAAGAACTATGAATTAATTTGTCATTTCTTCACATTTTTTAGCTGAGTTTTCAACTTAAAAACGATAGCTATTACAGCCTAACTGATTTGGAAGGAAAGGTCAGGGGAGGTTGGGGTTTCAAATCATTGCATTTCAGACCATTTGTAATCATCTGGCAAATGTCCAACTTTTTGGTATATGTACATATACTTTTCCTCTTCGCATAGCGTCGGCAGGTATTCATAAAATTCGCTCGAAATTCGGGGAGATACTCTTTTTGGAAATACAAAAAAGTGCTTTTTTTGTTTTTTCGATAAATTTCAAAATGGTGGATCACTCATATTTTGAGGGGAGCTGAAGAAGAAGCAAATAGCTCAAAATTTTCTTTTGTTATCTCATATGAAAGAGTGAGTCATGAACACCAACATACTCAAATTTCAGCTTTCTAAGTACATTTTGAGAGGAGTGAGAGCAAAAAATGGCTTTTTGAGGAAGTTTTGAGTCATGAAATTTCTTGAATCTTCTACATCTCTTCACCAAATTGACCTACAAAGGTCAAACTTTGTGTGTGAAGTTAGCTGGTGATCAGAATATGACCTCTTAAATGTAGGTCAAAATGGATCCAAAATGGCGGATCGTAAAAATTTGAATAGAGCTTGAGGAATCATGTATGTAATTAATATTAACTCACACGATTATTCGGGATAAAAAGTATACTATATCTAATACACCTTAAGTTCACCTTCACGCATACTATTGGATGGGAGAAAAAGGTGTTATCGACCTCCAAATCTGGTGGGAGTGCACATGAGAGCTTGAATGTTTTTTATTGCGGTGTCATATGATAAAAGGAGCTTATGTGACTAACCTATTTGATTACAACTTTTCAAATGAATTTGGAGAGGAGTTGGAACATAAATCAACTTTTAGAGGGGAAATTGCTGCAGGAAACAGTAGAGCCCTAAGAGAAGTGGCCTTGGGATTTTTTTCTTTCAATAAAATGCAGATATTTATGTTAGGAAAACATTAAAATCATAACTTACTGTATTTCAAGATTTCTGAAAGGAAGAAAAAAAATGGTACAGTAAAATTTCAAATGAAAATCCCTTTTTCTCACCGCACTTCAGATATTATCATAAACATTCTCTGATTAATTTCAAGGAATTTTCATATCTGCTTACTCGCGTTATAAGTTGAGAAAAATATTCGCATAAAGTTGAAAATTGACCCGTCAACCACAAATACTCAGACAAAATATGAGATTACTACCCCTACCTTTCCTTCCTAAATCAGATGGGTTTAATGGCTTAGTCTTACAACTTAAACTCAGTTAAAATTGATCATCTGTTTATTCAAAATTACTGCTTTCGAAAGGATGTTTTTTTTTGTGATTTAATTTGACTTTATTGTAGCTAATTCATTTTGTTGATTTTTTTGTTCCTAGAAACACCATGAAAGTTGCTTCCATGAAGACAGTTTTTCAGATGATACAGAATGTGATATTCAAGATCAACCATTTCTGGTATTCAATATTATTATTTTGTATTTATATTTTTTCCATCCAATCATGTTTCCTCTTGATGTTTAGTTAAATATTATAAAACATTCTTTATTAAAAAAAAAAAAAAAAAAAAAAAATGATACAGTAATATTTTGGGAATTAATTGTGCATTTGTGATAAGTAATTTTTCCAACGAAAAAGTAAAATTAAGTAAGCTTCTTAGAACTTTCTCTAGAATTGAGTTGAATTGTAGAACATCTAATTTCAAAACATTGGGAAATAATGGTAAATTATAATTACCTAGTTCATCAACGTGAATAATTGGTGATTGAATAATAATGAAATTATGTACTGGAATTTTACATGAATTCATTCGACGAACAATGTTTTCAATTACACTAATTAAAAATTTATTTGAATTAATTTTTTCTGAAAGTCTAAATCTTTCTATTTTTGTTCATTCGTTTCAAGAAAGATGATTGTAATACTTACCCATTATGAAATGCTATAGTTTTCTGTAGCGTTCAATTTCAATTATGTATTTCTAATAAAACGATAATAATTTACAGAGAGGCGATTCGGTAGATACGGTGCTGCTGTCACCCTCTCAAACACCTTATCAAAATCAAGAATATCTGGGCCATATCGATCAACATTTACAACAGCCAAAAATCATGCTACAAAATCGACGCTCATGGGAAGATCGTTCGGAGGAAGAAAACATCGAAGTACGTGACCTACCGACTTCCATGACTCCACGACCCGTTTGGAAGGACGACATTACAATCGATATCGGTTCAGACGATACCAGCACAAGTGCCAGCGAAACAGACGAATTATTCGGTCGTCTGGACGATGATTTACGCTTAACCAAACACGATCAAAATTGGGAAGTTCGCATGTTGGCTCGTGAACTGGAAAAAAGAGAGCACAAAGAGTCGCAAAATAATAAATTAATGAAAACCGATACGGCCGTACAAAAAACTCAACTTTTGAATGTTCGATCGCTTGAAGAACGATGTACTGTTAACGTACCGACTCCTTCACAGCGTAGTATTTCTTCCGATAATATTTATAATTCGTCCGCCACCTATTATAGTAACGCAGAACCTATTTTCACGAATAGCGCTTCTTTCGCTACCACCACAACTTCTGTTTCGCCGGATGTCGTACCAATACCTGTTGTAACTACCAGCGGACCATCACCTCCTGGTTCTTGATCGTGAAAAGTTACTGAGAAAATAGTTCTATAATTGCTCAAAATTGTATATAAATTTCGTTATTTATGAGGTCAATGCTGTATGTATTTATTCGAACTTTTTCTAGTCCTTTTTTTTTTGTTTGTTGTTGTAAATGTTTATTAAAATTGTATTTCGATGAATGCGTGATTTTTCTTTTTCGTTAATGTAATGTGAATTTATCTAATTTTTTGTTGTATTTATTTTAGTTGAATGTTCAACACCAACTTATGTATTTCATGTGTATGTCTCTTCGATTTTTATTTTATAAAATATGTAAACAGACCATTTTTCTTTTTTGTTTTCTTTTTTCTTCCTACATTGTGTTACTCATAATTTTTTTTCTAAATATAAACTTATACGGGATTGTAGTTGATTTTTTGACGAGCTTAAGATCAAAATTGATCATTTTGTTTTTGTATTCACATTTAAAATGAAGACATAAAGATAGGCAACTTACTTGACAACAGATTTCAGTGCTTTTGTATTTAATTAGAACGAAGATAAATTATTCCATAATCGAATAAGTTACCTATTTTCTCAATTGAAAGTTGAGGTTTATTGTCGACTTTGAGTATATAATGATCTTATGATATTATATTCAAAGATTATCGAATAGATTGCCAAAATGAAATGAAGAATTATTGCCTCCAAGTTATTGATAGGCAATTTATGCATTTTGTTGTAAACGTAAACCTGACTCCTTAATTATAAATGTAAGTAACTTATTCAATACTAAAAACAAAACGTTTAGTTTGTAGAAATAGGTGTTGAACAAATTAACTAATTTTCCAGTTGAAAGCGTTGAGTTGAAATTAGTTTGAAAATTATTTATGGAAGAATATCAGAATGAAGATGCTTTCAAGTTGAACAAAAACAACTTATTCAGCAATAAGTCGGTTTTTTTAATTTAATGTAGGCAATTTATTCAACACCCAAAATTATTTTTATTTTTCACAAATCAAAAATTTCATTGTTTACGAATGAGTTGCCTATACATTTAAATCGAAAGCAAACAGTTGATATTACTTGCAGATTACGTTGCCTATTGTAAAGTCAAACTTTATGAGTGGGTTAGCTGGTGACCAGAATATGACCTCTTGAATTTGGGTTAAAATGGATCTAAAATGGCGGATCATTAAAATTTGAGTAGAGCTTAAGGAGCCTCAAATTAGTAAAAATGTACGTAATGAATACATATGATTATGTGGGATGAAAAGAATAATATATCCATAATTCATCTCCATACATAATGTTAGAAGGGAGGAGAGGGGTTATCGAGCTCAAAATGTGTGGGGTGGGGTACATGAGAGGTCGAAAATTTTTTATCGCGGTGTCATATGGTAAAATGAGCTCATGTTACTAACGTATTTTGATTTTATCTTCTCAAATGAATTTGGAGGGGAGTTGAAGCAAGAAACTACTTTTGGAGGGGAAATTCCTGTAGGAAATTTCATGAATCTTCCATGCTTCCTCACCAAATCGACCTACAAAGGTCAAACTTCGTAAGTAGAGTGAGTTCAAGACTATGATAAGATCTCTTAAATGCGAGTCAAAATGGATCCAAGATTGCGCTAAAAATCTGAGGATGATTCCGCATTTCTTCCAAATTCAACTTCTCAAGTAGTTTTGGAAGGGATAGGGTAGGGATTTTCAGGCTTTGTATTGGGTGTGGCCTGTAGACATGCAGGGGTTAGCAACTTTATATGCAAACCTGAACAAGCCCCAGTAATGCGGACTGGCTGCTTACAATTTTTTTTAATCAATAATACTACATCATATGCTCTATAAACGTTGATGCAAACTCATCCATATTTCTATCATGAATAAATCACGAAATATTGGTTTTCAAAACACGACGTTATCCTATAATAATTTTTATATTTCAAAATTGTATATCTCAACCCCTTTGATACTTTGAATAGGCAAACATCATTACTTTTACTTTACTACAGTTGACTATAATTGACCACACAAACTGAACAAGATGTTTGGTGAAAGACACTGCACTATACACATACATATTGTAACACAGCGGCGTAGTTAGGAATTTTTCTCAGAGGGGGTTTTTAGGAAAAAAGTCTGCGATGAATCTGAGAACTGCTCTTTTCCCCTCATATGTAAATAATTTTTTACATCGTACACAAATTTTTTTTACAATTTTAAAGGCATACTTGGTGATCATAAATTTTTCTATTTGCAAAAACCTAAATGTTAACAACAAAGTTAGTCACGTCCAAAATTTGTCCTCACTAAAATCTGCTATCCAGGAAAAAGTCTAAAATTTCTGAAGAAGTAAAATTAAAATTAAGACCTCAAATACAAACAAATTTCAATTTCTGAGAATTAGAAAACACTAAAAAATTTTCAGGCGATGTTGATTTTATTACATCAAGGTGAAACTTTCTGGAAGTTGATTTAAAAGCCACAACAGCTCTACTTCACTTTATATCATTAAAAAAAGTGGAATATAATTTTTCAGATTGCATTCTATTTACTTACTTCATCGACACGCTATTTACTGCGATAAAGGGCATAATCACGGATTAAAAGCTCAACTCTTACTCCATTCCAGTAAACTAAGTACCAAATTGGAAATTTTAGTGCTATTTTTTTCTTTTTTTCCTCATTATGTCCAACATTTTGTAATCAAAAGAAAACATGAGATAGTTGACAAAGAATAGAATACACAAATAAGGCGATTACAGTTATTATTTGATTAAATATTTGCAAAAAGTTTTTAAACTTGAACAAATACGCTAATTACACGGATACCATGAAGTTTTCACCATTGACAATATACGTCAAGTATACGTCGGTCGACGAATGTCCACACAAACTTCACAACTAATAGAGCCATGGCAAATTTTAATATTCTGACCATGTGTGGTGTATGAATGTAATTCGGGTCTTCAACGTATCTACCATATTTCTTCATTTGAACTTCAAGACGTCTATCCAAATACTCCGCATCTTCCCAATGCTCTAGATGAGTTTTCTTGGACATAAATTTCTTATAATCTGGGGCAAGAACACCCATCTCATGCCCGTCTCTGTAACCTGATAAACCATAAGATGGTACACGAGTACTAGCCACAGGTTCCAAAATTCCTGTATCTTTGTCGTACTGTAACCTGGACTTGATGCTGCCCAAAGTATCGTATGCTTCGGTTATCTCTCGAAACATTTTCAATGAATTTTCATCTTGAGCGATATCAGGATGGTAGACTTTGGAAAGTCTATAATACGCATCTTTGATTTCATTTTGGCTGGCATCTGGTCGTACTCGCAAAATTTCATACAACGTTTTTCTTAGAAATGCGCTTGTGTAAATGTTATTACTTTTGAATACTTGCGTTAGCAATTGTTTGGTAACATTTAATGAATTTAATTTATATATATTCATACTGAAATTAATTAATTCACTTCCACAGAGTAACAAATAATTCGTTAACAATTAAAACTATACAACATTGGCCAACTTACTTATGTGAGAAATTACGAACCACCAACCACAAAAACGAAAAAATGATAAGAAACAATGTCAATCAAATTGACAACATATTCAAACGTAAATAGGTCATAATGCCCGGTTTGGTATTTTCAATTATACGTTGTGAACGATCCTAGTGATGTTAGGTCAAACTATAAAATTCGGTCAATCTGATTGGCTATTGGCTGTTGGTTGGCACTTGGCAATTTGATTAGTGGCCTACGCTGCATCTAGGTTTCTTCTGCTCTCGCTTATCAATGTGTTTTCTTTAGGTTTAGTCATCAAAGTACTTAATAAATTTCTACTTCAGTTTATGTCCTCACAATTATTTTAGTAAAATTATTTTGATACTAAAAAGTTGTAAAATGATAATTTAACACCTCCGCTGTGATTTATTTTTATTACGTTTACCATGCCGGTGAGTATATTGAACTTATTGGTACTTTACCCTTTGATATGAGTTATAAAAATAAAATATCGTAATTGCGAAGATCCTGCCATTTAATTCGCATAGAATACATACTGCTTTACAGGCATACCATTCCAGTATCAATGACTACGAGCAAGTCATTGGAAATATGGCAGTATTGCCAATAAAAACCAAATACAGAGGTCCTGCTCCAATCTTGACTGATGATGAAGCTACAGATATCATTGATGAAGCTTTGTATTACTTCAAATCAAACGTATTTTTTCGTACATACGAAATAAAGGTTACATCTTTTATATGAAGGTCTTTTAATCTCAAGACGTTCGAGATTACTTATATTATATTCTTATTTTTAGAATGAGGCCGATCGTGTATTAATTTATATTACGTTATTTATTACCGAATGCTTGAAAAAACTGCAAAAATGTGCCACGAAAACGCAAGCTGTACAGGAAATGCATACTTTGGGTATATCCAAGTTCGACATTCCCGGTGAATTCGGATTTCCACTTAATTCAGTTTATGCGAAACCCGCTAATGCTTCAGAAGCAGGTATTCTTAAATTCAAGTCAAATTCGATACACTTTGCTATCCTAGGCCTATATAAAACATTAATTGTTTGTCTGTCGTAGATTTCATGAGACAATATTTACAACAAATTCGACAAGAAACTAGTTCACGCGTTGTCAACAAAGTCTTCCCGACCAGCGACTCGAAACCTTCGAAATGGTGGTTATGTTTTGCCAAAAAGAAATTCATGGATAAATCGTTATCGGCTCCTGGTCAATAGCTTTTTTTTTCAGTTACTCGTGTATACCGTGTATATGTTTTTTCATCGTGCTAATTTAACCATTTTTATAATTATACAATTTTAAATAAATACAATATCACATGCTTTTTACGTTTATTGTTTTGAATTGTGCGACAGATTAGTTAAATTTTCATCTTCAAATGGTAAACAATAGGATTTTCGTCTGGATACGCGATAAGCCACAACTTTTGAAAGTAACGAAATCGTTTTTATCCAAAGAATGACGCATACTTTTTCCCGTTAGTATGCTACTATGACATATTGAAACACTTTTTTTGATCATTCTGATTTCCTAAATTATTTAAAAAATTTTTCACTGAAATATAGGGTGGTATGAGTGTGAATGAAGATATTTTGTTTTGAAAAGCGCTCTATTAGTTGTACAACAAAAAATGTCCTCTACTTCGGTCGAGAGTAAGAGGAGATTGAGCTCACATCTAAAAGTTCAATTCATAATACATATGGGTCATATTCGAGCCCCAACTAACCTCACACAAAAGTTTGACCCCTGTAGGTCAATTTGATTAGGACACATGGGAGATTCACGAAATAATTCCCCTCTTAAAAGCTGTTTTTTACTTTAACTCCCCTAAACACTACCTTAGCATGTTAAAAATGAAATATCTTGTTTAGTTGGACTCAATTTATTACCTGACACCATAATCAAACATTTTCGCCTTTTCATTTACCCTCACAACATTTTGAATTCAATAACCCCTCCCCTTCCCGTCCAAAAACACGTGTAAAACTGAAATTAGTATACGGCATATCTCTCATTAGCATTAATCACATGACTTCACATTCATCCAACTTTCGATGTTTGAGACTCCTTGAGTTTCCTCAAATGTTGACAATTTTCCATTTTGGATTGGTATCATATTCAATTCCCAACCTAAACGCCCACAGAATGTTTGAGCTTTCTAGGTTGATGAGGATATATGAGAGATTGGAGAAATTTTATTACTCATAACTTCCTCTAAAACCCGTTTTAAAATCTGACTCCCCTCCAAACGCACTTGGTAAGCTGAAATTTAAATATGTTGGGGTCCGTAACTCCCTCTTCAATATAAGAACAAAAATAAACATTTTGAGAAATTAGCTCTCTCTCCAGCTCCTCTCAAAATTTGAGTGAACCACTATTTTGAGATGAATAAAAAATAATAATAAAATGAGTTTCACAAAATTCCATAGAATCTCCTTATCATATACATCGGCGCTACGTGCGGTTGGAATTGTTTTTCGTGAATTTCTCCACTCTCGTGCCGCCCCTCCTTCAAGTAATATGCTTCTGTTTCATATGATGAAATTTCAACACTCATCCGCATTCAGAAACATATCGTTCCATTCGAAGTATACCAAGATACATTCGAACAAAATACAAACGGTCGACGCCCTACATCCACAGGAACAATCGCATTCCTATTTCCAACATTCCACAAACACTCAATAACAAAAACACAATATTGGTTCTTAAGCTTTTATTTGTTTACGATACATCAGGACTAATTATAATTTTTCATTCAGTCGATATTTTTTTTTATTACCACATGCAAATAAAACATACCATTCTATGATTTCTCTGAGTGATACGGCAGTGAAAAATTAACTGATTTATAAATTCTTGAACGTCAGAGAAACACAGAACGGGCATAAATCATACGAAAGAAAAAATTAAACTGTTTTTAAATTTAGAAGGTACAAATAATACGTCAAAAAATTATTTCACTATAAAAAAAGTTGAACATGTTACAAAATCAAAACCTGTTCAAAATACGCTAATATAAGCAATTTCGTATGCGAGGGGGAGAAACAAAGAACCATTAAATTTCCTCATTTTCGAATTCTAGTCCCTGTATCGTCAATTTTTCGATGTAAATTTTTCTACCGAGTAATAGCGTTACGAAATTTCATAGCTAATGGTAACGATTCGCATCATTACTATCGTTGCAGCTACCGCGATTAAATTTTACAAAATCTCGACTAATTTGAACAGGTTTTTCGAACAATGAATCAACAATCGCAAAAAATTTCAACACGAAGAAATAACACAAAACAAAATCACATATTTAGAAATACTCGTACCCGAAAGAGTACTCCATTCGAGACAATTTAGAAGAATTGAAATTTTTATCGTTACAAATCGGATACATTTTCATTGCTAGAAAAAAAATTTTGAGTAAAAAATAGCTTAAAACGATTACGCTAAATAAATTTGAATAAAGTCTATGATACACCAATGTAAAATCACATCTAGAGCAAATTATACGACCACCGAGGATCGTTGGGGGGATGTTTTCAACCATGCATCATGAACTTTAATCAAATCCGCTTAAAAATTACTTATTTCTAAACTACATAACCGCGATGTAATTCACCTCGTTTATTGTAACGCTCTTTCATTCTCGCGCTGCCGATCTTCAGAAAAAATATTTAATACGTAATAAAAACCCATATAGTAATGATACAAAATATATCACACTAACGGTATTGCTTCGTCGGTTCACATAATGACTACGTAAAATTTAGGCGAACGCGCTCTCAAATCGTCGTGCCTACAGAGTTTTCATTTCACTCATTCTTAACTCGCTTGAACTCGGCCTCAAAACGTTCTTCCGACGGATTGCCGCATCCCATCATTCCGATGCCTATTCCGGCAATCCGCTCTTCTTCCTCCACGGCCTGAATAGCGATTACCCTCCATTCACGCGGAGTAATAGGCGCGCGTGCATCTTTGTACCACGCGTACAAAATATAACGAACGTATTCGCTACGTTTCGAAAAAAAGAAAAATGTATAATTAAAAAAAAAAAACAAAAAAAATTATAATAAGGGATAATATTGATAAACGAAAAAAAAAAAAACATAAAAAGAAAGAAAAATTAACACCACGAAGCTGTGAATATTATTCAAACGCGAATCTCGGTTATTCAACATCATCTTCGCCATTTTTAGTCGCATCAATAAATACATATCGGAACAAAATCAATACCCACAGTTACCACATACATACAAAAATATCGTATCCATTCGTACATATAAAACGAATTATAAAATAAAGTTACCTTTTCATCGCATACGCGTGTAACTTTTTACAGATGACATATAACATAATATTTTCAAAAGGCCCTTTTACATGACTAAAAAAGGAAAAAAGAAAAGGAGAGAAAAAAAAACATAAAAATTATAACATACAAACTATAATAACTGAACAGAAATAACGCGAATAATCTTACAATTTTATGCAGTCGGTCAATTTGTGAGCTAAATGCTTAATTCGAATGATTTCTTTCTTCGATATAAAATTACTTTGTTATTTACGTTATCCGGTTGCGTTTCGTTCAATTAATCTAATCGAATTTTTCTTTCGAGTCAAAAAAACAAGAGGAGCATTTTTTTTCCTGTTTTGTAAATTATTAATTAACGAAGGGAGGGAAATTTTCGCGTAAAAAATAATACAATGTAACGTTATAATATAGAATATCCGGATGGCAATTTTCGCTGTTTATACACGGTGTGTTAATAATTCTTCTTCTTAGTTACAGATGGAAATTATCGGTCAATGATGTTCTTCCCTAGATTTTGTTGTTGTTTTATCAGGAGCAGCTATATGGAATCAATGATACCTGTACATGAGATTGTTGATGAGCCACTGAAAATAGGACAAAAACAAAAAATTCGTCGTTAAAAATCTATGTTCAAAAAAAAACAAAAAAAAAACGCAGATATATGTAAAAAAAAAATTGAAGCGATGTTTTAAAAGCATTCAGACGAGCATGACATAATTAAGATTCGACTTCAAGCACTTTATGAGAAAAATGTGTTCGTAAAATGTTTTACTTTTTTTTTTGTTTTAAATCTAACACAATTCTAAAGCAGTCGCATAAATGAGCATTGTATGCTTCACCACAGATCGAGGAAGTCGTAAAATATAATAAACCTAGGACTGTTGAATGCGCTTGTTCCAATAAACTTACAATCAATGTGTTAGCCATTATACTCCAGTAAATCTAGACCATACAGAGTGTTTCACCTCAATCTGAGCTCCTTCATATTACATGTAGGACTACTCCATACTTATATGACACTCATGTATGATTGTTTGCCCACATTTTTTTGCTGAAGAGGCTGAGACACTAAAGTTAGTATTTTTTTCTCACTCCGATGATCAGCTTCGAAAATGTTTATTTCGTTATCAAGTCAAATAGAGATATGCTGTATGGGCCAAAATGCAATGTACACAATGGAATATGAATGACAAAGATTTTGCTCAGAGGAGGGAGTAGGTGGAGCGCTATAATGAAAAAAAAATCACAATTTTTTCTTATTTTCGCAAATTGTCTCATTGACCTTACGTTTCAAAAAAAAAATTTATAAACCGCCATTTCATTCTCTATTATATTTTGTGGGTGGATGTGCCCTGGATACCTCTAGAATTTTTTTTTCACTAATTTTCAAAAATCTTTTTCGACATTTTCATTTTAACTTTTCTTCTGTTCAAGATCATCTAGGTGACATCTACTCAAGTTATGTGGTATGGGGTGCTGTGTTGGATCATGAAAAAATTTCAAAATGTGAGGTCAATGAGAGCTTTTTCGAAGGTATCAGCAAAAAATATGAAAAAATGATGAATTTTTTACACAATTTTTTGTATTTTTTTCAATTTCTGATTCTACTGCCATTAATTTTTTGTCAATAATATTACATTCCATATTATTGATTTTAATTGCACATTCCCATTATGCTTGAATGTTGAGACAAAAATTTCAAAAAAATGTGGAAGATTTGCGAAACAAAATTCCGAAATCTGGATGAACTCAAGATACATCCAGTCACGATATAAAACAAAGCGTGGAACTGGGAGGGCGCGGTACAAAAATTTTTTGAAACTCAAGATCAATAGGACATTTTTCAAGGTGGCTGGAAAATCTGCGAAACAGAATTCCGAAATTTGGAAGAACTCAGGACACATTCAGTCACAATTTATAACAGGGAATGGAACTGAGGGAGGGGGAGGGGGTTACAAATATTTTTTGAAACTCAAGATTAACATGACATTTTTCAACGTAATTCGCAAAAAATATGAAAAAATTGCCAACTTCTTTCATCACAGCTCCCCACCTACTCCCTCCACTGAGACCAAATCTTAGTCAATAATACTACATTATATACACTACATCTTGAGACAAACAGCATTTCGCTATCTGCCTCGAATAACGAAATAAACATTTTCGAAGTTGATCATTATCAGAGGGCAAAAAAAATTCAAACTCTTGCATCTCAACTCTTTCCGCAAATAGGGTGGGCAAACCATCGTAAATGAGTATCATATGAGTAGTGCTACATATACCATGAAACAACTCAGATTGAGGTGAAACATCCTGTCGTAAAGGTTATTTACCAGAAAAATTCTCAACAAAGATTTTTTTCATAAATACATACGTGGCGTTTCGCTAGCGAAGGGCCCATATGGTCGAAGTGGAGTTATTGCCATGGGCAAAATTAGAAGCTATGGGCAATCAAATAAAACTAATCCGAGGCCGAAAGATGCCGAATTTGCGAAGATATATTATTTTGAATTTCGAAAATATAAACAATCCAAATTTTAAAATTTCGAAAAAATTGAACTCGAAGTTTTTCAAGTGAACAAATGGGCCCTTTAAAGAAAATATTGTAACCTCGTTTCATACCAACTATAGAGTTTTTTCGGCTGTATACCTCTACCACATGATAGAAGACAGAGCAAGGAACAGGAATTCGTGTAAAAAAAATTAGTAATTTCAACGTGTTGGGATAAAAACGCTATTTTGGAGAAAACTGTGGTCGACCAAATGAGCCCATAGCTAACGGAAAGCCACATTCGTACTATAAGTCTCCATTGACGATAGGAGGAGGAGGAGGGGGTTGTTCGAACTTCCAGAAAACTGTTCTTTCGCTTTATCACTACAGGGTTCAATCGTATGGCAAAAATAGTAATGCAATTTTGTTCTACGCTAAATTTGCTACAACTTCCACATGAACATTTTCTGCTATGATTTATATGAGTGGCAAATTAGGGGTATTTGAAATTTTTTACTTGGGCGGCTCCATTACAGTGATATAGGTATACTATGAAACATTATACATGCGAATGAAAAATGTATATCAAATGACTTGTGACCACATACTAACTCAATCATGACACTATGCAGGTCTCAGTCCCATCTTCTAGTGATGATGAGAAAGAAGCAGATAACCCTCCAGAAATGCATATTTTTTCCGTACATCCCTATTATTCATGTTGACTATGTTGTTTATATTCCATTACCTTGCAGGCCTATTGAATTTTTTTTACTTTTAATGAGAACTCGAATGTTAATAAAACCTACGCTAACAACTCTTGAATATAACTGTAAAGCTGAGCCGGAATAAAAAACTTGTCTTTGTTCTCTTTCATTCTTTTTTTCTAATAAATGAAAAGCAAAAATTCTAAAAATATCTCACATAATCATCTCATCCTCTGTTTGACTGTATATGATAGTAGGGAGGTGGGAAGAGAGGCCAAAGACGAACACTAAAATGAAGTTAGTACGTAAAGGTGTTATACCTAATTATGTAATACATTAAAAACATTATATTGACATGAAAATATCATACTTAGATAGGTACGTATTCGAGGGTAAGGGGAGGGGGATGAGACCTCCACAGGGTCATAATTGAGTTGATATGTAGTCAGAGGTCATTCTATATACATTTTTCATTCCTACATATAATGTCTTATAGCATAATTAAATCAAATGTAATGGAACCCCTTAAGTACCACATTTTTAGTATCCCTAATTCGCCACTCATGAATCATAACAAAAAGAAACGTACTACTGAAAATTGTAGCGAATTTAGCGTGGAACAAAACTGCATTAAACTCATTTTGCCGTACGATCGAAAATTATGGAGTTTTTTTAAGAGGGGGGAGGGGGGTCGAGCCCTCCTTGGAATACGTACACCAACTAAGAATGGAGACTTTCAGTATATTGTTAATGGAGCTAATCTTTACGTATTAATGAGAAAAAAATCTTTGTTGGGAATTCTTCCCGTGAAAAAGTCTAGATTTACTGGACTATTAAGGTAATAATGAAAAGAAAAAAAAATTATAATATAAAAAACCAAATTCGAATTCTGGACTATTTACACGCTACCCGGTTCTATGATGGCCCGACACCTAAGCGTATGAATGAACAAACGAATGATGCGAGTCAACGGTATGAATTTTCCACCATTGACCGAAACGAATGTACGATTTTCCACGAAAGAAAAAAAAGCTTCCTTTAAAAAAAAAAAAAAAAAATATTGCATAGGTTTCCCGAACACAAAAATAAATATACGAACCTCATATTCATCTCCTCTGGTAACCTGAAAAATTTACACGAATCGTAATTTCACACATTTTCAAATTTGGAAAAAAAATTGTATTTCTCGCAAAAAAAAAAAAAAATTCGCTAAGGTAAAAGAAAAGAAGAGAAAAAGACTACAACTAATATTGGAAAATTGCGGCAACTTAAAAAAGGTAAAAATTTAGTCCCCGTTTCGGTTAAATCCGCCGGGGGAATGGAAATAATCCAAAAATCGAATTTAGAGGTTTTCACAAGCGTTCACAACGTAGCATAAAATTACCTTGCGGATGTTGAAGGAATTGCATAGCGTGCTGTTGGGCTTGCGTGGCCACCATATGATGCGGCGGACCGTGCGGCGGTGGCGCCTGCAAGCACATGACGGACGGATATGGCGGCGCGGTTTGCGTCGCCATCGGCGGCTGCTGATAGCTGTTCGGGGTATGCGACTGCGAAGGGCCTTGCGGCGTTTGCGAAGGCGAAGGCGCCGTACTAGGCGGTGGATGCTGTTGCGGATGGTGGACGTGAGGCGTATGCGGAGCCATGGCTACTGTTCCGCTGCTGTGGTTCACGTACATAGTCGTGGCTGCGGCGCCGGTCGCGTCGTGATACATGGTCGACGGCACCAACGCTTGCACCATTCCGCCGCCTTGTTGAGGAACCATACGAATCTGAAACAACAGCGATTCGTGTTAGCGATTTCTTGTCTTGTTTGCCAGTTTTCCTATAATATTGTCTAAATGTAAGTCGACGTTAGAACGTAGGCGTTGAATCGAAGCCAGAGTGATTTCTACTCTCCCTACCTTTCCGAATTTGCACGATGGACCAATCGGAATTTTTCCATAACAGAATAAATACCCAATTTTGAAACAACTACGTAAAGCCACGAGGCAGGTGTATTTGGTGGAAAGTTACTGGTTGTCTGTAATGACTGAGAAACCCACTATTTCAACCCAATTAAAAATAAGATAATGACCAATCACAGGGCTAATAATGGTCATGAAAAGAGTAAAGATCCATGTACTGGAAGGAAAGGAATAATAATTCTCATAAGATATAGTCATAGAAAAGGTAGCAAGTTACTTGGTAACTGGTCTTCAAAGGTAGTCGTTGCCTACAATGGGAAATATATGAATGGTTCCGCTCAATAACGCTATTCAACAAATTTCAGGCCATGTCTTGTTTCTGAAAAATTTTCTATAGGATATGATAGAGAGGTACTAGGTCAAACCGTCCAAGATGTCGTTTTCAGGGTAACAAGGGAAGGACTAAGTTTCGGTCAATCTCAACTTGGGGGAGAAAAAAAACTTATACAGAGCGTTAAACGATTTTTTTTTTTTTGAAAAATCCCTATCTTCTCACTACCTTTTTACCAATTTTTCAGAACCCTCTCCACTTGACTCCCTCCACCCCCTCCCCCGAAAAAAGAAAAAATCAACGAGGCAACATCCATCTACTTCAGAAAAAATTTCAAATTCAAACTGGAGGCCTCCAGACTAACTTGACTCCGACAGTGCTGCCAATTCATAAAAAATTACTAGTCTTTTACAAAAATGAAAAATTTTTTGAAATTTTTCCAAAAATAATAAAACATTTACTTGAAACGGATAAGGTTGAGCGGTCGCCAAATGATGATGCGGCGGGTATCCTTGTACGGTGTACGGTTGGCCGTGAGCGATCGGCGATTGCGCTAAGGTGACCGAAGGCGCTAACAACGGCTGCCCAGTGGCCGCGGCCACCTGCATATTCGACGGGTGATAGTCGGTACGATGCGGATGCGGAGGTCCGACTGGCACTACGAATGAAAAATAATCATTAAATTAGTACTCGTGTGTTAGGTAACATGTACTTGCTTGCATTACAGTAAAGCTCACCTTTTCGAATATTACTTGTGCGCGGCTGAGGGGCTGATGAAACGTAAGGCTGCGGGATAATGTAAGTGGGCATTACCACTTGTATTCCCGTCGCTGCTGGCTGAATGGTTACGTTAGGAGTCTGCGGTGTGTGCGGTCTAGATTGCGTAGGCGTACTAGGAGATCTCTGTTGGTTGAAAATGAACGTATTAATTTATCGTCGTGCGTAAAAACTCAAAGTGGCGATAGTCATTCCATATCAAATTGTACAAAAAAAAAAACACAATTTTCAACCTCATGTTTTTGATTCTGCTCCGATTTTTTTATTTACAAGTTAGTCTTGACTTAAAAGTTGAAAAAGTACCATCAGTTTATTCTACCTCCCCCCTCCCTTCCGAAATCCTTGAAGGGAGAGGGGTTCTTTTTAATTTTCGGTAATTTTCGATTCATAAAAATTAAAGTCAACTCTGAGTGCCCTAAAAGAGTTTTGGTAGTGTATCCATAGCAGAAGGTAAAGGACCGATGAAACTTTAAAAAACTGAAAGGTCAACTTCTCATATGAAAAGTTAAATTTTTAAAATACAGAAATTGGAATGCAATTTTAAAATCTGAAAGAAATGAGTACTATATTTTGATGTAGACCTATCTTTTGGGGCGAAATTTTCAAAACTTGAAAAAAAAATCAAAAAAATTATCACAGAGATGTGACATAAGTATTCTAAACTAATTAGAGTGAAGGTGAATTTATTTTTCAACTGCGATTATTTGAAGTCCTTCATTCACACGTTTCCAAGTTTTCAGTTATAAAAGATAAATTTCGTGAGGCCATGTTTCGCATGATACTTGATAAAATTTAGGATTAATGGAGTTGGTAGAACTTTTGAATTTTATAAAATTTATTTATTCGTACAAAAAAATTAGCTATTCTAATAAGTTTCTTTAAAATAATACAATCAGGTTCGCTTTCAAGATACTCTAGTACCTTCTAGTTTTTCTTCCTAGTTTGATTCAGGAATTGGGCAGAATTTAATCCAAAAAGTCTCAAAATCCAAAATTTGAATACAATTCCACTCACATAGTGGACTTTGGATATGAAATCCTATTTTTTCAAAATACCTTTATTTTAAAATTTTAAAATTTTCGTGTTTCACGATCCGGTGATTTATGTTCAGGTTTCAGGTTCAGGTATCCATGTGATTTACAAAACAACTTATTTTTTATTTCTTATAATGTAATTAATTATATAGTAAAAACGTTTCCAAGTTCAGAATCATTTTCAGTTTTTTTTTTTTTTTTTAAATTATGTTCATTTTTTACTTAGATTTTTAATTTTAAATCCACTTTCCAGAAAGATTTTAGATTTGAAATCCTTTTTTTCCCGGTTTTTTCCCAACCCTGGTTAGATTTCATTGATTTTATTCACTTACCTTACTTCATCGATTGTTGGTAACTGGTAAGTTACCAGCGTAATTTAAATAAATTACGCAATGTTTACCACGGTTATTTTACAACGTAAGTTACGGCTGCCCATCACTACCTATAAATAGTGTTGGCCTCAAGTAACCACGGTAACCTACCAAGCAAACTTACGTATGTAACTTTACAATAAAATAAGTTCGTTGAATTTCGCCAACTTTTATACCTATATAAAATCTGTAATCGATAAAAGAACCCAAAACTATCGAACATTGAAAATGTAGAGCTATTGTAGAGATTTTGCTTTGAATACTACGAAAAATACAAATAACAAGCAATTTTTCGTCTCTTCCCATTAGTC
The DNA here is from genome assembly GCA_009761765.1 of Phenacoccus solenopsis. NCBI lineage: Eukaryota > Metazoa > Arthropoda > Insecta > Hemiptera > Pseudococcidae > Phenacoccus > Phenacoccus solenopsis. Next base: position 15,175,141 of record CM019753.1, read on the forward strand.
AATAATATCGATAATAATTGAAAACACTCAATTTCACCATCTCTCAGCACAGAAGAGATAAAATTATCGAGAATAATACTTTACAATAGTTGAATATTAGAAAATTATGACTTTACATATATAGGACAAGGCCCTCTCCCCCTTGGGGGGGGGCAAATAAATTGAATTTTACAAGTTTTTTTTTTAACAAGTTAACAAAAATTAATAGAAGCCTTTCTTTCCCTCCCTCCTCCGCAAAAAAAAAGGTTCAAGAAGAAACTGATGATGGTAGATCAACTTCTAAGGCAACACTAACTCGTAAAAAAAATGAGGTTAAAACTTCGTTAGAATCTACTCGAAATGAAGCCAAATGACTACCATTACACAACAATAGAATTAGATGGGGGGGTACACCAAATACTTACGCTAAGTGGCGTGAAAGATTTAGGAGCCGGATTGTAAACGAATTCTTTAGCGTTGGGATTCAGCGTGGATTTCTTCAAAGTGGACGTAACATCGTCCAACTCTTCGTCGTGTTCTTTAGATGCGTTTTTCGCATTACCATCGGCTTCGGACGAGCCATGTTCGGAGGCAGTAGGCGAAGGCGATAAAGAATGCGACTGATTCGTTTGACCGGCGTTTTTAATATTCTGCGACTGCGGCGGCGATCGTTGCTGAACACATGACGTATTACTCTGCTGAGCGTTTTGCGCCACCGACTGACTACTAGGCGGCTGGTGTTGACTGGGCGACATTACGTTTTGCGTGTGAACGTTCTGTACGTTCGGAGGCGTTTGGGTTATCACAGCTTTATTTTGTTGACCGGCGTGTTGCGGCATCGACGGTACGCTCGTCTGGGCCGGCGACGGCGGCTGCATATGCATCTGATGCGATTGCTTTGGTTGCTGCTTATCGGGTAATAGGGTTCGCTGCGGTAGCGACGGATGAGATTGAACGGCCGGCGATAGCTGCGCCTGTGCTAAATGCTGCGTTATCAGTACCTGGTCGCGCGGTGGTAGGTGCAACTGCGCCGGATGATTTGGCTGGTAAGGTGGCTGCGGCTGTTGGGGCATTACGTGCGCCGGATGCTGCGGTTTCATGCCCACCTGAGTGGTAGGTATAGCCGCTGCCATGTTAGCCGGAGATACGGCGGTCGCGTGCGTGGTCGGTGGTTGCGACGATGGCATAGGTTGCTGCGAGTTTGGCGTCGACGTGGCGTGTTTCGATTGCGTCGGCACTATCGTCAACACGTTACGCTCGCCGGCCGGTGGCGGCTGTTGCATCGTAGGCGGCGACTTATTACGATTGTTCACCACCTGAATTTGCTTCGGTATTTCTGCTTCCTTGTTTTTCATATCGTATGATAAATTGAAATCGGTGCCGAATTTTTTCAATTCGCTTATCTGATCTTCGCGTCCTGTAAATAAAAAATTGTAATACTGAATAACCATAATGATGATGGAAGTAATTGCACATCATGAGCGATAATCGCAGCTATTTAGGTTGAATTTAATCCAAATTCAACGTAAATGAATTTCAAGTATTTTCCTCTCATTCCCTTTTCCAAGGCTTATCAACTACGTCTTCAAAATGTCTAACTTTATGACGTTATTCTCAATAAGTTTTGCTTCGCAAAAGAAACATAATTTTAGGGGAACAGTCCTGAATATCGATGGTAATTCAAGTACGACAAAAATAGATCAAGTAATTAGTTTTTTGTTCATCAAGTTCACACTAATTTGATATTGAAAATATCTTTATGAGAAGCTGCGGAGTAAAGTGATCCATTTTTTTTCCTTCATGGATGAAGAAGTGGAAAATAATGGATGGGTACCAACAAGATGTGGATTAAAGGGGAGGGGGGAAGAATTGGAGGGACAATAGCCCTGAGCTCCTCTTTGGGTTCAAAATCATGATCATTGATGTCACAACTTGATGCAATGAAATATAATTTAAATTTTAATTGAAGGGCATTACTTCTCTAATCTTTCATAAAAAAAAGAAAGTATAAGGTGATTAGCATCGTAGCAATAGATTTAAAAAATGAAAAGAATTCTCAACCTATCGAAAAATTTTCTGAATACTTATTAAAAGTTAAAAAAATAAATTGCACGCTACATGCGATAAATTGGAAAACTTGAATTGAAAAACTTTTGAAAAAAATTGAAAATTCTCGACGAGAAATCAATATACATTGACGAGAAAATGAGAGGATTGGGAAGATATGGTATAAAAATTGTGAAGGCTTAAAACTGTCGGTAGTCTCAGCTCCACATTAGCTTAATCCGATTCTGGTATTAACTTGAGGTTACTCTTTAAAGAATGTTCAGCCCTCAAAATTTATAAAAACTTTTGCGAAAATAAATTTCAATCTTCAAATTTTTTTATGATTGATTTTAAGTGATATGAGTACGTACATCTTATATTATCATCAATGTCGAATTTACGTACAAGATAATCAGGAAAAAAGGCAATACATATGGCCTAGGAAATTAGCATTAATAAAGATGTGTTGAAAAATAATTTTCATTATGGTTTTTTTTTTTTTTTTTTTTTTTTTGGAAAATGTTCAAGTACTAAACATGTGCATACTAAAAGGTTCGTTCATCTATCAAAGAAAGTTCGTGGATAAAATATTTTGAACTTTATCAGATATTTTATTAATATGGTGATTTCAAAACGAATAATGAAAACCCACGTTATCTTTACACTTTTCATTATAAAAATTTTCATTTTATCACTCGACTCATTTCCGAGATTTTGCTGCGAATTTCGGATTGTTTCAATTATTTCTTCATTAAAATTTTGAGTACATTTTGGAAACACGTTGACCACTTCGAAGAGTATCAAATGTAAACGAAGAGAATAGCCTTAATTAGTTTAGAAGATAATTGTTTTATACTGGCTGACCGTCAAGAAATAATTTGAAAGTACATGAGACGTCTTTCAACTGGAGGGAAGAGATCATAAAGTACCAATTACCCAACATTTTTATGAATACGGGATGTTCCGTTTCACTCAAGTTGTGTACATGTATTGTGGTCTGCCTGCCCAAGAATTTGAAGGGGCTGAGATATGCAATGTTGAAAAAAGATTTGTATTGAAAAAATGATTACACTTTAAGCAGTCATAGATTACATAGAGAATCCAGCTCTCTATACCGTAGATTTTCAGCAGAAAAAGATATGAAACGAAAACACCACACAGAACCCACTTCATTTCTCATAGGTAGTCCCATAAGCGGTGCAAAAAATGTTAGTTTTTCAACTTTTTTTTTTTTTTCAGTTATCAGACAGTACTTGAAAACTAGAATAGGAGTCACATTAACTTTTTGCCTACCTGCAAAATTGAAGGAGCAACGGCTAAAGAAGAATTTCAAATCACGATAACTCCTTCAATTCCATAGGTAGGCAAAAATTGTATTTGACTTTTTTTGTTTTACTCCTCGAGTAACGTTCATTTTATAAAAAAAATTATTACGGAATGCAATAATGAATTCTTCGAGATATCATGAACTTACATATTTTTTTTTTTTTTTTTTTTTCTATAAAAAAAACAGCGAATTTTAAAAATTGTAAGTAAAATACATAGTACTCAAAAAATGCAACAAAAAGATTATGCGTAAAAATTATCTACCTGTAAAATATGAGAGAGTCCAAATTTTTGGAACTACCTAGCTCGCTCCCCTTCTTCCCCCCCCCATACACAAGTGAAAAATTTTAGCGTATGTCCTTTTTCGTTGTCCTTCATTAGTACCATTCATTTCACGCAAAAAATTTAAATTTCATCAAATTCGTTGATTTTCATAAGGTCTTGATGACGTCATCACTCGCACAGCGCCACTTATAGGAAAAGTGGGGTTCGACCAGGTACATTTAATACTGTATAACGTCGACTACAAGCTTATATGGTAGTTGTCTTGATCTCCCTCATCACCCCTGGCCAGGTAAAAAATGCGGGGAAATCCAAAACATAGAGAAAACTAAATTTTGAAAATTCCCAAAAAAAAAAAACAAAAGCAAAAAAGCTTATGAAGTATCATCTTTATTGTTTTCATAATCGATCTGAAATAATTTGCGTCTAAGGTTGCAGCCTTTGTCACTCAAGCCCAAATCCGTCATTTACTCAAGTACAAAAAAATGGGTGAACTTGAATTATTGGGAATGCAACGAAGGACAAAATTACATGGAGCTATTTCTGCTCTAAGATCAATTCTTGAGAAAATATTGCTGCAAAAAAGTTAGTGCAAGTTCAATCACCTCACTACAGGTTAAGCTTCAATTTTTGAGTCTACTTCATACACATTTATTACAAAAAAAAAAAAAAAAACAGACATATTTTCCTCGAAGATCAACTTCAGACACAACAAATTACACATAAAAATTCCTAAAGCTCACAACATTACACATAACAAGTCCTGTCCCTCTTCACAGATGAAAATAAAATAAAAACATTCGCTCCCATTTCTAAAACGTATATCCATCATACGCACCTCTGGTATTCGAATGATGCGGATGATGTTTACGTTGCTGAGTATTAGCCATATTAACGCCGCTTTGAACCTGCTGGCTTTGATGATGATAATGATGCGACGGCTGCTGGCTAACCGGCGGCATTTGTTTCGCTTGATAATCGGCGTTTCCGTTCGGTAACGCCGGCACGGAAATGGGCGAAGTACGTTGCGACTTTTGCTGCTGCATGGGAACATTAGACGAGTGATTCGTCACCGGTACGACGTTCTGCGCAAAATGCCTCTGCTGATGAACGTTGCCCGGATACGGAGGAATGTTTTGCGGTTGCGTTACCGCCGTCGGACACATCGGAGCGTTTTTATTCTCCGGCGACGAACGATTGCTGTTCTCGCGCATCGACGACTGCGAATGCGTACCGTGCGCCTGCTGGTGGTATGGCGGCGGAGCTTGCGGATGGTATTTGGACGCCGCTGTCGAATTGCTCATTTGCTGATTACCCGGATTTCCGTGTACGTAGGGTCTTTGGTTACCTGTTCGTATCAAAAATTACAGAATTAGCGACTCTGCGTGTAATAATTAAAACGTGTCATGCTTTCAAGGGGAGAAGGGGGCCTTCGAAACACTATGTAGATAACCCCCTCGGTAACCATTCGCTTTCTAAATTCGTCGTCCGCTTCGAAAAACGACCAACAAAAATAATAACAACAAAGCCTTCTTCCTAGACAAACTCGATTCCCAACATAATAGGAAATACGATAAAGCGAAAATCAAAATAGACAAATAAAAGAAACTCAAACGAAAAATAAATAAATAAACGAAAAAAATCATAAATTTCCCCAAACGTCGAAGGAAAACAAAAGAAAAAAAAAACGCTGAGGCAACAGGCAAATAACAGCGGCTTCACATACTCAAAAAAAAAAATCGAACCAACTACTCAGCGAACTAAATGCGTTTTTTCATTTTTCAACAAAAAAAAAAAAAAAAAAAAAAAAAAAAAAAAAAACACGCACCAAACAGCTGTCTCATCGCATTTACCTCTAGCCGCTCCTCTAAGAATAAGAGGCGGAGGTCGATTATGGTGCTTTGCATGGTTTTCCATTATTTGTCCATTGATTCTCGGCTCCCTATCACGCGGAGGATATGTATTATGAGATGGCAGCGGGTTGGATCCTTGACGGATCACTGAACGAGGGGGTATTATAGGCATTATATTAGAGGAAGTATAAACTGGAACTGAGTTATGATTAGAGCTACTGTAAGAAACCTTCGACGGTGTATTAGTAGTGTTTATGACGATGTTGAACGAAGGGTGGCTAGTAGAAGTAGATACGCAATGATTACCGTTTGGCGTATAATTTCCGCGAGGATTGTTGCCACCGCCGCCGTTTCGAGAAGGATTCGGTTTACGCTTTGGTGGAGGAACGTATTTGCCATCTTCGGGCCGGCCGTCTTCCGGTCTTTTCAGGTCGTCGGATTTTTTGGCCCCTTCGGATCTCTTCGCTTCGTCGGGACGCTCGACGGCGGCGAACATGGCTTCTTCGCTTTCGCCGTTCTCCAGCGAAGCGCGCTCTTTCGAAGACTGACTGCCTTCGATTTCCTTCGCGATTTGATCCGCTTTTGCTTCTACTTCTCTGTAAAAGGAAACAAATTTCTTCGTGTAAAGAAGAGATAGGAAAGTGAATCGGGAGCAAATTATCGAACATTAAAAAGCGCAATAAACTTGAATAGTGAAAAATTCGCGTTTGTCATCTAAGTAGAAACACATGCAAACTTAATGTGGTAACTTACCCGGTAAGTTGATGGAAATTTACCCAGTAAGTTACTGGAATTTACCCGGTAATCAACTGGTAATTTACCGGGTAGGTAACTGGTAATTTACGGGGTAGGTAACTGGTAATTTACCGGGTAGGTAACTGGTAATTTACTGGTACTTTACCGTGTAAATAACTGGTAATTTACTCGGTAATCCAGTAAGTTACGGCTGATTTACCCCATAAGTAAGTAGTTATTTACCGGATAATTTACTGGTAATTTACCCAATAATTTATCCGGTAAGTTACTGGTAATTTACCACTGGGTTACCAGTAAGTTACTACAGGATAAATTTTTTAAGTTTTCCGGTTAACTTTAAAACTACTTTAATATGTATTTTTTGAAAAATTTTCAAATTTGAAATTATTTTTTGAAAAAAGTTGATTTTTGTAAATAAAGGTTATTGGAGGGGGGGGGGGCTGGTTAGACATAAGACAAACGAAAATGCTTCTGAGAGCTTTTACAACAGTTCTTAGGACAGAAGATGAACCACATCGAAGAAACATGTTGATCAAAATTTTAGGCTCTAGTAGCGCCTATTTTTGGATATAGGCAACAACAAGTACTTCAATTAAACATTTTTTTTTCGCCTTATTATAAGGGTGAAAAGTTGAATTTTTTTCTGATATCTTGATAATGAAAGACTTTGTCAGTAATTTTTTAATTTTTATTGGATTATTTTTTCAAGAGTTATACAATTCTTAAACTTCCAAACCACCATTTCTATAGGAAATTTTCAAGGTGCAATTATGAAAAAATTATATAAAATGTATTCTTTACTTCCAAACATACTATAAAAATTTCAGAATTTTCGGAGTAGTGAAACGTCGTTAAATAAGATGAATACTTTGGCAGCGCGATGGAAGTCTTGTGTGTCGGCCCTATGCGCGCCAAAGGCCGAGCGAACGTTACCTGCCTAACGCTGCACAACTAGGTAACGGGTCTTTACGGGTTCAAAGCAATACCTTATTTTTTTCGATATATATACATACGTATAAATGAACTTGTAAAAATTAATGGAAACCAAATCCTAAACATATAGCTTTTTCAAATCGACCTACATACACGCGTATTTAGCCTTTTTAAATTAATAAACTCGTTTACTAAAAATAGCATGTCACCTCTATACGATCATTTTGAATTTTAAAGAGAGATTACATTTTTTTTAATTATTTCATCTTCAAGATGAATATGCTTTTCAACCGATTACCGCAAAAACATTTTTTTTTTTTCGATAACTTATTTTTAATGTTTTGAAACTTGAAATGGAAATATATCGAAAACATCAACAATACCGCAGATATTTGAAGTAGCCGAAATCTTCAAAATTTTATCCTCTTTCCAATCATATATCGGAAAAGTTCATGTGATTTTTCGTTTACGAGTTGCAATACTTTCTATTCGTGATATTTCAATATGAAAGTTCGAAACCTGTTACCACGACGTACTGTAAAACGCGAAAATCAGAGGTTTTTTTTTTCAAAAGATTGTAATTCAAGAAGGAAAAATTCCACTGACCCCTTTGAAATATTTTTTCAAGTTTTACGATGAAGTATGAAAAAATAAACAAGCGGGAATTTCTTTCTATTAAAATCTACAAAAAACTAGGAGATCTCGGAGCTTGAGAGAAATTTATTTATTCATTCATTCATCTTTTTTTTTACGAAGATTCCGCAAGATTTCAAAATTATAAGTCAGCTTTAATTTTAATAAAAAATGTTTGAACATTTTCCTTAAATCGTCTCTAAGTTGGCTTACATAATTTTGAAAGAAATATTTCCAGAAAGTTCTACTTATTCTACTTTGTTTCTTCAAAATCAATAGTGAACACTTTGCGAGATTCCCTTTTATGGGATGAAAAACCAACAATAATAACACGGATTAAAGATAGCCTACGCAAATACTCGTATTTATAGTAGTCTTCGAAATTGCTAAAAGTTGGGGAGTAAAACAAAAATTAGAACGATCAACGTAAACTGCTTATTTCTGCATTTGAAAAAGTTACAGAATACTGAAATCTTAAATTCATTGCAGCACATTCAAATCTACTGATAGCCAAAACTTCTTTAGGATTTTTTGTGGTAAATATTTATCATACCATGGTTCCTATGAAAATTTTTTAAGCGTGTAAAATTTTTTCAAACAGAAAATATCGATTACTGTGACAAATTAAAAAAAAACTTGAATAGAGTAAAAAATTAAACGAATCAGTATCATATCGCACACCAAATGCTACAGTGATACACCTCAGAAAATGATTTTTTCGAGCTACATATTTCTCAAGAATAGTTTGAGAATAAGAAATAAGCTTTCAAATTTGAACTGAGGAAGCATCGAATTTGATTTTCAAGTTGAGAGCATACAATTCCGAAATTCTACCAAATGAAAAAAATAAGTATTGCATTCTGAGTACGAAATGTAACAAATATTCCATAAAAGAAATTAAATTTATCAAGTTTTTAAATTTTCAATTTTTCAATTTAAAAAAAATATATTTAATTTCATGTTCACGTTAAGTATAACTTCATGATAAAATCGATCGTCCGTAACAAAGTAGGCATTTTGGAGAAAGCATCACAGAAAAAAAAAATTTTCCAGCAAAATCGAGGCACTGCAATAAGTTACATTGAAATTGAACACTACATTGTAATACGATTTATGAAACTTGTTAATTTGTAATCACTCGCTTTCCTGACTTCAAGACACGTAATAAACGCCACAAATACTTTTCGAGAAATAAATTTGAAAATAAAATAAACTCGATCGTTCATTAAATGAAAAATTATGCCACGAAGTTTAAGCTCTAAAGAAACCACTATTACTTATTCAGGCAGAAAAAATAAAATAAATTGAAAAATCCGCCACTATGATAACAAAGTTGATTAAATCTTACTTAAAATCTTTGGTGTTCCGTTTGTCCAACGGTACTGTGTATTCAGGTAAATCTTCATTGTAGGTAGATCCTACTCCTAATTTTTCATTTACTTCAAACATATCTCTTACATCCCAACCATTCTGAAAGGCCACGACATCGATATTAGAAATAAAAAGAGAGAAACTAACAGAAGAAAAAAGACACAAAATTCGACTCACTTGATTGCTTAATGAATTGTTTAAATCGCATTCTTCGCCATTACCTGGTAAAATGAATGGCTCTAATGTCTTTTCGCCGCATATTTCGCCATTATATTTACTGATGCCAGAATCGATGAACGAATCTAAATATAAAATGTGTTTTACCAACGATACTCGTATAAATAGAGAATTATTTGTTATAAAGATGATGTTACCTTTAACGGCATAATTTAAATCTACGCTCTGCGCGCACATATAGACTATATCTTTTGCGTGAAAAATTAAATTATCGACTACTCCTTTGGCGTCTATTTTGTGTGGATCATTATTGTCAATTTTATGCGCCAATTCTAAAACAACATCGAATCCTTGCGAGAAAGTTTTAAATATTCCTTCGTAAGTTCCACCTTGAATTGTTTCTAACTGCGAATGTCAATACGAGCGTGAGCTTTGTAGAATTACTGTTGAAATTGATGGTAATATGAAATACTCACTTTAACTGTACTTCCGACTTGAGATGTTGCAGCGTGCATAAAATAATTGTTAGCGTATACTCCTTCAGCGGTAGGTACCCTTTCTGAGGTTCTAGTTCGTGGAGCATTCCTTTAAAACGAAAGGAATAATTAAACGACCGAACTAATGAGCTTAAGAAGTATAATAGTGCATTCGAGATCGATTGGCTAGTACGTTTGAGAAAACAAACGACGATGTCTAACGATACACCGAACTGATACGGGAGTTTGTTAACAAGCGATAACCGAAACGAATTGTGGTAATTAAAAAAATTGAATATTGAGTTATATCTCGAGTCGATGATCAGATAGGTTAACTATGAAAAAAAAAATTTACCAACGACACGCCTACACCTATGGAAAAATCAATACTTCGATTATCAAGTGCATAAATATTTAGGTCAAGAGGCCATGAGTGAACTTGAATAAATCTCATTACCAAGCACAAAAACATTGGTCCACCGATAAATGAATAAAAATAAATAATTAAGTCCTATACCGTCGGAAATGAAATAATTCGTACATACAAAATGTAAACTTCAGAGTAATCACTTACCTCGGACCTTTCGGACGATTTTTACTCATGTTTCGCATTTTATCTTCGTTTCGGCCCGGACAGGCGCCTTCTTGTTTTTTGGTTGGGACCGGAATCTTGACTATTTTATATTAAACACTCCAACATACACGAATAATAAGGCAATATTTCATAAATATATTACGATGCTATTGTGTATCAAACTAAATAACGATTCAAAAATCACATGTAATCGAAACTCTTGTTTTATCTATCAAAAAGCGAAGTTACTCTTCGACGTAAGTTTATAACGCGGATTAATTTTACCGCAACAGCTGATAATTGACGTAACTGATTTATAAAATGCGTTAACAACTTTCGTACGATTGTATTATTAAGTTAAGAATTTTTCTACTGTGAAAATTTCGTTTGTAAAATAAATTTTTAGTTAAGTACTAGTTCGTATCACGTTAACTAATGACTAAACTAAGAACTACTTTTTCTCTCCGCAGGTATGTTTTGTTTGGAGACATTACTACTGGAACGACTCTATAGGATAAATGTGTAACTACACAGAATGGTTGAAGATTTTAAGGGTTATTGACCTCGTAATATTGCGCCAAATTGATGTTGGGTTGTTTCTTGGTTTTTATGTGAGAAGATTGATTTTCGGAGTTGTTTTTTTTGTGGTACTTATGTCTGCACTATGCAGATATTTCTGATTTCATAATGTAGGTGATTTAAAGCCATTTGTGTAACTAATATATGAAAAATTAGGTTTCGAATTTTAAAAATTTAAAGATTAGATTATTTTGATTATTTCAAACTGTATACATGAATTATATCTTCATAGTGAAAAGAACTTGGGTTAAACGTTAAAAAATTACATAAATATGATATATTACGTATTATATATTTTTTCATTTTATTCAACGAATTAACGTTTAAATAAATAGTCATTCATTTATGCTTTGCATTTTTAAGACAATGTAAGTATAGTGTAATCAGTATAGGTATTACCAAAAATATGTAGGCACCTATGGTGCAACAAGGGTGGTTGGTAAGTCAATTCTCTCCCCTTTTATGCTACCAAAACAATTTTTTCTGATGATTTATTCAACCAACCTGCCCATAAAATCAAAAATGCCAAAAATAGGAGGACTTGGAGTATAACTTAAAAAATAATGCTCGACTTTCTTTTACGGTACCAAAAAAAATTGAAAAACTTGCATTTATCTCCTTTCTTGCCTTTAAACGAAGTCCTTAGAAATTTCACCCTGATAAAATACAATCAACTTGATTTTTTTGCGGTTTCAAGAAATTACTTCCATTAAGAAATGTTGATAATATTATTTTCAGTGGCATATTTTAATCAAAATGGATTAAGTACTTATGAAGTATCTGAATTTTAAAACTTGAAACAAGTGAAACCTTCTTTTTTGTTACTTGGTGATTGTGAGGCAATCGTTCTTTCAATAAATGGTGGTTTTGTGGGCTAAAATGATGACAATTTAGAAAATTGCATCGCCTTAAAGCACCTGGAAAAGTTCTCACAACATGCATAACCAGGGACGTAACCAGTGGGGGGTTGGTTGGGCCAGGCACACCTGGAAAATCATTTGACCTAGATCTGGCCCAACTATCCAAAAACGAAAAAACTGTACGTCTGTGCTCACTGAAATTTTGTATTTTCATGTAATTGAAAAACAACAATTTTGGAGTATTCCTTTTTTTTATAACCCTCGTACCGCCCAAAAACATACATCTGAACTTGATTATTTTACCCCACCTGAAAGTATTCTGGACCTCATTTGGCCCAACTATTCATCATTTTCTGTTCACGCTCGTGTAAAAAACGCAGCCAAGTCGAATCTAATTACTTACCAAATTCGAACTTTTGAATAAAATCATATCTCGCAAATAAAATAAATATTTCATTATTCATAACATTCCGCAGAAAAAAATCTTGCTACTTCTCCGACGAGTCACGAGCAAAACATCAGACAATTAAGCACCTTAATTATCGCACGAGGTATGTACGTAGCTACGTACATACACTTTTTTGTTTGTACCTACAGCTTAGACTTTATAACTTCCCAGTATTAAATATTACAGAGTTACAGACATCATTTTTCTCCTCATTTTAACTCTATACCTGAGCACAGCCTTTTTGAAAATTATATCTATGCAAAGTATACCAGCGAGAAATTCGAAGTCTTGTATACTCGACGTTTCGACGACATTTCAAACAAATCTGATTGTTTTCATTCATTTCGCAAACTCCACTCAACCTTGAACCCTCGTTCTTCTCAGAACATGGAAAGAGCATTGCAAAAAAACAACAAAGAGACGACAGTAAATTCTGTGTAGTCGCTGGGACCATTGGAAAGCGTGTGCGTTGTAGGTGATAAGGAAACAAAAGAACGATCTTTTGAATTCTTTCGCTTTCTCTTCCCTGTTTTCTGCGTCATTTATTATAATTGAGTCGTTTTTAGACAATTGGAACGAAGGTAATATTGGTTCTAAGAATACTTTAAAAAACTAATCTACCCTTCTGCCGAGAAGTGCAGATGAAAAAGTGGAGAGAATTGATCAAAGTCCACGGCTATTTTTTTTTTTTTAATGCTAAAATTTTAGAAGAAAAAAAATGGAGAATTGACAAACAATACTGCAGGAATTCTTCATTTAAAAATGGACAAATATTAGCCCTCAAAAATTTATATGCCTTGTATGATTTTCATGGTATAAGAAATGATAGCGGAAGAGTATTGTAAAATGAAAAAATGATATTGAATGATAAATATCATGTGAAAAACAATAAGGCAATGAATTACAAAGATGGTTTCATAATTTTTCTTCTGTAGACAGACACCAAGCCATTCTATATCAAGAAAGCATAAAAAGTCAAAGATTCTTATTAAAAAATAAAAATAAAATAAAGCAAAAAATTAACTCAGATAATAGGTATCTATAGTTCATGATTAACGTAAAAGCACACACATACACACCAGTCACATCAAAAATAAAATCTAATCTCAAATCGACAAATTCAAATTAAGCAATCTCAGAATTCGATGACATCGTACGCAAGACACGTAGGTACGTACGTGTCTCTCATCTGAAGCTCGCTTTCCTAAAATTTTGAAGTTTCATTGTGCCTTTGAATGAAGCCGAATTCAAAAACGAGTATGAATTCTAATGACGCCATAACATTTCACCTAAAGTCTAATTTTCCAAAATTTGTACTTTTGATTAGCTTAAATTCTAAAACAGACTGAAATTTTGAAATTCCAATCCTAAAAATTATACCTAACAATAATTGAATGTGTATGATATATCACTTCATTTAAGGTCTAATTTCCTAAAATGCTGAAGTTTACGGATCTTTAAACTGATTTAATATTTGAATTTACCGACTTAAAAAACATACCTACATAATGCCATTTTACACGAATAAAAAAGATTTTTACAGAAATCACAATAGGTTCCGCTGCGTCCCATGATGATAAGTCTATGATATCTAGCTGGTAAACTGTCTGTTATGTTTCAACTCCGTTTTTATGCCAAAATAAAGTTTTGAATAAGTGTATTCAAAGGTTTCACAGAAATAATCATTTATATCAAGGAGGACGTGTATAGTAAGTTTCCAAGTGATAGGTATTTTAATTTTTAAATTTCAATTCAATGAATGTTAAATACTTCTCAGAAAAGGTACCAACTTCCCCTTCGTGAATACAACAAAGCCTTCGAAACAAACAAAAAAAAAAAAAGTTACCAGCCTCCAAATAATACAAATGATTTTGGTGCCTGCCTACTGCCAATGTATACTCATTTTTACCACTTTTCAACAACAAATATGTGAACGCATTCACGTGCTATTAAGAAATCCTCTCTTTTGTAATGACATTTTAATTATTCCTTCGTTGTTTTCACGGTATACTCTTAATGTTTCAATGTTCCTCGTTTGGAGAAAGTGATTAAATTGAAAATCATTTAACCTTTGCTTAGTTGTATGGCGGAGGAAATCTCTATGTTCGCATATGTTTGTCGCGTGACGTAGTGAACCTCCGGGTTTACATGCATAATTGCCATCAGTATGTAAAGTAAGTTATTAGATAAATGAGCAGTTATATATGTAAACCCTGAGATTTACTCCACCACTCTACTAGCGTATGTTAAACCCGGAGGTTTCCACCGCTACGCGATTGGGCTATGTAAAAATTCAATATGCAACTTACCAACAGTTAACAACATTCGAATTAACGATTACATAGAAACATCTTTATTATTCAAAATAATATTTCAACATTTAAAAATTCAATGATAGAAAATAAAAACTGTATCACGAAAAACGGCAATAATAATGGTTAAAAATATGAAAAAAATTCAATTAAAAAGAATAAAAAGTAGGATAATAATCCCTTTATTTTGGCTAACTGGAATAAAAATAAATAAACAAATAATATGGTAACATTGCGTTATTTTGGTTAGTATGAAATCACATACTTTATATGAGAGCGTTATAATAATCAGAAGATATTCAAACCAATAATAAGAAAATATTTCAACATACGATTCAATATTATACACGTAGGTTTTATAGGAGTAAAAATATTTAAAATTACAATACTTGAAAAAACTGACATACGCCAAATGGGTCTGAGGAATTGAAAATCGAAAATTGCAGCGTTTTATAAGAAATGTGTCTTTTTTCAGCAGGGCAAGATATTAAGTTTTAATGCGTGATACAATCACATAAGGATGTAATATAGATATAAAAATACTTTTAACAATAAACACGAAAATACTTGAATAATTTCATAGAAAAGAAATAAATATCAATGCGAAGAATTAAGGCACATACATAACATTTTCAATTCTAAGCTTTCGGACATCACATGATCAGTCTTGCTTAGTATTTTTATTACATAAATTTATAGATAAAAATGTAACATCTTTAGCTCGTTTAATGAAGACTTGTTAAATCCTTGCCGGTCAACGGATCTTTTTGTACGGTTTCACTGCGTAGTTTAACAACACGCGGCTTCACATTTACATTGGAGACCTTAGCTTTCATCGAAGACAACGACGAATCTGAAAAAAAAAACAAATTTATTATATCTGTGAAACGTAAAAGGACTATTTACACTAGAACAACTCACCTGTTCTTTTCTCCGTGGATTTCGACGACGATGTAGGGCCGAATAAATTATCATCGTCATCGATATCTTCGAATAAGCCGCTTTTCTTCGTGCCTTTACCGCCGGTGAATTTACTTTTCGATGAAGAGAATAATTCATCTTCATCGTCATTTTTAAATATATCAACTTTCGATGATTTCGCCGACTGTGGTTTAGACTGTTGTTGAGCTAAAGCAGGTGTTTTGCGTTCTTTAATGACGGGGTTTTCCGATTTTGGTTTTTTATCCACAGTCAAATTATTATTCGGTTTTAAGCTCCCAAATAAGTCATCGTCGTCTTCTAAATCTTCAAATAAACCTTTAACTGTAGCCGATGTTTTCAAAGTAGCACTTGAAGTGGTAGAGGTGGTCGGAGGAGTAATTTCATCGGAGAATGTATCACGTTTGGCGGTGGGAGTTTCTTTTTTGACTTCCGATGATTTTTTTTCATCGCTTGAAATAACAGAGGGAATTTCAGGTACCGAATTTTTCGAAGTTATATTATGTCTTGGAGGTTTCGCGCGACCCTGTGTAAATGAAAAATTTTGTGAATTCTAATTCGCAATAAAACATCATTTAGAACGTAATGGATTAAATTATGTTACCTTGGTGAAACTTTTTAATGGACCTTGAGTTGGCTGTACTACGAAATTCAGATCGTCATCAGATTCAGAACGTTGAGAGGCTATTAGTGAATTTTGAACTTCGGACGGAGTCTGCTTTTCGCTCAATTCATCTGTAAATTTTCGACAATTAATTTTAGTAATTTTATCGAACTTCGATATTTTCATAATAAAAGCCTACTAACCGATTAATGATTTTTGTTCTTTCTTCATTTGATTTCCGATCGTTTTAAATAAATTTTCCATTTTTTCATCTTCATCATCGTCATTGAACAAATCGACTTTAAGAATTTTTGCATCAGTTTGTTTACTCTGCTTTTCAACTGTCATCTTAGACTGAGATGAGATGACGATTGAACTCGACTTATTTGTTGGAAATGACGATTTATTTGTTTCAAGAGGGGTTTCTTTTTCGGGAGTTCGCACATCGTTATTTTCTGTAGGGGCGAATAAATCGTTATTTAAAATTCTACTTCTGCGAGCTTGGCGAGATGGAGGGCGTCTTTTTCCTGACAATTTAGCTCTTTCCTAAATCATACGTACAAAGAAATTAGTAAAATTGTTAACAGGAAAAAAAAATCTGTCCATGAGCTTCTTACTTTTATGACGTTATTTAATAAACCAGAAGACGGTTCGGTTTCATTAGCAGGTGTATCCGCCACAATAGGTTCATCAACTGATTTCTGCTTGATTTTAGTGGAACGATTGGCTCCAGGTAGTAATGCACTAACATTAATATTCAATCCTTTATTAATCGCTAGTTTGCCTATAAAATTTGAAAGAAAATTAACAATTTTTATTCGAAATATATATGATGAATGTGTACAGAACCGTAGTCATGATGGATAAAAGGGGTAGGGGTTCAAGAATTGAAATTTTGCTCGATTGGTAACATATCTACAAAAAAAAGTTAATCAAAAAATCTATGAATTTTATTAATATCGACTATGCAAATAAGAGAATCAGATTCCTAAAATCAAGGCCATATAATCCGTTAAATATACAGAGCATTTCGGGAAAAGTATTGTTCCGCTGTCTTTTTTACTTGATAAATAGTCAACTATCGTAGAGTAAAAGCAATATGATTTGCTTACACAAAATACAAAAGGAACTGAGATATACAGCTTTGAAATAAAAAACTTTACCTACAATAATGATCTACTTCGAAAATTTCTATCTCACGATTTATCAATAACAGAAAAATGCGAGTTACATTAGCATGTAGAGCGTATGATGTACGGTACAGCAAATCTGAAGGGTGGGACAGGGGAAATAATGAGACAAAAAAGAAGAAAAAATCTATGGAAAATTACATATTGCTATTTGTGTAAATGAATACTCGATTCATATACTACGGATTTGTTTAGTTTTTCGTTAATAATTTTTGGAAATGACTCATTAAGTCTAGCTTTTTAAAATTCTAAATGAATTAGAGTGCATCCCTTACAGCATGCGAGTGATACTGCAGTCCCCATTCTTGTTTAGGTATCGAAATAAAAAATTGTAAAATATAAGAAAATTGCTTTATCAATAACACTGTAAATTTAATTTTAATTCACAATTTTTTATTTCAATTCCTAGAGAAGAATGGAAGTTGATACCTACTCTATGTTGTAGGAGGTGCGGCCTAATATATTAAATAAATTTAAAGAGCGTGAACACTTGAAAAAACTGACAATAGTAACAATGTCAGCCTGGCGCACCTTTTGACTGGTCGGAAATACGTATTTTGCCTGGGTCCGTTACATTTATTAACCCTGACAGTTGACCCCCCCCCCTCCCATTAGTTTATTTTTCTATTTTATATATTGATAGTTAATTTTTAAAAATTCAACTTCATTTTATGAATTTTTTTTTAATTTAATTTTTGTTTCAATGTCACGCAACCCCGCTAGATTAGGCTGAATTTTATTTTATTTTTTATTTTTTGAAAAGGGGAAGGACAGATAGTAATTGACAAATTATCTTAGAAAGACTTGATGAAGATTTCTGCTCCTAAATTTAACTTCAAAAGTTCCCAAAATGTAAGAACAATACAATTTCCAAGAATTAAAAAACTAAAAAAAAAAATGGAATGCCTAAAAGTTATACTTTGTTATCTAAACAATACAAAAATATTTATCACTAATTTTTTCAAAATTTAGCGGGTCTAAACGTTCTTACTTTTTTTTTTTGAAAAAAAAAAATGATAGTAATTCGCTATAATTATTTAAAAAAATTAATAACGATAAATGAATATATTCAAAAAAAAAATCCATACGTAACATGAATGAAGGATCGTTAGTCATTTTATCCCAAAGATATTTAATTCATATAATCGTAGATGCTTGAAAAATATAATTCTTTATTGTTCCTCTCATAAGCGAGGATAGTGAGTTTATTGGGAGGTGGGCGAAGGGGTGAATCTTTTGGTTATTGCTTAAAACAATGAACAGAGTTATAAATTTTTTTGTATTTTTCGTTTTATATTCAAACATGACTCGGGAATTATATTTTTTACATACGTATAACAAAGCTTTGATAGGACTAATTTCAAAATAGGGAGATTAGGTGCTTTATGCTCCCTTGCCCCTTATCTTCAACTATAATTCCTGTCAATTTCTCATAAGTGAAATTTCATTTTATGCTGTTAATGTACGTGTCTTGGGACTTGGGAAAAAATAATAGTTAGGCTGATACAAATTTAGGGTGAGCGCAAATCCCCTACCATTTGACTAGACCAGACCTAAAATAAATGGTATAATGATGGTTTGTTTTAAAAATTTTATTTCACGATGTGCGGTTTACGTTAACATGTAGAGCGCATGAAATATTATTTGTTAAAAAAATATTAAATCAAGCGGGTAAGGGAGGGGAAATATTGAAAAAGTGGGTGAACTTATCTAATTTGTTTAGTTTTTCGTGAATAAATTTTTTGCACTTGATGCATAAATTAAAAGTGCATTTCCCACAACATGCGATCGGTACCAACCCCAATGTTAGCTAAGGTGTTCGAATAAAAAAAAAGTAAATTAAATAAAAGTAACAATGATAATGATAAGGCAATTTTCTTATATTTTACTATTTTTATTTCGATATTTAGGCAAGCATAGAAGTTGGTATATTGGCACTTATCGTATGCTGCGAGAGATCTGCTCTCATTTATTTAGCAATTTTGAAAAAGCCTCTTAATAAAGCATTTCCAAAAAATATTCATGAAATACAAAAAAAAAAAAAACCGTATGAACGACTATACGTAAATAGTGGACTTTACGATTATGTTGTACAATAACTCATGTATACGTAGAAGTGGTAATAAAGGAATAAAAATAAAATTCGAAGTGCAAAAGCTCAACTTTCAATGTATGAGAACCGAAGTTGTAGAGAATGAAATCTCCTACAACTTTGTTTCCATACTTTTTTTTTTTTAAGATCCTTCACTCCCGAGATATTTGCAAAAAACTGAAAAAACTTCAAAATTCGAAAACTTGACTTTCAGCGGATGGATCCATTTCAAAAATAAAAGGACTCTCGAGTTCCACTTCTTTCACCAATCCTTCAAATTTATAGTCAAATCTGCCAATTTTCACTCGAGTTATTGTCGGAGAACGGAAATTAAATAAAAACGAAAACAAAACAAACATAGTAAACGCTTTCGTGGATTTTACTCAAAGTCAACAACATTTCTTTCTCCTCCCACGCTCTTACATTTTTTATTTTTCAAGCAATAATATTACATTATACAACTATTCAGGCCTGTCATCGATTAATTTTCAAAAAATATCGTCTTCTTAGGTATTTTTTTTTCATTTCGAAGCTGTATATTTCAAACCTTCCAATATTTTAAGTAGGAAAATATCATTACTTTCACTCGGTGATACTTGACTATTAACATCCACAACACAAAAAGAATAAGACCTTTCGCAAAATGCCAACACATATATACCAAAAAAATTATACAATTCAACGCTAACATAATACAACTATAGGAGTAGGTATATAAAAAAATTTGACTACGATCTTGAATTCTCAAAAATTCTCCTTACCCGGAACGTTTCGCGTGAGTGGCGCAACAGGCTCAGGAGAAGTTCTTTTAGTGAATAAATTACCATCTTTCTCATCTGAGTTGTCTTTTTTTTCAACGTTTTCCTCCTCATCTGTAATTTTACTCTCACTTCCTTCCTTTTCGGGGCTAAGAGATGGTTTAGCTTCATCGCTGATTCCTTCAACTTTTTCATTTAATCTTTCAATTCGACTAGAAATGGAAAGCGATTCTGGCTTCTTAGATTCCTTTTTTTCAGCTGAAATAGTCGATTCCAATGGAGGAGTGGTTAAGGAAGCTTTTGGAATTGATATGGAATTTTTAAGGAAATCGAGGTCGTCAGAATCTGAATCATCATTGAAGGGGTCTTTTTTATTGAAATTAAACAAAATGGGCTCTCTATTCTTAACAAAAAGATTATTCTTGGCTTTCCCGTCAGACTGAATATCACTCGCAATATCGCTAAAATCTCGATTTTCGACTACAGTGTTTTGTTTTTCAGAGACATCTTTTTTTTTGGATATATTGCGAACATCTTTAGGTAGTGATTCTACTGATTGTTTGCCAGAGGAATCGAGAGGCTTATTGGCTTTTCCTAATTCTTCAAATAAATCGTCGTCATTTTCATCGAATAAGCTTTTAGATGATGTTTTGACAGGCTCACTGGTAATATCAGTAGAATCTGCGTTTTCAAAATTAGTTTGTGATTTTTTAACGACATCGTTTTGCTGCGATTTTTCTACAATTTTGGGTTCATTGGAAACTTTTTCAGGTGATGATTCTGAAGTTGATTTTTTGCCAGAGGAACCAAGAAGATTATTGGATTTTCCTAATTCTTCAAATAAATCGTCATCTTTTTCATCGAATAAGTTTTTAGGTGATGTTTTGATAGGCTCACGGACAATACTAGTGAAATTTGGATTCTCTACGATGGCGTGTGATTTTATAGGGACATCCATCAGCTGAGATATATCTACAATTTTGGATTTATTACTAACATCTTCAGGTGATGGTTCTTCGGTTGATTTTTCGCCAGAGGAATCGAGATGCTTATTGGCTTTCCTTAAATCTCCAAATATATCATCATCTTCATCGAATAAACTTTTAGATGATGCTTTGATATCTTTCGATTGAATAGTTTTCGTATCCTCGTCCAATAAGTCGGTTCTACTTGATGACTCATGATAAAAGGTATTTTTAGGCATTTCATCGGGAGGCTGTAATTTTTCACCGAATAAATCAGTTTCCTCGATATTCCGCTTTTCATCAGATTCGTTCTTTTTTTCGAATAAATTTCCCTTCAAAGGAGGGACATCTTCGCGATACGAAGTACTAGTAATCATATCTTCTTCGTCTTCCGAAGACGAATACCTAGATATTAAATTTTTAGCGAAAATGTTATCTTTTTCGTTGTAAACGTCGATTTTTCCTTTATTCAACGATTCATTAGAAGAGTAAGTTTCTTTGGGAAATTCGGGCGGCGTTTCGAAAATGAATTTCTCATCATGACTGGCACTGGTGGCGAACTGGCCTGTGATATCGGTTATCTTAATTCGATTTTTATCGTTATCAGCAAATAAATGAGTGGACGAAGCGTCTACGATTTCATCACGTTCGGCCGTTTGTTTATCGAATGAAGGTTGTATGCTTTTTCTGATTGTATCGTTATCGTCGAGTAAATCAGAAACGGCTGATTTAGACGTTCCTTCGGGTACATTACTAGACGTAATATTACCGACGGTGGTATCGTTAAGAGTTGTTTGTTCAGGCACTTGGTCATTTTTAAAATCTTTTTCAGCTTTAATATCGACTGTTTTTTCGCTCACGTTTTCGTTCTTGGTTATTAATGGTGGCAGTTGTTGATGCGATGAAGGAAGATCTTTAAATTTTTTTTCAGTGAATAATGACGGTGTTTTGTCCTCTATCGGTTTGGATTTACTATCCAATGAATGCTCTGAAGGAGGATTTTTTAAATTATCTTCGTTGAATAATGATTGTGTTTTACTCTCCACAGATTTGGATTTACTATCCACCGGATCTACTGAAAGAGGATTTTTGAAATTGTCTTCGTCGAATAATGGTTGAGCTCTACTTTCTACGGATTTGGATTTATTATCTACTGAATGGTCTTTCGATAAAGAGACATTTTCAGTTTTAAAAACATCAGAAGCGGTTTTTTTCGTATTTTTAATCAATAAAAACAGATCGTCTTCGGAATCCGAATCGCTACCGAACAGGTTAGATTTTTTGAATAAATCGGTACCCACTGGTTTACTGGTGGGCTCATTCGCAGGTTTACTGGTCTTAACTGGTTCATTCGGTTGGGTGGAGAATAATTCATCGAATTGAGGTTTTTTAGAAATTTCTTTCGGAATTGGTTTCGAAGGTTTAAATAAGTTATCAATATTGTCATCGTCATCGTCGTCGAATAAACTGGAAACTTTTTTGTTCGCTGTAGTTTTAGATTTTGAAGTTTTTAAACCACTGAACAAATCATTATCGCTGGCTTGAACTTCATCGTCTAGTTCGCCAAATAATACAGGTTTTTTGACTTCTTTTTTAGTACTATTAAGCTCCTTGAGTGTTGGTTTATTGGTAGGTTTACTTTCTTCAACAGTTTTAACCGGTGGGGTGTTTTCGTTAGTTTTCATTGGTGTTTTAATTTTTAGTTTTTCGTTAAGCTCGGCGCCAATGGCTGAAACCATTTTTCTATTTAGAGAGTTCACATTGGACTCCACTATTTTAGGTTTCACTGGTTGTTGTGATATGTTAGGGCTGTCCTTCGGGGATACATCTTTTTTCGCAATTTCATTGTCTAATTTCGAATTATAGGATGAATCGGAGTATTGACTAGTCCTACTAACAATCGATGATTTTCGAGACGATCTAAAAATGAATCATCAGATGGAATCAAATTAATTACTCAATAATGATAAATTATTTTACAGATATTGGTTGGAGATTTATTGGCGAAATACAGAAGTAAATGTAATTAAATTTAATCGCAATATAACTAGATATACTTATTGTAAAAAATAAATTTTTTTGACTTACTGAATTGTTTTTCCGAGAGCCGGTGGTTCTCTGGATGCTACGTCTAAAAGATGAATGTTATTAAATTTCTTATTTTCATTTTTTTATAACTTCAAATAAAGATTAATAAATACCTATTTCATTCGCTCGCCAAGATTTAGATTTATCGAGATCATCGTTATCATCGCTCTCATCATATGAATGAGATTTAACGTAACTAGTACCGCTAATGGAATGTTTCGTATTCTTTTTGGAGGCGAACTCATCAATGCTCTCAACACTGTGATCATCGTCGCTGCTAATATCGTTAGCATCTTTAGTTGGAAACGGTGGTGGAGAAAAACTATCTCCTGGAACATAATAATTTTTAAACAAATTACATATTTTAGTTAATAAACACTGCAACAACATAATATGATGATCTTTTAATATAGGCATTTTGAACTAATTCGCGTCCTAGAACTGTGCAATACACTATCACTGATAAGACTCGACTGTCAGTATTTTGTAAGTGAATAAAAAATTTTTACAATGTGTTGACGATTAATGGAAATCAAACAATAAGTTATGAATAAGTATTTCATCATGAGCCAGATTAATACATCATGTTACAAATATGCCAGCATATGTGTCGAAATTATGTAATTTAAAAAAAAGTCTGTTTCGATAAATGAAATAAACACGGTAATATTTATAAATAATATGGTAAAGTTCAATCACATGTTACGATTAGTTACAAAGGGTGTTAATATCTTGGTAAATTTATTGTCAAAATTACACACCAAAATCTGGAGGAATAACACTATAGGCTTTCTCGCCACCGGTACTACGATTATTTTTCAAAGTTGCACTTAAATGGTCTGCAAAACTATATGGAATCTGAGGAAATATTTTGAAAATAATAATTAACAAAAATAAAAATATTTTACGAAATAAGAGAAAAAAATTTTCCAAACATCATTGTCACCTGAGTGGGGTCATCTTTTCTAGATTTTTCGGTGGCAGGTTTTTTAGTCCTTTCGCTAGGAACTGAAGCCTCACTATCTTCGGAATCAGAGCTCGAAATTCTTATCACCTTAAAATAAATTATAAGCATTAAAGAGTGAAATTTTACATAAAAGTGTCAAAATTTCCATACGATAATGATTAGTACCTGCGTCTGAGGACGAATAAATTCCGTTCTGGGAAGAGGTGAAGGTATTATAGGAGGGAGATTTTTATCATTTTCATGATCTGATGCATACTCTTTTTTCTTTTCTTCTTCGAAATCATCCTCTCCCTCATCATCGTCTTCTTCTTCCTCATCTTCTTCTTCTTCGGAAGATGAAGTATCGACTAAACCTAAATTATCATTTCTGGCGAATTCTTCGCTGCCGATTATGTAAGGAAGTCGACGCATTAGATAAGGATTTCGTGCTCGAAGCAGAATTTCTCTGTGAACAAAAAATTAACAGTGAAGTATTGGCGAATGTATCATCGTGGACATAGAAGAATGAAGATAATTTACTGAGGTTCATCGTCCTCTGAATCGCTACCAGAGACAGGAATTATGTCATACTGAGAATCTAAAACTTGGAAGCCATTTTCCAAAGCTTCCTTCAACTTCACTGTTATGTCTTCATTCTTGAACTCGGATGACTAAGAATAAAGGAAAATGAATATTCGTATCAGTTAAACACGAGAAAATAAGAATTTAAACAAAAACTCACTTGATTTGGGGCAGTATGGGGTCCGTTAGACTCTATAGTTTCTTCTTGTATTTTACTTTCGATAAATTGAGTATCTGATAGAGCTTTGAATTTATTGCTGGAATTAGCAACAGAGATACAAGTCTGGTTAATATCATTTTCTAAAGAATTTAACGAATGTAAAGTGGAATTTGCTTGAGTGAAGATTTTCTGTAAAAAGGATGTTTCGGTTAGATAAGGTGGAAACACATTTAGAGAAATAAATTTTGGGAAATGATTATACCTCTGAAAGCGATTGTAAATGTTTCAGTAATTCTGCATCAGCTGCTAAGCTCCAATTATTTCGATTGCTTATTATATCAGAAGTTGACCAGACTTTTTTTTCTTCCATTCTCCCTTCATAATCATGAACACACATGTAATTTTATTACAGTCTTCCGTCCAGGATGCAGATCCAATATAATTGTAATTAATAAGATGATAACAGATATGCTTGTTGCGATGATTCTTATGTTTAATCCTGTTGATGTGAAATTTTAATCTAGAAATTTCATCGTTATTTGAAAATAAAAATTCCATACACTTTATACCAAAGTCTGCAAACTTCATTATCATTGAATTTATCATTGTTGTTCAAAGTTCCGCCACAGCGCTAAAGTATCACCGTTATCAATTTGAACGAATTGCTCGAATGAAATGATTCATGGCATATAATACGAAGGCAATATTGAAATTTGAAAGAACGAAATGAACTCATAATAATATTTTTTGCAGATTTTGAATTTTTTTTTAATGATAATAATAATTTAAAAAAAAAATATTCTTCATATTCTTTATTATATACTTTGAGTATATCATTTATATTGATACTCACAGATTATACATTATACTGTTAAATAATTAATCATTTATTATACCTATAATATAGTACAAATGATAAATAATATCGCACACTTGGTTCAATAACGCCACATCTCAAAAAAGTGCTTCTTTTTACATACATTTTTGGGTAAAATTAATGTAAATCGGTAAAACTATGATAGGTACACTAAATTAGCTCATTTTACTCCAAATTATAGGAAAAGGGTACTTTTTTCTTGAATTTTTACATGCTTTTTTCAAGATGTGGCCTTTTTGCTTTTTTTGAGGTGTGGCGTTATTGAACCAAGTGTGCGAT
This sequence comes from Phenacoccus solenopsis, assembly GCA_009761765.1. NCBI lineage: Eukaryota > Metazoa > Arthropoda > Insecta > Hemiptera > Pseudococcidae > Phenacoccus > Phenacoccus solenopsis. The sequence goes on from CM019753.1 coordinate 15,201,226, forward strand.
ATTTGACTATTCAAATTTTTTTGAAGGAAGAAAAATGTTCTCAGTTCTCAAAAATTATAATTTAGGTAATTTCATTTTTCAAATTATCAACTTTGGAAGATAAAATAAAATTGTATACTACTACGCAGAGACATTTGATTTGATTTTTTCGTAAATTTATTACTTACTTATCAATGGGGAAACACCTTTCGAGAAAACTAATCGATAAAAACAAAATAATTCACACACAAATACAACATATATTTTTACACTAGTTCGAACTTATTTCGTAACAATTTTAAATTCGAAACCAAGTGGTTTTTTATTTAATAAACAAAAATACACATACATTTAATGATATTCGGGTTAAAATTTCATTTATTCTTTTACAAAGATGTTAAATAAATTACAAAAAAGTAAAACAGAAAATATTAAACAAATATTGCTAAATTTGGTACGTTAGAAAATTCACCGATGCCAATTAGGAACCAAACTTTTTCTTGTACTTTGTTTCGTGTCGACTTTTAATTCCAACCAAACATACGGAAACACAGCCATTAACAAAGTTATGCACATAATGTATAGTTTGATTGAGGTACAGATGTAACCATGATATGCAAATGCAATTGATAAACCCAGAAATCGGAAAAAAAAGTTTTGAGAAAATGGAAATTCCCAATAATCCGGAAAAAGCGAAACTAACGAACCTGAAAAAAAAAACGTATCAATAAAAATTTTAATAAAAGTACGAGTTGAAAAAAATAACACCGCGATAAAAAATCTCAACTAGCAATTATAATGTTTTCAACTTTAACCAATCATTCACGCCTGTATGGTTGAACGATGAGATGGATACTAATGGTCTAACCTAAGTGCAGCAATTCATTAAATTAATTGGGGTAGAAAATATTCATACTAACAAAACGAAAGCGTATCCCAAATAGCGTTACATACACCCCACGCTGCTGATATGACGTAAAATAAAGCCGCATCATCGCTCGTAGGTTTCCATAATATTAAAACGAGAAGCAAACATGCTTGAAAGATGAAACCAACACCTGTTGTATAATAACCAAATAATGTACTATGACAACGTAGCCCACTACCATTATGCTAGAAAATTAAATTCTATTACATCTCACCTATGATAAAATATCTTCGTATATGGTGTATTAACAAACTAAGCGTAAATCCGGCAATAGATTGCAATAAACCTAAGCTGATGAAAATCAAAGGAACACTTTGAATTCCTATCACACACATTACGTAAAACTGTAAAAATAAAAATATGATTGATCAATTACAAACAAAAACACTTTTCTGGTTTCAGTTTGAACCAAAAATCTAATTAGAAGTAAAAGGGGTGTAGTTCAGCATTAATCAAAACATCTGTAGCTAACGCTTCCTTCGGTATATAATATCACCATGAACGTGAAATTTTACCAAGTTAATCAAGTTATTGGTAGTTAGGATGTTAAAGATACAGTAGCAGTTCTCAAACGAATATACCGTAGTACGAGTACTTAAAAGTTTTAATTACCTTAGTTCAAAACTAAGAAAAATTTATTGGCATTTTTCAACTAGTTGTATAAGACTTTCATAAGCCAAAGAATGAGATTTTAGCTTTTTTTTTCTTCAAACGATACAAAGTGTTCCGTTTTTTTTTGCACTAGCTGCATGTGCTAAAAAAAAGTTACTCAAGTTGCACACGTGTGTGGTGCGCTGCCTACGAAAAAATTTATAAAGCCCAGAACCCCTGGTATGCTAACTTGAAAAAATATGTCTCTATATAGCGTCAATAATCAACTTGGAAAATTTTTATCTCGTGAATTACCAACGAAAAGAATACGATGTTTGTGCTAACACGTGCAGAATAAACAACGTTACCTACCTTTGTAAAATCTGCGAACATGAATCCTTGTTCAATTCCGATGAAAATAAATAACGGCGTGATAAAAGTCAATTTTGAATCCTTGAAAGTTGCTGTAACCGTTTGACAAATGTTTTCAAATTTCGATTTCTCAGAAGGACCGTGATTATAACAGATTCGTATTCGGTGAATAAATAAAATGGTAACAAGTGTGCCGACTACGCAGCAGCCCAAAAATACACAAGCCAATAGAGCGCTGGTTCTGTATGGTAACATGAGATTATTTTTCGTCGACGATGTGGATTTATTAAATAAATCGTTAATAGAAGTGAGCAAGCTTTTCGGGCACGATTCGTAACCGCAAATTCGATCGTTATCTTTGCCGTTTTGAAATAAATTCACTAAATTTCTATCTTGCTCCTTTTCATTTTTCAACGACGTGGCTGTTAATTGAATTAGCAAATAGGTAATGAATCCACCCAATATAAGGCCGACATTTTGAGCGAACGATATACCACGAAATAACTTCTGCACCAGTGATTCTCGTTTCGTTGATTCTAACTTACTGTGGAATTCGTTTTCCTCTTCTTCGCTTAAAACGAACTTCAATTTAGACGCCAGCATAATTAAATAAGCGATATTCGCGCTGTTCAAGTGTCCCGCCGATAGTCCCATTAAAATATACGCCGGAATTAACAAGTACAATTTCGGATACAAGTGAACAGCTACAAAGATGGTGCTTACGCCGTAACATATGGATAAACATTTAGTTATACCAAATCTATGCGCCACATAAGGAGAGAACAACGCTGACACTGCGGCTAAAAGGTATAAAAGCGCTAGCAAAAGCGATCCCGAATTAAAAGAAGTTTGAATTTCGTTTTCCTTATTTGGAATATCATTAGTTCGCCACCACACTGTTATAGAGCCTTGTAATATGACGATAGGGATAAAAGCAACGGTAAATATTCCATGGGATAAACACAAGGCGACGAAATTTTGACATATAATAGGTCTACTGTACACAGGTCCTAAATGAGATGGCGTCGATCTAACTACAGCGATTAATTTGCGAACTGACGACGTCCCTGTGGAACTTGTAACCGAAGCTTGTCTGCTGATATGTTTGAAATTGTGGGCATTCCCTGTGCTCAAATTATGCGAATTGCATGGTATCATCGAACTCGATCGTACGCTTCGTGATCTTCGAGTATTGAATAAAGTTTTCTAAAAAAAAAAAAAAAGATTTATTTCAATCGTCTCGCTTAATAGAAAATTCAAAAAGAGAAAGCGAGTGAAAATAAAATTTTTATTTTTCTCTGGATGTAAAATTTAATTTTTTTTTAGTCCATACTGCATGAATTTGCGGACGACCATTTGCATAAGAAAACATATTATACGTAGGAAGGTTCACGTTACGACGTCGTCACTCAGGCGGCATCTAGATTAAGTCATTTCACGTCTAAACGATTTTCTAAATGCGCTCCTTCATTGCGATAAACGAGAAGCAACAACGTCGTGAAAATTTTTTAATAAAATTGGACGTTTAATATTTTTTACGTTGATTTTTTCCGCAACTTTCATAATTTAAAATGTTACGGGGAGCATCAAAGAATAACTACGCGGAGAAAAAAAAAACTTTAAAAACAGTATTATATCCCACTAATAAATAAGCATAAGGATAACAACTTCCTGAAATAAATAATACCGCGCAATGCGTCTCTACTAGAAGCAACGAATAAAGAATTCTACACCTCGTATTTGTGTATCGTTTTCTCGTGAATACTTCATCAACGTAATCAACACCTCTTTCGTAAAATTGCGAAATTCTTTCCACAAGAACTAAACCCTAACGAATTGTTTATCGAATAAATCTACAGCGCTTTCGTAGCGTTGAATTGAAGTAACGAAGCAAAAAAAACCAATCCACATCTCACCGTACATATTTCTTTGAATTATCTAGGCGCTATGAGCGATTCAATTCGAAGATAAGACTTACTTCGTAACTGGATTTTTTTTGAAACGATACATTTGTAATGCAAGAATTTGGATTGGAGCCTAGACTTCTGGTTTGATATATCGTCTTATGATCCTTTTTCTTACTCCAGTCGACGGTAATTCCTTTTTCTTTGAAAGCTCGAGCGAACAAATCATTTTGAACGTCAACGTCAATATATCCGGCAGAGAGTTCATTCAAATTCGGCAAACTACCCATGATTTTCGTTTTTTTCCATTTTCGCCTCTCAAATCTAAACTCTTGACGTGAGCCCTGAAATACGAATGATTTTTTCTTTATGAAGCTTAAATTTTTCATAAAATATCAACGGCTAAACGTTTCTCAAAAAAATTATAATTTTTTTTTTCGAACTTCAAGTAGGAAAATTTTCACAGTTTAAATCCATAAAGGAAATCATTTTGGTAGATAAAGATAACTTATAATCAGTAATCAGTTATGGTAGTTATATACCTAATACATACTTAGTAAATTCTTCAAGCACAAGAAAGTATTAACAAATATTCAACAACTGCGTTTCTGCGTTAGTACCATCAGAATTGCAGTTTTGGGGTAAGGCGAGGGGACTTTATTCAAGGAATAAGGAAAAAGTGAAACTAGGAAAGGAATGAGGTTCTTATGTATTTAGAAATAACGACAGAAGCAGAGAAAAAATGAAATACGAAAATTTCGTTCTATTATCTGAGAAAAAAGAAGAAATTGTATTTATTTCCTTATTATTTTATTTATGCAAATATAGCTCTGTGAGTAAAGGCATTTCATCATACCACACATAATAAAAAAGTTTTAAACTTTTATTCACCCTCACCACCACATTTTGAGAACAATAACCCCTCTCCTCCTCTCCCAAAACACGTGTGATAGTGGAATTGGCATATAGCATACGTCTCATCACTAGTATTTATATGAGTCTACATTCATCAAATCTGAGCCATTTAAGATTCCTAAAGCCTTCCTCAAATTTTAGCCATGCGCCATTTTGTATCCATTCTTAATCAAATTTGAGGAGTCATATTATGATTCTCAAGTAACTCTATAGACGAAGTTTCATCTTTCACGGTTGATTTGAGGAGATATGAGAGATTCAAGAAACTGTATGGCTAAAAATTTCCTCAAAAAGCAGTTTCTTGCTCTAACTCCTCTCCAAACACATTAAAGAGGTTGAAATTTTCGTATGTTTTTGTCCTTGATTTACTATTTCATATACGATCAAAAACAAAAATTTTGAGTTGTTTTCCCTCTTTCCATACTCTCTCAAAATTTGAATGAAAGCCATTTTGAGGCGAATAAAAAAAAAATTAATTTTGCGAAATTTCATAAAGAACCTCTAATCAAATTTTTAGCAATTTCCATCATACCTATTAGTGCTACGCGTGAGGGAGGACGTTTTTTTTTCTGTCAGGTTACCGAAAAGTTGGGTTTCTGTCTATTAATTACAAATAGTTCGAAACGCAAACATATGGACCCCCTCACGACCTCTCCTTTACAGATCAAGTGTACTTAATTTTCATATGAAAACAGTCAAATTGGAACTGGATTTTTTCTCGGAACACTTTGGGAAGTACTCAGGACCTGTCGTACGATTTAGGTTTTTTTTTGTTCAAAATTACAATAAGTGTGTGATAACATAAGTATACAGTTTGATACTTGATAAAAAGGGGATAAACATTTCAAAATCTAAAATACCCAAATCCCCCTAATAAAAAATTTGCCCATCAGTTGACATTCACGTCATCTAAAAAAAGAGAACTAAAATACCGGACATGAAGAAACCCACAAATAACAAAAAAAAAAAAAATTTAAAGATAATAATACTAAACCAAAATAACCATAACGAAAAAGTTATGGTCATACACAAATACACAATAATAATGATCACTTATACCTATGAAGTTTTGTTTTCATAATTTGTATTTTTTTCAATATTGTTACCACTTCGTACTTCATTTCTACCTTTTTGTTCGTTGATAAATACATAGTATTATTTTACTTTATCTTCATTTCTCTAATAAAACTTTGAAATATTGCTTTAATTAATTACTGATGTACTTCTTATAGGTAAACTTCCTTAAGACATAATTGGGTTTGACGTACATAGTAATAAAAGGGGAAAAAATCAGTCATACAAAAGGTCGCGAGCCCGAATTCCGAACTATTCTGAGAAAAAATCCAGCACCAATTCGATTGTATTCATACGCAAGCATAGACTTTAATAGCTCTCATTTTAAATTAAAAACTCAGCTAAAAGGTAATGCCCATGTACTCGCGAAAAAGTACTCATGAACAACATCACACAGAGACAATTAGAATCTAGAAGGAAGAGGGAGATGAAGTTGAATAAGAATAGGGGCCAAGTGAACAAAAAATTACAACTGATTCTTCCATCACACTATGTTAAAAAATCTCAGACATCACGTGAGAGTTGTCTCAAGTGGTTTTAAGCATTTTCAAAGAGTTATTTCGTTTTGAAGGTCATACGGAGTCAAATTAAAAAAAAAATTGAATTTACCTCAGTTTTAATTCATCTTTGCAATTTACAAGCCATAAATCGTCTAAAAAACTAGCTTCGACATAATTCACTTTAAAAATTTGCAATGATTAATTGTAATTGATTTCATTCCTCTCAAGTCATTTTCAGATTTTTCGGGGAATTATTACATTTTCAAGGTCGTAAGTTCAAACTTCAAAATTTCAAGAATTTCGAATTCACCAAATTCAACATTAAATAACTACTCTGAAAAATTTTATTTTTGCCAAGTAGGTTTGTTTTTTCATGCTTAATTAAATAATTGGATTTTTTTAAGAGCGTTAACGGGTCCTTGAAAGAAGTCGGAGCCTGAAGGAAACCCTTTCCTATCACCTCCACCACTTGGACTTGATTATGACATGAAATTCTTAGCCTTAGAGCGCTTTATTCCTCTTATTAAGCCAAGTTAAACTGAAGTGTAGGGTGGAAGACATTTTTTCATCTATCCTTCAAACTGAAAAAATTAAAATTTTATGAAAAATTGTTTTACTGTCTGAGAGTAGACTAATACTTCAAGTGTTCTACAAATAAACTTTTTGCTTAGTTACGTAATTTATAACTAAAGAATAATACAGTTATATCCTCGTATACCCATAAAAGACATCGATAGGTACTCTTTTGATGCTGCTAAACTCATAACATTTATTACGAATAGATAACTAAGCATGTTGAAATTTAAGAAAACAAATAAAACAATTTAGTGTAATCTTCTCACGATAAGCGAGTATAAGTACCTATATGAATTACGATTTTATGGTATGTATTTATTATAGGTATAGACATACATTTAGTTGACAATTACCTGCATGTGAGTGCGTATTGACGTTAATTTAATTTTTTTTTTTCATTTCACATTAAGTATCATTTCAGTCACTAGTGGTTAATTTTATTCATTTAAATGCAAAATGCCAAAGTGTGACGCTTATGTTGCTAATAATTTATTTTAGCTGTAATTTTATCAGTGACTGTGTAAACCTATTGAGACAAAAAATTAAAAAAAAAAACTCTGAATAATCCAATAAGCTAAATTTAAATTAAAAACAAAAATAGTAAATATTCATGGATACAATAATGTGCTTTTTCGGATTATTCATCAACAATGCATAAAATAGAGAAGTAAAGTTTTGAAAGTAAGTTGATGCAGGAGGTATGAAAACGAAAACTTGAAGGTGCCATATTTTACAATTTAAATATTTTAATTTAAAAGTCAACTCGAATAGTACTGAAAGTTGACTAAATTGTTTGAAACGACAACATTCAAAATAAGCCACTCGCTGCGTTCATACGAAACTTCTTTCACCCAACATGAAATTCGACTGGCACAATAAATTCTTCCGATCAAATATCGAGTGGTGGAAATACGTTACCATCGAACCATCGATAGCGATTTTCCATATCACCACCGCCATGACGAATCAACTTTTTGTTAATCTATATTTACAAAAATCATGTCGCTTCGATATAACCACCGAACCAGATCTGAGAACACCATGTGATGACGAAAAAGCCGGTCAATTATTTGTAACATACATTAATTCGTGGAGATACTCTATTGGTATGACTTTAATGATCATCTTCACAGTATTGACGACCTCATGGAGTGATAAAGCTGGTCGTCGTAGAAGACCGTTGATAATAATACCTCTAATCGGATTGGTTTGTATTACCATGATGGGATGCCTGTTTTCCTACTTTTGGACATTCCCTGCGAAAATAACAGCTGTAGCGGAATGCATAATGCACGGCGTTACAGGAGGACGACTCATGCTAATATTTGCATCTCAATTATACATATGCGATATTACCAGCGAAAAGAACAGAACTATGAGGTTAGGAATTATTCACGGAATTTTTATTATAGCAATGCCCATTGGTGATGGAATAGTTGGTTATATGATGCGATATTGGGGATTTTTCAATTCCTTTTTAATATGCTTCGTACTATCAGTTATCGCTGTAATACTAGGCATTTTCATGATTAAAGATGCATCTGTACCGGTTGAGATTAAGATGCCATTTTGGCAAACTTTAAATCCAACAAGAATGCACGAATGCATTCAAATTATCTTCAAAAAAAGGCCTAATAATAGAAGGAAAATTATTATTTCGTTATTGATCGTAGAAGTGCTATTATTACTTCCCATACTAGGTGAGTAAAAATAAATCATTGGAGAATTTGACGTTTTCTTTTGTTGTTGTGGTGTGTTTTTTTTTTACGTCATATAGGTTAATTTTTGTCGAGTGTTTTTTTAGGTGAATCTTCTGTATTGTATTTATACTTGAGATTGAGGTTCAAGTGGAACGAAAAGGATTACGGTCTTTATAACCTTTATAGAATGGCTTTAATATTTATAGGTTAGTGCGTTCGTTTCGGTTCAGTGAATATTATTTTGTTGGGGAGGAATTTTTTTATTTACATTATTTCATTTATAGGAACAATATTTTGTACTTCGGTACTCAGTAAATACTTCAAAATACACGATGCAATAATTGGTTCATTTGCGGAAGTATGTAATATAGCGGCAGCCGTGTTCTTCTTATTTGCTTGTAATACTTGGCAATTACACACTGGTAATGTAGAGATTTAGTTATACATCAAAGGTGGAAAACATAAATTGAGAGAAGGGGAAGAGGCAATAGATAAAATTAAGTAGCATACTTTCTCTCCTGCCTAATAGTCATTACAATGTATTGAAAAAAGAAAATTTCTTCTAATGATAATATAAATAAATAGCCTTCCGATACCCTTCTGTACCAGCTATAACATTTCAATCACAATCGCCTATTGTCTCACAGAATGTCCCAAATTTAGTAATTATAGAAATACCTATTTTCCTCAACCTCAAATGGAAATAAGTCCGGTAAAAATCGCCAACGAAATTAAGTTTTTACAGTCTGTCTCACTATATTCCACAATTTAACGTATCTTAAATAAAAACGCCTCTAGCCACTGGACTGCATGGCGTCAAAAAAAAATTTGGACCTTTGGATGCGGAAAATTTAACGATTCGAATTTTATCTGGTGTTTGCACAATGTAACGTACCTATCATCTCTCCCGATTTATAACTTCCACCATTGGTATAATCTTTAAAGCTGTAAAGTATTTTAGATTAAATTATTTGGAAACATTTTTCTATTTATTTCAGCTACTATTATCAATATGTTCCACGGTACTGGAGTGGTTGCCGTAAGCCTAATATCAAAATGTTTGGAAAATCAAGAGACAGGTTCGTTTCATTGAAAATTGTAATCGCGAGAATTTTCGCTGAAATAAAATTCAACGATTTATTCCCAGGACATCTGATGTCGGTTCGATGTATTTTACAAGTATTAACTCCTCTCTGTTTCCCTATATATAACTGGGTATATAGAAACACGATGGATTTTTATCCAAGCGCATTTTTCATCATAAGAATTGCTTTCACTGTGCCTACTTTTTTTTTATTCGCGTAAGTTTTTTATGCCTTGGTAATAAACACTTATTGTGATCAAAAGTATCTAAGTTTATTATAACAATTATTATTTTTCGACAGGATGACTTACTATTTCCACACTCGAACGAAAATAATGCCAGTAATAACTTAGTGTTGGCGAATAAACACTCATCGTCTTATCGGTATTTATTATTACTTTATAAGGTCCAGAAGTACTAGGTGTTACATCTCACTACGAGTTCCTTCTAATCACCTATGGGGCTACTCATGTAACAGCGAGATTGTTTGCCTACCATATTTATCGAAAGGAGCAAGTCACTGAACTTGAAAAAAAATTTCACTCTGCAAACCATCAACTTGGAAAATTTTATTTAATCGCTCAAGAAAGATGAGAATATGCTGTTTTGCCAAAATTTAGAGCATATAATGTAGTACCACTGACAAGAAATTTATGCTAGAAGAGATAGCAGGGGAAAAATAACAAAGAGGTGTAAAAAATTATAGTAAAAATTATTCATTTTTTCATACCTGCGATACCTAACTTGAATAAATGCTTAACTGACCTTAGGATCCCAAAATTCTTTACAAACTTCATTTTACTTTCTAATTTGTGCTCTAGGTGATATTCCATGAGTTACTTTCAATGCCAAAAAAATTAAAAATATTTTTTTGGAAGTTTTGATTTCAAAATTCGATAAGCTATGTCACACCAAAATGTTAAGTAAAGGATGCAGTATTTCTAAAAAAAAATTATTGTCAGTGGAGGGGGAAGAGGGGAAAATAATTTTAAAAATTACAAAACGATAGGAATTCTTTTTTACTTTCCATGAACATTATAAAAATTGTTTTAAAACCACACTACATTCCCATCACATGCCCTCTGCACAGCTTTAAATGCCGAAAAACATTTCTAAACAAAGATTTAAAAAAATATTTCCACAGGTGAATTCGAAAAAAAAAATCATATTGTTTAGAATTTTTGGTCCATTCAAGACAAATTAAGGAGGTATTAATTAGTCACTATATATGCTGCATGTTCTAAGCTATTTCGTAAAAAAATTTTTACAGCGGAAGCAATACAACATTTCTTGGAAGTTATCTTTGATCGAGTATTCCTCTCTCCCCTCAAAAAAGGTTACTATTGAAGCCTAAGAAACCAAATATGATTCAGTACTCTATGAATTGAAAATTATAATCCTATTGTTTTCTCTTCGAGGTCATTGGAGGAAAAAAATCATTTAAAAATTCGTTCAATTTTTGAATTTAATTTTTTTTCAAAATAAAAAACTTAAAAAAAATGTCTTAAAAATTATAAAAATATATTTAAACTTAAAAAAATCTTGAACATTAAAGCTTATGAAAAAATGGAGAGAAATGGCTTTGGATTCTAAACTTGAATTTAAACGTTCAAATTGATTTCTATTCAAATTAACTATTAAAATTAAAATAAACAAAAATAATTCATATTATTTTTTTTTTTAATTTGCTTTTTGCTTTTTCAATACACACATGCAAAACGTAAAACGCAAAATTATACATTTTAATTTTCAAAAAGGAAAAAAAAATATAAGTATACATATACCAAAAAGTTGAACATTTTCCAGGTGATTATGGTCTGAAACGCAAATATTTGAAGACTCGCCCTCCCTCTACCTCCCTTTCCAAGTCAGGTAGGCTGTAACAGCCTTCATGTCCTTCAAAAATTCGGTTAATAAATTGTTGTCTTCCAAGGTGCAGTCTATGTAGCCTATGCCTAATTCTACGCTGGTGGAAAAGTTAAAATTTTTCAAGCTGAAAAAATTTTTTTTGTAGTTTATATACTGGCGTCTTTAATTACCAAGACTATTAAGCCAGTTTAATGATTATATTTTATTCAGTAGATTTGTTTTAATAAGAAATTCAAGAATCTTGTCCATGCTGATCACTAGAATAGAAATTAAAAACTCAGCTAAAAAAAAAGTCGGACTTGTTCCCTTTGATAAGTAGGTTAGGCAAACCATCACGCGTGAGTTAAACATGAATAGCTCTCCATAGTATACGAAGGAGCTCAAATTAGACGAAACACTCAGCACTCCTAGGTTTGTTCCTAGAACTTAATTTCTTCGTTGTAGTTAAATTCAAAAGGAGTAATAATGTTTTTTATTTAAAAACATAATAATAAAAAATTCAATGAAAATACCTAAACTTCTATTATTAATTGAAAATAATTTAAATTATAAAAATATAAAAATCAATTAATTTCTATTAGTTTTACATTAGTATTTTTTTTTTCAAAAATTCAATTTTCTCTAAATTCTGAAAATCATGACAAATTTAGAGATGCATCTTTTCCATCGAGTTAGTCGAAAGTTTCTCAATCATTGCCTTACAAGTATGAGATGATATTTTCAAATCTCAAGGATGATATTTAGACCCTAAAAATATTATTAAAAATAAAAAACTTCAACCATATAAAAGCAAGTTAGAAAAAATTCATAGACGCGAAGCATAAATGATAATACGTTCTTTTTTAACTGGATCGATTCTATTATGTTCAAAATTGTGTTCGTAAAATTTTTCGAAATTTTTGCAGTTATATGAAAAAAGGCAACGCTAAAGACGAATATGACATTCCATTACACCCACATACAGTATATGTACATACGTATAAAACTTTATAAATTTATCGTATATTTTAAGATCGTACCATGTATTACGTATTCGTAAGAAAATAAAGATCTCAGAATCGTTAAGTAGAAAGTGTATAATGTCTAATGAAATATAAAAAGGATGATAAAAAAGTAAAGAATATTTCAAAAGATAATCCATCGTTTCATACGATTAACACCTTGGAAATTCCCAAGCTCATATTTATACACTATAGCCTATCTAGAGTTCATAATCCTTAGACATACACGTAACGAAACAGCCCTTTGATAATTCCATATGAATAAATTATTTACAAACGTTCACAACCACGTCACGAAAGCGCCAAATAAAAACCCGATATTACGAATACCTCACGTTTTAACGTAATATAGGTGTTCATTTATCCTACCAAAAAAAGCCTTGGGATGAGACTTGGGTAAAATTTGTAAAATATTTCATAAATTCACTAAATCCCAACTTAACATCATCTACCGAGTACTTTCAACCTATTTATTTCGCGTAACTCGCAGCTTAGGTATTCTTCACAGAGATGAAAAATCGCAAAAAATCATCCACCAACAGAACATACTTTGCTCCAAATTTTTCACCACTAAAATTCTAAAAGCAATTTAAAAGAAGTGGAAAAATGCCCCTTTACGTTAAAATGACATAATTGCGATGATAGACTTTTTAAAAGAATATCTACCCTCATCTTGTCAGTTTTAGGCTCCAGGGTAGCAACGCTGGCGCATGCTGATGTCTATAAAAGTATAAAATTGCCGAATCCATATTTTATATTCTATCGCTTAAACATTTTTTGTAGAAAAAATTGCAAAAATCAATCAAGTATAATTTAGCTTGTGACAAGTATTTATCATTATAACGCACACTAGCACACGAATACATCGAAATGGGTACTTTATTATGAGCGAAAATTTCACTCAACTTGAAAATAGACGGACGAATTTTTCACGAAAAATCATTCGTATTACGAAAAGTTTTAAGACTAGATAAAAGTGGAGATATACTGGCGAAATTAAAAGTGACTTAAATACCAATTAAATAACAGAAGAAGTGAATTTTCTTCGCGCATTGTTTTTGAAATTTCACTCGATTAGTGTTTTACTGGCACCATTTTACTTCAACTTAATCACTTCCGACTTCTTAGAGATTATTAAATATTTCAACGACGAATTTTCCCTTTTATATTTCTGTACTCGCGCAACGTCCAACCCTTATGGTTTTTATAACCCTTATCATGGGGAATAAACGAGTACTTCAAATTTTAGCGCGTACTAAAATGAGATACCATATTTCAATCGATTGCTCGTACCAACGAATGCTGCAAAAATCAGAAATAAAAAACGAAATTCTTTTCATCCATAATGCAAAACAATAAATATATTCGATGCGTACAAAATTTTATTTAGGCTCAATTTCTTTTCATTTTTCGGGGACAAAAATTTCATTTTATCGAGAATCATGAGTTTTTCAAATGTTTCCTCGGAAAACTACATTATTAGTTTTCATCAAAAATATTGAGCTGTAGGTGGTAGATTTAATTTAAAAAATTTCAGCAGTCGTGACCTTTGACCTCTCGAATTATTAGGGCCACACTTCACGGCTTGTGTTCCGAGCAGGGCAGTAGCTAGGATACATTAATGGGAGGGTTTTGAAAATTATTTTTAAAATATACATTTTGCAAGTCTACAGTTCGTATGGTTTTGCGGAGAGGGTAGGGATAATTTATTTCAAAGGCGTAAATTTTTTTATTTTTTTATTTTACGCATCGTGTACAGCTACTATTGCTAGAGGCTCCATTTTTGTAAATATCATAAATGTCCTAAAACAATGCGCATTCATTTAGATAATACCCCTATTCTATCATAGAGCACTGTTTAACATTCGTAAATTTTTTAATGCACAAGAAATTAATAAATGTACCTGAATACATAATTTAAACAGATAAATTTTTTTGTAATGATTCCCAGCAATGAGAGTGGGCATAGTTAATTAATCATGAAAAATTTAATTTTTTTTTTTGAATTTAAAAAAAAAATGTATTTCAGTACTAACCATTACGACTGTTATCATAGAAGAATTATACAATTTAACAACATTTAAATATTTGAGAATGAACTCATGTGGATTTCCGAACGTCAGTCCGGGTCCTGGGTACAGTACGGCCCTGGTTCCATGATCTATTAATTTATTATTCAATTTTTTTTTTCAATTACAATTAAAAGAAAATTTTATTATTTCACAAATTATGTTCACTGCTCAGATTTAATTGAAAAAAAAAATTATCACGATTCATAAATCGTAAATATACGCGAAAAATTCCATCAACGTAAAGGTAAACTGCTGCAAGAAAAATAATATTATCACGTAATAATTTTTTGCTTGTGCAATGGAGATAGTTGATAAGCTATTAATTAACGTGATTGTTAATCGTATATTTTTTTCAATCTCTTATAGGACTAATGAGGAAGTTCTTAAATTTTTCTCATCGACCGTCTACGGAGATAACATGCGCATTTACATTAGTTTATAGGTAATAATTAAATTTACGCACGTTACATCCTTACGTGATGGTGGTTGAAGGTCGTTGAGGTAAATTAAAGTGACAATTTCGGTTTACCTATGTTCTATAATTTGCCAAAATTCAGGAGAAACACTAAAATTTTTGTTGCACTGCTTCTTTTTTAATCAAAAATATTTTAGTACCGCCCACCGTCGAGCAAACTCTTAGTTCTTTGTTGTATAGCTGAACTTCGTCAAATAAACAAAAATATAAACAAATAAAAACATTATTTCAACAAAGTAGCAGAGCTTTTCTCGAAAAGTTATACTTTTTTTAATTATATTCTTTAGAGATTTTTAAAGCGGAGGAGGAAAATTCAGTTTCTTTGAAATGGAATAATTTTTCTTTAAATTGGATGGAAAAGAGTACAATACCTTTTATTTGTAATATCAAGATGAAAAAAAAATGGAAGCAGCCATGCCGCATCACTAGAGCTGAATTTTTGATTTATTTTTGGGTTTACGCCATTGATTCAAGTACTAATGTTTCATGCACTTATGATGGAAGACCCAACATTTCGACTATTTCAAATACAAATTTTTGGGTGTTTTACTCTTCTTCAAAATTTCAAGACTCTCTAGAATTCGCAAAAATTACGCAAAACTAAGTTATTAGCTTGAAAAATAATGCTATTTTACTGGAACGTGTATTACTATCAGTCACCAATAATCACTAGTGGTACTGATGATAAGAAAAAAGATGTGCGCCCAATTTATTTTTCTACGATGGATGTATAATTCAGGTTTATTAAAATCATGCTTGGATTAAGGATACGTAAGGCCAGGGGCTAATGAAGAATTCAAGTCATTTTTCGAAATATTGATGTGAAATAATCCAAAAGTATAAGTAGTCTACATATTTTCATTTTCGAAAACAAAATAAATAAACATCTCACTTAAAAAAAAAAAACATGTAAAACTTTGAATAAATTTTACAAATTATTGTTCATACAAAAAAGAACAAATACCAGTAATAATATCAACAATAAACGACAAAGTAATACAGTAGGTTCCGCTAATTAGGATCGAGTTGGGATCAAGTATGTTTAATTCTATTGGACATCCAGAAGTTTATATTTTAATTTTACCAGGATTTGGGATTATATCACAAATTATAAATCAAGAAACAGGAGTCAAATCTATTAACTGAGTGCAATGATCTTTTTCACCATAATAACTGATAAGCGATAAAACTTGCATGTGTAAGAAGATGCAAAACTTCGGTTCCCATCCATTTCAACTCCATTAAGCGAATTATTCTATTAACCGTACCTATACATTACTTATAAGCAGAACCTACTGTACTTTTATTATTTGTCAAATTTTTCGTTTTGATTTCCTCTGATAAATGTTTAGCTGTAATACCTTAAATATCTTTTTTTTTAGCCGAATATCAGAAGGACATGATGGCTATTACAGCCTACCTGATTTGGGAAGGAAAGGTCGGGGGAGGGTGGGGTTTTCAAATCGTTGCGTTTCGGATTATTTGTAATGATCTGGCAAATGTCCAACTTTTTGGTATACGTATTTATTATTCAAATAATACCAAATTTATAAATGTTTCTTTATTTATGAAATTTAATAATTTTTTCATATTTATACATTTATACTTATTTTATTTCGAATTTTTGATTCATTCATTTTAAATCTTGCTTTTCACTGAATTTTCAGAGTTCCAATTTTTCTTTTAATAAAGAAAAATAGCATTCGCAGCCTTTCTTTTCTTCTTTTCAACAAACAGAAGGGTGTGGAAAGGGGGATATTTCCCCAGGCCCATGATTTTTCAAGGGCCAGCGAGGTCCCTCCATCTCTCGAAAAAAGTTAATAGCTATTTCAGTTTTCAATATGTAACTTTTTTTGATTTTCTAATTTTTTTTCTTCCTGAGCCCGAAAGTTATGAACAATTTGTTAATAAAAAAAATGTCATCATTGTGCACTGTACAATGATATTTTTCACAGATATTTAGGGTACAGATTTATAGACACAATGGAGTCGAATTGTTTCTTCTTAGGAAACAATTAAAATTAATATAATAAATTTTCTGCAATTTTTGGTTATCTTAAAAACAATTACGACACTATAAAATTTTTCGCGAAACATTTCCGAAATTATAGAAACGATTATTCATTTTACAAATGGCCACAATTTCAAGGCTTTAAAGGGAATCATCGATGAAATAAGCATATACTTAGGTGTGAATTTAAAGAGTAGATGTTCACTTCAAAAAAACGAAAAATCTCTAAAATTATATGAAATTAAATACCACTTCGAGATCTAAAAGTCACAATGAAAAACTACCTCCAAAATGCCTTTCAAGACTATTGGACCAACGTTCCGAATTCTAACAAATTAAAGTGTACCCATAAAACAGTAGAGCCATGGAAGTACCCCAGTCATCTCAAACGCCGAGAGGAAGTTATTATGACTCGTATACATACAGGCCACTCTCTTCTCACTCATGGCCACCTCTTAAATAGACTTCCGACGCCCTTCTGTACAACTTGCAACGTTCCAATAACAATCGCCCATATTCTTACAGAATGCCTCAAATTTAGCAATTATAGAAATACCTATTTTCCTCAACTTCAAATGGAAATCATCCTTGCTAATGATCCGGCAAAAGTCACCAAAGTAATTAAATTCTTACAATCCGTTTCTCTGTACTCCACAATTTAAGATATCCAAAATAAAAACGCCTCTAGCCACAGGGCTGTACACGGCGTCAAGAAAAAAAAAAAAAAAAAAAAAAAGAAGGAAACAATTTTTTGAAGGTAATCCAAAATTGCAATAGAAAATTGTTCTGCGTGAACCCATCAATCTATCGTCAGGTGGATATATCACGGATTCATCATCAGCATGGATTTGGAAAATTTTACAGCAATTTAAAAGATTTTTATTTTTTAAGAAATAATTATAGAAATAGGTATTTGATTTCAATCAATGTTAAAAAATACATACATCATATTGTAATGGACATATCACATATCGACTAAAATATGAAAATATGAAGTCCTTCACCTCTCCATCACAAATAAATTAGGCTATAATAGCTTAGTTTTGTATTAAAAACTCAGCTTGAAGAATAAAAGGATCAATATAACTACGTTTAAATGAATAATTTAATGTTAAAAGGCAATTTTCTCTTGAACATTATCAAAGAAATTATAGAAAAAAATTATTCTTAAAAAAAGGGAGAAAAAAGAAACACTCAAAGTGATACAAAATTTCGTACGAAATTAAGTTACTTAGGTACTTAATTCATTTAAATATTTATGATTTTAGACACTCAATTTTTACATCGAAGTTTATTATCAAGAATGACTATACTTTCGATTTTTCAGAATCTCATTTCATTTGTGTAAATCCTTAAAACCAATCAAAATTTGAAAAATTTATAGTCATATAAACAAAGATGAAATATTGTCACTTAGAGTCATAATTTTAGTACCACCGATGCGACTTCAGCACTAAAAAGTATATTAATTTAGGGAAAAATTTTACATCTTTTTTTAACGATGTTAGGTATCTAGTCGATAAATTTTTCAAAAAATTATTAAAAGTTTTGTTCCAGATATTTTAGGAGAAAAGTTTCAACCCTATCTCTATTCTATACTTCTACGTCACATTACAATGTAGAGCTAAAAGAGGGTATTAAAATATCGATTAAAATAACTTAAACTTTTTTTTCTTTCAAATGGAAATGAAAGAGTTGTCAACTTTTCCGAAATGAATTAGAAAGTTCTAAGCAAGCGGTAACAATTATACCTATAACATAATCACACTTCGCTTCTAATGACAATGATATAGATATTAAAGGTTATAGAAGGTTCTCAATATAGTTTCCGGTATAAGTAAAAGACTACCTACTACGATAAAGCATTTCAAGTATCTACTGCAGTTTTAATGATTTCTTTAGAACTGCATCAATACTTCGGTTAGCCGCAAGGGTTGGCTACTGATTCTCGCCCACTGCGTCAGACGAGAACTTATAATGCATTGGATGCGGTTAATACCCTATCGCTGTTGACTAGTTCGCCTTGGAAATTTCATCGAATTTAGTAGCGAAAAAAATTCGATTAATTATGTTCAATTGATAAGCAAGATTATTCGGCCTTTACAAACGACCTCAAGTTCCCAGTCCAATTTAAGCTAATTATACATGTTAATTCTTTTGAAAATTTGGCCAACTTAATGAATACCTAGTTAAAATTTTCTAACCTGGAATGTAACCTCATCAATCATTTATGTGATCGATTAATATTAAGAATGTTTTTAACGCCAATAACCAACACTTAAATTTTCTGTATTGATTTATAAGCGGTACAATTGTTTGATATTCCACTATTTTCACATAAACAAGAATAGAGATTTTGGGTCAACCACGGGGCGTTTCAAAGGTCATTAACCAACATGATTTGAATTATTGGAAAATACGAAGAAAAATGAATGAGTTCTTTTTTTTACGAACGACTAGGCCAATCAAAATTTCATTTATAAGTGAGTATTTTTATTTTTTCTTACCAGATAAATTTGAATTTTTTCGAAGTTTTTCAGTGACATAATTATTCTTCTTTGTCATATGCAGCTAGATGTAACTAAATTAAGGAATGCACAACAATTTATGCAGTAGATAATGTGTGTAGTTATTAACTATTTGTGATAAGAGTCTGAGAGATAAACAAAAATAATAAAATTTTAATGGTAGCTCTACTATTTTTACTAAATTAAAAAAATATACATCCTATTATTTTTAGCTCACTGTAATAAATATAAAAATGACAGCCTACTAAGCAGCAAGTAAATAAAATTGAAAATTGTACCAAGAATAATTTTCAAAGCCAGAGAAATTAAATATAAAATGTAAATTAATAAGTAAGTCCAAGGGAGCAGTTAATAATCACCCTATAAGGGTTTTCACTTATCGTGATAAGCAATTGAAAATTATTGCAATATACTTTACCGTGTATGTTAAAGGTAACCCAGCAAAATGAAGAACATATGGACACGTTGAAGATATATAACATGCTTAACCGATATTTACTTAATATTAATAAACATTTACATGACGAGTATTATTTATAAATCGTTATTCTTCGAAATACGAATTATAGTTCGAACACGATTCAACAGAAACTTCAAAAGCATCTTCGCTACAACGCATTTCCTGATAGTTTCGTCTCTAATCTTACCCGAGCCGAGAATACTGTGATAATAGAACAGAGGTTGTAAGTTGCGCATGCCACAATCAATATAAAACCGGAGACATTGTATCCCAATATTTTCATAAACTCGATTTTGTTTGATTTTTGAAAAATGAGAGAAAATAAACTATAACTATGTTATCATTTGGCGTTTATGAGAATCGATTTTTTTTTTCAAATAAAAATTATAAAACGTGAAGAAGATGGAAATTGCGTATAACCTACAATGAAAAAGCTAAGAGAAAAATTTTCAAATGACACTAATAACTCTAATGTGAACGAATTTCACTCACCTTTTTTTCTCGATCATTTTTCTTTCTCAATTCAAATTCAGTTTCATCTATGTTGACATTTTAATAAATCTGTAACGATGAAACTGGGTAGATATTGATTTTTTCACCATTTTCGAAATGGTACTTCAGCATTATAACAATATGCATGAGAATGTGAAGCAACAGTTATTTTATCAGTAAGTTTTATGAACCACTAAAACTGATAGAAAAAGTGGAACTCGAGGAAAAACACCCGAACTAATTTTTTGTTTCTATTTTGAATTGAATTGAGAATATCGCGCTTCTCATCTCAAAGCGATATCCTTTTCCGATTTGCATCCAAAAATCGCAATATGTTGTTACAATTTGTTTATGGCATGTTTTGCAATCCACAATGCTATGAACTGCCAATCCATACGAAATTTTATATCAACTCATATAGGCGAATTATTACTTATCAATAATGAATTGATATAGCTTTACTTACTCTTCTACCATTGCTTAAAATGAACAAGTAATGATAATAATATATCCTAAAGGATAAATAATCTGTAGTAACGAAGTTAATCTTATTTGCATCAAGCGATAAATAACGCTTTTGAAATATTCATTTCACATTATCTTTGCAAACAAATTTGCTAACGAAGTACCAATTATCAGTCTTCAAGATAATCATGAGCTAATATATGTAATTCACTATAATTAATATCAATCAAAATCAATTTTAATAATTTAAATCAAAATGAAAAAAACAAAATTTTATAATATCTGATAAGAATCAAAACAAGATGGCGGCAATTGAAGAAAACACAACACGTGGTTTGATCGCTTATCACTCGCTTTCTTTTCATTTCTTCAGTTCAGATTTTCCTTTTTTGGGCATGAATACTTAGGTATTGATTTTGATGATTAATAGTTTGATTAATTTATGATATTTGGATTACTATTATCAATGTAAATAGTTGTAAGTGTTCAAAATGTCTGTGCAAAATTTTCAAAGTTACTGTTCATTACCATTTTGATATGATTTTTGCAACGAATGAAGCTGAGAAAACTAGAACACCGTTGTAGTCTTTAATCATGACACTCATCGTGAGAGGAAGTAAGTATTTTTTGAAGTTTCTTATATCTTGTGATTTATCTGCATTACTGTAAACTATATAATTATATAAATAATATATAGGTACATTACGTTTACATTTAAAAGGATTATATGACAATTACCCTTTTAAAACTAACTTTAAAAACAGCGCCTGGAGTCCACGAACTTGACTTTTTTCTGTTGAAATTTATTCTTTTGACCTGACAATAAATATGTACTCATTTCTGAAATTGGTTATACGCAAAGACATTATATACTTAAAAATTTCATCTATGATTGGAATATTGAAAACATAAATATTCCTTTTAGAAATTAAGATTGGAGCTCGTCGTTTTTGAAAACTCAGTTATTCAACATTATATTGGACTTGGTGCTTGTTATTCTAAGCCGATAAAATCTCATATAAATTCCACCCATCGTCAAAATTGATTGGACCCAACATCTTTGAAAATTATATGTACTTATGGATGAAAAATTGGTAGTTTTGAAAATTTATTTACCGAAAACCGAAACTCATTTTACTCGTTATTGGATAACTGTGATTGAAATTGAAGGGGCAAAAAAATGCTTGACTAGTGAAAATGAAAAATCAGAAGCTTTTGAAGATTCAATTATTCTGCATGATTATTGATTATACACCGTATTTCCAATCAGACTGGCCAGCTTCAAATTTTGCTCAATATTCAAACTGAAGTGACCAAATTTGTTTGTAAAGTAGAGACTGAACCGTTTCGAAAATTTAATTGCAACGAAGTGCAATACAAATTTAATTGCAACGTCACGCTACTCTCGCAAACCACATCAACTACCATAATAACAACTGTCGAGGGTGGCGCAAACAATGGAAACTAGTTTGCTCCGACTTTTTCCAATGACAGCGAACGCGAGCCCTTTACATTAAGTTGTCCAGTCATCTAAGGTCAATGAGGTCTTTTTTAGGGTGATACATAGTGGATATACAGATTACAGACGCTATTATTTTGATTATTATTCAATTAAAAAAAGAAAAAGTAAGAACCATTATTGAAAATACAAAATAGAGATAAGAGAAAGTTGTGAGCTTCAACTTTTCTGGAGCATCCTCTTGAAAGAACCCTGATACCCACGAGGCTATCGCACCCATTAGAGTCACATAACACACTATACCGTGCGTCCGACTGAACTCCTCACAGGCAAAGCAGCAAATTCCCTTTAATGATACTTCAAAATGATTTCATATTACATAACTGGCTATAAAAACATTGTGATTGGTTGTGAAAATAGAAATTAGTATTACTAATATGTTATATTTAGTTCGTTGTTGATTAGAAGGAAATTTGGCGTTTTGCCTGCATAGGGTTCAATCCGACGCACGGTATTTGCATTTGTTAAATTAAAAAAAAATTGTTAGTTATATTTTGATACATCATCAATTTATGCTCAGTGCTAAAAAAAATCATAAATAAACCTAATTTACCTCTTACGTTTGTTCATATTTCGTGTTAGATGCTTTACGAAGCGCATGATTTTCTGAAGTCATGAACGAGCGCATGTTAATAAAAATCTCATTATCTCTTTATACGGCAATCAGCTGAGCAAAAATAATTGGTATAAAATATACGATGAGATTTTACGATAAAATTTCATACCTATTCGTTCGTGCATTTCGAATTTGTTTTTCTCTCTCTTCCCTCTGCTAGCTTCTTAATCCGCGGTTGCACGTCTCGAGGAATATGTAGCGCACCAATAATGGATTGGGCGAGCCTCGGTCCATCTGAGAAGGTCGTCTGCGATAATTATTGTATTTCCGTATTATATTGTCGGATACAATCAAGGTCATTATCGGGCACATTTATTTGTGATCCATGCATGTCTTGCAAATTTTCACGTAATTACGCGAACCTAGTGGATTGGCTTTATACCAAAACATACTGTAAGGACAAAGGAAATAATCCTTCGTATTCTCCGAACATTGGATAGAGTTCACTTGTTAATGTGAGATCTCATTAAAGAGTTTACAATTAATTATCACACCCTAGAATGTGCATTACATCAATTTGAAACTCTCATGACACTGTTGGTATACGAATAACTAACGTGTGAATTATCGAGTCGTGTAAAATGTTGCATACATCCATCTCGTGTAACACACCTGTTTGAAAAGTGTGACGCAATAAAATATTTAAAGATTGGAAACGTTCTTCCAAATAATACGAAAATAGAAAAACGGATTTTCATATGATATCGTTTTATACAGATAAAATTGCCAATAAAATTTTTTTCTTTCTATACTGCCGCAATACCGTATTTATAAAATGATTTGAATCTGGCTACGTACTTCAAATTCGAAATATAAATTTCAACGCAAATATCTATAAGCCATACTTGTGTAAATAACGAAAATTCAACGTTCCTTTTTCGATTAATTTCGAAAAGATATTAAATTTACATTTCCCTTCCCGTGTTAACGCACATAGCGAAAACATTTTAACATTCCGATTTGTTATTGTAGTTGCCAGCCGTGCTGAATGAAGGAGTTGAATGGTATTCGAGCCTTGTTCACATTCAGAATGCGAAAACGAGAGGTATGTAAATTTGTATTCGTTTCGTTGATGTTTCATTTTACGTGTAGAGTTTCAAATTCGTGTTTTAGTTTTGGCAGTAGAATTATTTACCTGATTTCTTTCTTCTTTCATTTCCAAACCATATTTTTTTTTTAAATTAGAAACTCACTTAATAAAACTTCTGATTGGATATTTTGTTGTAAAAGCCAAAATCAAAAATTGAACAAATTAAAAGCCAAAAAAATTTTCTTCACTGAAATAAAAATTTGATTGTGAGCAATGCGATATTTTTTGTGTTTTAACGGACCATTTAAGAGGTTCTAAAATTCCAATTAAAATTGACTTGAAGGCAGTAATGTACTCTGAGTTTGGATATAAGCATGAGAAGCATACTTTTCCTCTTTCCTGGGCAGAATAAATTAATTTCAATAATCTTGTTTTGCTCTCTGCGAATTTATCTCATAGGTAATTCATCAAGTTAAGTTTCAAAACAAATTAAGAATTATTGCTGCTTTTATTTTTATTTCCATTACTTTTTTTTTTTTAAATATTTACTTGATAGATAAGTATACCAAGTAAGTTTTAATTGTGTTTTTTAAAATTGTTTAATGCGAAGAAATGGGGATACAGCCACAGTCGAGCTAAATACATACATATGCATTAATTAGTGTTATTTGTTGGATATTATATTACATCATAGATATTTTTTTGATTTCTTTTTGTATGTGGAAAGAATCATTTTTTTATTTCATTAAAATTGATTAATAAATTAATTTTCAAAAAATTAACTATTTCAAATAATTTAATATAATTATTAAAAAATTAATTTACAATTTATTTTATTATTTTATATTAGTAACCCGGCTCTGTCTCTTTCTTTGGTATTAGAGGTCACTGGGTCATAAAAAAGAAATTAATACCATCAAAAATTTTACATAAATTAAAAATTGGTCAAATTAAGCGAACAAGCGTTGATGAAACCTGAAAAATTAAGCTTTTTTAATGCACTTTTGATTTCTTTCATCCATATCGTGGATAGTTTGAGGGAGAGTGAAGAAATCGACACACTGGAAGGACAGTTGGAGTAAGTTAAGCTTATGAGCTGAATAGATTTTGATTTCGTTCTTTGGAACATCTTAAAGGTAAGCTTTCGAAGCTCCAATTGTTCAGGACATAATTTGTTTCTCCTTCGATAATTTTAGAATCAAAACAAAGTTTTGAGGCTAGGTAGAGTGAGTAAAGCTCATGAAGTGACTAGACTTCAGATAAGTAAGTTATATACATTCTGAGATGAATTTTCACATTTCAAGTTTTCTAGATAATAGTTTCTTTCTTCTGCAATAACTAATAATTAACATTGAAGAATTAACTCGAGAGTTGAGAAAATGTGGAGAAAGAGGGGTTTGAGATTTGATTGAATTTCGAAGTAAATATATTCATCTCAAAGGTTGGTTTTGAAGTTGACAGTTTATGGAGGTGATTTCTTTCTCCGACAATAAGCTGAATTAGGGCGCTACAAACCCAAGTATGTTGGGCAGCCATAATGGCAACTGCCTCACCGTTGTGGTCAGATTTGGCTCTCAACGGTGATTTAAAAAACAATATGGCGGTTTGGCATACTCGTGTTTATAGTGCTATAACGAAGTTTAATGTCAGCAAATTGACTTCAATGCATCTTAGGCAAACTTTCAAAGTTTCAGCGAACGATTTAATAACAAAAGATTATTTCATTCAAGAACGATTTATTATCCAAAATTCAAAGCATGATTCTTTCTAGAATGATTCAATGAAAATTAAGCTATTTCTATTTATTTATTTTTTTTTAATAATAATTTTATTACTTTATTAATATAATTTAAAATAAAATATTAATTTATGATGAATGGGATTTAATCTTGCATGTTTGTTTGATACTTTCGTTCGCGAACGATTCATTTTTCAAAGTTCAATGAATGAGTCGTTCGCGAAAGTTTATTTGAAATAAGAATCAGAATCAATCTTACATGTATAACAGTGATTTCGTTCGCGAACAATTCACTTTTTCAATTTCAAAGAATTGAGTATTCTAGAACGATCACGTATAAATTATAAATTATAAAACTATTGGAATCAGCTGTTATACATATGCATTTAAATGATTTCGTTCGCGAACTATTTTCCTTTTAAAGTTCAGAGAATGAATCGATCAAGATGATTTCAATAAAAAACGAATCGGAATCAGTGTTATATGGTGTTATATTTAAGATTAGATTTTAAAGTTCGAAATATGAATCGTTCGAAAACAAATGAATAAATCATTAAAAAAGGATTTGAATATCGAAATTTAATGATTTTATTAGCAAATAACAATTTCATGTCCTGAGGCGAGCTTTGGAAGTTGAATATTAAAGTCTGCTTTTTTCGTTCAAAATGACCTTGACCTTAATTTTTTGTTTATTTTTTTTCAGTCTACCAAACAACCATGTTCTTCTTATAATGCCTTAAAAATTATCGCTAAAAAGAATGATCTAAAAAAAATAAATTGGCTTAATCGATTTACTTAATTGAAGACAAAGTTGTTCATTATTCTTAAATTTTGTGAAATCTTGTTACCTAACCAAAGAACAAAAAAGTTACAACGATTTATCGACATAAACGCGGAAGTGCGCATAATAATGAGCACGTAAGTATATACAGGGCGCAACATTTTCATAAAATTTACTGACAATTATTTTCCTGGCGTATACTAATTAAAGTAAGATAAAACACGAAAATATTTTGAAAACTATAAAATACGAGATCGTTTCGCTTCTCTAATTGTTTAGCGCCTAAATCCCGAATTTACGCTACACATAACAAACTCATCGCACGCCGACGTTGTAATGCGTAGACGAAGAATACTAAATGAGTTTAATTAACGTAATCGAGTTGATAAAATTAATTAGAATTCGCAGGTGAAATAAATATCGACTCTAGTACACATTCAAGGACTCGAAAATTCTAATTTTTACAAACAAAAAGCTCTCCAGGTTGTACCAAAAATCACTATGGTGCCCCTGGGATATCCGATGTACAAAAAAACCAGTACGGTACGAATTAAAATTACAATGCAGCGTGGCAGATTATGTAATTCGATAATTGGGAATCCGATGAATACAAATAATACCTACGTCTTATTCCCTTGTTCATTATTCGTATTGAGTTGTTGCAAAGAAACGTCATTCGCGTAATTATAAAATTACTCGTGTTTACTTATTGTTGCCGGTTCATCATGTTTCTCTGTACGAGGGTAAAATGAAAACCGCTGAAGTAGATTTACGCGCTGTTTCTTTATCCGATGATGAAGGTTCGTCAATAAATTCATTGTCAATGTGGCGAACATTTACAATAAACTTTATCGAAGGTAACGCGTTTAGATACTCCGAAGATTAATTATAATTTAAGGAAGTTTGAGGTGATTAAAATCAATTTATGAAAAATTACATCGTCGCAAATTTAATGAGGTTTAATATCGCGTAATTAAAATTGATTAGTAATCGAGTATTATCCAGCATTTGTATTCTTCGCCGAATTCGTTTCACTTTTATTCGAGAAAATTTGCGGTTAATTTGATTGTTTCGAAAATAGTATTTTTTTATTACGCGTGATTTACTTTATATTAATGTGGAATAGAGAATATTTAATTATTTGTTAAGTTGATAAGGTATGCGGAATCATTATGAAGCTTGGCGAACAATACAAATCTGGGATATCATACTCGTCAGTTATGCAATAAAAAAAATTACTCGTACAAATTGTACTATTATGAATCCTTGGCTATCAAGGAATTCCTAGGAATAAACGAAAATACCACTCAGACTTTGAGCAGAATTACGGCTTGCAAATGAAGATGGTTTCAGATGCCATGAAGGAGGAACTCTCAGCCTCATCTTGTTTGCTGTTTCGATTCTGCGTGAAACATCGAATGAAAAAGTGACATTACTGAAAAAATAATTTTTTCGAATGGCCATTTTCAGGGAGCAATTTCAGAGTCTATTTTCACATTTTGAATGGTACAGCATTGAATATGTGTGCTCATAAATTCGTAATGTATGAGAATTCAGATTTGAAATTTTAAACTGCCTCCAAAGTTGTTCTCCAAAGATGTCAACTTCGAGAAAATTGCTTTTGAGTTATGTCACTGTTGCCTTCGATGTGCGAAATGAAGTAGGACTGTAACAACTATCGCAATTCAAAATTCAGCTAATTATGGGGAAAAATTCATTTATTGGAAGGTAATTCTGATACTATACACGAAACTATCATTCATGAATTTCAGACCGCATATATTCATTTCGAAAAATTAATAAGAAAATTGCCCATTTTGAGGGCTTAAATTGATATTTTTAAAAATTTTTCTCAGTTTCAAAATTTTTGAATTTTAATAATTTTTTCATTTTTGGACATTTCTTAAAATTTTAGGACTTTCATAACTTCAGCATTTTTTTTTGTAATCAAAAATTTATAAACTCTAAATCCTTTTAAAATATCTAGGCATGGACAACTTGCTCCCTTCGCCTGTACAATACAGCAAATATGAAATAAGGTTGGATTCATTATCACTTTTATACCTGAAAGTATATAAAAATTAATATAACAAAATAATAATAAGTTTGAAGAATTAGCCATTTTAGCTGAAACTGTAGTGTTGTACTTCATTGAAATAAATACCCAAATAAATAAATAAATAAATAAATAGAGGATATATTTCATGTGTATTCAGAAGAAAATAAATACTTATTTCTATTTCGAAGTTTAACCTGAAAAGTCCCATAATATTCCTATTTCATATTTTTTTCACTTGCTATGTGTTCGTTGTATAGACTCTCCGAATGTACGCAGTGGGAAAACAGGTGCCTGAGAAACGTATAGGAGATGATTTATGAGCGTATTTATGATAAAATTCAACGCCGCTTTCATTTTCCAAAAAAAAAAAATAAAAAAAAAAAAAAAAAACTCGGAAGAGTATTTGCACAACGTTACAAAATAGATGCAGCCCTACGCGGCGTCATACTTGTATCTAACGAATCAACATTGTTATCTTAATTTTCGCATCGTATGTAAATCACAACATATGCTCGTTTTGTCGAAGACGTGAAATTTATGAAAAATCAGCGAACCATGTGAAAAACTCGTTCCTTGCCTTCAAGGGCTCTCCCCAGTCTTTCTCGCTTAAAATAATTATTTCCTTCGTAATTATTTAATTGACCTATTCGTTTTCACATTTCAGTTAACGTTTTCCTTTCTTCGGCTTATAGTGAAAATCTAAAGTTATGTGTTGATATTTCGGAAAATTAATTTTATTCGATGTTTTATCGTTACGGTGTTGGTAAAATGGAGTGAAATAGTTTTACAAATGCATATAAACTTTGCGAATCCAACGTCATGATTATACGAAGTATGTAAATTTTATTCATCACGAATTTGATGTAGATACTTCATGAAAGCAGTGAGCGAGCGAGGGTAAAATATTATGACTAGGAATTGCTAGCGAAATGGACCGTTACGTATTCGATGTTTTTCAAATATTTTTTCACTGTGGACGAATTGAGTTAGACTGGTTAACTTTTTGTATTCGATTATCGAAGAATTTTTTAACATTATAATTTTCTTGTTGAAATACCATTTAATAGTTGTAAAAAAGGGTACCCTGTTCAATATCAAAATTGAATGATGGCTTCTGTGTGTTTTTTTTATCAGTCATATTAATATTTCTTCAAATGAAGTGAGCACTTGAAATAGCAGATTTTGTGCCATCGAAACCATTTTTTTTTTATTGTCTATTGCCTTTTCACTGAATCTGAATGTGGTCGATTTTATGTTCTTCTTTGTTAGCGAATGTGAATGAATAAGGGTGGATTCTTGTCATTTAATCGAACTAATAATGGAACTCCCTAATCGCCAATTATTTTTTAAGAATAAAAAAGTATCGGGTTACTCGTCCATGTTGAGGAAAACAGCTTCCGAAAAAATAGTCCCATCTGGTTAATTTGATGCTTGTACCGATTGGCTGACGTACTAAGAAACGCCTATTTTAATTAAAAGTTTTTATAATTAATTCGAAACAGAATTCTGCGTGAGGGACATCACGGAATAAAATTGGTCGAATATAGTTTTCATTAGTTTAATTGAAAAAAAAAATCTATCTCGCTTAAAATACGATTCCTATTATGTTCTTTGGAAAACGACACTGACGTATTCAAAGAGCAAAAAATCTCGTTCGCTTAAATTTGCGAGCTACGGAGATCCAGGCGTTTCACGGTGGAACGGTGGAGTATTTAATAAACTGAAGCGCCAGTGTAAAGAAGAACCTCTTTGGTTATATTTCAATTTAAATCCAATAATTCGTCGCGTTTTCAGAGCACGCAAAATGTCGAAATCGTGAACAGGAGGTGTTTGCTCGAATAGGCGCAATTCGTTGTCACGGTCGTATTCTATTGTTAGAAAAAGAAACCAACCGTTTGAAAAATATATTAAAATGTTTTCCTTGCCGGAGTCAGATAATCCTTGCATTTGGAATTTACGTAATGACCGTTGGATTACGATGATCCTTTTATTTCGGTAACGTCGGTCATTGCGGAATTGTTGATGTTACTGGTTGGTGGGATGCAATGAATACGTGAACGTGATACCGAACGAAATTCAAAAGCGTTATCGCGGTTCCATTTCGCGTAATTTATTCGTACTAATTTTTAACGCCGCGTGAAATGATATAGTTGACAATTTGAATTTAGGGGTAGAGTTTGCAAACATTTTCAGTCGTGCATGCCTGAAGTGTCTGTTCGAGGTATTGTTCGTGTTTTCTTACCGCCGCGCCGTTGTTTTCGCACAACTGCGTAAAAAAGCCAGGGTCATATTTCGTTGAAACAGTCGAGCGTTCCGGAAAAAAGCTCTGTTGTGAAATTCGAGTGCTAAGCCTCCCACAAAATTACCCGTTTACTGTTATTTTCGTAATCTATACAGAATAATAAATACGGAAGGATTACGTGTGAAGAAGTGTTTTTTTATTTGACTCGAGCGGTTGAGTTTGAGAAGTTGGGTGTGTTTTTTAACCAACTTAGCTGTGCAATTAATTTGGTAGTCTTGAGTGAAAATTCCTTTTGTAATATTGACACTTGATTCGATAGTATGAAATTTTTTTAATGTGCTTCGAAGCATAAGGCAAACCCTTTGAAAAATATGTATGAGTAATTCTAAAATTTCACGAACACGAATTTAAATGCTTTCTAGAATGCTTTTTAAACACACGATCTGAAAATCGTTTCTAGTCAGAATTTCAGAACTACTTTGCGATTTGACTTGAAAATTTATAACTTTTCTCAACATTCATGCCTGCATCAAATCCGATGTGAAAATCCCTTCTAACCTCCCCCATGTCTTGAACAAGAACCTATAAACTGTCAACCCTCTAATTACTTTCATGAAACAGTCAAGCCCTTACCAAGAAATCTAGCACCATTTCCTTCATAGATGTGTTTTTGACCTAAATCACCAAAAGGTTCTGTAGTAATAAATTATTCGAAGTGGAAGTAGTAATCTTCTATTGTGCTAAACTTAGCTTAATGCGCCGTGCTAGAACAGAACTATCTTGAGTCCAAAATAAATTTTTTTGAGTTACCAACTTTTATGATGATATCGAGCGCTCTCTATGGATTGTTTTACTTATCTAAACTCCTAAACATCTTTAATTATGATAGCCAAAAACTTATATGCCTAATTGATTATATCTTATGTGGCACACATGGATGGAAATCACCCACAATGCGCCTTTTCATGCAGCGTATGCAATACGCAACCACTTTCAGACTCAAACCCTATTAACCGCCTGAAGAAGCGCTTCGTCAGAGGAACAAAATGTGGTATGCGTCCAGGGATGTGCCAAGCTATCTTTTGAACTTGAAGTTCACTCGTTCAGTTCGTGAACTTTGACCTTTTTTTGAAGTGAACTGAACTAATATAAAAAAAAATTAATTTAATTGCAATAAAAAATAAATTCATGAATCATTTTATTTTGTAAAATATAATTTTTTTTTTTATTTTTATTTATTTATTTAAGATTTTAAGTTAAAAATATAAACTATTAATTTTCAAAATTAAATCAATCAATTCACTTCACGCCTTACTGCAACACAGAAAAAAACATCAACACCCCATCGTTAATCAAATATATCAATTGTCAATTACCCATAAAAATTTCACATTGGCATGACTACCTGCTCACAGCGACATACCGGGCAACAATCTCGCCGACCTGGCGGCCAAACAAGCCTCCACTCAATTTCCATTCTCAAATATCCCTATCCCAGCCCAAGATTTCAAAATTCACCTTAAATCAACAATCAACTCCATCTGGGAAACCATCTGGAGAAATACCTCCTCATCAAACAAGCTTCGCGCTGTCCGAAACTCCACCTCACCCTGTCCCCTGCCCCAACTCTCGAGGAGAGAAGAGTCTGAGACTGGGACACAGCCTTCTTACCAATTCATACCTTTTCGACTGACAACCTCCTTCAATATGCCACAGATGCCAAACCCCACTCACCATTCAACACATTTTACTATCATGCCTCATATACGCAAACGTCCGATCCAAACTTCAACTACCAACCAACCTAGCAGAAATTTTAGACAACAATCATCTACTCCACTCTCTGTTTTCTTTTCTAAAACTAACAAACCTATTCCATAGAATCTAATCCGCGGATAAAAAAACGAGGTGCCTCTGGCCGTAGTCGCAGCACACGACGCCAAAAAAAAAAAAAAAATTAAATTTTAATTTTACAAAAATTTAAGAGTTCAAGTTCAGTTCAGTTTAAAAATGTCGAAGTTCACGAACTGAACTAGTGAACTTTGGCACATCCTTGTATATTCGTCCTATTTTACCCGTGGGTGGGAGTTGGAGGGAGGAGTTGACCAAAAGTTTCGATTCTTATTATTTTTTCTAAATAAGAATTTAATTTTTTTTTTCATTGGAGGCCTTTTTGTGATATGAAACTTCCTGATATAGTAGACCAAGTTCATCAATTTAACAATTTTATTTTGTGAAGTTGATTTTTTTGAATAGTTGGTAACACTGAATTTTTGTGCTGTAGTCGTTGGAGCGCATGCGTGATGTTTTTTGCATTTGGTCACTGATTGTTTTTTTCTTTTGATCAACACCTTCCATCTAAAATTATAATTTTGAAACAATTTTGAAATTTAAATATGTGCGCTATTAGAAGGTTAATTTATTTCAAAGAAGTAATTATGTATATTACTTCATAATTCATCGCTAAAAATTATTGCAATAGAAAAAGTAAGATATTTTAAAAAAATTAGGCGTAAATACATACATCTTGATTGAATTCAAGCCTGAACTTAATATCAAACACCTATTTTACTCATTTACCGTCACGTACATTTTTCGTGAAATCTTCACGTTTAACGTCATTTGATGAATTTTCGTTACTGATTAAGACAGTTTGTAACGTACGATCAGTTATCATGGTGGAACAAAATTGGCCCAAAGGAAAAAATTATTTTCGCCCACTTCTCAATTTGTTTTCTAATCTAATGAATTTTTTTTTTTAATGCATAAAAATTAAAAAATTTTGACTAGAATTGTAAATGTGGACCAATTGGCAATCTACTCCAACCAGGGTTGCTAATGAACCGTTTTTTATTGTTTTAAGACAGATTTTTCGTTTTAAAAGAAAAAACCTTCATGAAGAATAAAACATGTTTGAAACGTTGTTTAAAACTAGTTTTAACAGTTTTAAATCTGTTTTTTTTTTTTTTTTTTTTTTTTCATTTTTAGTATTTAACTGTTTTAAATTTATAATGTTTATGCTCATCATAATTTCATAATTGAATGAGAAAAAATTAAGAATCATAATAATTATTTAATTTTTGCTTGAGAGCTATGACCAACGAGCATGGAGAACCCAAACATTCCCTTTTCGTTTAATTGTCGTCATACACCTATCGCGAGTCGTGACCACATTCAAATAAGTCTACTTATTCCATCCACCTTGACTTTGCTTAAATAATTCCATATGCCAGAAAGAGGTCTCCCTACTGAAGTTATAAAAATTAAACTCAAAAATTCACATTTAGTTATTATACCCTTGACGACCATGACTTCTTAAGTTCTCAAGCACGGACGTTAACTATAATATCTGGATATTTGGCTGAGTGCAAATGAAACGGTACTGAAATAATAATACAAGCCACTCCCACCGCAACGCTTGACGATCAGCTGATTGTACTTCGACAGTAGCGAACGACGACCTTCTGGTAGTTGAAAAATTTGAAATGGTCGACATTTCTAAATTAGCCGCATATGTCTGAGAAAATGCATACAAAATTAAGAGCATAGCGTTGCGGTGGGTGTGGCTAAAGCCAAGCAGCAGCCGCAACGATGACCGCGTTTTCGTCCCGCAAAAACCAAGAATTTAACATTGCAGCCAAATATCCAGATATTATAGTTAACGTCCGTGTTCTCAAGAGTTCAAAACATTTGAAAATAGAAATTTGAAACAAATTTTGAAATCTAAAGGATAACTTCGCAGGTGGAAAATTCTTCTTCGGTTAAAAACCGTGAATTTAAAGAAAAAATGAGGAGAATAAAAAACATGTCTACAACAAAACAAAAAAAAACATTTTATCCGTGTTTTGAACAGAATTTTGTTTTAAATTTCATTTTGATTTTTTTTTCAATGTTTAAAACATGTGTTTTAAACACTTTGGTTTAAAACGCTCAACCCTGACTCCAACTCTCCCATCATTCCTAAAACTGAATAAAGAAATTATTTCCTTTAAATCATGAGCTTGCATACTAAAATTAAGACGAATAAGTCGCCATGCCATATTATCAATAGAATTGTCAAAATAAATATCCATTGTATTCCGAACAATTTCCAATACATAAATTACGTTCGAAGGCCTTCGACCTTATTTCAATAGCAAAAAAAATACCGAATGTTTACGTAGATGATAAAATTCATTCAGTTCAAATTGCGTAACCATCGTCAGCACCGGATCTATTAAAACGAAATAAAATCTAGAAACGAAAAGTGTTCGTATTCGAATGAACATGCTATCATTCATGCTGCGCGGTTAAGGTTACGAGAAAAGCGCCGACGACTATCAATGGTTCAGTGGCCTACCATTGTTTAAATATGACATGTCACCTGTGCGAAGATGGAACAGAAAATATCACGTAAGCGTGATCATATTACTTTAGATAAAAGTGCTCTTTAAAGCCAACACCTTTTTGACTTTGAATCTGGTGATTGCGAAATTTGACACTGATAAAGGTTTTCTTGACGGAGATAACGATTTGCTGTATAATAGAAAGGAATTATTGTGCGGTTGTGGCAAAAAGGAAAATCATTTGTGACAGGAGTACTATTTTGAGATGCTTAAATTATACAAAGGTTTCGATATAGCTAAGTAAGCATTTTCTCGACGCCAAATTATGACGAATAAATCGCATCGAGTTATCCGCAAAAAATGCGAGAGGAAATTCAAAATGGTTTTTGTTCAATTGGCCACTCCGACGTTAGAAAATTTTCGTCTGTAAGCTCAGATGTTGTTTCGTATTATGAAATAGAAAACACGAAATAGGTAATTTTATCGTAAGAAAGGGCAACCATACGCTGCGTAACATACTATAAAATTTGCTCTCGTGTTTATAGCCGGAGAATATGAGCGAAAAAATTGAAATATTTTTTCCAACTGGTACGTTTTTTTTTAACACGTATCAAAAATGGAAATGAAAATGAAAATAGAGGTCGTATTTCTACGCTAGAGTGCTCTTAAAATGACGCTATATTTACGCATACATAATTTAAGAAGGGCCGTAGCGTAGCAGCAGCAGTTTCACGCATAAATGAACCTTATTTATATGTAGCTGTTTTTCTCATAGCCCATAACAGCGATGTCTGAATATTTTTTGAATTTTATTGGTGTATATCTATGTGCAAAAGTAACGTACTTATTTACCGAAGTACTTAATATTTCAACGATCTTTGCAACTTTCTTATTTGGAAAAATACTCCAAGTTGAAACGTTGTTGGAGAAGAAATCAAATATACTCGAATTGTTGAAAGTTTTTACAAAGAAGTATTTATTCGAGGAAAACTTGTCAACCCCTATACCGCGGGAAAAAA
Organism: Phenacoccus solenopsis; assembly: GCA_009761765.1. NCBI lineage: Eukaryota > Metazoa > Arthropoda > Insecta > Hemiptera > Pseudococcidae > Phenacoccus > Phenacoccus solenopsis. The sequence continues at coordinate 15,237,551 of CM019753.1, forward strand.
GCGAAAAATTTAGTTTTTCCAAACAAGTCTCTTTACTCAGCTTTAAATTCTCAGCGACGAAAAGTTTCTTTCAAACAAATCCGCCCGCGGGAAACATTACACGAAATTTTTCGCGTTCCGATGTTCTAAATAGCGAACGTAAAGAATAAAGAGATTGCTTCTTGCGGTCACACAAGTCTCTTGTCTTTCTGTAAATTATACGATACGGTGGTCACTGGTCAGTCGTTTTTAATGTAAATGAACTTCGAAACTCTACGAAACCTTGTACATTTGTGAGTAAAACTAAACCTCGGAACTTGCTGTAACCGGGTAAATGATTATCGGTCATTATAACATTAAGTGTAACAGACATCGTGTAAGATAGCTATCATTCAAAGATACGAGGAAGAAATACGAAACCTAACCTTTCCCACTTAATTTTTCCTCATACGTTAAAACTGGTTAAGTTTAATTAACCAGCCGTGTACACAATATGGCCAAACCTCATTAGCGTTTTTTTTCCTCTTAAAGGACATTCTTATTTGGAAGAAAAATATACTGAAATGTCTTTTTTTTGTTCGTTTCTTCGCGTTATATAAAAATTTATGACGATTGCCTACGTACGAGTATAGTAATTGTTTCCATTTGACGTAGATATACGTGTAACGATTTTTCCAATTGATCTTTTTTCTGTCGTATAATTTAATTGCATTTTTAAACATTGTAAACGTTCGTAGGTAGTACATATTCATTCAAAGTCTTTTTTGAATTTTTTTTTATTTTTTCCAAACGTAAAAGAAATTTGAACTAATTAGTAGTAGCCTATTTAACAGTTTTCAATAAGGAAAAAAATTCACCAAAGACTGTAAAATAATTAAAGTAAAGGGAAACAGAACTGGGTTAATTTTACAGAAATGAATTTAAAAGAGAACAAAAAATTTGCATTTTCATCTATGTACTTGGTACTTGATATACATTGGAAGGTTTTCAGTGCATTTGAAAGAAAGTACATTTTCATGTTTTTCATGCTTAAGCGAAAGAATATTATGCTGTGTTTCATTTTAATTCAAATATCTTCAATATAACCAGAAAAATTCTTCTCATTCGAGATAACTATATAAACGAGAGACTGAAGCAGGGATTACTAATGTTCAAAACAGCCTAGCCGCCATATTGAACCCAAAGTAAGAACCATTTTTCAACTTCTTCAGAGAGTAATTTTTCTTGTTTCATTTTTTTTCACAGAAGAATTAGACATAAAAGTTTTAATTAAAAATTCTATTACTTCGTCTTCTTTTTATATTAAAAATTGCTGCTCTTTTCACTCTTTTCGTTAATCTCTTAAAATTATCTCCCAAACAACTAGGTATTATTTCGCGTAGCACGAATTTAATATTCAAAATTTTCACGTTGTTTAAAAAAATCTGGTATTTACGATCAAATCTAGGAGATGGTGAAAAAATTAAACGATATTTAAAAAAATGTTTGCAATGAGTTAAGTTGCTAAAAATATCTTAAAAACAAAAAAAATTCTTGATCAAGTGATGAAAATGAAAAAAACTAATTTTCGACATTGCTTTTATTTATGAACATTTCATCTCTGAATTTTGAATATTTATTCATATCTGAATATTTTCAAAATGTTTACATATTTTTTTTTTTTCATTTTAAATTTAAACAGAATTTTAGTATAAATCAATTTTAATTAAAATGTTGTCATTTTCTACTCAATGAACAATAACTACATTGTAGTTTTTTAAATATTTTTCAGGCTTGCATTATTGTATGAGTTATTGTCTAACTTGGCACACACTTAATTACTCGTACACCCAAAAATTTGAATGGATTAAGAAAGATGCGATTCTTTATTTATTTAAGTCTGAAATATTTATTTTTTATAATAATGCAGCCACATGTAAATTAAATTACAAATGCCTGAAACACGAAGATATGAAGACCCCTTATCCCGATCTCTAAATTAGGTACACTGCAGTAGCCAGAGTCAAGGAAAAGAGGGGCAAAGGGGCTAACGAGTTTCCAAGAGAGCTCAGATATTTGAATTATGGATTTAAAAAATGTTCACAACTCTAATCAGATTTTTTCATTAAATTTGTAATGCTCCTCGCAACTACTCGTAGATAAAGTGTTGCAAGGATTACTACATAAGGTGGAATCTGTTTCGTACTAATTCACATCAAAAACTTATTATTAGTCATAGATAATGTATATTAATGGTAATCGGAACAACGGATGCTTGTGGTCGCTAAAATCTATTTTATCCATTTTAACGATGAATCCTTCCTCTCGCATATTATTCGTTTCGTGCTCTATTATACCGCATAAGAATGACAAATTGTTACCAATTGTAAAAGGGAGTCCTAAACTAATTTTTATACTGGGGCTAATTTCAGCTCTCTGTGCCCTGTGCAGAGACTAAAATTATTTCGAGAGATTATTTTAAAAAATGAAAAAAATAAAAAAATTCATTTTTTATGCTTTTTTATATATTTTTTTTTCAATTTTTCAAATGATGCAAAGAAATCAAGATTTTTTGTATTTTTTTTTCATAATTTGATAGCTGTGCATTTTACTTTCCGTGAGCATATTTATCCATGAAAAGTTGAATGAAATTTTTTCAAATAGTTTCCGATAAATTTGAGACAATTTTTCTTAATTTTTAAATAAGTCTATAAAGTTTGAGATTTTTTTATTTTTTGAGGCATTTTGTTCACATTTTCTTTTATTTTGTACTACATAAACAAATAAACTTCGATCTGTCAATTATATTACTGAACCCTGGCGTAAAACATCACTTAGAAATAATGGGGAGAGAAGAAGCGTCTCTTTTCAGACTTCGTATAGGTCATTGTGCTCTTACTCATTCCCATCTTCTTTCTCAAACTACCCCACCCATGTGGCCTGTGTGCTCTATCCAGCTGACAGTGAGATATGTTCTCCTAGAATGCCCAAAATACAATTCTCACAGACGACGGCTTGTTTACCCAGATCCCTCTCTGATCTCTTTGGAGATTCAGAATCCACTATTCAGTCACTTTTCAGCTTTCTCATCTCAACTAGCCTCCTTAAACAGGTCTACGTGCCTCTAGCCTTAGTGGCTGTACACCGCATTAATAAAAAAAAATCTCATAAATAAAATAGATCTTTGAATGATTTTTTTCAATTCAAAAAATGCGTTTATCTTTGTAATTATAAGAAAAATTTTCCCTACATTTGTAAAAAAAAAAACCCCTGTAAATTTTGATGTTTTTTCTTTGTTGAAATCATCATTGTAATGGGCAAATTTTTGTGAGGGGGTGGGTAACGATTCAATGTTATAATGAAATAGACCATAATTATGTAAGCATAGTTGGTGCTCTTCCATGGATTTGGCACCCCTTTCCCCCTAAAAAAACTCCTTAGTGTGCTTCTAAAAAAGATATTTTGTATGTTATAATACAATAATACAAATTTTAAAATCAATGTAGAAATTCGAATTCATTCCATTTAGTTATATTTTTAATTTTTAATTTTTTTCTCTCCTTGAAAATTTCATTACTTCATTAGTATGTATCATTGTGACCCCCCCACCTCGTATGTTTTAAGCCACTTGAGAGAACAATCACAAAAATTTTAATTTTTAATTTTTCAAGTATTAATTTCAGTTTCTGTAATGGTCCGCAAAGGTTGAGTTTTTTTTGTGAGGGGGGGTGGAGGGCAGGCTTGATCATTCCTTTAAAAATACATATTTTTACATACCAAAGCGACGAACTGCATTAAAAATAAAAACTACAGATCTATAAATCGAATTTATTCCAATAATTAAGACTATTCGATAATAATGAAAATCTAGTCTAATAATCGATTTCATGCGAATGATTCATTTTGAGCTAATTTTCTTATTTTAATCGATTATGACTGATTCTGTAAGAAAATGATAAATCGATTCATGCTTTTTGATTAAGCATTGGTCGTAGGAGAAGATGAGCGGTGCATGATTGTCTTAACTAAGCGGTATATATTTGAATACTCAAAATTAGGAATTTCTCCAGCGTAATATTTTTCAAGCTTATTCAGGTATTCGCATGTAATCGAAGAGTTTTTCTAATACGAAAAAGGGCGAATTTTTCAAATTTTCTTCTGCTAAATTTAATATTTAAAGTTTCAAAAATAAATGCGAATACGATGTAGGTACTGCGGGTACTTCTTCTCGCCACCATGCCAGCGAAAAAAATATTCATTTTGAAAACAAAATCAAATAATGGTGGAATAGCTCGTACGAGGTCCATAACGAGAAACGAATGAAGTGCGTTGAGAGAAAAATCGAGGCGTTGAAATTAAATTACCCGAGAATAGGAATTTTTGAGACTTTTTTTACCTCGTATGCGAACAAAAAGGTAGCCATAATTTTAATGCTGGGAAACCTTTTACTTTGTATAGAGGAAACATATTTTACCATTTTACCGGCGTAGTAACTTATTTATCGTTGTTAGCTTTTCAAGCTGATATAAAATATTATTACAGCGAAGGTATAAAAATATACGGGTTGGTGTGAAAATAGGTTAAGATCAATTGATGAAGTAATCGTGTTTAATTTTTGCGTTGTAAAAGAGCATCGGTGATATTATTTATTTGAAGACGAAATAAGCACGAAGAATGCGTACGTGCGTATTTTAAGGCGAAACGAGGCATTTTAATTTTTTTACTCGGCAACCAGTTTAATTGAGTATTCTTGTAAAGTAATTATCGGAGTTTTTTGCCGTTTCAGTGTGTAATTATTAGAAAAATATCTACACTGTGTAGTGTACAAATGAAATATGTGTACTCGTCTGGGGCTATTGTCCTAGACCTAGATATACGGCGACGTCGAGTTCCACCTAAATTATCCAACATTATGTACCGATAACTACGGGCATTAGAGGTATAAGCAGCATCAGGTCAACATAACAGCCTCAGACTGATCTAGTCATTGTTGGAAGATGACTCTGCCACTAAACGCGGTACGGTACGGAGCTATACGTAACAACGCTAACCTTGTTATCATCTGCCGCGATAATCTGACATCTACGAATTAAATAATTAGGTTTAAGGTTCGTATCACTGATAAGTGTACGCGGTGTCTCGCCTCAAGGGTATGCGCGTTGGTTCTGAATGCGCGATGACTGGTCTTAAAATCGATATCCAGAGTGATCGAATTTTCAACTTTTTTTCACCTAAATCCTGAATCGTAGAAGATTCGATTACGAATCGTACGATACGATGAAACTATACGATCGAGCTTTACGAATTAACTGCATTAGGTATCGATTTACATGGAATACTCGGATTCTCGCTATATACTATCGTGTTACATACGATGCTACGTTCGTGTAAACAAATCAGCGTAAATTAGGTTATTAGTTGTAAACTTGTCGTTCGCGTTATAAACAAAACACGTTTATTCATGTAACGTCGTGTAGCATTGCTTTGAACTTGGAAATTACTTTTACTTTTTATACCATTCTTTACTCGGTTGCGTTCGTGTTGTCGGAACAGCGGAAAGTGAAAAGCTCTTTGTGGATTGTTCGAATGGATTAATCTTTGCTCGAGGTTCTCCAAACTAGGGTGTGAACAAATAAAAGAGACCGGATTATTTCTTCTTTAGGTAGTGCTGGTGATGAGCGTGAATTAGGTACTTTGAAGCTCTACGTGTTAATTTTCAGGGCAATTTCTAAATCATCCTCCGGTCGAATTTAGAATTAATAAGACACGAATATTTTAAATATTTCATGCTGCGGAGTTATGCGATATCGAAGTTCTGCGACGTATAAATAAAACGAAAGAATTTTCCTTCACGAAACAAAAAAGACTTGCTGAATATTTTGGATATATTCGAAAGAATGAAAAAAATGAAAAATATGTTCCTTCGTGGATTATCTTATACAAAATAATATCGAAGAATGTCGAAGATACGCTATCTTAGTGAAAGAAAACTATTCTGATATAGGATGAGGATCTCCAAAGTTGGTTCAAATAGAGCTCCAACGAATTGGTTTGAAGGACATTATGTCATATTAGATGCCAAGCAGTGTTGCCGTGATCTGGATCATAATTTGTGATCCGTGATCCGTGATCTGGATTCTATTTTTTAGGGTTGATCCGTGATCTGTGATCTAGATCAGTTTTCAGAAGTAGATTCGTGATCCGTGATCCGTGATCCGTGATCCAACTCATTTCTCCATACAGATCATTATTTCACGGATCGTTTTATTTTTGCTCTACAGAAAAAATTCTGTGTTCTGAAACTCTGAAACTACAAAACTATAGTGCCGACCATGAAACTTGAGACTTGCAATTTGTAAACAAACAATGAAATTTTTCATCCAAGATCGACTATGTTGCCATGTTTCCTGAAAAACATCAGCTGATCCTGCATTCGAATGAATTTGCACTTCCAACATCAATTTCATTAAAAAATATATGGCCACTAACTTCTCATAACCTCACCAACTGCTGCTAAATCTGACAACATAGCGCTTATCACAAGTCTCAAGTTTCGTGGTCGGCACTATAGTTAATTTTTATTTGCAAAATTGTTTTATATTTTTTTAAGTGTAAAAAACGTGTTTTTTAATCAAAATTGAAGTGTGTTTTTTTTTATTCATTTTATGCGATTATTCCTATTACGCTACACAAACTGTAAAAAAAAATGATCCGTGATCCGAGATCCAAATCTTTTTTGGAGCTCGATCCGTGATCCATGATCTGGATCGTGTGGTGGGTAATGATTCGTGATTTGTGATCTGGATCAGTTTTTACAAGAAGATTCGTGATCCGTGATAAAATTCATGTTTTATGAAGACCGTGGCAACACTGATGCCAACACGGACGTTAACTATAATATCTGGATATTTGGCTGCAATGTTAAATTCTTGTTTTTTGCGGGACGAAAATGCGGTCGTCGTTGCGGCTGTTGCTTTGCTTTAGCCACACCCACCGCAACGCTATGCTCTTAATTTTGCATGCATTTTCTCAGACATATGCGGTTAATTTAGAAATGTCGACCATTTCAAATTTTCCAACTACCAAAAGGTCGTTATTCGTTACTGTCGAAGTACAATCAGCTGATCGTCAAGCGTTGCGGTGGGAGTGACTTGTATTTTTATTTCAGTACCGTTTCATTTGCACGCAGCCAAATATCCAGATATTATAGTTAACGTCCGTGGATGCCAAGCTCTAGACATAGAGTATTTATAATGACTGGTCTAGGTTCTAATTGGTCATATGTTACGTGCGTAATGACCAATCATAACGCTAGAATGTGATAAAATGTAGATAGTTTCATTTCTACCTTCCTAAATAATATCGTTCAGTTTTCAGGGAACGACTAAAATTCGTTTGTGATTTGAATCGTCAGCTGATTTGTGTTTTTATTTTATGAGTTAGTCGAGGTAAATTTATAACATTCCAACTTGCTGATTGGTTGTTACAGGCGTGACGTATGACCAATTAGAACCTAGACCAGTCATTATAAATACTCTATAGAGTGTATTACATAAAGGAAAGAAAATTTCTATCTGATTGAGTTCTATGTTTTTTTTTTTTTTTTTTAAGAGTATTCAAAGGATTTAATTCAAGCGAATGGATTTAATGTCCATTAACAAAGACCAGTAGCCCGGCCCCTCTTGCAAAAGAAGAATTGTTATATATGCGTAAAAACTTCGTGTATTTCTTTGATGAGTAAAGCTCATTTTAAAATAAAAAACCACTCAAATTACATATTTAAAATAAATTTCATTCTTGACTTTTATTACGTACCTTCATTTGATGTATCATTGGAGTCCACGTCTACAAATAATATATTATGCAAGATGTTCTCAGCAACTAACAAAAACATGTAATCAATAACATTGTCAAGGTGAAAGGGGACAAGTTGTCCCAGTGCCCCATAAGTGTTCTCGTGAATCCTAGCCACAAATTTTTGAGAAACAAATTATTTTATAATTTAATTTTTTATAGCAATTAATTTTCAAACAGTCGATCATTCGTTTTTGCTTTTTGAAAAATTTTTTTGCCCCTTCATTTGCAGTTTTATGCAAAATTTGTTCATGGCTTGTTGAATTAGATGTAAGAGGTATGATAATATTGAGTAATTGAATTTCAGAAAAATCCCAAATCTTCATTTTCATTTTTCAAACATTTATTAACCCCTTCAATTTTAATGATACTTGGTTACTAGTACCATTAATTTCGGTAAGTAATTTTTGCCAGTTTCTTATCTTTAAATTCCCATAATTTTTTTGTACCTTTAATTTCAACGATAGGTAATAGTTGCATGGGGACCTTTTAGTTGAAAATAATGAACATCATAATATTAGGCAATTAGCTTCTTTTTTTTTTTTTTCAAATGTATTATTATTATTTATGCTGGAGTCTTTAATCAATAAAACTATTACGTCAGTTTCATCTTTATATTTTGTTCAGTAGTTTTTTCTGTTTTATGAATTCAAGAATTTTGTTTATAAGTTTAAGATCATCTGTTATAGCTGTCTTTTTTCGTTGTTTAGAAAGGAGCGAATATTTTTAAAGTATTCGCCATGAAAATAAAGATGTTGGGAATTTAAAGAACAATTTTTACAAAATGAACGTATAGTTGTTTCTGTAATACGAAGATAAAAGTGGCGATGTGTAATTTTAAAAACAACGAATTCCATTTTTTTTTTAAATTTTCATTCACCGAAATTCAGTTTTCTGAAATAAAAAAAAAAAAAAAAAAAAAAACAACTCAAAATATTCAAAATTAAAGACCCATGAACACGTATTAATATTATTTTATTCACCATAAATTTTTTAGGATCTAACCGAAACATTAAGAAATATTTTCTCACTATAACTGATTTAAAAAAATTTAATATCGTTTTACAAGTCACACTATAACCGCAATATATCCTTAACGAAAATCTTCTAGGAATTATATTGCCGAAGTTAGGTATTAATCAACCCCGATAATTCTCATTAAAACCTCCGACCCTTACAGAGCGGATTTCATCGAAAAGTAATTAATTGTTTAATATGTATATTCTACACAACTATCGCTAGAAGATTTGTTAATTCCAACTTTAAAGCAAACGCCGACTAACACGCAAATGGCTAGCTCGGCGCTTTAAATTAATCGCACATACATAACCCAGCACATATTTCAATCGGTATTATAAACGCTGGTGTAAGATTTTAATTAAAAATCATATTACGTGTTTTTCCGCTTTACTTAAAGGAAAATTTATAGCTTGGTATTCGTTAATGTCAACTAAGAAAATATTTTTTTTTGCGTAGCTTTTTGAAACGTGATATTAGAGAAGGCCGTCGTTCATGGTTTATGGTCATGGTGTAATGAACTTTAACGGAAGCTCGTAACTTTACCAGAGTTCAAATATTATGAAGAAAAACCAGAGTAAAATTTTTGTTTCCTTCTTGGGAATTTTTTTCGCTTCAAATTTCAACTAGTATTTTTTCTTAATTGTAGGAATATTCGGAGGTAATTTAAACCAAAGTAAAAAATTTTATACAAAACCTTGGCCAATTTATCACAAATCTTATTAGCTATTTGAGTTTAAGAAGCATAACGCGTGCTTGTAGTTCGTCAATTTCCGGATTTTAATTTATACGGTTTTTGTTCCCACTGCCATTCGTGTCTGAGTAGGCGATTCTAGCCACCGGTGTTGAATTTCGAAGAAACAGGAAAACAAAATAATCTGTATTTTTCCGATGTGATTCGGGATCAACGGATAAATGCAATTTACCCGCAGTAACTTTAATATGCAACACCAAATAAAGATTTTCTCGTAACTGAGTTTCTTAAAATTTAATTTTGCAAAGATTAAACAAATAACCAGCGATTAGGCACGCAGATATTTTATTCGCTATTTAAGAGCCACGAAATTTCGTGTCAATGAGTAAACACGAGGTTTGCTGATATGATAGTTGTGAAGTCAGGAGAACACGTGAATGCGGATCTGAAATACGTGTATTACATGACGCTACGTTCCTGCGCCCATTATGAACACGCGAATTCATACGTTTCGATTTAACAGTGGCAGCTTAATAGTATACTTGATTTGCCCACCGAATTCTCTCGCGAAAGGAGAGCGTTTTTGGGTCTAACTACTTCCGAACTTGATTGCCCAGAAGTTGTTTGACATGATGCCTTCGATAAGTTTCCAAAATCAGTTTTCTATATCAAGGCTCAACAGGAGGAGGGGTAGAAGTAAGCAGGTATCAAAGCATAAAATTGAAAAAATTTGTAACCAATCATTATCTCCTTATTTTCACTCAACTACAATTATTTTTTGTAGATGATGAATTTTAGAATAATGCTATGCCACTCATTAAATCAATTTTTGAGTTTCATTTTCTGAAAAAAAGTATCGAAATCTTGAAATAAAAAAAAAAAATTAATTTTTATTACTTAGATTACAAAAGAATACAGAGCCGTGTAGAGAAATATATACCTAACTTAGGATAGGTATATTGACAACAAAAGTTACTTTATTATATTCTTATTCAGTTGAATATAAGTAAACGTTTCATTTCTAAATATATTGTGTTTTTAAACGATAAAAAAATTAGTTTACTTCGATTTTTTCTTGAAATCACAGTGGCAAGGGGTGGAGAGAGGGTACAAAAAATTACGGACTTGCATTTCAAAAACATTTTGCACGACCTAATTTTCTGTTATTTCAAGACTGAAGTGTTGGAAGCTGCGCGGTCATTGTTGTGGAGCTGATTGCACCAATACTATGGAGGTGGGAATAAGCGATGAAGAGGAATTAAATGATCACGAACCGAGTTGAAACATATATTTCAAAATATATCTGTAGTTTTTTTGTTCTATAATGTAGATCGGGAGGAGGATTTCTAAAGAAGGGAGGAGGGAAGGGAGGGAGAATCATCAGTAAAAATTATTTGTTCGTATTTATCACCTACATAGGTCACTGAATAGTAGACATGAACACATGATATGAATAAATTTTCCAAATTAATGAAGTTTGGGTCCCCATTTTGGGCCCTTTTATGACTTTTTCTGGAAAGTTTTTCATGTAACTTATAGGAAATTTAGCGGGGAATATTTTTCAATATTATCAATTTTTGCTTAGGACGGATCGTGAAGAAGATAAATAAATAAAGAACTGATTTTTGAAAAAGAATTCTAAAAATTGGTATATTTTGACCTACTCATTTTGGGCTTACTAATGAATTTTTGAGGAAATTGTTTCACTCATTCTGTAGGAAATTCAACAGAGAACATTTTTTAACATTACTTATTTTGACGTAGGACCCTTTTTTTCGAAGGTATTAGCAAAAAACAGTTGAAAAACTGTTTTTGGAGAGGTTTTAGCCCCCTCCTGGGATTAGCTCAACCTCTAGGGGTGACAATTTTATATACCTTATTAAGGGCACCATTCTGCACATATAATGTGGAATTCAGCTCACTACTATTTTTTCCAGGTTTAATCCTTATTTCCCTGTACTAAATAATAATAATAATGAATTCATTTTTCCCAATTAATTGACTATTATTACTCTTATTGCTGTAAATCATTGCCAAAAAAATGTTATACCTACTTAAATTATGTACTGAAGTAAATTCATTAAATTTTTATTTAAATTACCATCTGTGTGTGATTTTGTATTGAAGTGATGGAGTTATAGGGTATGGTTTTGTGGATTTCTAAAATACAAATAATTTATGCCATTACAAAAATGTGCAAAAACTCTCTATTCTTCCTTTCCATCTACTCTGGTTGTAGTCCAGCAAAATTATATTATTCCGAGAAAAAAAATCACGATCCTCCCTCTAATATATTCTGTCTATGACCCTGTATAAGTAATATTATCGAGGTACTTGAAGGGTTAATTTTCTTCAAGAGTTAGTACAGTACGTGAGAAATTACTTTGAGTAGATTTAGATAGATTGTTTTAGAATATGGTGAAAAAGTATTATTAAATTTAAATTGCCATCGTCGAGTCGAGCAAAACGTGGTTTCGGTTTTCAACGTTTCTAATTAATAAACTAAAAGCTTTAAGTGGTTTTTCGACGAAACAACAGATTCAGCGAGAGCTCGCAAAACGTGGGTATTTAATATAGACGACGTGCGTAAAATCTCAATTTCAAGTAATACTCTTCGTATAGGTCGTCAGATTCCACGAGTTGTTTGTGTTTAAGATCAAGAATATCGATTGAAACTTCCAAACGTGCTTTCGAAGAGTATTACACCTGGATAGGTTAAAAATCTAACTCAATAAATCCATTCAAGGAGCTGAACACATCGAGCGGGGAATTCCCTTCGAAGTGAGACTGGACTAAATGATTCGTTGTGACGTATTATAACTGGTTTCACGACCGCGACCGCAAATTACCCGAAAGTTCTTCGAACAGGTAGATGATACATGCGGTTTTTACGATGGCGTCAATAATATTTACATACGGATAGTCAACGAGTTCACTCGTTTATAAATTCCAAATAGTCTGGATTTCGAAAATAATAACGTCAATTAAGGCATATGAGTGGATCGCCTTTACAATTGTATAAGCAGATTAGCGAGCGAAAGAATCCTGCAATAAAACTGAAAACTTCAAAAGTTTCACATTTATACGATAAAGTATTAGTCCCAGTGGTATTGACGAAGCATGAAAATGTTTTTATCTAACTCTGCTTCATCGAGCGTGTAGAATCGAGTACGAGTATTTTTCGCCTTATTACCGGCCACCACGCGAAATCTAATCTCATCCAATAACATCTTACAAGCTGAAATATCAACGTTGAAATTTTTTTCATCGCCATCAGCCCTTTAAATCAACCATTGTGTTCCACTTTAGCCCTTCGATAGGAACTGCAATCGCGGTATTTTTATTCGATTAATTTTTCCATTTCGTTGCGCTCGAAAACGGAATCCAGCGTAAAGCTCGGACCGTGATGACCGCCGGCTTTAATCGTATTTCCGGTTTATTAATTAAGACAAATTCGACGTCCGAGATGAAAATTTCGCCGACGGCGTCGTTCTTGAAATTTATCCAATGGTAACAATAGAAATACCAGTAAATTTAAAATTAAACATTCGAACGTGTTTTGTGTAACCTTGATTGGTAAAAGTTCTGCGAGAAATATGTGCCTTATATCATAAGTTGAAACGTGCCTGTTGTGATTGATGGTACGAAAATTAGTTCCAATGAAAAGGTAATTTAGTCGGCGCGAAACGCGCGCCGAACTGGGTGACATTTTTTGCGACACAATAACGGAAAGTTTCTGACGCTGTTTTTCTCCTCGTCGTCTGTTGTTGATATCGAAACGTGGCGTAATATTAATCAAAAAATACGAGTCCCGTGACCTAATTTTTTTCTTAGACTAAAGGTAAAGGTGACGCGATTAAGTATGAAAAAATTCTCGTTCTGCAATTCGTACGTATATGCGATTTAACGTAGAAAATAGACAAAATTTAAATAAATTCTTCTATATGCATTATTGGTATATAGAAAATTTCTTCAGCGATGTAATTTGAAAAAAATAGATATAGAAATATTTCTCATTTTCATATTCGTAGTCTTTACTCTTTAGTTACTTAAATGTATATTACTTTAGGCATTATTTTATGTAAATTTTTATCATTATGGGACCCTGTAGTAGGTATCTATATTCTGGAGCATACTTCGTATTATTTTCTCACATTATGGCGGATAAATTCCAATATCGTTTTACGTTAAATGAGATTTCATGGAGCGAAAAAATTTTCCAATATAAGTTTCACCCCGAGATGAAATTCACCGGTTTGCTCCGCTAATCTATCAAAGCAAGAACATTTATGATGTGAACTCTAGCCGAGATTTTTCGCCCTTACTCGAACGTAGCGATGATTGATCTTTGTTTTTCTTCTCGTAGCAATTTTTTCCTTCGTTATTATTAATTCATTTAATATAGCGAAAAGTTTCAAAAGTCTTGAAAGTTGGATTAGAATCAAGTCTGCAAGTTGAAATATTCGTAAAGAGGGTGTGTGAGCTTACCTACCGCTTTAAAGAGTGTAAAAAGTTTTACCCAAGTTCGAGCCATTTACCTGCGAACTCCACCAGTGGAATTTAACGTTTCAGTTTTACGAAGAAAATAAAATTTAAATTACTCAGTCAGAAATATCGAAAGGATTTTTTTTCAAGTCTCCTTTATTCAAGCAATAAAAGGTTAATGAGCTTTAGGTGTTTTTTTTTTGCTCAACGAATGACTTGTGAATTAAGTTTATACCGTTTATAATGAAGCATAACAGATTTTGGCAGATGAGGATTTTTTACGAGGAATATTTCGTAGGTTTCATTTTCGGAATATTAATTTTCTTCTCGTGTTTTCACTGGTGCGCATATTTTGATATAATTATGAGAATATCTTTTCAAACTTTTTTTTTATTGTTTTTAGCTTAAGTTTTTAAAACTTCTAAAGTGCACACTTGGGTCTTCTAGATATTAAATAATGCGATATGCATCACGCATTTCTGTGCTGGTGCGCAAAAATGTATTTATTCTCTTGGCAGAATAAGCGCTATGTCTCGAATTTTTCCTCTTTTGTTTGATGGAGGGAGGTTGTAACCAAACGTTTTTTAATCTATTTTCGCATGAATTAAAATTGCAAAAAAAATTCATTGTTTTTTATAAAGTAGTAAATTCAGTAATATGTACATTTCATGGTAAAGAGTAATTAATAAGGTAGGACAAATTTTTTTTCAAAATGTGGAAAGGGCGGTGTCACAAAAATTTCTGGGTGATCTCAAAAGTACTTCATAAAAATTCCAGAACCTAACTCAGTGTTTAGACCGCCGCTCCACACCCTCCTCAAAATGAACTTGAAGTTTTAAAAATATTCAAAGCGATAAATTTTCGCGTAGTTGATAATTTTGAAAAAATTTTACCTACGTATTTTTTTTTAGCCGAATTTCTGAAGGACATGAAGGCTATTACAGCCTATTCTTTATTTAGAAGGGCTAAACCATTTTTAATTTTTTTTTTTTAACAACGGTTTTGGTTGTATTGAAAAATTAAGGACAAATAGGTAATTTATTGCATGATAGTGCCCATGGTATAGACTTAACTTGAACTATTTCAGATTCAAGAGGAATGCTCAATTTTAATTTTACGAAGGTTCCCAAAATATCACATTTTTGCTTCAAAATAATTTCGAATAGATGTTTTTAGCATCAAAAGGCTTAGACCTTAGGAACCCCTGCAGAACAAACATCGAGTATATTTTCCTTCTCAAGTCCGAAAAAGCTTAAATTTCGCCCATATAATGCTCACGATTAATAAATTACCCATGCTTCATTCATTTTTGGAAATTACCAAAATTAGTGTTGTTTCGAAAAAATTAAGAAGGGCCAGACTTCCCAAATTTTCAAAAAAATGTCAGCTAAACTTGTTGTCAACTTTTCTTTGGTAGGTAAAATTTTTTAATTGCTCAAAAATTCATCTTTTTTTTAATTTTCAATTTTTTTAAATCTTTATTCTATTTTTGGGAGGTCTAAAAATTTAATTAAGGAATTTTATAACTTTCTTTTGACATCATTGAACAACTATTGTGACCCTTCACCCCTATAAACTGAATTATCAAGCTCTAGCTAATTTTTAACATTTTTTTAGGCGTGGACTCGTAGGGATAGTAGAGAAATGAGATATTACGGAAATATTTAATTTGGGCATGAGGGGGGAGGAGAGGGAACATCACAGCTTCACATTTCAGACCTATATGTACAATTATACCGTGCGACCAACTGATCTTTGCACCCCTCAGTGCCTAATTCCCATATTAAAAAAAAAAACTTCAAATAATTCAATTATTTCTCTCGTTGTTTTTTGTCGGATTAAGAAATAAAAACTCAATTATTTCGTTTTCCAATCATTCCAAATGATATTTACCAAATTCACCTTTTGATTAATTACTCTAGTGTACTTGGCAACACTGATTTTTGATAAAATTGATAGAAACCAATTGATAATGAAAGAATAAAAAATGTTAAAAATTTATTAATAAATATTAAGATCATTTTTATCATTTAATTATCTTATAAAAAACCAAATGAAATTAAAAAAATTACATTTTGTTTAGAAATAGGGAATTTCACGCTGAGGGGTGCGAAGATCACTTGGTCGCACGGTATGAAGGTATAAAACGTACGTATGTAGGTTACTGATTAATTACAACCATCTCAGAAAGCATGGTAATTATGGATCCATGTAGGAATTTCTATGAAAGCGGCTAAAATTTTGAAGGGGACTACCGAGAGCTGAAAAGCTCAGAATTTTTGATCTTGGTATCATATGATGAAGTGAGATTTTTTTAGCCGAATTTCTGAAGGATATGAAGG
The DNA here is from genome assembly GCA_009761765.1 of Phenacoccus solenopsis. NCBI lineage: Eukaryota > Metazoa > Arthropoda > Insecta > Hemiptera > Pseudococcidae > Phenacoccus > Phenacoccus solenopsis. Next base: position 15,253,901 of record CM019753.1, read on the forward strand.
CTATTACAGCGTATTTTAATTTATTTTTATTTATACAGACGTCTTTAATTTCCAAGATTATTACGCCAGTTTTATGTTTATATTTTGGTCATTAGATTTGCCTTATTAAGAAATTCCAGAATGGAAACTAATATATCCAAATTTTAGCCTTCTATATGTGAATTTGGGTGTAGTTTAGATTTTAGAGCAAAAAACGAATTTTTGTAGGAGTTTTAAGTTATAAAATTTCTTGAATCTTCCATATCTCCTTGTGAAATACCCATGAAACTGCTCAAATATAGATATTATAATATTTGAGTAAAAATATATCGAAAATTGCGATATCCTAAGATTTAAGAAACTTCGAAATTCTCAGATTGATAAATATTGTCTCTGTTGCTGCGATTAATAAGACGAAAAATACAAATATATTACGATATCAATTTTTCAGATCTCGTTTAAAGGCATTGAAAGTGGGCTTGACTGAAAATTCCGCTCCATTAATGCGACAAGGCTGCTCACGTTTTTTTCATCGTTAGAAATTATTGACAATTTTTTTTTTAGAATATCAAAATTGATTATTATTTTCAAATTATTTGTATGTTACATGAATTGAAGGTGAAGGTTAGGGAAGTAAATTCAATGTCTCATTCAATGGCTCCAAAATGAGATAAGCGGTGATTAGCATCGGAACATTAAGTGTCGATTTTTAGTCTCTCCTCACTGGTGCTCCGTCATGATAGGCGAATTTCGGAGGCGATTTTTCAACCTCGACCTTACACTTGACCTTGAGATTGGTTCTTTGCTAATCCTGTCTAATGAATCGCCAATTTCAGCGGAAAATTTTTCATCGGCCAATTAATTATTTCTAAAGGGAAATACGCTCACAACGATGTTATCTGTTTTCAATAAATAATTTGTGACATCATTTCTTTAAGCTCTGTCGAAGCTACTCGTCATTAAATTTCATTTCACTCTGAGACAAAAAATATTTTCGAGAGCTGGGAATTTAAAATTCGAAAACTCTTAGGAATTCTTTTCTCCGGCAAAAACATTCTTCGTGTTGAAAAAATCCGCAAAATTGACCAAAATGATAGCTAGAAGGGGTGCAGTTGCGACGGAAGTCTTTCTTATGCACATTCAGTACTTAACGAAAGGCTTTCGATTCGAAACGCTACCGTAATTGACGAACAATAAGAATAACCAGACAATAAAAATCATCGTCTCGCAATTTATTAGTTTCGGTGTGCGAAGATAAACGGCTGGACCCCGGCGTCACCATCTCTAACGTGATAATAAAATTGATAATCGGCATCGGGCTGGGTAACGAGCCAAGACGTGGAGGGGAATAACATTATGAAATACTTCGAAATGGTATGACCGGCGTGTAAATAGCGTGTAAATCAAGTCTATGTTTCCGCGTGATCCGAAACCGATGATTGTCAAGGTTTTACCCAGGTATCCCGCCAGCATTGGGAATAGGAAAACCGCTTGGTAGGATAGGTTGTAGGGCTAATTGTGACTCATCTGCATGGATATTTCTACCATATTGATCGAACCACGGTTTATCAGTTTGTTAGTAAGATCCGCGGTGGTGTTGTATGTGGTTCGCGAGATATTATCCTAGACGTGTTTGTTTACCATCGTGTTTCAACTTGTATTCGGGTGCCGTCTCGCGAACGTTTTGTTTAATTGTCGCGTGGCTAAATGCTAGCGATTAATTAGCAATTTATTGTTTTTTTTTGGTGACTTCTGCCCAATTTTTTCGTTTCCGAATAGTTTGGTTTGGAGAATTTTTTCCGCCTGGGATCGCTTCTTTCTTAAATTTCACAATAGTGAGTACCTAGCCTACTTTATAAGACTACATATGTAATTTTTGTAAAACCTAAGACACAAATTTGAATTGCCAATACGTAATTTAAAAAAATAAAGTGGATTTATCATTATCATAAAATTTGTTTTTAATGCGTATGATTATCTTTTCCTCGATAACTTAATCATAAATATAAATAAATTATTTAAATTATAATTTTTTTTTTATAAAATATTTTTATTATTTAAATTTTCTCTTTCAAAAATTTTAAGCATAGGTATCTACATTTTTTCATTAGCCTCAAACCGAGTGTAGTAATTTTGGTTTTAATACCTATTAAACTCATCAAGAATGTCCATAAAACAGTTTAATAATTTTAAAAAAATTTCACGATCAGTATCACCCATAAAATCTTATTTAATCAACTACAAAATTTCATTAGCGTTATAAGCGAAAAATTAATTCAAATTATTATTAAAAATGAGAAAATGCTTATTGAAAACAAAATTAAAATATTAAACCTTAAAACACGACAAAAAATTTCTAAAATGTTATTAACTTTTTCATTCTCTTATTTTTTAATAGCTATTTTACGAATGTTTTCTCCCTTAGTTATCTCATCTTCGGAGCAAAAAATGAATGAGGAATTTTTAATAAAAATAGCGTAAGTTTATCTGTGATATTACTTATACCTACCTTACTTTCTGTCACTTCCTTTTTTTACTGTTGCTTCAAGTCGTGGATGTAGTGAAAACGATTTACGTACTTGTATGAAATAATAAATTTCTCAATTCGACTTGTAGCAATTAAATAAACAATAAAATCTTAAAGGTAAAAAAATCTGTAGTTATATTTTTTCTTTGGGGAAAAAAAAATCATAAGTAGAGGTATGTGCAAGGGTTTGAGACCGGAGAACTAGTAGCGAAATAATCAATTTCTTCTTTTTAGCTGAGTTTATAACAAAGAACCAATCTATTACAGCGTACCAAATTTTTGATGGGGGAGGGAAGATCTCGAATGTTTGATTTTTTATTCTTGTATAAAAAGTTCTCAACGTCCAAAAAAAACAACCTCAACCACAATGTTATTCCAAAAAAAAAAAATTATGCTAAAGTCATTATTTTTTTGGAGCATTGAGTATTTTTTCTTCTGACTTTTATAGAATATTTTTACATACAGTTGAAAATAAATGTGTTAACTTTTTATAAATCAAAAACTCTACCAAGTAATGAAAAGTAAACGTTTACTTAAACTTCATTACTTCATCAATGAAATACACTGTGTCTACTGTCCAACTGATCTTAGTACCCCATTACATCAGAAAATACTTTTATTTGAAATTTAATCTAAATTTCTCGACTTTGAATGTGGAAATTACTTGGTATTGAAATATTAAACTGTTTTCTTACTAAATTTTTCTAATGTATTCCTCAGTTTTAAAAAAAGTTGTTTTTAACAGAACTGCAAACTTTGGAGGTACTAAAGTTGGTTAGACACAGTATATCATCTCAAATACAAAATATCTTCATATATCAAAGTTCCTACACTAAATAATTATAGTAATTTAAAATTAACTTTTGGGCTTAGAATATTATAAATTTATCTTTTTTAGTTTCGGCGTTACAGCATCATGTATAAAAACATAAATCATGTTAGTCACCGTCGTGACGTAAGTTACTCATTACCCACGCATTTTCTCCGCACCACCTACCTAAGTCGAGCAGGTGTGCAATATCATTTGGCTCGCTATAAAATATCAGGCTTTACAAAACTTTTTTTCTCAAACTCTAAAACTTGAATTTAAAATTTATTATTATTTTTCTTTGTTCAGTAAAAAAGAAATGTAAATAAGGTCTATTTTATTTGGGCACATCTACTCTGGAACCATGTAACTCCCAAACTTACATTTTTTAATGTCCTTAATAAGAAATACCGTCCATACTTCACGTGGAAAACTCTAAATTGTGGCAGGGGAGGCGTCAAAGTAACATCTATAAAATAATTTTGAAATTATCGCTCAAAAATAAAATTATTCTTTAATAGCCTAAAAATAATTAAGTATGATTCAATAAATTGTGTACTGCATTGAAAAACTCGAATCCATTCTCATTCAATTAAATTCAATTAGATCCAGATTAGCACCAAATTTTGAACAGATTAGATCTGATATGAAAATTTAATCCGATGATATCCAATTGGATCTTATTTTAGATTAAATTGTATGAAATCAGCAAGGCCGTGCGGAGAAAATCCGGGCCCAGAAGGAAAAGTCATGAGGGCAAAAAAAAAAAAGGTTGTGGAGGTAGTAAAGACAGATTTTTAGCGCCGATGCATCAAGTTGTCAAATCGCGGCCCTCAAAAAAAACTCGGGCCCGGGGGAAACCCATCCCCCTCTGCTCGGCCTGGAAATCAGATACAATTTGATAACATTTGGATTATTTATGATTTGATTAAAATTTGAATTGAATTTGATCTAAAATTTTTCATCAGGTTAGGAGAATTATTTTAGTAATTAACAAATTTTTAGAAAATGAGAGATTGTTTGTTTTTGAAAATTTTTCAAACACTTTCTCAACCCTTTTCATTGATAAAGTAAGACCTATATCGAAAAAATCAATTTATATTTATATTTCTTTCCCATCACATCTTCTTTTCCATGTTAGATGGAGGGGGGGGGGGTTGTTTAAAAATTTTTGTATTTCTTTTCCCAATAGATACTCTATCATCAAAAGTAAACAAATTACTATCATAAGTGACATTGACTCAACTTCATTTCAAAATATACAACTTTGTAAACTTCTAAAATTAGGTAAAATGTGGGTTCACTTCCACTTCTAATAGTGCACTTATATTGAACTACCAGGAGTGGGAGTGCACTCCTTTTACAACAAAAACTCCTTCACATCTTTTTCACATCCTGTTTTTTTTTTTCAATGTATGCTGCCTAAATTCCAACCTGTAGTCTGTACAAATGTGCGAATCAGTTCTGGGTGCAATCGCAAAGTAGTCGCGCTCTGGCGGAAGCTTGACGAAATGCTGAAAACATGATACAGTACATTGTCTCTTATGGGAGATTTTGTGTTTTTTGGAAATGACGGGAAAACGGTGGGGTTTTCGAAAAATAATAATAGAATCGAATTTATAGAGCGTGAAATTTCCTATCAAATGTTGGAAAAAGTTTTCATTTAAATTGCATTTGCTAGGAGTAAACGCTATAATAAATTTGCCAAAAATCAGCTCATCAAGTCATCTACTATATCATAGGTTGGTGTGCTTTTCATATTTTTTTTATATGACTATTGTATGATTCAAGATACTGTTAGAAATATCCAAAGTATTGTGATCTTCATTGTGATATGTAGAAAATTGGTCAATATGTGAATTTCCTGTTATATTAATGTATGGTGATCCTTATTTTTGCGTTTACTCCTGACGGATGCAATGTAAATGAAAACTTTTTCCATCATTTAATAGGAAATTTCTCGCTCTATAAATTCGATTATATCGATTTTTTTCTAAAACCCATTATTTTCACGATATTTTCAAAAAACACGAAATCTCCCATTAGAGACAATGTACTTATCATGTTTTCATTATCAATCATCCAACATTTTACCTACATCAACACGTTAATTCATCAAGCAATCTACACAATCTGATTGACTGTTCTTTCAAATTTTTTGAGAATGCTTGGCATTGAGGTATTACGATAACGGTTTGAATTTCGAATCAGAATTTTAACGACAATAGCTAAAAAAAAGTGTAAAAAAATAGCGCAAAACTCAGGATGAAGAGTGCAAATAAGTGCACTTTTTTCATTGAAAAAAAATTAGAGTGGGAGTACACTCATATATTTTAGGAGTGTACCCATCACTGCAGTTCCATTTTAAAGATTAGGGCTAATTTTTTTTAATATCCATCAATAACGTAAAGATAGAATTTCAATATAATTTAACAACAGGCATAGCATTACATTGCACCAAACAGCTATGCCTCTCATTAAATCGAGTTAAAATCCTATGTAAACTTGGATGACATTTTAAAAAGTGCTAATATGTAGAAAATGTATCTTGACCTTTAAGGCCATCATGTATCACAACTTCTGTGGCATAAGATTCCAAAGTAGATGAATCCAAAAACCGATTTTATTTATCCTCCTCTTTCCCACGCAGAAAAATCAATTCAATTTCAACAAATAACGAGTAATTTGCTCGATTTTATAATTTTCTTATCGTCGCTTATTTCTCTTTGTAAGGCCGAAATACTGATGAAGATATTGTAGCAACTATGGCTTTATGGGTGCTAAAATTTAATTAAAATCTTTACAATTTTTTAATACCTTGAAAAGCGAAATATACTGAAAATTATAAACTGAATGGAGTTCGATAAGTGTTCTCGAATGAAAGAAAGGAGCAATTACGTTTTAATAATTAAACTCGATTGTAATTTTCTTCATTGGATTTCCCTCGTTGATGGTGGTTGACTTTGAATGAGAATTTTATCAATTAAATTTGCTTGTATTGAAATGAAAAAAAAATGTGAAATTTAATTTAATAAAATGTCGAAACCTAGAAAATGATAATTTTCTCCATTACATTCCACAAGAAGAGGATTTGGTTGGCGAGTCTTAAATTCACTCGTTTAAACGAGGCATCGAATTTCCAATCATCGAGTAACACCTCTTTAGATTATTAAGTATCACGGAATGAAACTTCGAATCTTAGATGTTTGCCAAAGTTCACCAGTATGAAGTTAAAACTCGGTCACAGTATGGTTTAAATTAGAAAAAAGCTTAATTTGAAATACCTTTTAGACGAAAGGAAAACTCTTGTTGTACTTTTTATCTTCGAGGTTGACCATTTAAAGTTTCATTGCGGCGGAAAATTTTTACCAGTGGTGTGCTTAAGAATGCGCAGTTTGGTGCGAGATGTATAAGTTTGAAAACGAAACGATTTCCTTATTTACACGGCGCTGAGAACTGTAATGGCGGAATTTCGGTCTCCGTTTGCCATTTGGAAACGAGTTAATGCGGTTTTCGATTTGTTTCGAGATGCTGAAATGGTAATGATTTCTTTAAAAGTATCCAAGTGTACCTTTTAAGCGTTACATTAAGACAGTTCGAGAATATAGTACGACAGCGAGGTTTGATAAAAGGATTGATTTCACGAGAGGTCAACATATTACAACTTCTCATCTTCCGTACGCTTTATAGTTGAAGAGAGCCGGTAGAGTTTCGAAATAACGTTAACGTACGACAAGAATAGATTGAAATTGATCTGATATCGGTTTTCTTCGACGAAAGCAATTTCTAATAAAATTTATACACGTGATGACAGCGAAGCGGTGCAGTTGAAGTACCTTTGAAAAATATGCTGGTTGATGCTCGTTTTGACGAACAAACGCTTCGTTTTGTTTTCTCCTCGATATGGTTTTGTATCGAAGTCTCTTTTACGCCATTTTTCACAAGGCGGATCTTAAAAGCAATTTCCTCGGTGCTGCCTGTCACGCTTCGCCGGCGAAATATGTAGGTTGAAGTGGCGCATCACGTCACCAAAATGCTGGCGAGATATAAGCGTTTTTGTGCTGATTGTTTGCAAACCAAGTGGAAAATTATACGTTGGAAAATATTACCGCCAGATGTTTCCAATCAGCCAATATGACAACTTGGTCTTGAAAACGTAACGATGAAAAAATTCGCCGTAGTATTACATAATCGAACACGCAGACATGACCTTGCGTAAGGAAATTACGGTTATTCGAGTGAAAATGTGAACCATATGCTGGTACTAGGTGTTAACCATAATAAGGAAATCGCCGTGTATAACGTCGATTAATCAACGAGAGTGAATCGATATTAGCTGGTTTTACGCTTTGAAGTAAATTCGCAAAAAGTTTTATCAATTTCAATAACAATCCGGATCGAAGTATTGAAGTATATTTTTATGAAGTGAATTCGATAATCGAATATATCAATCAAGTTTACCTCCTTTGTAACATCGCGATTCCAAGAGTTATCGTCGAATTAAGAGGAAAAAATTCCAGTGTTTCAAGAATGAGATACCGGCCAGCATTTCAATTTAATCTTTAAAAGTCATTCTGTTCCGTATTCACTGAAGTGTGAAATTTAACCTTAACCCGCGAAAGCTAAAGGAAAATCAATTTTTCATTCATCACGCACCTATTAATTCGGACAGCCTGATCGACATTTTGAAAAATACCGAGAAGGTATCGTTACATAATAATCGACAAATGCTGGGGATTTCTGTTTCCTCGTTGTTCGATTTTATATTTCGTCGTAGATTTCAAAACATCTACTAACGAAGATTAAGAGTCCTTCTTCTATAATTAACGCACTCCGCCATTAGAACATCGGTCAATTATTTCATTAACGTTTTCATAACGTTAATTTATTATGTTTTCATTTTTTTGTTCAGGTCCGACGACGCCGATTGTTTGGCCAGTATATGTATTAATTAAGGCATGGAATTACACGTATAATTATCGCGTTTCATTTGTTGATACTTCTTTTATATACGCCGATCGAGTAGAAATCTCTATGTGTTGAACTGTTGACATTTGTGGCATATCTAGTTCCATATTGTTATGAAAGAGACGGTCTGACGTTTATTTTGAATTGATTAGACGTGACGGTTTCCTGAGGGAGTGAACAATGGATACTTGTAACCGGAATTTTTGAAAATTGAAATCTTCTAAATGTGATTTTACATTGATGAAGTTTCTTCTGTTTTTTCAAAGGGTTGAATTTTTGTTTCCAATTGTGTTGTTCTTCGAGTTGTGACGAAAATTGCGATAAAAATTGAAGTTTTAAAATTAAAAGGCATATCTTTCACGTTGCCATAGTATATTTGCATATGAATGTGTTTCTCTTTGTGCTTTCCTCGTCATAAACATATTGATTACATTTATAACTGAAGTTTCGTATATAATGATATTATATAGGGACCTACAGAATAACTAATATGACAGCCTTTGGAAACAAAACTGTACCAATATATTATACTCAAATTAATCGCATTAATGGTGCTGCGATTCATTTACATATTAGTTTACTAACGTATGCAAAGCTCTATCGCGTATTTTAACCTATGAGGGAAAAGTGGTTTTTTTATGTTTTTTGATGATAGATTGTTAATTTAAAATTATATAATAAAAAATCTGAAATTTTTAAAAACTAAGCTTTTAAAATACATATTTTCTATTGGAACAGAGTTTGGGGTAAATGATCAGTAATCCTTTACTGAAAAAGAATTTTTATTGGATTTCAGTGCAGGGATAAAATGTGATTAGGACAGTTTGGCAGTCGTTGGATATGACACATTAAAATATACCGTGCGTTTGAGTGATTCGGGTACAATCAGCGAAAAAAATCTTATTTCCAATTATTTAAAATTGATTTTTTCAAATGCACAAAAATTGTGATGCTGTCGAAATTAATTTATCAGTCTTAAAATTCATTAAAACAATTTTAAAAATACTTTCCGATTTAAAAATCATAGTTTAACTCTCATTATGTTATTAACAAACTGAGATTTTTGTGCTGATTGTACCCGAATCATGCACGGTATTAAAGGAAACAATGAAATATATTTTTTTTAATTATACGATTTTTTTCGCTTTGTTTTTACTTTTATTTTTTTAAAACCAAATTATCATTTTAAAAAAATTTTTTCAATAGTTTGAACCTGTAATCAAACTTATTTTTTTACTCTTTTTCTTTTACGTGCTGTGAACAATAACAATTCTAGAGGCATGGTGAATGTGTAGGTTATTTCTGGGAGTTGACGTTTTTAAGCAGTTTTTTTTCTCAATTCGAGACAGAGATTTTGTAGTTTTGAAAATCTGGCAACATTTACTTTTCATGGAAATTTTTTTAAAGCTGAAATTTTTTCACAGATAATTTTGGCATTTTTCACTGTTCTTCTCGTTTGATTTTTTTTTAATTTCAATTATTCAAAATTTTTTACCTTTTTTGGAGAATTTTTAATTCTTAAACATTTTTTATTTTGGGATTTCTTCAATTTATAAAATATTTTTCATTTTGAATCGATTTTTTAATTTTTTTTTTCAATTTCCGTACTCTTTTCAACTACAGAGGTTGTAGACACGCGTCAAGGGTGAGTTAGAGCTGCTTAAGGAGGCCAGAGGAACTGAGGTAGGAGAAAATGGATTCTATTGTTGCCTCTGTATTTACTTGTAGATCGTGAAAAACAATTTTTTTCCCCAATTTTCCACAATTTTTGTTCGTTTTTTCATTTTTGGTGATTGCATGAAAATTTTCTTATTTTATTTTTCTTATTAGATAAATATTTTGATATATTCATGGACAAAATTATGATTGTGGTGTTATTAGATTAGATTAATTTATATTTAGTGTATCCGCAATAACTAAGCCTGTAATCAAAATGAATTACGATGGGGAGGGGGGAGGGGGGAAGGTAATTTTTTTCAGATATTGAACTCTATATTTATAAGCTCCATCGTTCATACAAATTTGGGAACCCCTTGAAAATTTAGCTGCTTGCTTTGGTCACCACCAGAATTTTTATACTTTTTTAGATATTATGTAGTTATGTAGGTAAGAAAAAATCATATCTTCATTACTCAATGTAATGTCAAAACTATATATTATTCAGTCATGAAAAAAAATTCAGAAACTCTGAAAAAATTCACAGGTATGAAATGTGTGCTTGCTAGGAAATAAATTTTTTTTCAATACTTTACAAAAAAATATATTTAATGAAACGAAATATTGGTGTGAAGTACAAATTATTGGGAAAGACTGAATTTGGAAATTCAAGACAAAGGGCTCCTAAAGTTGGAATTTTTGATTTTAGAAGTTAAGGTGAAGGTAATAAATATGCAAGTTTTTTCGCATCAATATCTTCTCTTATAATACAGCGTAACAAAAATACGATTTACTTATGAAGTCAATTATGAAGATTCTACACATTGGTGGCGAGGTGTTAAGGAAATAGGTAATATATACATTTTATCCATTTTAGAAGTGTTACAACCTTTGTAGAAAGTGTTCCCACCTCCCTCAAAAAAAAACTATGTATCTAAATTCATATCGAAATTTTGATTTTTTTTAACATTTCCACATTAAACCTCTCTCTTAAAATCTAAAACAAAGGATAGCCTATTGAATTTAAAAATCATTCTATTATGATAATTTTAAGTAGTTGTTCATTCTTGTGTAATGATGTTTAAGCGCGTATCTATCTATCTGTACATGTCGAGTATGATAAAATTCTTCAAGTCCTCAAAAGTACCTGTATAAAGTAAAAAAAAAAAATTATACATAAATTTGAACAGTATTTTAGACATCTCCAAGAATGGTGTTTTGTCCTCTTATGTGGACTTCTCCTGTTTTCTGCCTAGAATGAATTTTTCAAGGATTTTTAAAACAAACAAAAAGTTCATTGTTTCATGGTCATGTTTTTTGAATTTGATACTTATTAGAGGAAAAGAAGGAATGCGAATGATATTGAATACCAACCCAGATTTTGGATTGGGATGTATCGACAAATTCAAAATGAATGCTGAACTTTCATAACTTTTTATCGACAGTAGGGTAGATATTATTTTGTCATTTTAAAATGAATCTAGTCGGCCTAGGAATCTTAATTTTTCCTCATATCTTGAGTTTCTATCCAGATATTGATTTATGCCCATGCCTCCACTCCGTTATTACTGGCACGAATAAGAAAAAATTCTAAAATATCATCTTTCTCTTCTTTTTGAATATTTCGTCAGAAATCTATTTCTCATTTACAGATACTTCTTACTGAAAACAGATCAAGGGTGATTGATCCATCTGATCTCCCTTCCCCATATCTACGTCACTAATTAGCGAGCATTACCTTTTTTAGAGTACTGCAAAAATAGTAATTTTGAAACGTATATTTTATTTGTACATTCACAACTGATAGGTAAACTCGAAGTAACTTTTTCGAACTTCCTATCAACTCTACAAAAAAATTATGGAAAGCTAACATGCGTAAAATTTAGGGTAGAATATTTTAGCACTGTGCTATTTTCATTGTAGATGCTTGCTCTCGCGAGTTATAAATGAAAAACTGAATTTGAGAGGCTTCGATCTAGAATAGGCGAAGTCACACTTATATTATGTCGTTCAGAGTGGCCATTCCAACATTCTCACAAAAGAAAATCCTTTAACAGATTTCTTTTCGGTCAAATGCGAAACTCCTTGACCAGATATGTAGGTTAGTTTTTCTTGTATTGTTATTTGAACTGTGCTCAAATAGGTACGTTGAAGAGCCTAAGCTGTATATATATTTTTTCTAATTTCCTTTCATGTATAATTATGTGAATTTTCACCCTTTCACTCTTTCAATCTTCATTAGTGTTATAAATAAAATTTTTTAAATATGAAAAAAATAAAAAATAAAATTGTTGTGTCAAAGCTCTGCTTTTTAAGTTTTTGAGGAGATGATAATTCAAGTTATAACATTTTTCAACACTTGAAAAAAAATTAATTGGTAATGATGATCACTATTAATTAATTTTTTTTGCTGTCCTCGTTGACAAAAAATTATCTCATATTGGCTTTACAAACGATGCCACGTGCTAAAAAAATTGACCCATTGCGCTAAATTACGTGAATATTATAGACGATCATTTAAATTGTGAAGACGTTGATTGTTAATTGACTGATTTCTTCGATGTTAGATAATATCTACAAGGTATTGAAATTTCTCACACGTCCGTTTCGTTTTCGACGATTACAGATGGTTTAATTATGATGGGACACGTAAATGGACGATTAACGAAATTGTAACGTTTTATTTCGATATGAGGTAACCAGACAAATATACCTTCTCATAGTACCTTTTTATCGAGTGAAAATTCTAGTATTCTAATTTTCCAAAAATACACGAAATTTAATCTTCTACGTATAATTGAATAATTAATCGGTTAAAAAAGAGCAAGGTGAATTAGACGATCAGATAATTCATTATTTACACAGAGTTTGTGCAAATGACGATAAAATATTTCAAACAGCCGAACAAAACACGCACACCTTAATTTCCACACACGTTGAAACGCTGGCGCACGCTTTATTTCGTAAATTCGCGACTCTATATATAACGCTCGTACATACAATATACATAGGTATAAAACGAGGCTAATAAATTAAAATAAGCTTTTACTCGTTTTACGACGCTATTCGCTAATTCAAGAGGGTTGCAATAAGAGTCGAGCTTCTTGTCGTTTCGCGCGAAGCATTCGTGTTTCGAATACATGCGCGTTGAAGGTCGATATAATAAATTACATGCAATACGGTTCTCATCTCTCTGAAAATTATATCAATTACAATAAGGAAGTATTTATTAATTATTGTTGTAAGAAGACGATATGCACAGTATACGGTTGGGATTTTTTTTTCGTTTCATCAATGACTGAAAAACTCGACAAAACAAACATTTCAGTAATTTTTTTACCCTTTAATAATCCAAGTAGGAAGTCTCGAGGAAACCTATTTCGTAAATTTTCGACTAATGAGTCTTATTAAAATATTACTCGACTCGGTATCTGATTAAAAATACGTACGTGCACGAAAAAGCTATAACAACGCGGGTTGTTTATATTTTCGACGTAACTCGTGAAATTAAAAGCAAACAGAAAGTATAACTTTAAGATTAATATTGCAAAAGCTCCAAACTGAATGGAACTAAGTTTAGTTTTCGCTTTTAAGCGAAGTAATCGTATTTGCTCGCGAATTTCCAAAACACTCTTAGCTTACATGCGGTTAAACTTTTACTTTCTGAAATACTAAAATATAACTACACTAAGTGCTTCTTTTAAATGAAGAAGTCTATGCATTTAAAAAATTCTTGAATTAAACGTTTTAATTTGTTACGTAGTGTTTTTTTTTCACTCAACAATAATTAAAAATATAGAGTTTAATTAAACGCTGAATATAAGTAGATGCTAAATAAATGCGAAATCGGAATTCGTGATCTCGTATATCCTTGATTTGTTACATCGATACGATACTCGGGCATCTTAAACGTCTGAATTTCTGGCTATTTCCTCAATTAATGTACATTTCCTTCCACAAGATAGCGGCTTCTAATTATCGCGAATTGTTGTAAATATAACGAGATGCTTTGTTCTACTATACATCGACCATATAGAAGAAATGCAATTGATCAGCGAATGGAACACGGCATGCAAATTAAGGCGAGCCTGAAGGATAGTGGCATTGGGTGCATAGACGCGAGATCTTATAAAGGTTACTTGTGTATGAAAAAAATACCCCCATGGTGGTTGAATTCATCTCTCGTTCTCGAGCATTCTTAGAAAATGCCAATTAGTGGCTGATTGAAAACGCGTAATAGAGTTGCACACGTACAGCATTTACCTTGATTTATCGTAATTATTGGGCGTGCAGTTCCGTTATCATATCCGCTAAAATATTCGAGTGAGCCTGCGGGGGAAGTTTTTTTACTTATATTTTCAATCCTACGTAGCGATTGATTTTTTTCTCTTCATATCAAGGCACGACGGGACGGTGTGTCGGGTTGGTATTGAAATTACGAAGCAGGTACGCATAATGTAGTGTGTTTGATTTCGTTTACAATGCATCATAAATTTACTATAGTTTACCTTGGACCAATGTCAGGTGTAGGTGGAGTGAGAAATTCGTTTGAGATTGCGATTTTAGGCTTTGCGTTTATTATCACCGAGTCCATTAAATTGGGATTTTTTGTAGCAATTTGGTCATTTGACAACGTGTTTGGGCAGATTAATTTTTTTGTTAAGAAATTTCAAAGTGATTAAAATCAATAACCGATTGTTGTGTATATTCGAGAAAATAAGTAACTTATTATATGCATGTATTATTGGGAATGAAAAATTGAAAAAAATTGATTGTTGATGAAAAATTTACTATTGGAAAACGAAAAACGAAAAGATAAAGTTTAGAAAAAAATGAGAAACATACCAATCGTAATTTAATAAGAAAGAATTCGATAGTTGAAAATTTGGAAATATCGATAAAAAATCGAAATTAATGATCGAAAGCTTAAGAAAAAAAATAATAAAAGAAATTTAATATTTAGATCTTATTATACTTATTTATTTAATATAAAATTTTGGATTTATTATATTAGCCAAGCTATAATTTCTTAAAAATCTAATTCATGTGTGATATTACTTTTTTTACCTTCAACAAATCCAACTTTCAAATTATTTACGCTTGTGCACATGCAACTGTAGTGTACTTGGAATGTTTTTTTTTTTAATATCATACAAATTTAGAGAAATGTTTAGGTTCGAGTTTATTTCAGCACAATTCTTATTTTCTCTTCTTTTAGGTATGAAAATCAGTGAAATATCATGAATAAAATCGATTTTTTTTTTCAAATTACTGTAACATATTAATTTGAAGGAAAGTAGTGATTTATGGATAATGAATTACATGATCAAAAAACATAACAAAAAAAGCAAATTGTCAGAAAGATGTTGAAAAATTTAAAAAAATTATTGTAAAAAATTAAAAAATTGATGCTAGAAATACAAAATTAATAATAGAAAAATTTATTGTTAAGAACCTTAAGTTGATTATTGAGGATTAAGAAAATAGATAACTAAAACATTAAAATATCGATAATCGAACGATCGAAATATCGATAATCGAACTATCAAAATATCGATAATTGAACAAAAATATCGATAATCGAACAATCGAAATATCGATAATCGATCATCGAAAATCTACATTGGATAATTTCAAAAATAAAACATTAACAATGATAGCATAGTGAAACATATTCCGTTCAAAAAATTGAAAAATCAATGTTTAAAAATTTAATAAATCCTTGATGTAAAAAAAATTGAGTACAGCAAGAAATCAAAGAAATGAAATTCCTGCTATCATAAAATATGCAAAAAATTGAAATAATAGCATACGGAATATCTGAATAATATTTTCAAGACAAGCACTTCGAATTTTTAAAATACGACCGTTTTTCCAAAAATATAAGTATTTTGTAAATTTTACTAGATCCTTTTTTGCAAATTATACTCTGAACTTTCCGAGGTAATTTTTTTTTTTTTTTTTTTAACAGTTACAGTCTTTAAAATTATTGCCCAGTAAAACTTGAAAATTTTATAACTTTTCAGTTCGAACCAAAATGTCTTGTGTTTCAAGTTTAAGCGATATTTTGAATATTATATGATTAATTTTTTTTTTTAAGCAAGTTATTGGAGTCGCGAATTTCAATAATTGCTACATTCCGTGTAAATAACTCGAGAACATTATGCGACGACAACAACAGCAGCAGCAACAACAACAACAACAAAACTGAAAGTACTTGAGGAAGTTCTTTACTTGTATAAAAATAGTTCTTTGGAAAATTTCAAAATCACGAATATTCTTAATTGAATTCTCGAGGGGGGGGGGAGGGAGAATTTGTAAAGGCTCCTACCTATACATTTTTTCATGAGTAATAATTTTTTACTTGCTATTCAACAATACATTTAATTGAAGCACTTACCAATCGATTAATCAAATTTAACGATGCTGAAAATAAAAAAATAGTTGTCCTCGGAAATACAATAAATTAGTTACGAATAAAAAAAAATGAAAAGATATGTTTTCTCTATCCCCACCTTTTCCTCTTAAATCAAGTAAGCTATAATATCTATCTTATTTTCTGAAAACTCGACAAAAATGCTAATAAAAAATGTAATTCACCAATTAAAACTTTCAAAAATTTCCTCAAATGAATTCGACCGAAAACAGTTTTCCAAAACCCAGGTACTCTTATCTAGCTGTTAATTAGTGGAAGATTTTCTAAGCCATCACTAAACCTTCCTTCTCAGACTAAATTAAGAGAATAGGGAGGTACTTCAACTTGCTATAATTACAACCTCTTGTAATCTTAATCATGCCAGTGCTATGCGGTTCAAATTTCGAATTAAGGGTATTCCGACAAAAGCAAACTAAACCGATTATCGCTACGGGGTTATGCAGCCGATGTCTTGACAAGTACTTATACCCATGTCATATTTCACATAAAATTCAAATGGAATTGGTGGCTGATCAAAGTTAGTGAAACCACCATTCCCACCACATAAAAAGATGTACTAAATTACGAGGCTTGAGAAAAGCAAAGGTACCTAATTCAAAAAAATGTCATATTAGTGGAAAGACTTTCTCGGTTAAACGTAATAATGTAAACGTAAAGTTATACGCTTGGTGGCTTATTCTAGCCCATGAAACTTGCTGCAGTAAAATTACGTAGAATACCTTACGCTCAGGTATAAATATTCTACGTTCATTTCGGTAAAAACTTTCCAACCGTTGGTTTCGGTACATCCACAATCCCATGCGGCCGATTCGAAGGTATTTCAAAAATTGGAACCTAGTGATATGCGAGTTTCATATACACGCCTAGAATTTCAAGTTTACAATGGTATTGTATTTCGTAATATTACGAATCGTCCTTCTATTTTACCTTTTGCGTGTGGGTATGACGATGAAAATGAAAAATGCCGAATTATTCAACTTATGGTAGTTTGATTAATCGTTTTTCCAAATTTTCTTCCTCGTATTTCCGTATCTACCGGCTCTACCAGGCTGCTTCCTTAACCGGAAACACCGATGTTGTATAATTGCTTCGGTGAAATAAATATCAGCAATTAACGATACGAAGGTAAATCCGTCAATTATACAACGTGTAATTTCTGCTGTGTGTAATCGACGTGATTAAAATATGCAAAAGATTGAATCAAGCTGCGAGCTAAAAGGCGTTTTTTGTTGTATTTACTTTAATTTATGTGACGTAATTTTCATTTATCGACTCGATGAGTCGGTGAGTGTTGGTTTTTAATTTCGTAGGCGATATCGTCGAAAAAATTCGTATCTTGAAGGCTCCCAAATACGTACCAAGATGTAGAAGGTCTTTGCTTCGAGTTAACGTAATTGAACGGATGTAAGGTGCAATTAAGACATTTCGGAAGCTTATTAATTAGTTGTGAATTTTCAAGTTGAAAAAACATTCGGAAAAAATATTCTTTTTTTGAATGGCTGACCAAAATAGAATATTTAGAATTATTCAAGGGAATAGCCAAAAGGCATCGCAGATGTGATACTATAACGACCGGTTTTGATAATCGAACGAGCTCTTCGCTAAAACGCCGAAATTTCTCACTCGTAAAATTGCTTAATAGCCGAGCTATATGGGCCAAACCATACGTAATCGTGCGTAAATATAACGACATGTTAATTACCTCGGTTGACGCTAGTCGCTATCATTAAAAAGGAAACAAACGAAGACGAAGATGCGCTGAAACGAAAGTCCATATCTTAAACACGTGCTTCGTAGACGAAAAGTGTACTTGAAAATGTAGTTATTGCGTGTACGCAGCTTAATTCGGTAAAAACGTATTTTTTATTACGCTACTAGCAATAAAAGAATTACATTTCGCGAATTACCTCTTTAATAGAGTAGTTATACCGAAAAAAAATCAAAACAATAAATTACGTAATTTTAATAAATTCCAATTCACCGGCTGGATGTCGTCTTATGATTTTCTAAATAAAACAGCGTCCTTCGTTATCATTCGTGTCGTTTTATTAACTAGAAGCTATTAAAAAAATGCCATTAATGAGTTCAAGGCTGGTGCTGCCCTCTGGCGGATACATTACAATCACGATGCTACTTGCAATTTTGCCGGCTTCCACGTCCACATGTTTAACCAGTGCACGTAGATTTTTAACCGCCTATGATAATGATCGTGAATTATCCGGCAATGTGAGACTGTGCCTTGGTTGGAATCGCAATTGTTTATTTTTATTCGTTGTTTTGTTATTTACGCTATCGACGGTTGCGGTATTCCGTGTAGAAGTTTAGTAGGTTAGATGATTAAGATTTCTTCGATGTTGGAGATGTGAGGAATATTTGAATGAGTATTTTCGTGAAATAAAATCAAGAACGAATGAAAAAGTTTGAGATTATGAGAAACGTGTCTTATTCATTCGTAGAGCTCGTGGGTAAATAAAGTTTTCGTACTTTTTCAAGGTCTTGTAAGAAGCGACAGTTGATTTGGGGTGGTAGAAAGGTGGAAAATAATTTTCGTTTTTCGGCGAAAATTTTCAAAACTACGAACTGGGGTAGAAATTATTTTAAACAGATTTGTCGATGTTCAAGCAGGGCAGGAGGTTTTTTCTTCAAGGCTTATGTTGAAAAAGCAATTCTTTCTCAAGGTCCGGGTTTGCCTCATATGACGAAATATGCAATTCAACTCCTTAATTTTTAGATTAGAATGCATCGCATTCGTATGGAAACATATTTCATCATTTTCTGAACCCATATCCTCAGTGGTATTCCATAGTGTATGAGCTGTATATTCTCAAAAAAAAAAATCTGAAAATGCAGCGCATACACTGTACAGTGTACACCTTCAAGTTACCATCCTCAACCTTACAAGCAGTACGGTGGTTTAATGAACTTGATGATTCAGATGACCCTCATTGTGGAAAAATTATAAAAGAATCGGAACTATTTTTTGTGCAAGTTTTTGAGACTACGTAATTTTTCATTTTTGTTCATTTTTTAATTATTTATTTGGTAATTGGTAGTGTTACTTTCAATTTCATATCCCATAAAAAGTGAAGTTTATAGGAGGGTTCTATAAATTAGGTTTTCTTACGATTTCTTGGTTTCAAATATGTATCAGCTCATCGTACAATCTGAAAAAAAATTTCGTGAATAGCCCCGCTTATCGTCCAAAAAAATTTTTTTGCTGTAAAAATACGTCTCAAATATATGCCTATTTTTATTCACATGTAGAAGTGTTGCAGAGAAAAATATATTCCTATAGGAATTAACAAAGGGTTTTATGATAAACACTATGAGTGGGGCACTATAGATTCGGGTATCCTGCGACCACCATAATATTCCCTAGAAAGCCTGTTAATGCAGCTACCTTACCGCTGTGGCCAAGTTACGCTCTCAACTATGAAATAGCTGTATGAACGAGCTTTTTAAAGAACAATATTGGCTGCCTAGTATATCCCTTATTATTAATTAACATTATTTATGTTATGTTAGTAATTACTGTATAAATTAGCATGAATGGAAATTGTAAATTACTGTAAAGTTTGCAAGTGTGAGCTGACCTCATTACCTCACCCTCGCCCAGTTCTGTGTTGAAAAAATTATAAAAATTTTTGCATGAAAAAACGGAGAAAAATCTTAAATTTTAAATCACATTGTATCAGTGTTACCATTGTTAACACAAAAAAATTTATAAAATTCAAAAGTAATAGAAATAATAATAAAAAATCAGAAACACTGAAGATCTACTTTTTTTCCATAAAAAATCTAAAGTGTAGCTGAGCAATACACGTTTCTTTTTCAGGGTTTTATAGATTGCCACTCATGATATGTTGTTGTTTTTTAAAGTTGAATAGTCTAGTGAAAAGGGTTTGCTAAATGACCCTCAGAAAGTATAAAAAGAATATCACTCCTCAGAGTTGATGAACGCTCCTGTCAAAAGGAAGTCATAGTTTTTAAAAATTTCAGAAAAATTGATTTTTGAATAATTTAATTTTTTTTTATGTGTATGAAACTTACATTTTTACATTCAAAGGCTACAAAAATTTTAGCTGCCAATTTTTTTGCTATTTGACGAGTTGACTTTTTATATATATATTTTTTTTTCTAAGCGAGATTTTATGTACTTTTGATAATGAATTATAAGTGAATAGTTAACAGGTTACAGGCATAGTATGAACTCAATTCTGAAATTTTCAGTACTCAGAAAACAAAATATTATTAATTTTCACCTCACAGGGCTTCTCAAAGCATGAATTATTTCGCAGTAAAATATCTTATTGATAATTTTGAAACAATTTGGACAAACTTTGAGAATCTCTGTGGTGTAAAAATTGAGTATAATTTGTCTCCAGTGAGTCTTAAAGACCTCAAATCAAGCTCATATTGCCAAAGTGACATATAAATTGCTCATTTATTATTTATTTTTGAAAAAAAAAAAATAATAATTCAACAAAATTTTAAAAAGTTGAGATAAATTTTAATTTCAAAAAATTGAAATCTAAAAATTTTTTCAATCTTGAGACTACAGAATGAAACTTAGGCACCTAAAATAATCTTAATGGTCTATAAATATTTTTTGAAATTTAAAAAACATTTGTCCATCAACTTTCAAGACTGAAACCTTTTTCGTAATTTTCGTAGTTCGACGAGTACTTTTTCTTTCGCACCCACAATTTTTAGAAAAACCTCTGAAGTCAGTCCATTCTACTGTGCATGGAAGTTTTTCCCAGAATTATATATTTAGTTACTGCTATATTCTCTTCAAAAGGGCTCTCCTACCAGCCTCTCATAACTTGATTTTTTTTGAGAATTCGACTTTTTCAAAATAATATTGCTGTGGTAAATATTATAATAATTTTTTTTGTGTCATTTACAGCTACAGAGGCTAAAGGCACATTTCAAGACTGAATTAAAGCTGTTTAAAGAGACTAGAGTAGTTGAGATAAGAGAAAAGGGACTATATTCTAGGCTCCATGTCTCCTGCTAGATCATAAATTTGAAGACCTTAAACTTTACATTTATTCATTCATTTCTTTGAAAAAAAAATTGAAAATTTTTTACTCAAATGGCATTTTATAACATAATTGAAGAGTTTTCGTCTCCTTTGAGCTATCATTAAATATTGATATTTCAAGGTAAAGTTTTTCTGAGAATTTTTTTTATCAAAAAAAAAAAAAATTAGTAATGTAGGTAATCCTTCAACTTTCCAATATTTTGGTGTGTGATGCATCCTACGTTCGCATATTTTTACCTTAATCCAAAAGTGTTATTACTAGGAAATTATTTACTTTGCTTACGCAGCCGGTCTGTCTTTTTAGTTGATTTCATTAGTCAACTTTATTAATTATAATTATATTTCGCTTCAAAGTAAAGAAGATACGACGAGATCGCGTATGGAATTTTCGAAAACACTAACCTTGAAAACTTTTCAACGACGTATTTCTATTTGGAAGTTACAAATAGCGAAATAAAAAATTCCGCGACGTTTCCTCGCAATATTAATTTAGTAGAGTTGTGTGAGAAGGGAACTCGATGAAAATTTCTTTCAGGGAAAAAGAGACGAATTTAGTCGA
The DNA here is from genome assembly GCA_009761765.1 of Phenacoccus solenopsis. NCBI lineage: Eukaryota > Metazoa > Arthropoda > Insecta > Hemiptera > Pseudococcidae > Phenacoccus > Phenacoccus solenopsis. The sequence goes on from CM019753.1 coordinate 15,275,881, forward strand.
AAAAACCTTAAGAAAAAAGGGTTACCGAAGCGAAATCGTATTAAGAAATCAGTTAATGGAGTCGCTTGAAATTCGTCTTTTAAATTTCACCTTATCTCTCGAATATAATAGTTCTTTCAATCGTTACCCGTTCAAAAGTTTCTTTCATAATTCGATAGCATTGAGAATTCCTCTACTGAAAATACCTTATAAGTTATATCTTTGAATTTTCCCGTTGAAATATTTTATTCTCTTAAATAGCGAATTTTTTAATTTCGTATAATTGTTTCCGTTTTTAGGTATTAGCGGCATTTTCTACGTTTTTGTGTTGGTAATTTTTTTTCACATTTTTGAAGCGAGGAATTCATCGTGGCAGAATGGTAGAGATTTCGAATGGCGTTTTTTCTAATTATTCGAGTTCGTACTTTCTCGTGGTGTATATTTCAAGTTGTTTTCTATTTTCTCGCGTTTCCATCCGGTTAACTTTTTCTCGACCCGATGAATTTTTTCCGTTTGGTGTATTTTGTTGGTAATAAGATTTCTCTTTGAAAAAAAGTATTTTTTAGATATATTTCAAATTTCCAACGTTGGGATTTCATTTGTTGGAAAAATTATATTGTTTGACGAATTTTAAACGACTTTTGAGAGTTGGTTTTGTTCGTACGAAATGAAAGTTGAAGACTGATTCCTCGAAGCTATTGAGATTCTGTAAATGAAGCGATTTGGAGAAATTCGCAAAACTTAGTTCTTCGCAATTACGCAGGCATACTTTGTCTGAATTTGTATACGAATAGGCTATATATCGATTTCGCTTTGATCTCTTTGAAACATTTAACTGTTTGCTTCGAGTTCCAAATTAGATTTTTTATCTTTTATTTTTTGCGAGTCAAATAGAAATGTTTGTAGATCTTAGCGTCACCGTGTTCGTTACACCTTATTGGAAAATATAAACGACCGTAAATTCGCCACTTTAGCAATAAATTCGAAGTAAATGTTCTCGTATAACGAATCAGAAGGAAATAAATTTTTTTTCAAATGAAAGAGTTACTGAAGCAAATAAAAATAAAAGTCTTCTCATCATTCTGCTATATAGTATATAGGATCGAACACTCTTCGGTTCCTATAGTACGTAATTAGTTTTGCGACAGTTGGTATTCTTTTATTTTATTTTTTTCGTTGGAGAAGTATTAAATGAGGACTTGGGGGGATGTTTTTAACAAATAATTCCTTATAAAGTTCGTGGCGCGATTATCTTATTTTATCTTGTTTGGAAATTTTGAATGCATCTTCGAATTGAATATTCTGAGATTTCAAGATTATTCTGCAAATTGTGAAATATCAAGTTCAAGATTTAATGGAAATCTTCAGACGTTGATATTATTTCACCCTTTTTACACTTTTTAACTGTGCACGAAAAATATACCCGAATGAAATAATCGAAAAATGTGATAATATTCGTATATAACAAGTCAAAAAAAAATGAATTTTCGTGCAATTGAAATTTTTTCTCGTCTCAAAGTTATATTTTGTCATCAAAGGCTGAAAAAATTTTAGTCTCTATTTTTTTTAATTTTTGGAATGTAAATCCCTTTTAGGGGTTTTTCATAAAACACCAATTTTGGTCATTTTTAAAAATGAGCAACGAATAGGTAATTTATTGATCGTGTACATAGTACCTTAATGTAAGCTATTCGGATTTAAGAGGGAAAATATGCCCGATTTTTACGTCACAAAACCAGGGCTTTTAGAAACGGAACGCGTTTCGTTTCAGTTTTGCTTCTCGTTTTCAGTTCAACATTATTATGTTTTGTTTCGTTTCTTTTCCTTCGTTTTTTTTTTTTTTTTTTCATTAATTCTACGTGCAACCATTTTATTACCTCTGTAGTAGTTTGTATAGAAGAATTACCTCAATCTTTTTTCAATTTTATCATTTTTTTTTTTTTTTTTTTTAATTAGAAAGTAGAAATAGTAAAGTAGTAAAGTACACCTCAAATCTAAAAGTCTTTACATAATACCGATAATCAACCCACAGAAAAAGAAAATAAGAAAAGTATGCTTTAACTATCAGTCTTTAACGATAATGGTAAAATGCAGGATCAAAAAAAATGAAATTATGATCATTTTTCAAATCTCTGTGAAGATTCGTTTCGTTGCCGTTACGGTTTCGTTTCCAGATTTTTGTTTCGTTTCGTTTTGTTTCTATTTGCAAAAAAAGCCGTTTCGTTCCGTTATTTCTTTTCCGTTTCCTTTCGTTGTTCGAGCCCTGCACGAAACTTCCCAAAATATCACATTTTTTCTAATATTTTCCAGCAGAATTTTTAAATAAAAAATGATAGCTATTACAGCATCTCTGATTTGGGAAGGAGAGGTGAGGGAGGGTGAGGTCTTCAAATATTTGTGTTTCAGACAATTTGTAATCATTGGCAAATTTACAATTTTTTAGGGGGAGGAAAAAAGACTAAAAATTTTCGTAATTGATTTCATATAAAAGAGTAAGTCAAGGACACCTAAGTATCCAAATTTCAACCTCCCAAGTGTATTTGGAGTGTGGTTAGGGCAAAAAAAAGGCTTTTTAAGGACGTTTTGAGTTACAAAATTTCTCGAATATTCCATATCGTCTCTAGATCAATCTAGAAAGGTCCTTTGTATTTAAGATTGATTGATAACCAGAATATGACCTTTTGAATTTGGGTCAAAATGGATTCAAAATGGCAAATGGCTAAAATTCAAGGTAGGCTTAAGGAGCCTCAAATAGTTCAAACTTGATAAATATAAGTCGTTCAATTAAAAACTCAGCTTTAGTGATGTAGCATGGCTGCTTACATTTTTTAAATTTATCATTTTTATAATTCCACTGTTATTTTTACAATTGATAAAATCGATAAAAAATTTTTTCAAACACATTATAACTCGAAAAAAATATTAGGAACGTAGATATAATACGAAAAAATTACAAGTTAATTAAGTATTTGAACAGCTTGAGTCAATCTTCTATCCTCTCTCCACTCATCTCCGCTTATAAATATTGAGAACATGGGCCGAATCCATCTAAAAATACTTTAGGTAAATCCTTTATTCAATTCATAATTACATCAAGCAGTGCACTCGTACTTGAATTATAAATAAATGGTTTTCCTTCATTGACTGGTTTACTCGAACGCACGTACTCAATAATGATTTCTTTCATATGTATTATGTATAGCGAATTCGATTAATAAAATTTGGCAGATTTACACGTACGACGTTTTTTTCTTATTATTCAATGTATACATTAATCGGGCCACCAGTTACAACCCTGAGATGATGTTAATATGGCGGTACAATAATTTAAACATTTTAAGCCACTAAAAGGCGAACGACATTACACAACCGATCATGCGAATCAAATACACGTACGTGAGAGATCATGGGTACCTAAGGCTCGAATAATAATAAATAATTTTATTTATAATCATCGGTTTTATGGCGTTAAAATACGCAACCGTGTTACTCATTAGATATGTTAACACGTCATAAACATCTGTCAGGTAGTTAGGCGGGCAAGGTGCGTGGAGGAATGACCTAGCTGATTTTAAATGATAATAAAACCATCCGAGTGGTTGTTTTAGTTAACAGTTTACCGTATAACAAATTTAGTTGGGATTAGATTTTTATTACCAAGTATAAGTGTACTTCTTGTTAACCTCAAAAGAATTTTTTTTTCTTAGTAATTACGTTTGTTGAGAATGGCAATGATAGTTGGTTAGAGATTCGATAGTTGTATAGTTGGCTAGTCGAGTATTCGAGATTATAGGATTTACATTTTAATACGTTACGTTATCCGCATTTTAGCTCGAACGGAAGTGTTTTTATTTTTTGGTCTCGTATTTGATGCTTCGATACAAATGGCAAACTAAGGTGCTCCAGAAATTAGCTAATTTCAATGACCTTGACCAAAAATAAAGACGTGAATTAACCCTTATTATTTAATGATCGTTTGAATACACTCGTGAATATTTGGGCTATACGCGAAATAGGCGATAAGAAATTAAAATTGCGCGATTATTTCCCAACTTTTATCACGAGTAATTGCTGTAATTAGATGTTTAGAACGAGATGATGATTTTGGTTAAATGGACTACACGTTATTTGATAAATGATAATATTAGACTGTTCGCAGGGTCACGTACATTCACCCTGTATTTATGAAAATCACCGTTGTGTTACGTATGTATTTAACACGTGTTTTTTTTTTCTGTCTAGGTTGATGTGATAGTGAAGTGGTACAGAAAAACTACTAAATAAGGAACCAAATCGGCCATGATGATACCGCTGAAAGAGAAATTAAGCTTCTTATATAATGGATACGTGTTAACGGTATTGACTTTGGGTTATCTGACTTCGGAACTGGGTCATTTCCTGATCGGCGTGACCAGTAAAGCGACCGCCACCGATGTACACTTCGGCGATATTAAATGTCAATTGAATAAAACAGAACCGCATTTTAACCTAACACTGTACGAGCAATGCGACGCCGCGGATACGTCTGATCAGTGAGTACATTTGCATTGGCGTGGCTCGTTCTTTATTCTGCCACTGCCACTTAATTTACATAGTCGAAATAATGGTAGCAGTCGAAAAAAAATTTCAAGGACGATGAAAGTTTATTTTACGGAAATCAAATGTAGTATTTGTCCTTTTAGGCGTTACAGATTACAGTTATAAATGCCATTTGGTCAAACGATATTTCATTGGCGATTTTTCGCTCCGTCAGGCTATCGAATTTTAAGCCCTTATTAACGTCGAAGATTAACGTTACCGAGTAACGATGTGTTTATCTCGAGAATGTCGCCCAAGTTTGCCTAAACTGGTGGGGAAATACGTGACGTGTGGGAAGAAGTGGGGTCGAATTAGCATTTCGATTTTACTAAAGGGTTCGACGAGGGAATTGAAAAAGCCTATTGCCATATAGTATTACCGAAGCAGACGGTGAATTATTTTCATCGTTGGAATGTGGTGGAATACATAAAAGCGGCGTTGCCATGTTTTACGATACAGGGTGTTTTGTCTCTATATGAGCTCCTTTATAACAGATCTAGGGCTAGTTTTATGACATTCGGGTACAATGATTTGCCTATTCTACTCGTTAAAGGAGCTGAAATGCATTGAAAATTATTTTTTGTATCGGTATCTCAATTTTGAAAATTTTCACTTAATCATCCAAAGTTGATGCTAGTATACAGTTGGCCTTAAAATGTAAAGAATCCAATGGAGTATTACAGAAAAAAATGTTTGCTGTTGAAGGGTGTACACGAGAAGAAATAATGAAGAGAGTGAGAAATTATGGGGAAAATTAATAATCTTTTCATATTTTTGCTGATAGCTTCGACGAAATTCTACACTATAAATTGAAGACAAAAATTTACTTTATGAAATAAAAATTCTTACTCTGAAAATTACTTCTAGATATCACTTCAGATCATTTTGAATGGAATATTTCAAAATTAATAAATTCGATATTTTCTTTTAAATGAATAATAAGCCCATTGAAGGGATGTTAGAACCCGCCAAAAAAAGGTTCTTTCCCTGTATCTTTTCAGATTTTGATCGAAGTGCCGAAGTAACTGTGCAGTTTTGTTCTGCATTAACTTTACTACAACTTTCATGAGAAACTTTTTTTTCACGATTCATCAGTGGAGAGTTATAGAGGTATGAAATTTGGTACTTTAAAGGGTTCCATTACAATTGATTCAATTACGCTATATGACATTATATATGCGAATGAAAAATGCATATACGACCACTTTTGATTACATACGTATCCCATTATGACCCTATAGATTTTTTAGCTTCCTCCATCCATATTATTGTATAGTTGAAAAATATTATGCATATTTACGTACCCTATAAATTAAACGCATTTATTTACTCACGTGCAAACATTCATACTTGGGTAGGTATGTATTTGGTGATGTGGGAAAGGGACTAAATCCATTAAAAAATCATGATTTGGTTCATATGTGGGCACAAGTCGTCATACATGGATTTTTCAATCGCATATGTAATATCACATAGCATGATTAAATCATCTGTAATGGAACCCCTAAAGTACCAAATTTCAAACACCCCTAATTCCCCACTCATGAGTCATAGCAAAAAAATGTTTTCGTGAAAGTTGTAGAAAATTTAGTGTAGAATAAAATTCCATTGAACTATTTTTGCTTTGTGATCAGACCTTGAAGAGATATAGTGAAAAAACCGATTTTAGGGATTCAAACGCTCACCAACTAGCAATGAGGATTTTTAATATGTACCACTTGGCAGACCAGACAATTTTTTGAAGGCTACGAGGCTAAAATACCGACTAAGAAAAACAAAATGTGAGCCGATTTGCTGTTTTTTTTTTTTTTTTTTTTTTTGAAAAAAATAAGAATACACAATAGTAACTACCTACGTAATGTCATAAACTCTATTTAAAATTGTCACCTAACAAGCAAAAAAAATCCAAACAGCGAATATTCCATGTTTCGACCATTTGCCAACTTCATCTAATCTGGGTGGGAGGGGAGAGGGGGCTTCCTCATCTCTCCTTAAAGCGGTGCTTGAATATGTAGCTAGTAGAGCTAGTCCCTACGTATTTGTGAAAAATTTTATGTTGGAATTTTTTCAATTAGAAAGTCTAGATTTACTGGACTAATAGGAAAAAAGGAAAATTTTTTCAAATGTTTTAAAGATGAGTAATTGTGAAATAAGTTTTATTTATCCAACGTTTCGGAAAATATTTATGTACTACTTCAACTCCCCACCCCCCTCCTCCAAAAAAAACAACAACAAATCATACACCCTGAAGCGATGTCTTTGAGATAGCCTTGAATGAAGAAAAAAATTATAAAAAAATAATTTTTTTAATTTATTATTACAATATTTTTAGAAATTTTCATTTTGAAATACATACAATTTTAGGTATTTCGTTACCAAAATAAAAAAAAAAGAAGGAAAAATGGAAAGAATATTAAATAAATAAAATAATAAATAAATGAATAAATTGTAATAATAATAATACAGACCACAATAATCAGAGTGACAATTTTCATTGATGTTCTTTCAGAAACTATTCATGAAAGTTTGAAAAAACAACGAAATTTTTCTACGTTTTTTCACACTTGTCCCATTATTGCTCTCTACCTATACCTTTCATTATCACTATTTTTTATTATGTTCTACTAAACTGTAGTTATTACACTTTGGAGCTATCATTTTTTTTTCTTTTATTTATGATTCATTAATGTGGCGTTTTGACTGCTGATGGTTTTTTACGCCATTTTATGCCACATTATATCCTCTTACCAAGCTACCAAGCTTGGATTTGAAGAAAAAAATTTCAAAAAGATATTTTATTGAAATCTATAAAAATGAATTTTTTTTGCTAAATTAAAATTAAATTAAATTTTAATATTCAAAAGATGAAGAAATGAAAATTTTCCTTTAATTTAAAAATTTAATTTTTGTATGAATTTTTAATTTAAATATATTAAATATTATATTTAATTTAATTTAATAAAAAATAAATATTGAATCATTTATTCATCTAAAGTATGTAGTGAATGAGGGTGTAGGAGTCCATGAAAAATATACATATAAAACATTATACGTCTCTGGGCGTTTTTCAAATTTAACAGCAAAAAAATATGAAAAAAGTTACTGTTTTCTTCTTACTCATGTTTTATTAATTCTGCCCACCTGACCTCCCTAATACCATATTTTCTTGTTAGTTATAAATTATAATGTATTTGCATACTCTGTATTTTGGCAAAACAACGTATTTTTATCCGGCTGAAATAATGGATTAGAAATTTTCAGCGTTGATCATTTTCAGAGTAAAAAAATTTTTTTAATTTTGTATCTTGTTCTCTTTAGCAAGTAGAGTAGGCACCCTAGCATACATAGCATTTCATACGTTTTTCCGACATTATTTATCATTATTTATTTTATTTATTTATTTATTTATTTTTTCTATTAAAAAAATTGTTTGAAAAATTATTTCGATGATAAATTTTTACCTTGAAAAATTTTATTTGAAGTTTCTGATTGAATCTTTTTTTTTTCATCATTTTTTATATTTTAATAAAAACATATAAATTTTTTCAACTTACCAAAATTAATTATAAAAAAATTAAATTGTAAAATTAAAAAAAATATAATTTATATGGAGCCCTACATGCAGTCTGAATGAGTTGAAGAGACGAAACACCCTGTAGGGTTCGAGAATTTTTCACCACAATAAGAATTCGCGAGCTTTTGTTTAGAAACATTTCTCAAGTTGGATAAATGTACGTAATATATAACTTTTTAAATTACGTTTTACAGGTGTTACGAGCTACTATTAGATGACGGACAACCATACTGTGAATGGAATTACAATGGCCTCGGTTTCGATTATCAAATTTTAGCAGGGCCTTGTTTCATCGCCGTGTACACCATAGTAGGTGTATTTTTCGGTATAGCAGCCGACAAATATAACAGGTACAGTACACGCGTACGACGTATGCGATAATAATCGTAAAAAATCGATTTTGATTTTGTTAAATCGTAATTATGCGAGATTTTTGCACGTTTGTGCGTGAACTACGCAGTTTGAAAACCTGCGAATAATTTTTTATCGTTTCTGCGTGTCTTATCAGGTCACTGTTGGAAATAAATTTCGGTTTTTACGGCAGGAAAAAATTTTTATTCGGTATTAAACTCGCGGAGCGTAAATTCGACGAAAAAATTAACGGTTAATTTTTTTAATATTTTTCAAAAAATCTAAAAACTTAGGTCATCGTTAACGAGTCGTTTATAAAAGTTACGAGCTCGGTAATTTAAGAATTTCACAGGCAATTATGGCCGAGCGTATCCACCAACGTAGTCGCGGTAATTTATCGTATTAAAATCATCAAAAACGGCGAATAAAAAATTCAACTGTGGTATTAGACGGTAATTTTTGACGCTACATTAATCAATTTTCGGCTTTAAATTCGTCCCGATTTCGGTACGGCTACCTGAGACGTAATGCGAGCTTTTTTTTTTAAACGCGTAAAATCTGAAACGACGGCGAATTTAAAATACCCGACGTTTTCCAAATCTTGAGCTATTCGGTGACGTGAAATTGCGGTTAGAAGATATAAAAATTCGACGAAAACGTTTATTACGAAGAACATTTTGCGCGGTATTGCCGAGCTGTAATGGAGCTAATAAAAATTAATTGGGAGCGGATTTTATTTTTTTCAATGAGTTATTTCGTTGAGCCGCTCATTTCGTCGAGGCAGACGAATTAACAAAAATTGGAAACCGTATCGAATTTTATGTTTGTCGAACTGCGAAGCGTCGTAAATGCTGTTGAAAAAGTTGCCTATATGGTAGCCTGAATTTGGGTATTTTCGATGCGTGCAAAAATTACCCTAACGTTTTCACCAACGCCTCTTGAAATGATAGACGAGGAATTTAGTTAATTTCGTTCGTTATTTAATTAACCAAATGTCAAGTGTTTCGTGAAATCGTTTAAAAATAGAATTTATTACGTGCTCCGTGCATCGTACTCTGAAATACCATGTATATAGCGTGGAGATAAACGAGCTAGCATTAATATTCAGAGAATCTTTTACTGTTCGAATGGTTATATTCTCATTTTATTTACGTATTATGTGACTTCACGTTGTTTTCGTTTTATGGAAAATTGGAAAAATCGAACCCATGAGAGAGAAATATGTAATAAGTATAATACGTAAAAATGTCTCCTTTCTTGCTGAGTTTTTTAATAAAAACGATAGTTATTATAGCCTACATCATTTGAGTAGAAAAGTTTGAAAGAGGAGGAGTCTTCATATCTTCACGCTTCAGATCATATTTGTAATCATATGGAAATATCTAACTTTTTTATACAGAGTGTTTGATGTTTTTTTTTATTCTTTTTATTCTTTGATATGACTTTTGAAAATGCTGCGCCTTTGTATTTCTCCTTTGACATCCTACATGAGCATTATTTCCTCGATGCAAAGACTACCTTCTAAGTATAAATATTGAAAAATATTGTTACGAGGAATTTTCTTATAATGAAAAATTTTTTTCGTTATTCAAAGCTTTTCAGATGTTATTTACTTAGCATATGTGGTGGAACATGGAGTGTTAATGTATGAAAAATATTTTAAAACATGAGACATGAAAATGTTTTTTGAAGTTATTTATAAAAATTGGAAGAGGTGTCCGATTTTTTTCAAGCGATTTTTACATTTATTTTATTTTATATCGCTACATGCCCCCTATCATTACCTCCTTTTTTTTTATTCATAATACTGCCTTGTATTGCCTACCATTTTGTGAAAATAGGTGGTGAAATAATAATTTTCAAAATGTTCCATTACAATAACAAGAACATGTTTTTCATAATAGTTTATTTCTGCTCCTTCAATCTATGGGTAGACTAAGCACCATACAATAGTGTCTTATAAATTGTCCCACTTGTGGTATAAAAGAGGTTTCATCATAATGGAACTCCCTGCATTTTTCCCACAGACTTCCATATATTAATACTAGAGAATTATTTGATAAAATCGAAGCCTCGTATATCACAGTTAGTGTGCTTGTGTTAGTGTAATATTTTTGTTATGCCCATCGATAATATGGCGATTAATGAACCACTACAATGATAATTTTTGCATTTTATATACAATACATACGCTATATTGAGAAATTTTCGGAAAAAATTCAATACAGCCAAGTATTATTGTGAATTTTCTCTTATAAAATTGCGTTATCACAAGTTATCACCTGATTTTTGTTTTTGTTATGACCATCGATTTAATGTACTCACAGTATTAAGCGGAATCATTTTTGAAGTACATAGCTATTGGTCTAGTATTAATATGTGGAAGTCTGTGATTTTTCCAAGCTTCTTGGTGCGAACTGGCTGCATTATATTGCTCAAAATTTGCTCACAGTTGTTTCACTCAAATTTTGAATTAGAGTCTCGAAATTTTTGATCTTGGTGACATATGACAGTGAAATAGGGACATTAAAATATCAAAATTTCAGCTTCTCAAGTGAACTGTTTTGGAGCGAGTGGAAGGGTAAAGAGGAATCGGAGCTAAATTGGCTTCTTGAGAAAATTTTGAGCCATGAAAGGTTTTTTTTTTTCAAGAGACTGGGGCGAGGTTACAATGGTTGTTAAATGACCTCAAAAAGGCGTCATAAAAATTTTAGCCTCTCAATTCTGTTTTTAGACCTTTAACTGTATAATATGGACCGAGTTATTTCCCTTAGTTACTGTGTAAATGAAACTGGCCAACTTTATTGCCGAAAAATGAACCGCTCGGTAGCGTAATGCGCATGCGCGAATAGCTTGATAGCTAAATATAACATTGACTTTCATATATAGACTGCTAATGACTGCATAAGTGTAATATAAAACGATGTCCTTGACATACAAGTCTCGAAATGCGTAGTACGCATGCGCGGAGTTTATCATATGATTGATTATAACGGATTATAACATATTATCTTTGACTATATACTATATGGACCGAACTAGGTAATGAGAAATACTACCAAAGAACCGTTGAACATAAATTTCCGACTAGCAATTCTGCGCATGCGTCAATTGATGAAAAAGATTGTGTGTGTTTTCAAAAGCGATAATGGACCAGCGCGGAAGTTTACATCCATGTGAACTAATGCGTAGAAGTAGCCAAATAATCCTGATAACAAGACTTGGCGCATGCGCAGAATAGCGCGTCGGAAATTTATGTTCAACCGTGATGTTCCTACATGTAGTGCGGTCCATATAGTATATAGTCAAAGCATATTATGCAGATGTTATGTTTATAAATTCAAGACTCGCGCATGCGTATAATGCATATCACGCCTTCTAAAATTTTAATGTCGGGGACCATTGAGCTAATGTACATTAACAGTCTATATATAAAAGTAAATGAAGTACAAAAGTTAGAGCAGTTGCCTACGTATTTCGCTCGTGGGTTTAACTATTCTAACGTATTATTATCTCGGTGATCTTGGACCGCTGCTTCAAGGTTGAGTAGCTCGGTCCAAATTATATAGTAAGAGTTTTAAACCAACTAAAATGAATTAGTCTAATTTGAGTACTACTTGGGGAGCCTCAGATTGTTAGAATTCAAAAAATATGGACTCATATGGTTATTGCTGGAAAGAAATACCATATGCTTATCTTGCTCAAAATATGAGGGGGAGTTTAGGTAAGCAAAATGTTGAATATTTTCGATTATGATCTCCTACAACAGAATAAGGTCAAATTTACCAACATACTGAAATTTTGTATAGATTCCTCACTGAATTTTGAAGTAAATCGAGTTAAAAAGTTCTGATTAAGTACAACTAGGAAAGAATTCGAGACTATAATATCACCTCTCAAGATAAACTAAAATTTTGGCAATATTTGGTGGTCTATGATTGCTTAACTATTCACTCATATGACTTCTAAGAGCAAGAAATACTGAATATCCTAAATTAAATTTCTTAGATGATTTTAAAGGAGATAGGTCTGGGCTTCCGCCATCGAAACTGAATAATGGATGCAAGTTTAAAAACCTTAACAAAATAAACTACAACTCTGACCATACCACTGTTAAAAACTCAACTCCAGTCTGAAGGCTGCTTGAGATTTTTATCTTATTTACAGAAAATTCATGATACGTAAACTGTATTTGAACAATGAAGAATTATGATTTTTTTTCCAATGCTTGTTTGGAACAATTTAGTACCGTACCTCGTATACCTTCGAATCGAAATTTATACGATTAACTATATTATAAGCAAATTTAAGACACACCAAAGAAACCTCTATTAAAATCTATTCAATAATAAATTAAAATGTAATTTATCTCGGCGGATTTTAAAGCGCGATAATTTTGATACAACAAGATTACAGTTTGTGTAACTCGGTTTAAAATGCGCCAACTTTTCGCATTAGCGATTTTCATCGTTTGTTAAAAACACCACTCGCACTCACCTCTTTTATAAATGTATTATTTTTGTTTCAGAGCAAGACTGGTCGCATTATCGTTCGCAATTACGGGTATATCGGTGGTCTTAATGGGAGCAACTGACTACTACTGGCAGCTGGTCTTATTACGAATGCTCCTCGCTACCGGGTAATTCTTTTTTTGGAACGTTAAGTACCAAAATTTTCTGCTGGGAGAATTCTAAATCTCTTTTATGAAAGGTTTATTTTGTAAAAGAGGAATAATTTCCAAGTTTAGAATGAATAATAGGCTTATATTAATTTAGAAGTAGAGATTTTCTGTGCTTCGTGTGCTTGAAAAACTATGTAAAGCGGTAATAACGAGATGCTGGCTGAACTATCGATTGGAAGAGTTGACCGTATTTTCGAGAGATTATTTTTCATCACTGATGTTCATTATGAGATACTTTGTTGATCGAAGGCTGAAATGTGTATAAGTGATGATTGTGATTATAATTGTGAATATTTTTTCGACAAAAAAAAAATGCACAAATTACATTTATTTAATTAAAGAAAATGACAAATGTTACATGAAGAAATCAAAATTATATATTTTTTGGAATGCAATCAATTTTAATATTTATTGAAGGAATCGTTCATGAATGAATAACATCCATTGAAGTTAAAATTAATTGAATAGGAAAATTAAAAGGAATAATTATTATTCCATTATCTGTCTCAATTAAATTAAAATTAAAGTTTTGTTTATAAATTATATATGAATTAAATTTATTGTTAAAATTAAAATATGATTGGTACTTTTTCATCGCTCTCTTTTTCAAATGTTTTTCTGTTAAGTATACTTCTCTTTTCGATTAGAAGATGAGAGAGTGAACAAATAAAGGTATTTGGATTAAAGAGAAAATAATATTCTAGAAATTACATGAAAGCCTTATTATGAGTAATTTAGTTATCTCATTCGTTAAATGAAAACCTCTATTTCTTTTTTTTAACGTTTACGAATTATTTGATAAATCTGTACTTTTTTCTTGTCTTCATTTGTCATAATTATTACATCAGTGTGAAATATGAACTTCACTATTGTTAAACATTTCATCTTTTTAAATAAAATTCATGTTATATAATATATGAGAATTGTTTTCGATTTTTCGTTTTTCAAATAAGTATAAGCTAATAATATTGTTTTATTTTTATTTTTAGAGAAGCTGGTTGTAACCCACTGTCGACGGGAATACTATCGGATTTATTCAGCGAAGTAAGTAACTCGTAATATTTCATGGCGCGACCAAAATAGAATTTATTACAATTAAAATAAATTTACTCGGACCTGTTTGTAATTGGGCGAGCTCAGCATTCCCACGCATAAAATGTATCGCATTACCGCAATGGAGCGTTACAGCACTCGAGTAAAGTTTACAACAAAACGTATATCTTCATTATAACGTATCCGCTGGAACACTACAAACTTACATATAAGTCTTGACTTTCATTGTAAAAGGCACGTAAATAATGCAAACAATGCGGAGTTGTATTAGGAATGAATTTGAAAACGTTACAACGCGAAAAGAAACAATTCATTTGGTAGATAGGTATTAGTGAATTTTGAAATACTCCAGTGCGTACCTATGTAACAATCGTGCGCGATATTTACGGCAAATCCGGCGATAAATTAATTAACACACGGGTGCTGCGTGTTGTCTAACGTGTATTTCGCAGTTGATGTATAATTTATGATTTTGAAAAATTATTTGTACGTTATTTTACAGGACAAACGAGGCTTAGTGATGTCGATATTTAACTGGGGTATATACGCAGGAATCGGAATCGCTTTTCCAGTCGGACGATATATCACTCAACTGAATATATGGGGACAAGTAATTTATTAATTTTTTAAAATATAGGACCTACGTATAAGTTTTTTTTTTTATCTTGAAGAAGTTTTTCTGTTACGGGAAAAAATCATCTCGCGTCATGTTAAAAAAAAAGAGATTTTATCTGCGAATGGTATTCTCGAATTTAATATTATTCTCATGACGTTGGAATTCAGGACGCGAGTTTTTGACCTAATAAATCGATAAAGCATAAAATATCGAAAATAGACCACTAAAAGATTACCTATTATGTTATAGAGTTGGCGAATGGCGTATTACCTAAGCGGTGCTTTCGGTCTAATAATCGCATTTCTGAGCGCCTTTACGGTACCGGAACCATCGCGAAAAACTATCGGCGAAGAACGTGAAGAAAAAAAGGAAGAAAATTCTGTCGCCAATCGAAATGCTATGAATACCAAACTGGAACACGAAGAAAAGAAGGAAAATCCTTGGAAGGTTTTATTGCAGCCACGTATTATAATGTTATGTATCGCAGCATCTATTAGACATACAGGTGAAAATTACTCGTTTGGATTATGCAACCATGTGAAACGTTGGTGGATCTGGATACGGAGAAATATTGATACCTTGGTGTTTTACAGGAGGTATATGTTTCGCATACAACGCCGATCTCTTCTATAGGGATATATTTCCTAATTACGATCTCGGTTGGTGGCTGTTCTTCGTAACATTTTTTGTCGGTAGTACGGGCGTGATTGCTGGTGGAATTGTGTCAGATAAAGTGGCCGCTAAAATGGGTATCAGATCTAGAGTGGCTGTACTGGCCATTAGTCAAGTAAGCAATTTTTGTGATATAGAAATATGGACTCAATCCCCGCTGACTTATAAGTAATAAATATCAGCGAGATGTTCAGTTTCAGAATTCTGTACGTAGCGAACGTGAGAAAAATTAATGAATTTTTTCACATTTTTCGTTCACATATACTTCGTGTATACTGTATTCTCGCTGTTGACATATGAGTTTTTGTATCGATGATAAAATACGATTTCCTTCTCTCTTCCAATTTTATCACTGTTGTTTATTTTTCCTTTGCTATTATGATATCGACCAGTACGTACACGTGTAGGTTTCTTTTCACCACCCTTTGAGTGTGTTGTGAGAAAGAAGTTATTTGGGTGACGATACATTGTTACAACTAATGAGTTGAAACTTGAACAATTTTTTCTCGATAGTATTTCTACGTTTATAATATTATTATGTTCTCTTTCAGTTAATTGCTACACCTTTTGCTTTCGGAAGTATTTACTTACAACCAGTTGGTGCCATGATTACTTTAGCCATTTCATATGTATTCGGTAAGTATTAATTATATAGAGGTGATTTCCCTCTCTCAACGATGGATTTATAGATTTGTTGACCCTAGCACTTTGATATGCAACTGTATTTTTAAATATATATTTTGTACACGCCACACCCCCCCTTGCAAATAAATATTGGGATCGAATGTGTAATGCGAGAATCGAGACACTTGATTTTTTTTTTCAAGCCTAGAAAATATTCGAAAATTTTTAAAAGCATTTAAAAACAAGTTTTTTTGTTCAAAAAATTATTTGAAATTAAATTTTGTCTGTAATTTTTCTTCACGGTGAAAAATGTTTGAAAAACGAAAGAAGTTATTTTAAACAGACCAAAAATATTTTATTAATGAAAAAATAATTTTATAATTTTTTTTTTCAATCTCGAAAATATGGAAAAATTTCAAAAAAATTCAGTTATTAAGTCAAGATTGAGAAGAAATATTGGGGTCAAGATGCCCCAGTCGGCATTTTCAAAGATTTCTAAAATTCTAAATATGAATTTGAGAAAAAGCCTTCGTACATATTAAATGCATTATATTCGTATATAAAAGAATAAGTTGGTCTCTTGCTGTTTTCAGTGTCCGCTAAACCTTTTGCTCAAAAGCTCTTGCTGAAGAAGGGGGGTAAGGGGTTGGTAACTGTTTATATTTTTTAGGGTTATTTCACTCATCTCTCTTATCCTTACCTACTTTCGTGCACCCTGCCTCTATTATGCAACTAGTGCGTACTTGCCAAAGCTTTGAATCATTTACTTTATTGTGATTTTTTTAAATGTGCTGAACTTCTAAAAATGTTTAAATAAATTTTTTTTCAATTTATTGGGATTAAAAAAAATCAAAGCTAAAACTTTTTAAAAGATTATCTTAATTCATTGTCACTTTGAAAAATGTTCAAATAAAATGGTTCAGGAATTCTCTTTAAATTCTATTTTTTTTTTTCAATCTATCAGGTCCAATATTTCTGAAAATCATTGTTTTAATTTATTATTATTTAAAAAAAAATGTATTGTAATTTAAAAAATGAAGGAAAATGATTTATTTTCTTATTGTACTTTTTTTAGATTCATGGTCTAAAAATTTTGAAAAATTATTTTTTTAAATCACAATAATTTTTGAACATGTTTTGAGTTTCCAAAAATTTTTAAATTTGTTTTTTTTTACTATTAAAATTTCTAATAGTTCCAAAATTTTTATGAATTTTTTTTCAATTTAAAATTTTTTTAAACTACTTCCTTCTATAATTTATTGTAATTTTTTTTTGCACTTATTTATTTGTTATAATTTATTATAATTATAGTGGTTAATTTTTATTTTTTTAATAGTTTTGAATCTTGAGATCCTTTATTTGTTAAGAATTTTCACCATTGAAAATATTTTGGAAAAGGGGGGCGTTATATTATCTAATTTGCTTCATCCTATGAAAACCCCAGGGACATACCGAAAGGGGGGAGGGGGGAGCTTCCCCCTCCCCTTGGCTTTTGAAAAGTTGGTAAATTTGGAGTTTTAGCGTAAAGTTGGTAAATTTGACCACTTGCGCAGTATTATTACAGCTGTTTTTACATCATTTTTTGAAGACTAACAAGAAAACTGTGACATCTTATTCAACATCTTATTCGCGGAGCAAAAAAAAAAAAAAGGTCAACAGTTGGAACAGTTGGTAAAATTTCATGGTATAAGTTGGCAATTTTTGGTTTTCTCCCCTCCCTGAAGAATGTCCTCGGTACGCCCCTGGAAAACCCTAGATGCACTGTCCATTATTGTCTTTGAAATTAATTTATAAAACATTTTCTTCCATAGGCTACAGTTTATACTGTCCCTCTCATCCAAGACCCATTATTTTGAAGAAATATTTGCTATGCTTATTTTGATCTTGACTAGCTGCAATTAGTGAATCGATCAAAATTTGAAATTTTTTAAAACTAAAACTACACTCAATAAAAATTGACGAAACGGTACCGTTCTGCCAGTCTGAGTATTCAATTTTCGGGTTTTCGGATTTTGTTGGGAAAGAAGCATGAAGAGTAATCTTTTGAGAAAAGTTGAAATTTCAGTCGCTCGTTTCGTTCGAGGAATGTTGAAGTGGTATTACTAGTACATTCAAACTTTTATAGATAGCAGTGAGAGCTTTCACCAGGAAAGCCCTGGAATAGTATAGTTTCTTCATCCTACGTTGGATAGCATTTTATGCATACCTATTTTAGTTTTCATATTCAAATTATTTCGTAAAAACTTCAAATATTTTGCGAAAATATAAGTTTAAAATGATGATGATGGATTTTGAAAACTTTCATCATATTTTTGATAATGATATTTAAAAATCTTATATAAAGGCATTTTTGCGTTATCTCGTTATTTGTAATGACTTTAGATTTTTTTCAGCGAATTTTGTAATCACTAATTTTGCAAATAAACGTTTTATTGTTTTAGCTGAGATGTGGTTCGGAATACTTTTCGCTATATTGGTAGAAATAGTTCCCTTATCAGTACGTTCGACAGCTGTTGGCGTATTCCTTTTCGTTATGAACAACATCGGAGGAAATTTACCAATTCTTGTAGAACCAGTTCGAAAAGCAAGTTCGTTTCGACATTCGTTAGCCATATTCTACGCTGGATTCTATTTAGTCAGTAAGTATCGACTTGACAATTTAAAGAGCTCTTTATAAAAGGCTCAAGTCACAACAAAATGACATGGCTTTCTTGTCAACCTTATTAAATCAGCTATTCGATTTACAAAATTCGTTAACTTTTTTCTTTCATTTCAAAAAAAAAATTTGGTGTTTTAAATTATACGATTTCTAGGGTTTCGTCTATTATCATTGAAGTTGACCTGATTTTTTTTTATGATGAATGTTATTTTCTTGCTTTTGTCTGGCTTATACAAGTTTATTTTGGCATTCTCTTCGTCGACATGTATTATTTTAGCGGAAAATGGTAAGTTTTCGGCGTTTGAACTCAGTTTTGCTGAAAGGAAAAGCGAATCGTCTACTGAAAACATTGTTTCGAGGAAAACACGCCGTCTATAATCATTTGGGCGTGTCGCTGGTAGATAAATTGCAAATTTTACCACATAAATATCCAAATTACTCGAACAGAGCATAGTTTAATTATTTTTTAATTTCATAGGACTATAATTTTTCAAAAACCATCAGAGTTTTAAAGAAAACGTTTACCTATGTAACATATTTCTTGATATTCATTAAGATCATGGATTTCTTTTAGGTTCCGTATTGTTCGCAATTACTACGCTTATGATGGGCAAACCAGAAAAAGAGAAAAAATCTTCCCACCCTATGGCAGGAGTGGAAAATGGAGGATTCGTTATTGAAAGGATACCAGGACATGATTTCACCTCAGGCGTTTATGAAAGTCAACATTTATAAAAACACAGTTGCACTTTGTAATTTTTTTCTACAAATTTTATCACAAGAAAAACGCTTTTTAAAAATAAGACAGTTGTGATTATCTTTTTGAAATTTTAACAATTTTTTTTTTTTAGATCTATCGTGTACTTATGTTTAAAATGATTTTCGCTTAAGCATTTTCCCCCTAAATTATTTATTTTGTTGTTAAATATGTTCCTGTAGCGTTTGCATTGTAAATATTTTCATTTACAGATTGGCTAGGAAATACGGACTTGTAGGATTCAGCTTTGCATTAAGTATCTGTCTAGTTTATATTAATAAATTTAATGATTTATTGATGCCTACCTATTTGATAATCAATTTATCTTTGTGATTTTTGAATTAGTCGTGTAAATAGTTTTTTCCTTATTTAGTAGTTTTTCTTTTTTTGTATAATTTTGATGTTAAGTATCATGTTTTTCGTTTTATTATCGTAATTTTGTACGTCGTTGTTGAAATCGAATGAATCAGCACTTGTCGTTCATCATTGGAGTAACTTATTCGTGATTTTATTACTATTGTGATTATTTTTATGTACAAATGTATTAAAAATGAATTGCGAACTTGAAATATTGTGATTTATTTTGTAACAGCGTTATACATTTTCATCCAAATAGACTTAATTTGTGAACAAACATTGCATTTCATGAATAATAACACGTAGGGCTCAAAAATAATGAAATTCTATAAAATGAGGGCATTTTGCGTGACAAATCAAGAAAGAATGAAAAATCGAAACAATTAAAAAAAATAATTTTTAGAAAAGATTTATATTTTCCATACATCACCAAAAGTGAAATAATTTTTAAAATTAAAATTTTTGTTTCATTACCCGCTTGAAAAAATATGTATACCAAAAGAAACTATACTTATCAAATTTTTTTAGAACATTACTGTTATTTACTAGGAATTTATTATTGGTTTTTTATATTAATTTATCTATGAATCATTATGGATATTATCAGTTTATTAATCCTGGAATGCTACACATGTTTAAACTTGAAAATTGTTTTTAAATTATAATTTTGGCCGAAAGATGTTAATCATTGGATGAAAAAAATTAGTATTCGGTAAATAAATTCAAATAACGTCATTTTATGCGCTGAGAGTCAGAGAATTAATAAAAATTTAGCCTTACCAACAGATGGAAAAAAAACTTTTCAAAATGAAATTTTTCTGATCGATAAATTTAATCTATTATAAGATGTTTCCATAAAAATTTATTAGTAAGTTTCATTTTACAAAAATAGCACTGTAAAAAAAATATAAAATTTTTATTAAAAAAAAATAAAAAATAAAACTCGAAATTTTTGGTTTATTACCATCTGCATACCTCACTCGCAAAAAAAATGAAACGCATACCACATTTTGTTCCTCAGGAGAAGCGCTTCCTCACACCGTAGCGTTTGGGCCTGAGAGTGGTTGAGTATTCCTGCGCTGCATGAAAATGAACATGCCGGGTGTATTTTCCCCTAGTGTAGCATTCTAGGATTAAATTAAATGGTCTTCATTGGATGATTACTAGCATTATTTTGATCATCGTGTCATGGATGCGGTAATGTTTTATTTCTAGTAACCTGGGACCCAGCGCAGACTGCTGTCGTGGCGCGAGTTTATAATTTTCATACATGACCTATTTAGGCACGTGCAATACTCGATGATGCTTCCGGAGTGTCCGATGCATTTCTTGCTGACTAGCAGAAACTGTCATAGGCACAACGGTAGGTGCATGAAATTAATCGAGTTAGTTAGTCGGTAAAAATCCATCGAAGCGTCCTCGGGAATTATTCGTGTGCTTGTAATGTAATAAAAAATATTATAATATTACGGACGACAGTCTCGCCTTTATTTTGTTTTTATTTCTAATAATTCTTTTGTTGATTGTTTCCTTACTATGCTCGTTGGTGGACTCAATGTAGATTATCTTTGTTTATTATATCTTTACCTTCAGTACTTTATGTGTTTTAGGTACGTACTTCGTGTTTTACATAATGATTCTTTGATATGATACCTCTTTATGTTAAAATGAGACATAAAATTTCTTGCAGTATTATTCAAGCATCATGAGTTACAACTGTTTCAGTATACCTCAAATTCAGTCTTTTTGCTATTGCTGTTCTTTGAAGAATGGTACATTTGCCTCGTTATTATTGAATTGCGTAAATTATTTTCATTATTTGTATTTTATTTCATTAAAAAACTTGAATCTTATCATTTATAAATGTTTATAATTTCTCAGATATGTAAGTAATATAAAGACAAATGTTCAATAAGTTCAGATTCCATGCGAATGCCTTGATCGTATTTTCTCAAGATAGGTTAGATAATAAATTATAAATTTAAAATATGTAATATCATTTTTTTGCTTTCAGTGCTTTTATGGATTCAAATTTGGAATACATACTCTTCGTAAGTGTATCGTATTGTGTTTCATGGAAGTATGCAATGTAAATTTCAAATTATTCAACATTTATCTAATGAGTACCACTGTAGAATAAATTGGAATTAACGAAAATTTATACATGCATACTACCAGTCTAATTAGAGAGCTCATTGAAGATATGTACTTAGAAAAATATGCATAACATTTAATTTTTGTAGTTCCTGTTGATTATGATGATATTCTTGGATGGTATTTTCATATCTTTTTATTGACACTCTGGTTCAGCGCCCAATTAATAGGAATCTACGGACTTCTGACGGTAAAATAATAATTATACATACTTCAATTAACTACTCGTGTAACTACTCTTTCGATTTAAATACAAATTCAAAATTAGATGTGTTCTTAGGTAAAATGTCACGTAAATCCAGACTAAAGATATTATTATAAGAGAATTTTTGTGTACTCATCAGCTCTTTTTACAGAAAAAACCCAACTTCCTTATTCCACATATGATCACACAAATGATTTTGCTGATCGTTTATGGACTGATAATCATTTCATTGTATTCTGCGTTCTTATTACTCTTTTTGCAACAACAGCTAATGTCGATTTACGAAATGATGCCACGGATGATTATGATTATACTCACTATTATATTCATCGTATTGTTTGATACTTATAGAACTAAGTAAATTTGTTTATAAAAATATTTATACATTCGTACTTATATGTTTTTTTTGTTTTTTTTTGAAATTTGCTGATTTTTTTTCTAAACCTGTGAGTTCTTAAACCTTCTCCTAATACGTATGCATGTTTATGCATTTCAGCCATCCAGTATTATTTCTTTGTAGTTGTATATAACACGTTCCGACGCATGAAAACTGAAGCTAATCTGCTGTATAGAAATTTCAATTTTGATACTCCACTGGTTGTTTATATGTAGATGTTGAGATATCATTATTGGAGTACTCGATGAGTGATGAGTAACTCTAGCTATTAATAATTTTTCTTAATTCAGTATTTTCAAAGCGTTCTTTGAGGATGTATTTTTTCAACATTTCAGTTTTATTTTAATTCCTTTCAAGGAAAAGAAATTTTTCATCATCACGTTTACAATCTAAATATTTGTAATTTATGCGTAAAATTTCTTCAAAAAAATTCCTATTCTTATTTATAATTTAGTGTACAGGAATTTAGATACTGTTGTATTAATTTAGGGTTTTTCAATTTTTTCATTAAGTATGAGAAACTGATACATTTGTTGCCTAGGTATATTACCTATTTAATTAATTTTAATTGAAACATAAGCTTCAAGAAATGAAAGATTTATGTTATAAATTTAATTTTTAATAACATAATTATTGTTTGACTCATATAATTATATGCTACCTATATAAATACCTTATTATCACGAATCAGTGTCCCGACTTTTTAAATATAATTTAGAAAATAGCAATTGCCTAATTATATGATGTAGGCAACTTATTCTAAACACGTGAAAAAAAAAGAATTACGGATTGTTTATTGCAGAAAATTCGTTCAGTTATCGATTCGTTACGTTCTGCCTGCTGCCTTGCCTAAAAATCATGTATTCTAGTCCGTCCAGTGACGTAATACAGACAATTTTCTTTAAAAAATGAAAAACTGATAATCAAAATGCTGTTCATTAACTGATAAGAATACCTACCCAAATTTCCAAGTGTATTTTATGTTCCTGGTGTTTTATTTTTATTGCTTGTGATGCAACGATATGACAATCTTTGACAGCTTTGAGTATTAATATAGTAATATCAGTATTATATTATTCAAAAAGCTTTGAATTATATGAAAAGAAAATAACAAGTTTTTGTTAAATTTCCTCGAACAACCGTTTGGACTGAATTATAAAGACGAAGGAAATCATGCATAACTAGTGAAAATGAATTGTTTAAGTTATCAGTTAATCTTTTTTTTGGATAGTTAAACAAGATGTTGTGTTTGCGACCTTTCCTTTTCACATGTTGAAGAAATATCTTGGATAATGAAACAAAATGTATATAGCTGGCCATTTACCGGTAAGTAATTTTTTTGCATATAGTATTAGAGTGACACACAAGATTAGATTTTGTACAAACATAATGTGTGAAATTCTAAAATTATCAGTAGCATACTGTATAGAAATATTCAACTTCATCTTCTTTCGAAGTGAACGACTCGCCAAAACAAATAATTTTCAAAGCAAATAATTGCGAAGAGATAACTTCATAAATTTGGAGAGTGTAAGAACTTTTTAAGTTTCGTTCTAATACTTTGGGTTAGAAGCACACCAAAATTTGATAGAAGATAGAGAAACTTCTAAAACAAGAAGTCTTAATGCCATCTCTGTTGATAATTTTTTTTCCTTAAAAGTTTAAAACGCTAATGAGAATATAGTATCTGAGAAATGACATTATTGAAATCATTTTTCTCACACATTGTCTGAAAGAAACACTGCTTCGTTATTCATGGATCTAAACAGCTCCGGAACTTTGCACAATCGAAGAGAGTCGTTATATGTATATATATGTAGAATTCAATCTGTACGTGCTGTGAAAAGCTGTTCGTTCTCATCAATATTTTCAAGCCAATAACATTATTATAAGCTTTAGGAATACATTTTTTCGTTGGTAAGCGACTTATAGAATTAGATGTGAACTTTTCGTATAGTACATCAATATGGGAAAAAGTTTAACGGAAAAAGAAGTTGGAAATTTGATTTTAAAAACTTCTCTGTGTGATTTGTACAATGTCGAGCATGATGAAAGCATTGAATGCCTATCAGGGTATTTGGTTGCTCCAAGTTCATTGAACTTGGAGCGTATTTCTATAAAATTTCACCGAGGTAAAATATATGTTTCTTTTGATCGTGAGACTATATCTTTAAAAGAATCCAAATATCGATATTATAGTGAATGTGTACTAGGTACATGAAAGGAATTTTTTTCTTGAGTTATTTTATGATAAATTTGTTGATTACTTAATGATATATACTAGTACAATATTAGAAATCTACATGGGTGTGTGTACTGTGTGCGTAGAATTGCATACTTACTGCTTACATATAAAACGCATACCTTTATTGTGATTCTAATGAATCTGTTGAAATCTATTTCAGATCGGCCATAATCTATTAGTTTCGATAACTTTTTTAAATAGAATTTGTAAACTATTATTACATTCTTGGCGCCACCTTATCTCGTAAAAGAAAAAATTTACGGGCTACCAATCGCTAAGGTGAATGGATTAATCGCCTCGAGCTTATTTTTATACTTGATCGTAAATTTTAAGCGTGCAGAATTTCTAATTCAAGGTTCTGCCAATACGTAAATTAGTAGGATGTTAATAAGTATATGACTTGAAAATGTGTTATTTTACAGTTACTGTTGAATTATCTTAAAAAGTAGTGCGTATGTATTTTCAATAATTTCATTGTAAACGAAAATGGGGCACTATGTTATAAAACCTACGCTTAACAAAATTCAGGTGGGAAAATGAAGGAATGAACTAAGTATCGTTCTTAATGGTGAAACTAATAATTATGAGATATATTGAACGTATCTGTATATGTGTCGTTTCGAACATTTTGACCTTATTTATGAATACTAATCTGTGTATCTATACCTTAAAGTTATTGGTATAGATGTTAAGTATATTTATTCTTTAACAAAGAACAACTCAAGGATTTGTATGAAAAGTTGTCTAACTTGTAGTACTTAGGGGCAGTATATCGTACCCCAAATCTTCTTACGTTACCTGTTTGAGTAGCTTGGAATACCATCATCCAGTCAGATAGTAACGAGAATTGAAATGAGTGAATAGCTATTCCATTGGACACTTCTCGATAAAAGGCTAAAAGTTGTGTGGCATTTTTGCCTATCTTTCAAATTAAAGTGATAATCTTCGAATGACTGTTCCAACTGAATTTTTTTATAGAATTTTTACAAGAATGTAGTTTTGTACCTTGTACAAATAAAAATAAAAAAGCACTTAAATAATCAAATGATGTTTGTATATTACATTATTCTCGTAATGGGAAGAAAGAAAAGTCCCATGACATTTTTGCCTTCAGTTATAAAGTTGAAAAATAAATATAACAAACTTCGAGATATTATAATTTTGCATCACATAGTTGTAACTCATCCTGCGTAGCTTTGCCTTTACATTACAAAAATGAAATGCTTGTGTGTACTTGAAGTTTTCAATCATTTTCCCATTTTTTTGGCTGTTTGAGATTTTTATTTGCCAGAGTAATTTTGAAAATGCTGCTTCTTTCAAAAATTATCATTTCTAGCTATTTTATAATTTAAAAATGCTATTTTTTTCACGAAAATTCTAGTTTATAGAATAGTTATGGTAACTGGTTCATTTTCTTATCGGTCGCATATCACTCGTGTAACAACCAATCAGCAAGTTGGAAAGTGGTAAATTACTTCGACTTACTCGTAAAATAGAAACATGAATCAGCTGATCATTCAAATCACAAACAAATTTCAGTAATGGTGGAAACTATCGATAGCTTTTGGAAAAACTATCGAAAAATATCGATAGTAAAACTATCGTTTGGCTATCGATACTATCGATGCTGTTTTTGTATTTTCGTCAATAGTTTCGATAGTCTCAGTAAACGGCTTGGTTCATGCTTACAAGGCTAAAAAATGAAAATGTAACATCAAAAATGAAAAAGATATTAGCGAAAAGTAAATAATGACTTTTTTACTTCTTTAAATTATTTATACTCTTTTAAAAATTTTCTGCATATAAAAACTTATAAAAAATAATAATCGTGCATGAAGTTTTTTATTTATTTATTTTTCCTGATGGTAATTTCTTCAAGTTTGGAACTATCGATAGTGATATTTTTAATCAACGATACTATCGATAGCAAAAAGCTATCGATAGTTTCCATCACTAAATTTCAGTCATTCACTGAAAACTGAACGATATGATTAAGGAAGGTAAAAATAAAAGTACCTAGATTTTATCACATTCTAGCCTTATGATTGGTCGTTAAGCGCGTGACGTATGACCAATCAGAAGACAGATCAGTTACTACCGTTTGTCCAAGTGATTCGGGTACAACCAGCGCAAAAATCTCAGTTTATTGATAACATAATAAGAGTTAAATTACAATTTCTTAATTAGAAATCATTTTTAAAATTACTTCAATGAATTTTAAGGCTGATAAATTCATTTCAACTGCATTACAATTTCTTTGCATTTGAAAAAACCAATTTTAAATAATTGGAAAAGAGATTTTTTCGCTCATTGTACCCGAATTACTTGGACGCACGGTATAACTACTCTATGAAAGAAGAAGTAGGAAGAAGAGTAATGTTGAAAGAACTCGTTATGTTTTATTTTTTGCGCGAAAATTCTGTAATTTTGTACGTCAAAATATTGTTTTGTAAATGTTCGATTTTGTTTAAAATTTTAACCGAGGGTGTTTTAAGGGCAGAAAATTTCTTCAGATAGTTTCGAAAGAAAAATACTAGTTTTCAGGGCCAGTAATGCTATATTGTGGTTTTCACATTTGGGAGCCTTGATTATACGGGCAGGCTTCGGTAATGCCGAATTGGAATTTGTGAACTATTCTTAAATGTGAACCCTTTTCTTATCCCTTTTTTGCCCAATTTAATTTTATAACTTTATGTTTATCTAAGGGCTTTCGATGGTGTCGAATTCGAATTTGATAATTATTCTTCATTTAAGACCTTTCCTTGACCTTTTTTCAAAAATTCAAATTTTCAAGGGCACAAATCCAAAATTCTTATCAAATTGGAATTTGCTTTCCTCAAAAATATGTATTTTGATTTTATTCTTCATCCATTGGCCTTAGGAAACATTTTCACTTTTACATTTCGTTTTTCTTGCTTATTTTTTACATTTTACTGACGATGTAATTTTCATTGGTAGCATTTTCCTCAAAAATAACGCAACGAAATGATATGAAATTATAATAATGTTGTTTTAGAGACTTGGAGATCATTTATCATTTGTTTTTCCAATTTTTTCATTTCTTCATTTTAAAATCAACTTTTTCGCATTTATATGCATATTTTCCGAAGCACCGTCTTCATGCTGTTATTCAGGCTATTTCACGCAACGTGAAAATCAGCTGTCTGCTAATTTTTCCTCGGCTTAAAACTTATCTAAGAGTTGATTTGTCTGAGCTACATAACGTTATTGATTTTTTCCTCTTCTTAATCCCATTTATTATTATTTCGTTTGTAAAAAGTTTTTTTGGCGGCGGTTAAATTTTTAATTGAAATTTTATCTCGAAAATTACGTAGGTACGAGCATATCTACAGGTTTGGCATTAGCTTTTCACGTTTTCAGAAGGCTGTTAAATCTGCCAATGATTCGCGAACTCTCCATAAAAAGAGAATAGCTACGCCAGATAAATTATCATAGATACAACGTAAGCGCTCAGCTGTTAGCTCATTCTATTCTAATTTTGCGCGTGCATTTTGCGTTTCACATTTACTCGCGCAATTCAAGATCAAGGCAATGTGTTAACATTTAAATTATGACTCGTTAATATAAAAATCATTATAATGTAAACGAAATAGACAAACTTTGTTATGGTTACTTAAAATAATTTTTTATTTTAAAATAAACCTCACTTATTTTCTTTGGCGTTTGATAATTTCGATTAATGAGTAAATGACGGACACGTGCAAAAAAGGTGGCTCGTATTATAAAAATGCTTAGGTATACAGATAAGTGACCGTGAATTATGTGCCAATTTCTCAATCATTATTGGACCCTTGATCGAAATTCTTCACGAGGACTACTCAGTTTTCGCTTAATTTTCGCTAATTAGGTGCAGAATTTTTTTTCATTTTAATGACATGTTGTGGAATTTTTTCGACATTGTAAAGCAAGATTGAGGCCATGTTGAGAAGAAATAGTTTAGTGTAGCACTCTAGCGGCAAATTTTATATATATTCGTTTTTATCATGTAAGTCACCAGGTTTCCCTGGTACTCGGTATGTAAGTTTTTTGGTTTACACACACACTTACAATTATTAAGCACATTAATTTTCAAAAGCGTTTTTCGGAGTTTAAGCATTTCTGTAAGAAAATGTGAAATAAAAAACCAATATCGTTTAAAATGCTTTATTATTAACATTATGGTGACCCCGACGTGATCCTCTAGTAAGTTCATGAGTATTTAATTCGTGAAAAAAAACGCACTGCGAAGAATTTTTAAATCTAGAATATGGCACTGCCAGATGATGTAATCGCATTGCGGCGTATCCGCGGTGCAATTAAAACTAGCTTCACTACAACAAAAACTTGGTTAAATAATGAATCTTTAAGCAAAACCCCAGCAGAATTGAATCGAAGAAATCAGCATCTAGCCAGTAAGTTTGATGAATTTACACGTGTTCAAAATAAGATTTTTACAGTCGACGAGAATGAATCGGACGAATATTTCGTTGAAATGGAATCGCTGTACTTCGAGATCGCATCTAAGATCGACGAGTTGTTAGAATTATCAGCCGCTGAAACTAAATCAGAGGCTAGCAGTCATCATAGTGAAGACGTTGGAGATAATCAAAGTGCAACGTCGTACATCGGTAAGAGTAATATTAAATTATCAAAACTACCATTGCCAGAATTTTCAGGCAAACCGGAAGAATGGACGTCGTTTCATCAACGGTTTTCGAACGCGGTGGATCGACCAGAAGTATCAGATATCGAACGTATTCAATATCTAGCGAGTTGCATAAAGGGTGACGCTGCATTAACGATCAAGAATATTGCGATGACAGGTGAAAATTACGCAATTGCTATTGATTTGCTGAAGAAAAGGTATGATAATAAACGTCTAAATTTGCGTTTGTATTTGAATAATTTGTACAATTTACCTTCCGTTGCATCAAATAACGTATCAACTTTACGTGTTATGTTAAATACAACGATTGTAAATGTTCGTGCTCTGGAAAATTTAGAGTATCAACGTGACCTGTTATCAAATGAATTACTTGCTCAGTTGATCGTCACAAAACTTGATGCGAAAACGCGTGAAAGCTGGGAAGTACAACTCACCACCCTCGATGCAACTTCAGAGAACGATCGTGATGCATACAGCGAATTAATCGAATTTTTGGAAGATCGATTGCGTGTATTAACCTCTGTATACCCAACAACGGCAATTTCTACCACAAGTAAGGAGTCTCTGAAACTTCGTAATTCTAAAACTGTGTTAGCTGTTACAGCGAACCCAAGCAAAGCTGACCGGTCTCCGCGTACCTGCGCATTATGCAAAAAGCCTCACTCATTGTATGCATGTCCCGAATTCAAGAAATTAACGATACCAGATCGCTACGCTCAGGTAAAAAATTTGAAATTATGTATGAATTGCTTTGGCAGAAAACATTGGGCAACGCAATGTACATCAAGCACCTGTAAACACTGTGGTGGACTTCACCACACCTTACTGCACCGAGAAGCCGCGCCGGCCATGACTGTAGATGAAACTCCTTCTACACCAACAGAATCAGCATCACCAGCAGCAGTTACATCATTATCAAAGGAAGCTAAGTCCGTTGTGACTGCAGTTGCACAGCACCAACCCCGTGACGTATTATTGGCAACTGCAATTATCAATGTAGCATCAATAAGCGGCATAACACATCGCGCTGTCGCGCTTATTGATGGAGCATCACATGCGTCTTTCATCACAAAACAATTGCAGGAGCTAATTCAGTCACCGCTCACTGAAACCAAAACAATCATCCATGGTTTCGGTGGAAAATCATCGCAAACAGCAGCAACGACGAATTTTCAAATTACTTCGTCAAGTGGTGATTATTGTTTTGATTTAGTTGCAATCGTCACTGATACAATCACTGACCCCCTTCCTTCTCAGTCATTCGAATTAACTTCGTCATGGAGTTTCTTGAATGAATATGAACTCGCTGACCCTACCTTTAATCGAAAAAAGGGAATCGACATACTGATTGGAGCTGACGTATTGTACGACATTCTTCGACCTGAATTCCATCGTCGTGAAAATACTCCAACGCTTCAAGCCTCGGCTTTAGGATGGTTAGTAGTTGGACCATACGCAGCACTCACGCTGCAGCCCCAAGTGTACTGTAACTTAACGCGGACTGAATTTACTCGAATAGTCGATTTTTGGGAATTGGAAGACCCACCTTCAAACCCTTCGTCAACTGCAGATTCAGTCAGCTGCGAACAGCATTTTCGCAACACACACTCTAGAATCAACGGTAGATTTCAGGTACGCTTACCATTTCAAGACCACCGACGACCAGCGGTATCGCGGCAACAAGCTCTTGCTCGTTTCAAACGCATGACGTTTACCCAAAAATATCGTGAATTCATGCATGAATACGAAATTCTTGGCCATATGAAGTTGGTTACATCGGAACAATTAGCAACTGAAGCATACTATATTCCTCATCATGCGGTTGAACGAGAAGATAAACTCAGAGTGGTATTCGATGCATCAATGAAGTCGAGTAACAACCTTTCATTGAATGATTGTCTACAAGTCGGACCTACAATACAGCCTACCATCTTTGAAACATTGCTAAGGTTTCGCACGTACGAGTTTGTGTTTACCACAGACATTTCAAAGATGTATAGGCAAATCATCATGCACGACGATGATCAGCGGTGGCAGCGAATTTTTTGGTTTCAGAACGATGAAATTGCAGAATTTGAACTTACAACAGTGACGTATGGAACTGCAAGCGCCCCCTTTACCGCAATCCGCTGTCTATTTCAACTCGCTGAAGATGGCCGTCAGAATTACCCGCGAGCCGCATCAATTCTCGAAAGAAATTGTTATGTCGATGATATATTGGCCGGAAGCAACTCACTTGAAGAGGCTGTCAAATGCCGCAATGAGCTATGCGAGCTTTTAGCAACTGCTGGCATGCAGCTTAGTAAATGGCGAGCGAATCACCCTGCATTGCTGCCAAATAACCAGAGTAATGATCCCACCACACCTGTTGCTAAGGTCACTGGGAAAACACTTGGAGTCGAATGGAATTCAAATGATGACACGCTTGGTTTTCCTGCTTATTTGACCAGCTTACGCGCGAAGCTTACCAAAAGGACTGCATTATCAATTCTTACAAGTACATTTGACCCATTAGGGCTATTAGCCCCGATAACGGTGACGGGAAAATTATTGATTCAGGAGCTGTGGACCCAGAATGTTGCTTGGGACGAGCCAGTTACAGCAGAATTCAACATTCGGTTTAACAAATTCCTCACCGCACTTCAATCGGCATCCAGCTTCACATTTCCTCGGTATGTTGGTGGAAATGAATCTTCAACTATAGAATTACACGCATTCGCAGATGCAAGTGCACGCGCATATGCAACATGCATTTATGTGCGACACGAGCACCCAGATCATGGTGTTGAAGTTACACTTCTATGCGCAAGGACACGTGTAGCCCCAATACGTACACCTCGAACCATACCAGAGTTAGAATTGTGCGCTGCGGCACTTCTAACGGAAACGCTCGAACCAGTGGCTAAGGTCTTGAATTGCCCTCTAGAGAATTGTCATGCTTACTCCGATTCAACGGTCGTTTTGTCATACCTCGCCCGAGACTACTCTTATTGGAAACCCTTTGTAGCCAATCGTGTGAGGAAAATCACGTTAGTTCTTCCATCCCACAAATGGCGACATATTGCAGGTGAATTAAATCCAGCTGACATCGCCACGAGAACTAAGGCTGCAACCGAATTCAAACCTCGATTCAAATTATGGTCCTCAGGACCTGACATACTACGTACACCAACAAATGAAGCCAATTTCTCAAATTGGGTCGAAGATGAATCTGCATACGTTTATTTACGATCATCAAAAACTGCATTGAGCATTACTGTTAAAACCGAATCTGAAGCTAATTGGAGAGAAACTCTAATGCAGCGTTTTTCATCGTATCTACGTTTGGTACGAACCATCGCGTTTATGCGCCGAATAAAATACCCCAATATTGGGACGATAATCTCACCAAATGAATTTCGAGCTGCTGAGGTAATCATTTTACACTGGGCTCAAGTCGAATCATTTCCAGATCAACTCAATGATAAGCAACTAGTTAACTTATCGCCGTTTATATCTAATGGTTTATTACGGGTTGGTGGCAGACTAGAACATGCTGACTTACCATTCGACCAACGTCATCCAATTATTCTCGCGGCAAAGCATCGAATTACAAAACTACTCATACGTGATACTCATCGGCGGCATTTTCATGCTGGAAATCGCTTCGTGACCTATATATTAAAACTTCGTTTTTGGTTCGTTGGAAGTTTGGAAAAGGAAATTAAAAAATGCATCCAAACCTGTGCTCGATGCATACGCCACGGACAGCAACGACCATTAGCACCCATCATGGGTAATCTTCCTGAAACACGAGTGCGTAGCACATACCCATTCGACGTTGTGGGCACAGATTTCGCTGGACCAATGATGATTCGTCAAGCTGCTCGATCCAAAACGCAGATAAAGGCATATGTCGCCGTATTCGTCTGTTTCGCCTGTAAGGCGGTACATCTAGAGACAGTATCAGACTTATCCACGCCAGCATTTCTCGCTGCATTGAAACGTTTCACTGCGCGCCGTGGCTATCCATCGATTATCTGTTCCGATAATGGGACGAACTTTGTCGGAGGTGAAGCCAAACTTCAACAGCAGATGGATAGCTTAGTCCACGACGAAGCTGTACAAAATTTTGCGTCGCTCAATTCGATTCAATGGCAATTCAATCCGCCAGCTTCCCCTCATATGGGTGGAATTTGGGAGTCTGTAGTCCGAATCACCAAATTTCACCTCTACCGAGTAACAAACACGCACGCCTTGAACTTCGAAGAGTTGACTACCTTATTATGCCAAATTGAGGCGATCATGAACTCTCGCCCAATTACACCACTTCGCCAATCTAACGCCCCCTTTGCATTGACACCAGGCCATTTCTTGATCGGCCGACCATTGGTAAGTGTTCCTGATGCTACCCGAGATGGAACAAAATTAAATTTAGTCAAACGATGGACATTATTAAGCCAACTTCGCGCAAATTTCTGGCGTGGATGGCAGCGAGACTACTTAAGTACGCTTCAAAAACGCGTCAAATGGTATAAGCGTTCCCCATCATGGAAGATCGGTGATATCGTCCTGATCACTAATGAAACAACACCACCACTAGTATGGCCTCTTGCAAAGGTAGTCCAAACGTATCCAGGAAAGGATGGGACAATCAGAGTGGTGGAGTTGCTTACTGCAAATGGAGGGACGCTGCGCAGGCCAGTAACAAAATTAATCCCATTAGTCGATGCCGAAAATGATGATTAATTAATAAGTCAGTCACATTGTTTATTCTCTTTATCATTATTTTTTTTTGTTCTTTTTTTTTTCTTGCATCATTTCTTGTTACGTATTCCTTGAGTGTTGTATTGGTAGATAGATTAATTTTTTAGCGTTTATGTTTTGTTTGTTTTTGGAAGTCGTTACTTCCAACGGTGGCAGGAATGTTGAGAAGAAATAGTTTAGTGTAGCACTCTAGCGGCAAATTTTATATATATTCGTTTTTATCATGTAAGTCACCAGGTTTCCCTGGTACTCGGTATGTAAGTTTTTTGGTTTACACACACACTTACAATTATTAAGCACATTAATTTTCAAAAGCGTTTTTCGGAGTTTAAGCATTTCTGTAAGAAAATGTGAAATAAAAAACCAATATCGTTTAAAATGCTTTATTATTAACAGGCCACTTGTGCGGTTAATCGATGAATTTTTCAATTTTCGTAGATTTAAAAATAAACATTTTCGATATCGTCGAGGCGTGTATAATTTTTCTCAAGCAAGCGTGTTTTGTCATGCGAAAAATTGCGGAGAATTTGAAATTTCTCCATATCCTTTATTATCTGCTTCTATAACGTTACCACTTAGGGTTTTTTATAGCTTACCGGGAATTTGAAATATTCTCGAATTATATTATCGACGGACGATGGTCACAATAAAAGTATAAGGCTTCGATTTGTAATAATTTACGTAAATTTTATTATACGAGTACCATCGATGTCGAACTGGAGAATTAATTAGACAAGCGAGGTCGATGAAAAAATTTTTTTCCTATAGTGTTTGAAAATTTTCCAAAACTACCGCGTAAATAAATGCAAACATAATGGTCCAAGGATTTTGCAATATAGGAAAACAAGGTGTTGATAATTACCTATCGATGAACTCAATAACTGTAATAGAATCTTTTGCTCATTGTTCTTATCACATCGTCGAATGTATTAAACACTCGAGACACGGGATGTTTAATTGAGCGATAAAATATAGATAACCTTTGAAAGTGGAAGTGAGTAATTGCGCGAATTTTTATCGTCTAACGAGCAATTGCAAAAATCAATACGATCGTATTGATTAAATACGATTAAAATGTTTACATCTCGTAATGATTGTTGTTATGGTCTTTAGTGGTGATACCCGTATGAGTTTAACGATAGAAATGAATAAAATGGCAATCGGAAAGCGAAGAGTTGAATTTTGCCAATATTTCAACGTAAACAATATAAGTCTTCTAACGCAGCGAATGTTAAATGAAATCGAATTTGTTAATGAGTAGCTTTTCCATTCAGCCCGTTGAAATATGGTAGCTCGTGGTTACCACTAGAAAAGAACGTTTAAAACGCTTGGCACCTGGTGGTTAAATTTATGCCAAAGCGGAGATTTATAAGAAGCGTATATAGAATGTGAAGAGTGATTTGTATAAGTATAGTACATATATTTGAAATTTGCCGTTGTAATTTGGTATATTAGCCAGAAGTTTTTTTTTTTTTTTTTGAGTTCCGGAAACAAATTTAAATGTTTTGTACAATAAAAGCTCCTTTATCCTTTATGATGATTGACCAACATTTTTGAATAATTTCAGTTTTCTCTCTCTAAATCAAGCGGTATTTTTGCTCTTCTATTATTCATATATAAAGGCATCAATTTCAGTGAATTTGTCTTGGAATATTGTTCGTATGAATTTGGGAAGTGCCTGCATAAATACATTTTGATGTAGTAATATTGAAATCAAGTTTGAATTAAGATGACGTGGGAAACTGATGAAGGATCTTTTTTTTTTAATTTTCAATTACCCTCAAAATGGAGGTGGATGGAAGGAGGCAGATACCACAAAATTTCCTGTTTTTGCCTCATATGAAAGAGTAAGTTGAAGGCACCAATGTTTCCAAATTTCAGCTTCATAAGTGAATTTGGAGGGAAGTTGAGGTTTTGAATCGTGAAATTACTGAATTTTCCTTACATTTTCGCCAAATCGATCTAACGATCAAATTTTGTTTGTACTTGACTGAAAGTTGAAAATTAGTTTTTCGTTAATGGGTATTACTCTCTATTGGCAATTTTCAAATTAAGATTGATTACAGTCATGGTGAACATTTTCAAATTTTTAGAGATAATGGTCATCATACTTCATAATAGTTTGCAATTACATTATACTGTACATGAACTTTAAAACATTTTCTAATTTTTCGAAATACGTAGGTCGTCAAACGTATATCTCGCATTGATATGTAGAGTTAATTCTCGTTTGTAACATATCTCTTTTTCATACTTGTAACTTTAATAGAAAACTTTTCATTAAAGTATGAAATGAAAGACTTTTCAGTATGTTTAAAAGACGAAACACGACATTTTTCATATCGTTAATATTCATAGGGGAAGGGGAAGAAAATTAAATTTCTATGTAGAATATAATGTACATTTCGGAAATAAGAGCCTACTGAATAGCAGTGATTTCTTTAATTTGTTTATGTAATTTATGAAACTTCAATAAAAACGAAATATCCATTAGCTATTATCAGTTTGTAAGCATTTTATAAATTTAAAAAAAAATTTTAATTTAAAAAAAAAATCGGGGAATACTCTTATCATTTTAACTTTTAATAATATTTTTATTTTAATAATTGATTTTTATTTTAAAATTTTATTTTTAAATATTTTTATAAAATTAATTTTTATCAATGCATTAATGGAAGCTATACAATTAAGAGGAGAAAATGTGGACTTCTAAAGAATTTTTGTTATAGAAGGTTCTTAATCTTAGCAATCACTCATACTGTTGTACAACCTCCCCCCCCCCCCACAATATAATATCATGTATTACCTGTTGAAGATTCTATGTCGAAAAATTTCTTTGGTTAAGCTTAACGATTCATTCTATACGTTGCTCTTGATATTATGTTAACTGCAGTGTGTACTGATGAAACTAAAAATTCGTCACATAAAATTATTTTCCATGCCACTCGTTTTAGTTTTGCGAAGTACAGGTTTAAGATCTTTTGAATTTGTTCAAATTACGAATTATTACGAACTAAGCATTGTTAATTGAAAGAGTCATTGAATATTATTATTTGGATATCCTAACTCCCGTGATAGAAATTTTTAATAGAAATTTTCATCCTTTCCAACAACAACCAAAATGTCAAACTAATTAAAAAAATATTCAATTTTACAAAATGTCAACTCGATCAATTCAAAGGAACAATGTGAAAAGTTGAAATACTCACCATATGGTATAGAAAAGTCATTGTCGATTATAATCATTCTCTTTCAATACTATATTATTTTGGATAGCTAGATGCTCTAGAGTTTTATTCAATGCTGTACAATACTATCGATTTTCCGTAGATTAATCTCTAATTATGGAAGAAAGTCTCATTTTGAGAAGGAATAAAAATACCATTGTTTTTAGTATATGACAATGAGCGTTTCAATTTTATAAAAACTTTTACTTTTGATTAATTTGTATTGTAAATTAATTACAAATTACATGAAATTTCACCATATTTGATACCATAACAGATAAGAGACTCGATACGGTGTATTTAGTATACTTGAGCGTATACTAGGGTCGATTAAAAGCAGACAACAAATTTTTTTTCTAATTTTTGCGAGTGAAAAAATGAGCCTCTTGTAACGCTAATAACATAAATACTCCAGCTTTTGAGAAAAAAAAATTGAAAAATATGTCTACTTCTTAGATTTTAAAATTTACATATGAGGAGTGTGTAAAGGACAAATTTCTATTTTTTCATTTTTTTTTATCTCATCGATAAAATTAAATAATTATGGGGAATGAAAATAATGAAAAATGAAATTTTTGAGTTTCGATCTGCAGTACCTACTAATCTCCAAGATACGGTATCTCCGAAAAATTTCAAAATCCTTTCATAAAAATTTCCA
Organism: Phenacoccus solenopsis; assembly: GCA_009761765.1. Lineage (NCBI taxonomy): Eukaryota > Metazoa > Arthropoda > Insecta > Hemiptera > Pseudococcidae > Phenacoccus > Phenacoccus solenopsis. Next base: position 15,314,080 of record CM019753.1, read on the forward strand.
AGTTATACTCGTATATAACCTTTAAAAAACATACTTTTCATATTCCTAATAAATAAGTGAATATTTCCACACAAAAAATACAAGACATTTTTTTGACCATTTAGCATCCACCCTAAGGTATAGTGTGTACTGTGTACTCGTAATTGTATAAGTATTGTAAACTGCACAGTGCTTTATTAGTACGTCATGTGTCCGAAAGAGCGCGGTCATCAAGTCTTTACTCGAATAATATTTTGTGTTTTGATGTGGAAAAAATGTAAAAAAAATAACGAACAATCGTTAAAATTTGTTGAATAAAGTTAAACTAAAGAAACATCCCAGAAAAAAACTGAATTTAATTCGCAGCAGCAGCTGTGTATCGAAAATTATGAAAAAGAATCCCATTTGTGATTATTTGGGAGTTGAATTCATTATTAGTTAGCTATGCTTTTTTTTCTTTTTTTAGTTTAGCTTTGCTGTACTGTATGTACACCTATTATTCCCAGTCAGTTTTTCAACAGTTTTTTCAAGGTTCGTATATATCAATTCGCCGAAGTTAAAAAATTAATTTTTTAAATGGACAGTTCCCAAAAAAGGTGATAAAAAATATTGTTCAAGTTTATTTCAGAAAGTTTTAGCAATATCCGTAATTGAAGTCGTTTTAGTCGAGCCTATTCGACATGAGTATTTTTAACGTGATAGCATAGTTTCAATTACCTTTTTTTGGAAATCAGCCCGCCTTTTATCCTCGATTAAATCAAATAATCGATCTTCTACTTGTACTATACAAATTTAAAATAACTTTTTAGTGCTTTTCCATTTGGTTTTGAGAAGAATACTCGTATACATTGTTATATTTGCATTTTTTTCTTCACTTAAACTGTCGAAGTTTATTATGAATTTTTTTTTTCTTTTTAATCCGAAGCTTACAAACAAATTTGTGGAATTTCAGATTTGAGAATTCTTTTTTTTCTTTTTAATCCGAAGCTTACAAACGAATTTGTGGAATTTCAGATTTGAGGTTTTTTCCTAATTGCGTTAATTTGCGAAAACTCTAAAGGAAATTTCCAATCTAAATTAAGCTCATTGTGAAAGAAAGTTTAATTATAAATGGATTTAAATGTATTTTTTTCATTCCTCTCCCTTGCTAATCTTTTAATATAAACTTCTCATAATAGACATTTAAACGAAGCAGATTGAACCACAAGGGGATACCTTCTTCGATTTTTACTCTTTTTTGTACTCAGCTTAAAAAGCATCCAAATGCAACGCAATTACAACATTTAACTACGCTAAATTTTATAAGCATAAGAAAAAATTGTTATGTTCACTTTTTCTAGAAGATTGAAACAAAGGGATGTGAATTCGGGTTCATTGAATTATTAAAAATGATATTTCGTTTATCGATATAAGTGGAAAATTTCGCGTTAGGAATTTGTAAAATAGATTTGGCACAGTTGGCATAATTTCTCCGTTCGTTGAGTTTTATTTATTTTGAAAAGTTCGAATAGTTGTGTAACGAAGAAATTCGCTTTCGAATAAAACGAGTGTTATGTATTTTACATTGATGATTTAGTATTTTACGATGTAAACAGATGAAAATTTTTCCAATGAAGAGATGCGTTGGAAATTTCCAAAAAATTTCATATTCTGCGAAATTATAATGGTCGGAACTCAAAATGAATGAGACGGATGTACTAAGTAAATATTTTTACATTTTTTATGACGAATTTCGAGGTGAATGTTATGGCTGTCGTAGTCCAATTATTGATTTATTCATTTACGAAGAAAAGTAACTATGCTAAGCAGCCTGAATACATCGATTCTTTTGAGTAAATTTCCTTTATTATATCTTAGCCTAAGTAATGTTTCTTCACACCTCTATCAATTAATTATTACGTGCGATTAAATATTACAGTATTTTATTGACTAACATATTTAATTGAATTATTTCATTAATCGAATTTTCGCAACATTAAAGTTTCCAGAAATAGCCACTATATGAAGTGGGTAGGTAAGTAGTTACGTTTTTTATATGCGGTAATTTATATTTATAGGCATTGTGAGTTCAGGTATGTTTAAACAATTTGTTGTTATTGCATTCGAAAAGTTTAAATGGAACATAACGATCAAAATTAAGCAATTAATTATAATTACAACAAATTAATCATAACTTGATGGAAAATTTTATATTCAATATGTTTATTTATGCACCTACACTTTTTTACCAAAGAGATATGTATAGTACAATATAGAGAGCAGTTAATTGGTTAGCGTACCTATTTACTTGATTCCACTCATTTTATTGGCATTAAAGAATTTATCATGAAAAGAGCGTAGAAACTTTAACAAAGGCGAGAGCAATTTTGTAAGCCAACTTGAAGAATTTAAAAAATGAACTGGGTAGCTTTCGTTTGAAATGAAATGCTAAAAGCATCGTCAGTTGTTTCGAAAACAAAAATTACATTTTGGCGGATCTAAAAAGCGTAACGGAAAGGAAACCTATCTCGCAGTGTCTTCGATACAATTAAGATTTTCATTGCGGTTGGAATACAGTGTACCTTTTAGCGGGCAAGAATGCGTCAGGTAAGTAATGTGTGATTTATAATACGACTCGAGAGTATTCGTGCTGTGAAACTAGCTCGTGTGTCGGACATGAGTACCGAGGATGTTTAATTCTTGTAAGATGAATGAGGTATGAAGGTGAGCGACCTTTCGAACATGTAGAAGCGAATTTCAAGTAATGAAGGAACTCAAGGCGTATTAAGGACTACAAACCGAATTGGGTAATTTTTTACAATCTACATCAATATTAAAGGTTTCCGGGTGTTAAGTGTCCGAAAGAAGTGAATACCCTCGATGGACCACTCGCCAACATGTGGTCCATCACGCCAAACTGACCGCCAACGCGAGACCTAGAAGATAATAAATTTTTTTAATACATCGCCCGAAATAATTTACTAGATATTGTAATGAGTTTTTTGAATATACGCCGAATATTTTCCACGCACGCTTTATAGTTCGTACCCACCTAAAGCTTGTTCAGTAGTAACAACCGAGTGGCGTTTTTTCCTGTCAGCTATTCGAAGAACGTTGGATGAAAAAAATTCTACGTTGTTTTTCATTTCCAGTCATTGAAATTTTACGTACCGAAATGTCTTTGGAATATTTTTTTCGTTTGTTCGCGTGCGGGTGCGGCTTCCATTTGTACATTTATTTCGAACTCATTAAAACCATGAGCTTCCGTTGTTTTCGGTTGGAATTTATGCGCAGTTGTTTTTCAAAGCTGCCGCCAAATTGTGTATCATGTCGTGGACGGGTCATCGTTTTTCCAGCTTGTCTTCTGCTTATCACAGTATGAGTCGTGTGGCTGTCGTCGTATTTTCTTCGCAGGTTTTATTTTTCATGCGAAACGTGTATTGGAGGCTTTTCGTTGATGATGAAAATTTTACGTTATCAATTTTTTTTTTTTCGGAACTGCGTACATAACAATTTTTTTGAATTAAGAAGATAAATAACCCATGTCATACATATTTATGTATTTTTGTTTGTCTCTTTGCTATCTGGAAGTAGTAGATGGGCTAGGGACTACTACGACATTTCTGATTTCTCTAAAAAATAAGCGGATGTATAACGGAAAATGGTATTCCCAGCGGTTGACATGTATTTTATGAAAGTATTAATAAATCTCATGAGGAACTTATTCCGTCGTATTAAAATCTTATTTTATTATTTTAAATTATCTACCTTTTTATATACATATCTTGTATGGGTGCACCTTGTGTCCAATTAATTTGGGTATAGTCTGCGCCAAGCTCGTAGCTCTCGGGATATCCCTTGTCTCCTACAAGTATTGCTATGGTAGGCGTTTTTCGTGTTGGTTTTTTCCTTGTAGTCTATTAAATTTAGGCTTTTTTGCGGGAAAAATTCCAAATCAAGATTTTTTTCATAAATATATAGAAACTAACTCCACTAACAACACACTGAAAGTTCCTATCAAAAAAACTGTTTTTCTTCATCGTAGAGAAAAAGTAACTGAATGCAGTTTTGTTCTATACTAAATTTCCTACAACTTTCATATGAACATTTTTTTTCTACAACCCATAGATGAGGAGTTGGAGGTGGTTAAGTTTAGTGCTTTGGGGGCTTCATATTGATTGAAGTATGCCATGTTGACAAATATACGAATTAAAAATGCATATATGATAACTTGTAACTACATTTAAATCCAATTATGAATCTATGGCGATCTCAACCCTTCCTCTTACCCTCAAATACATACCTACCTAAAGTACGAATATTTTTATATTATTATGATCTTATAGTAGGGCAAAATTCAAATATGAATTTTTTTCTTTTTTTATGATGGTATCATTTTTTCATGTGTTTATGTGAATAGTTTTTGAAGCCCTGCCAAAAGCATGAATACTGGAAAATTTTGCAAATTAGACTGTAAATGAAACCCTGTCTTACATAAATGCATATCAATTAATATTATTTAAGTTGGTTGATTTAAAAATTTAATTGGCTATAAAATTTAGCTTCTTCAAAAGTCTCAAAACCCGAAAATGTGAAAAACTGGGCTCTAAATAAAACGTAAAATCAAACATATCAAATTATAGTGTTTTCAGGCTGATTTTGTACATGAAACCAGTTATTGAATACGAAACCCCCAAAACTTCAAGAAAATGAGTTTCAGATCAAAAACTACATATCGATGCTTTTCTTCAAAAACCACGTAAGTCCAAATATATAAATTTTTCAGGAACGAGTATTTTATTTTGGGTGACAGACTTACGAGGTTTTTTTTTACGGATAGAAGCGCTAGTTGATGATTTGGACTTACGAGGTTTTCAAAATCGAATTCCTCGATTTTTTTACGTAAGAAACCACTTGCGTAAATCCAAAATATATAAATTTTTCAGGAGACGTACGAATATTTTCTTTTGATGATAGACTTACGACGTTTTTTTTTTCTACGGATAGAAGCGCTAGTTTATGATTTGGACTTACGAGGTTTTCAAAATCGAATTCCTCGATTTTTTTTACATAAGAAACCACTTAAAAGTGATTTTGCCAAAAGTCGGACTTACGTGGTTTTTGAAGAAAAGCATCGATATGTATGTTTGGTATTTGTATTTTCATTATTCGTATTTAATTTTTTTTTGACGAACAATTTTTGACTGGACGTTTTATTTGAGGGTGAGGGGGAGAAGATAATATGTCTGTAGCTGAAAAATTTCGAATACTTCTGTGGCCTTCTAGCCCCGTCGTCGCCCAAAAAATGTTGTGAGCAAAATTTGAATCATAATTTGCAAGTTGGAAGTTATTTTAATAATTTTGATAACCAATAAATTCATTTCATCTATATAACAATCTTTTCATAATTATGTAGGCATGTAAAGTAATGGTTTTAAATAATTAGAAAAAAAAATCTTTCACTAGTCCTACTCTAATCACTTTGACCCACGAGAAAGTTGAAATATTTACGTTTCTTCTCCTTCCACCCAGCCGGCCCTACTCACAAAAATGTCGATTTCTTTTCAAAGCTATTCAATTATATGTAGCTATTCTGGAAGATATGGCGATTCCCTAGCATTTTGCAGTTTAATGCGGGGAGAAGAAGGATGGTAAAGAAAATCAGGTAATAAATTACTTCAAGAAAAGAATGATTTCCTCTCCAATAGCGATGAAAGTGTATATTTTTTTTTATAAAAAATTTCGGCCATAAGTGTCTTAAATTGGAATGTTATTAGCTTTCTAATGATTCAAAGAGATCGAAAAACTTTGGTGGAACCTTCATGAGTAAAGATTTGAAGTTTTATGTTTTAGAAAAAAAGTTGACTTTTTCATAAAATAGATAGATAGGTACATCTATTAATCGCCTTATTTTACCAAATGATAGAAATGAAAAATGCACAAAAAAAGCATCTCTTTAGCTTTCCATCTAGGTACATGAAATGCTTTTATTTATAAGAATTTGTAATCATGGTGGCGTTGTAATTCCGAAACCTTTATATTTAGACACGTTCGATTTTAGTGTTGTCAGGGATGTCGAATGCTGTTAAATTTTGATTAGTTTTTTAAATAATTATTTCGATAAATTTGTAATTTGTATTGAAATACATACGATGATGTGCCTAATTAAGTTTGCATTTCGTTCGCTTGATTTTTTTGTAGAAAATATTACATAGTCAATGATCGGGCAAATTAATAAGCGAACATTTGACAACAACGTTTATATTTAAAATTGACATGTTCAGCAATGTAAGTAAACGCGATATATTTAAGAGGCGCGATACACATGGCGGTGTACAACGAGAATCTACGATAGATAACTTATAACTAACTTAAGTAAGAGGGTGAAAACTGGAAGAAAGGTTGGAGACTATTGAAAAGAAAGGAACATAGGGCTATAGGATTAGAAAGCGGACCAAAGGACTATAGGATCGAAACTGGTTATAACAGAGGGGTGGAAATGAATAGAAGGTTATGGAATGTTCGTTGCTGTGTTACAATCGATAATACCATAATATATATGTGTAGCTACGTACAGATAGATTTCACAACATCCTCCCCCCCAGTTGAGGGTACCTCAACGGTTAATCTAAACATCTTAAGCTAAAATATAAATGAGAAAAGAGGAAAAAAAATGAGTTACAATAAAATCAAATAAACAACTCAATAATTATACATACATATGGATATGATATAATTTTTTTATGTTTGCCATAATAGTGCAAATAAAAATGTCAATATGAACTAATTATAATTAATGAAAACATCTTCTATGTAGAATATAGGATAACAATATGAAACCAAATATAAACGAGAAATATATAAAATAAGGCAAAAGTGCAATTTTTGTCACTGGTCGTTTACATATACCACTCTTAGTTTTAAGTTCAACAACTCGAACATAACCGTCATCACCAGGAAATGTTTTTAAGATTCGACCTAAACTCCAATGGGTTGATAAACTGTTTTGGTCTTTAACTAGCACTAAGTCTCCTACTTGGAAATTTCTTTGAGGCCTTGTCCATTTTTGGCGCTTCTGCAATTGGGCAATGTATTCATTATTCCAACGTTTCCAAATATCTGATTGAAATTTTTTCACCAGTTGCCATCTGGTATGGATTGGGATGTCGTCATTTATATCATTTGCATCTGGGGGATTTATTAATGGTCTCATGTTGAGGAAATGGGCGGGGGTGAGACACTCTAAATCATCTGGGCCATTAGATTGTGACGATAAAGGTCTGGAATTGAGAATGGATTCGATTCTAATCAAGATGGTGTTTAATTCCTCATATTTCAACTTATTGTCTGCAATTAATGTCCAAAGTGCTTTTTTAATTGATTTGATATTCGCTTCCCAAAGGCCGCCGAAGTGAGGTGAAGCAGGTGGAATAAAGTGCCACTTTATTTCTCTAGGTGCTGCATATTTTAGAACTTCTTCTTTATATTCTTGACTATCTAAAAATTGACCAAACTCTTTGACCAAAATATCACTTGCTGCAACAAAGTTTGTACCATTATCTGAATATACATCAGCGGGCGTTCCTCGCCTTCCTATAAATCTATCGAAGGCTGCCAAAAATGCTTCAGCAGATAAGTCACTCGCTAATTCTATGTGGATAGCTCTAGTAGCTAAACATATAAAAATGCAAATATATGTTTTTAGTTCTGTTTGGGCTCTAGATCTGATGTTGGGTTTAGTAATTATCGGTCCTGCGTAATCTATTCCTACGCGATAGAAAGGGCTTATCAATGTTACTCGTGCTTCGGGTAAATTCCTCATTACTTGGTAGGCTGCTTTTGCTCTTTGTTTTGCACAAGCAATACAGTGACGTAATAATTGTTTCATGCTATGTTTTCCGTGAGGGATCCAGTACTTTTGTCGAATAGCATTTTGCAATACTTCTAAGGGGGCGTGGTGGTGAATTTTGTGATAGAATTCGATCAATAACTTGGTTAGACGGTGGTGCGGGGGTAAAATGATTGGATGACTTCTTGAAATAGGCCATCGGGTATGTTTTAATCGGCCACCAACACAAAGCATTCCGTTGATTAATGTTGGACAAAGCATTTTCAGTTTACTTTGTGGTTTAACCTGATTTTCCTTTTGAATTTGTTGGATTTCTTTCCAATAAACCTCTCTTTGGGCTGCTTTTATCCAAAATTCAGTAGCTTTTTGGAATTCTATAGTTGTAACTGGGCCTATAGTTTTTTCAATAAGTTTATTAGCCTTAACCAATTTTAAGTTACAAATAAATCGTTGACAAAGGGCTGTTACATTGATAAGGAAAATAAATCTAGATGTTTTTTGTATTAAATTGAGGGGCTCTTCAACAGCAACAGCAACAATACGGCTAGATTGAACTTTCGTTTGTGATTCGTTGTTTGCTCTTGAATCAAATTTCCACTTTGAAGTATATGAAATCACATTTTCTGATAACCATGTGGGTCCATTCCACCATTCTTTATTATTTTTTAATGCTTGGATTGAACTACCTCGGCTCGCTATATCTGCAGGGTTATCCTTGCCATTTACATGCTTCCATTGGGTAGGTGCTAATTTTCCTTGTATATGACTTACTCTCCTAGCAATGTAATCTTTCCATTTATGGGCTGGGGCACTGATCCATGATAAGGTTATGGTAGAATCTGTCCAGGCAAAACACTGGTCAATTGAGATTTCTAAAATTTTCATTAATTTTTCAGCTAAGTCTGCTGCTAATACGGCTGCCTGTAATTCAAGTCTTGGAATCGATTTTTTCTTGAGTGGAGCAACTTTTGTTTTTGCTGTCAATAAAGAGACTTTTGTAGTATTTTTATAAACTGCTCTAATAAAGGCGACGGTTGCATAAGCGGTTTGTGAAGCATCACTGAAAATATGGATTTCATAAGGTGTATTTTTTGTAATGTGTAAATACCGGGGGATTCTAATTTCTGTAATCATGTTAATTTCCTCTATAAGCTTTAAATAACCTTCTATGGTTTGATTAGCTGTATTTTCATCGTATTTTACATTAGACAGTAGCTGATCCCATTCTAAAGTTAAAAGCCACATTTTCTGAATTAATAATTTAGCTCTAAGCACAAAGGGAGCTAATAAACCGAGCGGATCGAATATTTTTGATAAATTTGATAAAATTATTCGTTTTGTGAGTTTTGTAACTATAAATTCGTCAATATTTACTTTATAATATATTTCATCTGTATGAGCTTTCCATGCAATACCAAGGGCTTTAGTATCACTGCATGCCCATTGACCTTCACCTTCATTAATATCATTTAATTCATTTTGGTTGGAGGTCCATTTCATTAATGGGAACCCATATTCCTTGAATAAATTTGTAATTGATTGTTTTAAAATTTTACCTTCTTTTAAATTATCTACTCCAGAGACAAAATCATCTATATAAAAGTTTTTTCTAATTCGTTTCGCCATATCGGGTTCATGAGGTTCGATATCCCTTGCAATTTGTTCGATGCACCTCGTGCCTAAGAAGGGTGCCGATGCTGTTCCATATGTAACTGTATTTAGTTCATATACTGCTAATGGCTGGTTAACATCTTTTCTCCAAATAATTTTCTGCCAATCTCTATCTACTTTAGCGACCAATATCTGCCGGTACATTTGCTTGATATCTGCCGTTAACGCAATTTCATTAGTACAAAATAAAATTAAAACATCATATAAGTCTGCTTGAATTTTTAGCCCTACACATAAGAGGTCATTTAAAGAAGTATTATTAGAATCTTTATGGGAGGCGTTAAATACGACTCTCATTTTGTCGGAGTCCTTTTTGTAGACTGAATGATGAGGCAAAAAGTAGCCTTTAAATGTATATTCCTGGGTTTTTGTCATATGCCCAGCGCTTTCGTATTCATTCAAGAATTGTGTGTAATTTTCTTTATATTTAGGATCTTTAGCAAATTTTGCTTCTGTTGAAAATAAAAATTTTTTCACCATACCTGAATTATCTGCCAAGTTACCTGCTATTGATTTAAAGGGTAATTTTACAATAAATCTTCCGGTATCATCTCTAGTAGTTGTTTTCTTAAATAGCTCTTCACAATACTCTTCTTCTGGCTTATTGAAGCTTTTCAACTCGTCGATTTCTTCACATTGCCAAAATTTTTGTACCTGTTCGACCAATGTTACACAACAAACTTGGGAAAAATCAGGGTTTACCTCTACCTTAGTTGATTCTCCACCAAAGATAACCCATCCAAATGCTGTATTTCGCAAGGTGGTATTATCTGGTAAACCTTTGAGGTAACCATCGTTGATTATTCGATTGAAATGTGCTGCTCCTATCAAGATATCAATAGGTGCTTCCATATCGGCTTTATTATCAGCTAACTCAACATGCTTCTTCCGAATTTCTTTCATAACTGAGGATGATACTGCTGGTAATTGCGAAACTATTTCAACTAAAACAATAGCAGTAATTAATAATTTATATGAACCATCTTTCGCATAGATTTCAAAAGTAACCTTATAGTTCGCAGGATTGGTTTCGATACCTCCTACTCCTTTAATACCAGTAGAGGTTTTTTCTAGTTTTAAACCAAATTTTTTCGCCGCGCTTTCTGTGATCAAATTAAGTTGGGAAAGACTATCTAACGCAACTCGTGCGGTACAAAATGAATTATTAAGATTTTTTACTCTTACTTGAGCAGTTGGAAGAATGATATTTTTACTTGATTGAGTACATAGAGTTGTTACAACTGTAGGTTCCGGTTCCTTGTTAGAGTTAGAATCTTTTTCCACGACTTGGGTCACAGCTACCATCGGTTCTTTTGATTTGTGCAAACCTTTATTAGCATTCACAGCTGTGTGAATTGTGGCAAGCATTTGTGGTTCCATATGAAGGGTTGAATGATGAGCTTTTTGACATTTACGGCATCGTAACGGTAATTTGCAATTCAGCGTGTGGTGGTTAAGCTTCAAACAATTACGACACAAATTATTTTTTCTCGCAAAATTCCAACGCTGGTCAATCGTCATTTCTAAAAATTGTTGACATTCATTAAGGTGGTGGGGTTTTGTGCATTTTGGACACTTTAACGATACATTACTTTGAGTTGATTTGTTTTTATCAAATTTAGAACCATTTGAATGTTTTGAGAATGTATTTGAAGTAGAACTACTACCTGATAGAGATGGTAAGGGGCCACATGCGTTTGCGGCGTTAGCGATTTTTGTAATAAATTTTTCAAGAGTACTGTAGGTGGCTACAGTATCACTACTCGCTTGAGATAATTCCCAATCTCTTTTTGGTTTTTTTGGAAGTTTGGTTGTAATAATATGAGCTATTAAAATTTGCGACAAATCCTCATCCTTAATATTCAGTGCAGTTATAGCTCGTAAAACTCTATTAGTGGTATCAATTAATTTTCTCAATTCATTTTCATGGCTAGCTATTGGTTGTTCTATCAACGTAGTTAAATAATTTTGCACGGTTAATCTCTTATTAGAAAAACGATCAATGAGTAGCTTCCAAGCTGGCTCATAATTTGCGGCAGTTAAATCTAGACCTTGCAATAACTCTGCAGCTTCATTTTGAATAGATGATTTTAAATAAATAAATTTTTGTACCTGATCTAAGTCTTGATTTTTATGAATTAACGATTCGTACAAGTCTTTGAAGGCTGACCATTCCTCCAATTTTCCGCTGAAAGGTGGGATTGTAATTTCTGGTAGTTTTACTCACGTTCAGGATTGGAATATTTTTGAATAATCTTAACAAGACTCACTTTAATCTTTAAGTAGCGTTCGACTGTTTGGAGACCAATTTCTTTTTGGTAGTTGTATTCTGTTTCATCGGCTAAGGCATCTTCAATGTCATCTTGAACGTTGGTTACAATTTCAAAAGCTTGCTCTAACATCTGCAAATTTGTTTCGGCTTCTACCTTTTCTGTAGCGTCTGTAGGCTTCAATTTCTCCATTTTTTCAACGGTAGCTTTTCGTTTGCGAATTAATTTCTCCATCTTGATTTGGAAGCTGGTTCCAGAGTGAAGCTGGTTCACGTGTGAAGCTGGTTCACGCTTTAAATGGAAAGCTGGTTTCCTCTTTGAAATTTTCTGTTAATTAACACATCCGGGTACGAGGGACCAAATGATCGGGCAAATTAATAAGCGAACATTTGACAACAACGTTTATATTTAAAATTGACATGTTCAGCAATGTAAGTAAACGCGATATATTTAAGAGGCGCGATACACATGGCGGTGTACAACGAGAATCTACGATAGATAACTTATAACTAACTTAAGTAAGAGGGTGAAAACTGGAAGAAAGGTTGGAGACTATTGAAAAGAAAGGAACATAGGGCTATAGGATTAGAAAGCGGACCAAAGGACTATAGGATCGAAACTGGTTATAACAGAGGGGTGGAAATGAATAGAAGGTTATGGAATGTTCGTTGCTGTGTTACAATCGATAATACCATAATATATATGTGTAGCTACGTACAGATAGATTTCACAACAGTCAAAAAGTAAAATATTAAGTTTATACTATTAGAAATTGATTAAATTTTTTTTATCATTAGACAATCACTGAATGCAATTATTTTTTATTCATTCGCCTTTATTACAGAGATTTTTGATATTATCTGTTTTGAAATATCATACGTAGAGTTACTTTTGGGGCATGAAATTCAAAGTTTAGAAAATAGAAGAGGATATATGGCAGCCATGTTCCTTTACGACATTTTTCATTATAAAATTAAATACTCAAATTTACTGAATGAAATAAAAATAGTTACTCTGAGAGTCATTTCTAGATACCATACAGCATTTTATACAAAGGATGTCAAAAAATTAAAAAATTACACTTCTTATCAAAAGAACTGAATATTTTTGGAGTGGGTAGGGCTGCTTATGGAATGGAGCTGACCTAGATACTGGAGGGAAGGGATTAGGATTTAATTTATCTAGGTTTTTTAGTTTACGTTTTGTGGAAGGTTGTGATGGAGGGGGGAGTAATAATGGATACTTTTTTATAAGAATGTAAATAAATAGTTATGTATAGATGTAAATTGCTCCCTCGTAATTGACCAAACTGGTTGTTGGGGCACTCAAATATCAATAAAATAAAATTAATATAAAAAAATAAAAAATTAATTTTCATCTAATGTGTTGAAGAATGGATTTCTTTCAAACATTACATTTATTTTGATCATAGCACTCATCAAACTTGCCAGTCGATTTTTTTCGATCTTAATCTTAATGAAGTTATTTAACTTTACATCCTCTTTAAAAAATGAAAATAAAAATCATTAAGCAGCCATTCTGTTATTAGAGCTGAATTTTAAACTTGCAGATCATGCAGGTAATCTCTTTACACCCGCATCCAGAATTGAAGCTAGAGAAACCTCATTCCTCCAATATGTTACTCTTCTTAATCCGCCCCCAAGTAATCATATGAGCCATTGAATCCATATATATATAGCAAATTTTAAATATTCGAGGCCTGATCTATTTTGACGTGTGTTCAAATTATTATACTTCAGTTATCAACTAACTTGCTTTAAATCCTCTGAAAAATAATTTAAAAAGCTAAAATCGGGTTGGTTTCGTATCCTCATTTGTCTCGATTATGTAGTATGATGAAAAACTTGAAGGATTTCCAGTTCTTGCAGCCCTCCTCGAGATTTGAATGAATCGCCATGTTGAGTCGAATCAAAAATATAAGAAACCTATTTCCAAAGGTTTCTATGAACATTTAGTGAATAAATTTATTGCAGTTTTTGTGCATATCTGTATTGCGCTTTCTAAAAAGGATGAAGATTATTTACATAACAACATTAGTCAATCAAGTACAAATGTTCTGAAATGTCAAGTTGAAGTTTTTAACCCACGACTCGTCTGCTCGAAATTAGGTAGGCTATGATAGTTTTTAGTTTTCATTGAAAAACTCAGCTAAAATAGAGAAATGGGCTTACTCTATTATAATTTATATTGTCATAAAATCAATGATTTTGAAGTGCATATGCTTTAGGCGTCAAGTCTCCATTAAGTTTGGTTTTTTTATGTTTATACATTACGCATATACATACGTATAAATAAATACGACATAAAATGTCCATAAATTATCGGATTTCGATAGTACATATGTGCAAAAGAGAGGTTAAAATCAGAAACCGTTGCATCGAATAAGTTTTTTGTATATGTTTCGCCACCGCGTTTTGTTTCATTTCGCATACGATTCGCATAACGGAATAATGATAAAGTGCCCGACGCTAGAAAATTGCTTTGAATATACGGCTCGTGTGATTTATTACTTTTACTATTGGAAAATAAAAGTATATCTCGAGTCTTGAGATGGTACGTTTATCGGAGACGTATGTAGTGTGGATTATGTCCATGCTTATCATGAAAATGTAATTCTTTCTGTGAAAGAGAAAATTTTCAAAACATTTTATCGGGCAAGCATCCAAAAAATTTTCCAAGTTAATTCGAATTGCTGTGAAATAATGCTCTTTTAGATATCTCGACGATACACCGCGAACGAAAATTTTTTCTAAAATTTGCGACGACGAAAAAAGAAAAGGTATGGTAAAAAATGGTTGATTTGCGGCACGGGTATTCTCCTTATGATTAATAACGACACGAGGAAAACAAGTGGTAAAAAATGATAAAACGCTGAAAATACAGGTAACCTTGCGAACATCCTTAACATTCTTTCCTTCTAATATAGCTGTACGGGTAGAACTGCCCTTATTGCGCGCCGGAAACATTTATACGGAATTCCTGCGGTTTACGGTAGTTAATACAGAATTTACCGTCGTTTCATCCCATAACGACAATTTGGGCGAGGGAAAAAACGACGTCCGCGTCGTCATTTTTTAACGAACAGCTTTTTCAATGCATTTAGGTGTTCATTGAAGTATGGTAGGTAGACGCTCGTAAATATTCATCAGGCGAGGATTTCGATTTTCGAAGCAATTTTTCGGTATTTCAAACGAACGGAACTTGTTTATAACGTGCTGTAATGTCATCCGGGGAGTTTTTTCGCTCGAAATGGCGAATGTAAAAGTAAAAGCATCGACATGAGAATGTCGACTTGCAATCTATTCTGCGCTACTGATAATGAAGTTTTGTCGGAATTTTTACGGGCGCGAAATAATATATTGTTTTTCCCCCAATTTTTTCGCGTTCGGTATGCTCCAAAGGTCATGAACTTTCGAGGCAATTAAATTGGACGCGCGAATAAAGGAATTTTTCGCATATTTCCAATCGATTTAATAGTATAATAACTACATCGTTGGCAAAAGCGCTGCTTTTTTACTAGCAGCTAGTAAAAGGTGTTTTCGAGTTGGTGTTCCTTTCAGTAGTCTCTTTTTACCAGAAGTTCTATATGCGATCATTGAAGCATTAGCATTAGCCTCGTATATAAAAGTAAGTTTGAAGCTTGGTATTGTGTTAAAACAAATGTATTTGAATAAAAATAATGTAGTTATACGAATATGCGCAACACATCAAAGTCAAGCTTCCACAAATTCTACAATAACGGAAGAAGCGCGACACCTTCAAATTTTTTGTCCAACATTGCATCCTTACGATTGTGAAGGGGCAGCAAACACAATTTCATCATTGTTTTCACTTTTTACAAATTATTTATTTATTTATTTATTTTTACGTGATTAATGTCTCTAATTTTTTGAAGAAGTATTAAAAGTGGTGATACTTTCTGCCCTGTATTGAATGTATACAAGTTTTATTTTTTATATTTTTTTTAGTAGCATCATTGATTAATAAAGGTACCTACAAATTATTTCTTCAAATTTAAAGGTTTGAATCCCTATTCTTTTCATGATAATCAGCTTCATTTTTTGCTTTAATAAAAGTGAAAGAATGAATCAGCCCATATGTTTGAAAATTTACAATGAAATAATTTCGTGAAAATGTGTGGTATTGTCGGATTAATTCATATCTGGTATACGTATATGCCAAGCACACCATTTTCGTTATTTATTTTTAAATCATTTTCTAAACCTTATTCTATGTTGTCAAACCTTTGTCAAAATTTAGCTCAGTGCCTATCATTTCCAGGATTAGGTTCTCCAATGTTTGTCTTTTTTAACGGATTTTGAAATTGAGACGAGTGTAGGCTGGGCTTTCTTCTATTTCTGGAAAATCAACCTCCTCTGTCTGTTGAGACCGTAACATCTAAGTACTTCCTTGAAAATAAACACAAAACGCATTGTTGGAAAAATTTCTCGCTTCAGCTTGAAATAACTTGAAATTTTCTTATGTTTAGGTATCATCAACTGCAAAAGAGCGGTAAGAAATACGTAGGAGAGAAGTTCCATTTATCCTATAATTTTCCTCGTGCAATTCGTGCAATTGATGGTATGCATATTCAAAAATAGCACCTTTGCAGTAGATTTTTTCGATTACAAAGGACATTACAGTATTGTGCTATTTGCTCTCGTGGATTCAAATTACTGCTTTATGCATGTGAATATTGTAGCTAAAACTTTTGCCAGTGATGCAGGTGTATTTCGCGATTCAGCGGTATCTTCAGCACGTGAAAATGATGTTTTGAATATACCACCAGATGCTTGTAAACTAGCGCTTCATGTGAAAACTTGGGAAGTAGCCAGTAAAAAAGCGATATTAGCTCTACTAGCGCACTATTTCACAAACTACTTTTATGCTTGTGAACTAGCATGATGAAAACTCCATTATTTTCAATGAGCTAGAAAGTACACTGGAAAATGAACTTTTTCGAGTCAATAATTGACAGGGACGTACTGAAAGGGGGAGAGGGGAAGCTTACACCCTTGGCTTCTGGAAAGTTGGTAAATTTGGAGTTTTAACATAAAGTTGGTAAAAAAAAAGAAATAAAAAAAAGTCAAACTTTGGTAAAATTTCATGGTATTAGTTCGCAATTTCTTGGTTTCCCCCTCCCCCCCCTGAAGAATGTCTTTGGTACATCCCTGATAATTGATGGGGTATTATTCGAAGGATGAATTCAAGAACCATTATACGAGTTTAAAATAGAGGGGACTGATCGAATTTCGGTTTCATTTCATATATGGGAGGGGCAGGGTCACAGTAGTCAAACGCGCCATGGATTATTTGGATGGTATTGTACGCAGTAAGACACATCAAACGAAACAACAATTGCTCCAAAAAAATTTGAACTTTTCAACAACAAAAAAAAAAGGGCTACATACACGAAGACTGGACATTAAGAAGGAAGGGGAAAACTGCGTCAATTATAAGTCAGACGTAGATAATTTATCTCGGATGTATAATATTGTTATTTCACCTATTTATCATAATCATACCTGATGATGCTGCCTTTGGGTAGCGAAACGTTGTATATTTTCGTAATTTTATTTTAATTTTATCGTGACAAATATAAAATATTGTGAGTTGTGTGCCACCTTTTTCGTTTCATTCAATACAACACTCACTGGAAAAATCGATCAACACTCCTAAATTTAAAAATAATTGAAGGCTGAAATTTTTCTCAATCTTTGAAGGACAAAGTATAACTTTGGAAGTGAGAGTAATTTTTTTTTTTTTGTTGAAAATTTCAACATTTTCCTAACTTTGACTTCATTTTAGTGAGATCTAAAAATTGAGTCTAGGAGATGATATTTTTGTAACTTCGTTTCGATATCATTTAGCAACTATTATGATGCCACAAAGTTCATTTTTTGAGAAAACCCCGAATTCGGCTCAGTGATGTAAATACTAGGATGAGAGGTGTACTTCGAACCTCTCTACCTCCCAACATTTTTTTTTCTATGTGTGCATCCTCAGTATATATGATAAAACATACTAATGAGTTTATAAAATTTTCAAGAAGTATTGAAAAATTTGAAAAATTCCACTTCAATTAAATGGAATAAATTCAGTTTTTACCTATAAGATAAATGACTCGAAGAAGGCCACCCTAAGTTATGAGGCAATTTTAGACCCAATTAATATTGACTGAATTTGACAAAAATTTAATTGTAAATACTTCGATGCTTGGATTACAAAACCAGGTATGTAATTTCCTTCCATAGATTTTCCTTTTTCCCTTGAAAACCAAAATTTTAAATTATTGTAATGTCTTTATTTGGAAAATCTCTATCATAATAAGACCATCGTTTTCAATATCAAATAAACGAAATAAAAATGTAAATAACTTCACTTTTTTCATTTTTATTCGCGTATATGTAACATTCTTTTTTTGAGAAAAGTGATTAAATGATTCTTGGAGCTTGACTGCATCAATTTCTAAAAATTTCATCAGGTTCTTCCTTATTGGCTCCTATGTAATGTTTTATGGAGACTCTCATGTGGTCTAATTAAGAAAAAGTATAAATCACCATTTTGGTAAATTTCTAAGGAAATACTGGAAGAAAGTGAAATCCGCCTACAGTAGTTTGAAAGAGCATTGAATAAACTTTAAAATAATATCATTATTTAATAATTACTTCGTTTAAGTTGAAGTAAATTTCGCCTCAAATCGTGGGAGTGCTAAGATCAATTCCGGACACTGTATAAATGTATATTTATGAGGTCGGTCTAGTGAATCTTTAGAGGGCGCTGCATACTTTCTGGAGTCGATAGTTTTGGAGATCTAAGTTCTGGCCTTATTAGGGGCTCGGCCTTTTTGGGTCGTCAACCTCTTTTTAAAATTTTTGTAAAAAATTAAAAGTAGAATAATTATGTATACAACTTGATATGTACCTAGATGATGGGTAAAAACTTACCAAAATGAATATCCTGTGAAGTCATTTTTCAAAAATTAGTTGTCAAGTGATTTTTTTTAGAGCTGGGAAGAATTTTACTCGAAAAAAGCATGAAAGCATTTTTGTTTAGAATTGAAAACAGATCGGTTTTGTTCTTGTTCATTTTTTCGCAAGTCTTATAGTAAGTGAAATAAATACTAAAATCCATTTTTTTTTAGGGAGGGGGAGGGTGGTTCAATTGTTCTTGGAGGTTCATGTGAGAGTTTGACTGTAAGGAAATTTAGGTAAAGTATTAAAAATGATACTGAATTCTTTCGATCATTTTTGACGATTAATTACTTTCACTTTACATTTCTCATATGGGGCTGGTACCTAATTAATCAGGGATGGAATTGAAACATTGCATAATTTTCATCTCTTGAGACCCCTCTGGCTTCTTGAAAAAATCATTGTCTTCACGGCAATCAAAAAATACTTAAGTGTCCAAATTATGATCCTTCAAAAGCAACTAATCCTCACCAATTGCATTTGGATTTGGGGGTATAGAATGTTTAAACTTTGTGTTTCCATGAGGTAATTTTTTGCACGTAACTTTTAGGTGATTTTTTGAAAATTTATGAAGGTTAATGGACCATATAGCAAGCAGACTATAGTTGGCGTACGTCGAAAAAGAAATCTGCGAAAATTAAATACGCTCGATTGTAATCCTTGGCTCGACAATTATCCAACTTTTGCTTATAATTTCCCCAGAGAGGTATAAAATTGGGAATAGAAAGTACACCTTTCATACTAATGTGTTATTGTGATGGCGCGAAAATTCTTTTTAGGCCGCCATGTGTAAATTTATAGGTTAGGAATAGTTGTGGTTACGAAGGTCGTCAGTAATAACGATACCTACGTTTTGCGACGTGGGATTTCTGATAATCCGACGCCAGTATATTTTCCTGCGGCATTTGGGTCGGCTATAAATGCCTTGTGCATCGTACAGTGTACGGTTGAATACGTGTATAAGATCACCGCATTGGTATATATTGCACCGGCCAAATGTCTAATTATCTATGGCTCGTCCTTTACTGTCACGATCATCGCGACAGACGCTAATAAATGGTAACACCTTCGCACGTGCGTTTTATTATCATTTGTACCATTTATTTTAATATACTCTTGACATTGAACGAACCAGTTAAATTTCTACCGTCGATTGCTTTTGTATATTTTCCATTCAGACAGCCGACGCGGAAGTTTTCTACTTCAAATGGAATAACCAGTATTTTATTTTGTATTGTTGCGGTTACGCAATAGTCTGGAGCTTTTAACTACGCTCGGTAATTTGAACGGCGCGCCGGTCTAGTTTACTAATCACGGTATACGTGAGTGATGGCTCGATGATTGAAACACGCCAAAGGTGCCGGTACCTATTTCAGAGTTGATGATTTTTCAGGAATGCTTCCATGGTGTGGGGGTTCGACTCACCTTTTTATATCGAAATCCCGATGTTCATTAGAATTTATTTGTATGTGAGGCGGATTTAGATTCCCTTGAAAAATTGGCGTATGTTGGATTTACGATAGGTATATGTTTTCCCTTCGTATTGCGAATTTGCGAGTTGTACTTTTTATTTACGTTTAGATGACTAGTCTTCGATGGTCTAGTCGGGTATAGCTGCAAATTTTTCTCGTATTAATTTATATTTTTGATTTACAAAATCAAAGTTTTTATCAAACTAAAAATTTATTTTAATTATTTTATTTAAATGAATAATTATAGAAACTAAATTGAAAGTTTATTTTTTTAAATAAAATATTTATTTAGAAAAAAGATTTTATTATATAATTGAATTATGAATTCAGTAGTTTAATTTGGTTTATTATTTCATTTTTTTCTATTTTATTTATCATGCGCCGTGTACAGCTCTGGGCTGGAAGGGAGTTTATTTTATTTTTAAATAAGTTGGTAAAGGGATGTTGAACGAAGGAAGCAAAGTAGGTCCGATATGTTGGTAGGAATAAAAAATTAAAATCATAAATTTATTTAAGATACAATGTTTTAATATTTTTATTATTAATTATAAACAAAAAATAAATTAATGAAATTTTACATCTTAAAAATGCAATTCATTATTATTATTATTATTATTATTATTATTATTTTATTAACTTAGTTTTCTGTATTTTTAAAAAAGTACATTGTAAACATGAAAAGTTAAAATCCAATGTTTTACTCTTTCTACCGGTGTATGATATGGTGGAGTTCAAAAGTCTTTTATTGTACGTTAAATTTTTTCAAAACTTGATGCAATTCACTTAATATAATGAAATTGAAATTTCCGCTCAAGTGGCCTAAAACACCATCTCTTACGTTGTCTAACTTGGTAAACTTTTCGAACCATTTTTGACATTTTGTTTATGGATTATCAAATAGCAAAAGAAATTTACTTTACTTTACATTACATTTCCTGCTGTATCGATCCCTAAAATTATAGAAGAAAAATGGTTCCTGTTAATCAAATTATTCTTCATTTTTTCCTATCTGTGGTGCATAGTTAATTTTCTGCAGATTAATTATTGTCTGTTTTTAGCTGAGTTTCTTATTGAAAACGATAGCTATTACAGCCTACCTGAATTGGGAAAAAGAAATCGAGAGAGAGTGTGCTTTTCGTACCTTTGGTTTCAGACCATTTTGTAATCACAATTATGACAGATGTTCAGCTTTTTGGTATATGTATACTAATACGCATATTCCTCCACGCGCATTATGCGCTCTAGTATGAATAAAAAATTGCTGAAAATTTGGTATGGAAAGAACCTGAACTTTTTTTTTTGTATTTTTTTGATTCTCCTCAAAAAGGCAATTCACTCAATTTTGAGAGGGGTTGTAGAGCAGACCAATTTCTCGAAATTTTTTTCGTAGTCTTATATAAAGTAAGTCACGCACACCAACGTATCCAAATTTCAACCTTTTTAATGCATTTTGAGTGGAGTTAGGTCAAAAACAGCTTTTTGAGGCATTTTTTTGATTCTGAAATTTTCTCACCAAATCAATCTAGAAAAGTAAACCTTTGTATGTAAAGTTAATTTGGGACCAAAATATGATTTCTTGATTTTCAGTCAAAATGGCGTATAGCCAAAATCTGAGAAAGGTTTAAGAAGCTTCGAATACTTGAAATTGAAAAAAAATATGAACTTAACATTGCTGCGCATAAGACCATACTACATCTTATATTCACCTTCAGACGTGTTGTTGGAGAGGAAAAGAGGAAAAGAAAGGGTTAATTGAGCTCAAAATTTAGTTGGAGGAAATGAAAAGGCGAAAATTTTCGATTATGGTGTCATGTGATCAATGTAAGATAAATTGACTGATGTATTTCAATTTCAATCTTTTAAGTAAAAAAAAAATTTGGAGACTGAATGAAAAACTGCTTTTTGGGGAGAAATCATGACGTAAAAATTTCATGAATTGTTCTTATG
Organism: Phenacoccus solenopsis; assembly: GCA_009761765.1. Taxonomy (NCBI): domain Eukaryota; kingdom Metazoa; phylum Arthropoda; class Insecta; order Hemiptera; family Pseudococcidae; genus Phenacoccus; species Phenacoccus solenopsis. The sequence continues at coordinate 15,336,242 of CM019753.1, forward strand.
TCTTCACCAAATCGACGGAGAAAAGTCAAACTCGGTAGGTATGTAAGTTAGTGATGACTAGATCAGGGCTGCTCGAATTTAGGTAAAAATGGATCCAAAATAGATTTAAAATAGTGGATGGATAAAACCTGAGGTAGGCTTGAAGAGCCTCGAATAGTTAAAATTTGAAAAATCAGGGCTCATGTGAATCTTTTGAATAAAGGAATTGAATATCTTAAATAAAACTTCTTAGTTGATTTTGAAAGAGATAGGTGAGGATTTTCGAGTTGTAGCTTGTGCGAATGAATAATGTTAACAACATAAAAACTCAGCTTTAGTGATGCGGCATGGCTGCTTACGTTTTTTTTTTTTCGTGTATATAATTCAAGTCCCTTCAGTCGTTATGAGTGTTGCTAATAAATAAATTTCGCATAAAACACATTTTAGATGCCGACTTCGTCACATGTACATTGCATCTATTAGCTATATGGACTTTTAAATTATCAAAGAAAAAAATTAATAGGTGTGTCGCCTAACACTACAATTCTCTGTCGAGCTCTTGAAATTTCTGCTCTAATTTGCATCAATTATTTAAATTAAAATGTGAAAAATTTGTCGTAAAAAATTTTTCGGATGGCAGAGATTCTTTCTTATTATTTTATTAGTTTAGGTGCTTCAATTTGTCGTTGATAAGTTAGATGAAAAATATTTCGAGGTTGCGGGAAGGGATACAATGAGCGCTACAATACACGTGCTATATCCGAACACGTTTAGCTTTTAACGGTATATTAAAATATGATATAATGGAAACCTCATTTCGCTCTTTGCAAATCATCGCGACGTCATACCGCGTTCGTGTTCATAGTTGAAGTACGGTTAGAGCTTAAGTTGCCTCATTACAGTTAAAAGAAAAAGAAAAACTGGATTTTTATTACATTAAAACATAATAGAAATTGGATTTGATTGATTGACAATCATTAAGAGTTCACTTCATAATTATCGATTTGCTTGCAGTCTCGTACGACGAGTGAACTTGAATGTCCTTGCATGGACAAGTTATACAACCCTTTAAGCATATGTTTTATCTACTATAAATGAATCCACCTATGTGTGCCTTAGTAGGAAAATGTGTGGAAGTGGAATAATGATGCGTGGATGATAATTTTAGTTTAGCATAGGCCTAATGCCTTGTGCAATAGTGGTTGATACTCAATTATCCAGCGATATGCTCATTTTGTATTATTTTACTCTATTCGCATAACGCGCAACAGAATTAAAATTATTAAAATTCTAAACATCCCTTGTTCGTTTTCATTCAAGCCATGGCTTGAAATTGTGAGAAGTAAATCGAGCATACGATATTTTATCATCGAAAGACTTAAACACTCGTACATTATTATTTAATCGATGTCATTTATAATTACCTGTGTACTTAATATCTCATTGTTCTTATGTATTGAGTTCACCTCACTAAATTTTTTCCTCAACAAGTTGCACTTATTTAACATGTAATAATAATCGATTCTGGGAAAACTGTCAACTTCTATTTTCTTCATAAAATTATTACAAAATTTAAAATAATCAATTCCTTCGATTGGTTACCATTGAAATTTGATTAATCGATTCACTTTGACGGTTCAGTACGGAGACAGAAAAATTCCTTTTCTTCGTTTTATTACGCTCTCGAGTAATTTTACGAGCAACTGTAAATTAATCTATCGATTTAGTTGATATTTTATTACATGATAAAGCGAGCATTTAATTCGACTGTGTTTACCTTGCGCATATCTTGTGCGATTCCGACGTAATGGCGAATGATGAAGCTATTTTTGTGCAGGTATCATTCTATAACCCCTAATTTTCATGCATTTTATCTTAAAATACGTAACAAAGAGATTTAATGAAAATACAAATTCAACAGCTTCTTAAGCGATTTCCTTAATCACGAAGAATTAAATTTCAAACGTCACGTCGTAAATAAGCCACGAACGGAGTTCGCGATTTCATGAATTCAGTTTGTGCTTATAATTTTTTTAAAGAAGAAGATCCTCTCGAAAACTTTCTTATCTGCATAATAAAATATATAATTAAAACGTCACTATAAAGATTACTTCAAATACCGCATCTTTGCCAAATATTATTTTTAAAACACTTTTCAATAAAGTTATCTGGAATCGTGTTTCATTCTTTGATAATACGAAGAAAAAAATAAGTGGAAATTTTTTAATTGAAAAAGTTTTCTCCTTCGAGATCGAGCATAGGCAAATCTACAAAGCTTAAGAGAGATGGATTTGAGGAAGCGATTGTTTTGCAGATACCGAGATAAGTTTAGGTTTTAGGTGATTATACGAATAATTAACGAAGAGGATTTTTCTGTATTTTTGTTACTCGCAAGGGTTGTATTTGAATTCTTTTTTTCTATTTGTTTCGAAGTAACCTTTTTTCGTTCGTAAATAAAAACAAAATAATATTTACAGATTTTATTGATTTCGGATGAATTCTCGAAGCATCGTGTTAGTTTATTTGATTGTTCGAAATTGTTATATATCCTCAAATAGAAGGGCCATATGTTTGGGTAATTCTCTGAAAATGTCCATATTTCTGTAATCGATGTTTTTTTTTAAGAATTACGCTACAATTGAATTTTTTTTTTTTTCTATATTTATATGAGTATCTCCTCTAACTTTCCCATCGATTGAAATTGTCCTCCACCCCCCCCTAAATGGGGTTTTTTTCAACCCAAAGGTCAAAAGTTCTTAGGCCGTGGCATGTAAATGGTCACGTTTTGAATTTTCAATGTCACATAAATGATATTAAATTAATATTTTTTTGAGGAAAAACTTAGCAAAGTTGCTCAGGATAGTTAAGTGTGTATGTTAACGCTCAAAATGATGTCCAAAGTTTCCCTGCTTGACCTCCAGGAAGGTTCAAAGACCTGTAAATGGTTTATACACTCCTAGGCCGTGGCGTTTTTTGTTTGCTTCTCCTGCGGCAATGATTTTATAATTCGTTTTTCTTTGCGGTTACAATGCTTCCTTGACATCATGAGAATACACTGCCAGCATTCGAAATGTGAAATGTCATTTATTTATCACAGTCGGAAAGCAAAATTCGTAAAAATTGTTGATTCCCGGTTTTTGTGGTATTAGGCCGTGGCTTATTCTAACTCAGCCATCAAATGTCCTAGGAACCTGGAACAAAAGGGATATCGAAGATTAGTAAGTACATATAATATTCACCTATTCAATATTCTCTTAAATTAACTGTTAGAAGCTCCTTAATAAATTTTTGGCGAATTCTCTTAGGCCGTGGCTGGTTGGTTTTCATCTTAGGCCGTGGCGAAGTGTTTTTTTTTACGACCACGGCCTAGGAATTAGTGTCTTTTTGCCATTCTAAATCAATTTTAATGGGGATACACTAACAAAGATGTTATTAATTTAGGTGTTAATGGCTGTCTCTCGAAAAAAGACACTAGTTCTTAGGCCATGGTCATAAAAAGACACTTCGCCACGGCTCAAGATTAAAACCAACCAGCCACGACCTGAGAGAATTCGCCAAAAATTTACTAAGAAGCTCCTAACAGTCAGTTTAAGAGAATATTGAATAGGTGAATATTATATGTACTTACTAATCTTCGATATCCCTTTTGTTTCAAGTTCCTAGGACGTCTTACAGCTGAGTTACAATAAGCCACAAAATCGAGAATCAACAGCCACGGCCTAAGAAGTTCTTAGGTTTTGGGTAATAAAATTTCAAAAAGTCCCCCTACCCCCCAGGGGGACATGACTTGAGCCGAATGGCATAAATGACATCAAGGACACATATACTCACTATCCTAATCAAAAAAATTCCCAATATCAACTTTTTTTTTCAGAAAAATAAAGACATCGAAATATGGACATTTTCAGAGAATTACCCGTTTGTATCATATATGTACTTGAAATTTTCATTTTATTTATTTATTATTTACTTTTATTTACTCATCATATCTTTGTAATTCAAGAAGAAGAATAAATCTTTATTAATTAGTTCAGTATTGTGCATATTATTATAATCCCAAACATAGATCGTCGATCAAGACCCTCACGCAAAATTAGTATATGAGGTTAAAATTAATTAAGAAATTCGCAGAACTTGAAAGTATTGAAATATAATATTGATACTGAGTATCTGTTGTGATCGAAACATTTCAAAGCAAGAGAGATGTAGTGTATTGATATTAATAACTTTATTTCTTATTTTTGGTCCTGATATAATTTTTTAGATTTAATTTTCACCAAATCATACATTTTCAACTCTAAACATAATTATATAATAGCATAAAAGAATGGTTCTTCTCTCGCGGATATGATATGTACCCAGTCCTACTATATGTAAGCGAAGGCTCTGGTGACGAAAATATACACCACGATGTTTGTATTTATCAAACAAATGATTAAGAAAAGGAATGCTATGGTAGGTATTTTCTTTTGGCATAAACTGACTGGAAAGATGATTGAAGTAATGAATGCCAAGATATTTCGAATTCATGTAAAAGGGTGTTTTTTGTTTGTTAATATCATAATTATAGAGAAACCTCTAGAGTTTTAATTCTCGTATTTCTAGTCGACGAACTTTAGAGGACATTATATCTTTACAGTACTTAAACAAATTTCAGCTGCTCTGCTTCATGTAGAGGGAAAAAATTTTTTGAAATTTAAGATTTATAACCTATGATATTTTTATTGAAAAATTATGAAATAGGTATATATCACGAACTGGTCACTGGTGGCTAAAAAATTCTGTTTTCATCAAAATTATGCTATTTGACTTGAAACTTTCACTACAGCCTAATACTTACTAACTCTCACAAGATTTACGAACTTGACATTGTTGTAGTATCTTCAAGCAGAATGCTAAGCTATAACTACATTCAAGCTTTTTAAAGGTATTCTTTTCATTTGTGGGCCAGATAGGTGAAAGGAAATTGGTTCAATTTTTAATTTTGAGGTGGATGGGATAACAAGTTGCGTTTTGTGGACTTGAACACGTAGCCAGATTTTTAAGAAAAAATAATTAAATATTTCTGAAGTGATTTATTTTCAAAATTTACTGGTGAGGGTCACGATTCAATTTTTTTTAATAATGTTTTTACTTTTTAGAGACTATTATAATGAATTTTAATAAGTGATATATCTTAATTTTGTGAGTTTTACTCTACAAATAAAGAATTTTTTTTTTCTATTTCAAACAAAAATTGTTTTGGAATAATGTTCGTATTTTTTCTTCGAAATTTGAGCAAACGTGCAAGTCTACAAAACAACGTTTTATCCTGATCGCTACAAAAAAAATTACATCCTTACACCTGCGTGAAATTTTGACTAAAATAGGAAAGATGATTATTTGCCTATAACAACTAACAAGCGATTTCTTGAGTATAATATTGATATTGGATGATTAAACGATGTATACGGTATTTTTGGAATTTGAGTATCTTTTCCTGTCCTTCAAATACCTATTTAAGATTCAGTACTCAAAATAAGGCTGCATTGAATGATTTCAATATTCTAACTACTTTATGGTTTAATAAATTACTCATCGTTCTAAAAATTTCGTATTTCCCCGCCTCTACCTCTTCAACCAAATATGTAGTATATAAACGGTTGATAAGACTGCTTTGAATGATCTAAAATTTCAACGTACATCTTTATAGTGCAACACATCACACATGATTTTAAACAGTTTTATATTTTCCCCTCCCTCCTCCCCCATCACCGATGACCAATGTGTGGAATTTCATCGTTTTTAAAGTAATATAGTGCAAATTTCAAATTTGAAAATTTTTTATTTTTTTTCCACGAACAGTAGCAGATTATTTTTTTATGTTATTTCAAATAGCTATGATAATTTTGATGAAATAAATTATTTTGTGACACTTATTCATATTGAACCTGAACGGTATTTTTTATTCACTTTACCGTCTACTAAATTCTCTGAACTGTACTTTCGGTTATAATATGTCCGTTTGAAATCCGAGAGTAAGACCTTAGAATATTCTCTTATCGGAAGTAGTCGCCTATATAAATGCTGGTATTCTGAATTCTCGTATTGATAAATTACCATCAATCCACGTAGTTGTTGTCAAGTATAGAGTAAAAAAACTTTAATTTATAATTCCATTTCTTTTAGATCTTTGATTTTTTTTTTAAATCGGTATTAATAAGGAACTCTCAATAATTGAGAAAAAAATCACCTTAAGTATCGCAAAGGAAAACATATTAAGAACTTATTTATAGCTCTTTCGATGATTCGATGTAGGAGAAAAAATAGAATAAAATTGTTTCATAGAAACAAGATTACGGATTTTTTTCCTCTTACTTTTCATTTACGAAAAGGAAAAAAAATCGAGGAAATGTTGGCTAACAGTCCTCAGTCGTTCCAGTTAATTTTTTATACCTATTAAAAAAAATTCTCTAAAATATCTCAACATAAACGGAAACAGTCGTGTAAATTTTTCATGTGCCACTCTGTCTGCCAAACGTAGACTTGTACTATGTAAAAATTTTTTCTTCGCTTATGTATAAATATTTCATCGCCGACTCGCCTTCTTATCGAAATTCTTCAGGAAGTAAGTTAGCGTAATTAATTAAAAGCTATAACCTCGGCTAGCGTTTATTTATCTATGCAAATTCTGTCCGCACGTTACAACAGCTTATGGGCGGAAATTATGAATTTGTTTCTTTCAAGTCGGCTGAAATGATTCGTTTTTACAGCTCGCTCGAGACGACCGAATATCGCGAAGATGTTTCATTTTATTTCGTACATTTCCTAAATCACATGTCGAATTAATTTATGCGCCTATATGTAATTACATTACTGCCTTAAACATAGTAGCTCTTTAATGTTAATGGGAAATTTGTCTGTGTAAAAGAACTTCCTAATAAACGACTAGAGAGCAAATTAATTAATAAACAATTAATTCATCTCTATTAAAGTCTGGCAGAGTGGCAGACGTGTGGTATTCGTATACGAGTTGGACATAAAATAGCGAAAAATTGAAGTACAAACGGGCACTTGTCCAGTTATACGTATACCCTTTTTTTTTTCGTACTTTTTTGTTTAAAAAAACCACCACCGAGTGTGCCAATTTAATCGCGCACGTTTTTTTTCTATATTTATCGTAACATCAATTTCATCAGTTGGCAGACGTTTTGAAAATCACACTTCGCTGGTTGCAGTCTGCCAAAATTCATTCACATCGAGCGCCTTCGTAAGAATATATTATTTCGAAGTTATACCGATATGTTGTTCTTATTAGTCATCCAGTGAGCTTATTATGTCGATCGTATTGTTTGATATGTTAATAAAGGTAGTTTCGAAATTTTTAACTTTTAACTTGGATATTCTGTTCGAATTTCTTAGACGTAGTGAACTATTGCGTCACACTTCAGGCGTGTACAATTCATCGTGTGTACTTAAATTCTCGAAATTGGTAAATCATACTTTATACAACGCCCGTGTCAAGATTTTTATTATCAAGTATTCGACAAGTTGATATCGGTGTTCGGGGAAATTCGTATTCATTTACTTAATACATATATCGGGAAACATGATTTGTCTGGCTTTCATTGATTTTACATTATTGCATTAATGAAATTTTTCTGGTAGGTACTTGCATTGTTTGCATGTGGCTGACAAACCTGAATTTGCTGCGGTCGTTTTGAACGACTGTGATTGTAGCATTTCGATATCTTTGTTCTTAACACGTGCAAAAGTAATAAAAGAATTTTGCTCACTATGTTGGAATCTTGGAATTTGAAATTTTTTGATATAATTTTTTAGAAAAGTACAAATAAATAGATATTTTTTGTTTTGAAATTTTTATCTGTAGGTTTAATTTCGTATTGACTATACTACTATACGCATCAAGAATCCGAGAAGAAACATCTGTTGATCTCGTATTCGAAATGAAATATCCGTCGGTTGGGATTTTCTGCAAATCACGAATAAAACGATTCTTGTTAAGAATTCGTTCGTAATGGAAATGGGGAATTTTTCGGTGTTTAAATATTTCGCAAAAACGTTGCCAAAACTTGAAACTCTTTTTTATAAAGTAGTTTAGTTTCGAAAGAAATGGAAACTAAAGCTGTTTAATTCCATTTTATAATTTTCGCTAGAAAAAATTTTTTCTGGCGGACACTGTATAAGTTTAATTCGACGAGAGTTACGCTCTTTGGCGAATTATTAAATATATCTTCGCATCTAGACATCCGACGAAATGTGAAAATTTCAAAGGTTGCCCGTTTTTCTAATCCACCAGCGAAATAGCATCGGTATAACATTTTGCATAACCTTGAACGAGTGTTCGGAAAAGTTCGTTAATTTTAAATAACCGTTGCCTTTCGAGCTAGTGTATCCGTTGAATTATGTAAATGCTTGTTAATTCCGCGCTGGATTTTTTTTTTGTATTCGTTCGACGTAGAAAATCGCAGAAAATTAAATGTTTCTTCGCCTTCATCGAATATTTATTACCTTTTCGTTACAGTCGTGCCGACCAATTTGAGCGAAATTTTTGATGAGAAGTTGAAATTGTAAAGAATCCTCGGCAAGGATTCAATTTGATTTCACCGATATGGGTTATTGTTCTTGAAATCGGAGGAGTACTTTGCATTTGAAATTGAAATTGGAAACTCGGCGACGAATTCGTCATGTTTACGTTTGTTTGGATTGTATTAAATTATGCCCGAGTTTTTCCGGCGTGGAAATTTAATATTTTTGAATATGTGAGGTATCAGTTTTATTTATATCAGTTCACGTAAAGAATAATTCTAGTCTTTGTCGTATTTTTGATTTCGATGCGAAAAACAATGACAATATAGGTTTCATTTTTAGTCGAGTTTTTTCTAGAAACGATAGCTATTGTAGATTACCTGATTTGTGAAGAGGTTGGTGAGACGGACTCTTCATAAGTATTGTTATGTTTAACATCACCATTGGTAGTCATGGTGGCGTGGCAAGAAATTTTCCGAGCTGGGAAAATTGATTTCACGGACACAATTTTTTTTATAATTGAGCCCTGACCCCCTCCCCCCCTTCCTTTTTATATTCATTTAAAACAGAAGTGTATAAAATAGCAAAACCACTATAATTTCAGTACAATTTATTATTCAGCTATGGTTATAGCCAATAGCATAATCAAATTAACCTAACTGCTTCAACAAATTGGTAGGAATTTTTTCTTTCATAAACGTGCAGCTGGAGGTGGAGTAAGCGTAGCCAAGATTTTCTCAAGGAGGAGGCTAAAAATGGAAAAAACCACTTTTCCATCATTTTTTTATTATTATTATTATTATTATTATTTTTTTAAATAAGTAAAAATTTTACGTGAAGCGCGTAAGAAATTTTTTCTAATTTTTGAAACGAAATTCTATCAATATTTTGAATTACAGAAGAAATCGTGCTTAAAGAAGGCAGGTATAGTCCCGTGGCCTATCATAGCCAAGCCACTGAAATAGACATGTTAAAATAAAATATGAAGACTCATGACATTTAAATGCTACAGAATTCTGAACTTCAAGCAATACATATTATATTCATATGTGACTTGTGTTATACCTACTTCAACTACATTTCACAACGTTGACAATGACTTTACGAAAAAATTGTAAGAACGTTTTTATCGTGAATTTACAGATCTAGAATTCATAACCGAGATAATTTTCATGTATGTGGAAAAATAAGCCAGATATTTTGAAAAAAGCACGCGAGAAGGCAAAAAACAAAATAGATTTTACTAGATTTTTTCTTTACTTGACTAGACACTTTCAGCTATACTTCTGTGAAAAAGAAAAATTTTTCCAATTTCTTGAGGCAAATACCTATTTTGAGTTAATTTGAATTGTATTTATGAAATTTTTATGGTTATAAATTTCTTTGATTTTAAAACTTTATTTCAGTAACAGAGATTTTTTACATTTCAGTATATTTAAAAAGTAAAAATTTATACTTCTGTCCATTTTTCCTACCAAATGCACATTCAGCTTCGTCATTTACAAAATATGTACATCTACACACTGAAATAAGCCCTGCGTTTATAGTATAATTACTTACTTCGTTTCAATTTTGTTATTTCATTTGACTCTTAAAAGTAATAAGGTATGATATAAATTGTGATTTATAAAATTTATAAACTTATAGACAATTTTGATCTCTTACATTTCGTTATATTTTAGTAAGTAAAAATTTCAACTGCACTCTTTTCCTGCCAGCTGCATATCTACGAGTAATTAGTCCTAATTCAGAAAAAAAAAACAATACACATACATATACATAATTATATGTTTTCCCTCAGAACCCCTCCATGAGTTTTTTTATTTTTTTATTTTTAATACAAACTAGTGCCTACTCGCCCCTTCGGGGCTCGAAATAAAAATTAAATGAAGAAAAAACAGTTAATTATATCAGATAAGTACATTCCAAACTGCACAACCCAATTTATTCTTATTTGTTAACCACACCAAGAGTTCTTCCTTTCAGCCCCTTTATACCTTTGTATACCTACCATTTTAAACAATTTTACAACTTTACCCTTGCTCTTGCCTATGTACAAAGCTTTTATTGAAATTTACAACCTTTTTTCATTTGTATACGTGCTATCCTTTATATACCTTTTATACCTGTTATTCATAACAAGGATGCGCGCGCATCTCAAAACCGATTTCATTTTGATTTTAATATATAGAGAGATACCCTGTTGACAAAGTATGTCGTAAATCATGATATCATGGGGATGTCAAATATGTCCTCTTTTTTATATCATTATGACATCCTCATGATATCACATAGCTCATATTGTGATTATGATATCATAAAGATATCTTCATGACAAACTTTGTCAACAAGGTATGTTAGGCTATACCAGAGTGAGCGATTCAAGCGTACATATATAAAATGGTGAACATAAATAAGTTGTACATTATATAATGATGTCCTTATGTTATAAACACGTTGAAATTTCATTTAAAAAGTGTTCGCCATAATGATACCACGATACTTATTTTTCATCTACGAGTATGATTTATACTCGGATTTGGGAAACGTAACCCGAGTAAGAATACGAGCGCAAAGTACTCACCGGATGTACTCGCTGCTTTTACGCGTCATTATGCTTCGGTGTTTCATTGCAAGTAGAGAGGGAAAAGATTTCACGACATTCGGAGCTCTTAGGTCAACGATCTTTTGCATTGAAAAAAAAAATCGTATAAACAGGTGAATAAAATTTATATAGACTTTAAATTATTTCAAGCTAAGAAATTTTTCCATCTGTTTGTACCTAAAGTTGTAAATTTGTCATAACACGTTGTGATATGTGAAAAAATAAATGGAAAAATGAAGTCGGAATAATCATCTACCGCGTTGACGATGGTAATTTAGTTGGAGTTTTTATATAACTCTAGCCAGTATCGAGACTACTTTATGCAGGAAAAATGGATGCAACGCGAAGGCTACCGGATTTCGTTATTTCTGATGATATGAGCCATGAGGCACGTATATACTTTTCCAAATGAAGCTCGTTATTGCGCTTTTTATAATAGACTTTTATACTCGTACGTAGGTCAATGAGTTTTTTCAAAGCTCTCTTTTAGGTTTCGTTTTCACCAGATTTATTGTAGATTTTAAAATCGTTACTTATTCACATTTGAACGCCTTCTCTATTCCTTTTGTGAAAAAAAAATTCTAATTTTATTTATCGTCATTATTTATGAAATAAGTTGTACATTATATAATGATGTCCTTATGTTATAAACACGTTGAAATTTCATTTAAAAAAGTGTTCGCCATAATGATACCACGATACTTATTTTTCATCTACGAGTATGATTTATACTCGGATTTGGAGAAACGTAACCCGAGTAAGAATACGAGCGCAAAGTACTCACCGGATGTACTCGCTGCTTTTACGCGTCATTATGCTTCGGTGTTTTCATTGCAAGTAGAGAGGGAAAAGATTTCACGACATTCGGAGCTCTTAGGTCAACGATCTTTTGCATTGAAAAAAAAAATCGTATAAACAGGTGAATAAAATTTATATAGACTTTAAATTATTTCAAGCTAAGAAATTTTTTCCATCTGTTGTACCTAAAGTTGTAAATTTGTCATAACACGTTGTGATATGTGAAAAAATAAATGGAAAAATGAAGTCGGAATAATCATCTACCGCGTTGACGATGGTAATTTAGATTGGAGTTTTTATATAACTCTAGCCAGTATCGAGACTACTTTATGCAGGAAAAATGGATGCAACGCGAAGGCTACCGGATTTCGTTATTTCTGATGATATGAGCCATGAGGCACGTATATACTTTTCCAAATGAAGCTCGTTATTGCGCTTTTTATAATAGACTTTTATACTCGTACGTAGGTCAATGAGTTTTTTTCAAAGCTCGTGTTATAATACCTGGCTGTTGTATTATTTCTTTTGTAAAAGTTCGTGAAACCTTGCCACTTAACGAACGAAAATGAGAAAGTTAGCTTATTCGTGGATTGCTCGAGATACTTAAAATATGCATTCAGTTTTGAAATTATATCAATTTGAAAAATTTTCATTTTAGAATTATTCTAAACGCGGTGCTCGTTCACTTTCACTCGACGAAAAAAAAAACGCCAGTTTAATGACATCCTAGTCTGGTAGTTCAATTGCATATACACATAAGAACTCCTTCATTAAGGAAACCAAATGGAGATTTTATAATTACAACTGAATGAAAGGAAATAACGAATTGCAGATGAACGATGTTTTGCGACGGGCGAAAAATATTAATAATTTATGAGAACGTTTGTTATATAGATTCCGGTTAAGCGATCGAAACGAGGATAATTAATCATTTTATATTATTTATTCGATGAAAAATTTCATCATCTTGAAGCAAAACGTATTAATTTAGGGCAAACTATTGCATTAAAAAATTATGAATTTGCAAGTACTCTTCAAATGTCTGGTTAAGTGATCGTAATTATTTTTCGCTATGATGATATTTATTGCGAGTTTTTCTCCACATTCATTTCCTGTGGTCGATTTTTGCTCGCGATAAGTTTTGAAAATCAGGCTGGAAAGTAACACGCAAAAAATAAACTCCTAATCTTGAAACATTATTTTTTTGATCGAAGCGGTCTCAGAGATGAAAATTATGCAATATTCCCAATACCAGCAGCTCCCACGAAAAATGTAAAAAGAACGTTATAATTTATTAATCATTAAAAAAATACTAAAATAATTCAATTTTTGGAATTTTGTAGACAGTCAACTCACGTATGACTTCTTAAACCCAAGGAAGGGTGAACTTTTCCGAAAATTTCGTTTTTACCGTTTATCTCACTTAAAATATCACACTTGAAAAGATGAACGAGAACAAAATCAATCCATTTTCAATCAAAAACAAAAGAAAACCTTCTACATTTTTTTTCGAGTAACATGCTTCCCAATTTATTTTGAAAATAGTTATTTTAGTTTATTCATTTGGGTAAGTTTTCCCTATTGACTTTATAGATATTAGTGCTGTCAGTTCGATCCAAGTATCCGAACTGTAAGACCTGGTTACTCAGAAGGCAGTAGTAGTGAGGTGCGGCTTGCCCCTACCTCCTTCATAAATACTATTCATGCATTTCCTTTTTTTTATTTTTATTTTTTTGTTGTACTTTTTGTTTTGTTTTGTTTTTTTTGTATCTGCTTCATTATGTATAATAATTGTTTCATAGTGGCAGCTGGCCGCTTACCTTTTGCTAGGCCACACCACATTCTCGCTGTACTATTCGATGTTTGTAACAAAAAAAAAGCCATCAAATTCGAATTGAAGAATGGAACATTTGATTCTTTATTTTCGAATATTTGCCAAGAAAGTCGCTTCAAAAATTCGATTCGATATTCGATTTGATTCGATAATCGATTCGTTTCGATATTCGATCCGCTTTGAATAATCGATTTGATATCGATTTGTAACGTTGCTAATATTCGAATATTATTCGAATATTTTTTTTTAAAGTTGACAACACTAATAGATATGAACTGCTAATACTTTTGTTGAAATGGAAAATGAAAATGCTTTGAGGCATAAAACTAAAAATGGCTCCAATCTTCTCTCCCAAATCTAACTAATAACCACAAAGACCCGTGCCTCTGGCCCAGTTGCAGGATACGGCACGGCTAAACATCAACAGGTAACAGGTAAAACTAAAAATCAGAATCGCAACTGCGCTTGCGCAGATTGAATACTTACTTTTGATTGGTTCTTTAAAGTCATCTAAGCCAATTAGAATGAAGAATGATATTTCATTTTCAAGTTTTATGTTTCAAAGCAATCCTTAAGGATTAGCAGCTCGTATCTACAAGTTTAATACCTTTCTCCAATTATCTCGGTATGTATCATCTTTTTCAATTTACATTAAAAGAAGGTTCTGTCTTTTTTTTGTGTGCAAAGTTTTCGAAGGCTGAATAATGTTTCTATTTTTTCGCTTATGTGATATTACGTGCATATCAAATATTACAAGTCTTAATAACGGTTGCATTTCGAGAAAAACCATCATAATATGTTTTAAAATTAATTCGTTTTTAACCTCCAGTAGAAAAGGTTACATTGGTTTTTTCGATAAAATGTCCCCCAAAATCAAAACTCTCCCTTATCGATGAAACAGATGAGAATTTTTTTGACACACAAATCATTTTAAATTCAGAATTTCCTTAAATTATTTTTTTTCGCTTTGTTTTTCAGGCACTTTTGAAATTTGAAAATTCAATTTTTAGATCACTTTTTGATCTAAAGAGTGTACACGATTTAATTATTTGCGATTTTTATCGGAACTGAGGCTTGGGAAATGTGATCTAAGGTTCCTTAAAGTATAAAATGTGGTTTCACGGTTTTGTTTTCAAGTTACCTTTAAATTCTTTTTGAAAAGTAATTACTTTCGTTCATGACCTATAATTGTTTACCAGAGAGGTAATTAAACTTTATCAACTACACTTGCATTTTATATATGGGTACCCACGCTCGTACCGTAATTAACCAATACTGCAATTTGCTACGTGATTTATACGTTTATGTACTGCAGAAGCAGGCGAAGATGGCGTCGTATCGTGAATTTAAGGTACTTAATATTGTGGTTATGTATATAGCGAACATGAAGTTGAAATCGAAGTTTCTGGTCTTTTTCCATTATGTTGTTGTTTATTTGAAAGAATATAGAATTTGTTCGGGAATATTGAACGTTCTTTTGGGAGAGAGAGAAGCGAATGAACATAATTGTTATTTTGAAAGAGATCTGAATTAGTTCGAAGTTACTTGTATCGTGTATGAAATTATAGAAAAATTTAATTTTAATATCTGTAAATTATTAAAATTTATAAATAAAACAAGTAAAAAATCAATATGAAAAAGTTGATGTTTTGAATGCAAGAATATATACAAAATTGGAATTTGAAGTGAGCCAAGTTGAAAATGAATACTCTGATAATTATAATTTAATTATAGATTAATTTAGTTTTGAAATGCTGATAATAAAATACTGAAATTAAAACAGATCTGAGAGGAAATAATTTGAAAAATATGTACATTTACGTATATATCGAAC
Organism: Phenacoccus solenopsis; assembly: GCA_009761765.1. Taxonomy (NCBI): domain Eukaryota; kingdom Metazoa; phylum Arthropoda; class Insecta; order Hemiptera; family Pseudococcidae; genus Phenacoccus; species Phenacoccus solenopsis. The sequence continues at coordinate 15,351,821 of CM019753.1, forward strand.
GAATACATACAGTTGGGGTCTTAGGAAGAGGAAGTCAAGCTCGGAGAAGAGGAGGAAAATAGATGTAAACAAAATAAACTCAACTTGTTGAATATAATCTAGGTAATAATAATAATGAATCAAACGTGTTTATATTTGTTCCATGCGTTCCAACGTACATTTGAAAAAAAATTTGGAGCCCTTGCAAACTTTCCTTTTCCCCACCTTGTTAGCGGCGCTTGTGCTTAGTGTACTGATGATTAAAATTCGTCTCGCTATGCATTTGCGAAATCCTCCAAAAATAGAGAGCACTCAATCAAAAAATCTTGCTGATGCAAATTTCGAAGAAATTATCAAACTTCATCATTCCGATAGTTGTATTATAATTTTAACGTGTACCTTTCTCGATCAAATATTCTGCATCTCACGCCTAATCTCGGTTCGTTAATTAACCTCTCTTTTATATCTTACATTCCTACACGTAAATAATGAATTACGATCCATCTGTATTACGCGTCTATCGTTATCAACTATCTCGTATTATCTAACCGATATAATGTATTTCTTAGGGAAATTTGTTATTCCATTTTATAATTACAAAAGTAATCAATCATGAGAGTACAACTTCCTATAATGATATCGCGTCTCGAAACGGGTAATAAATTAAATAGCCCGCGAATAAGCGAAACCGTCAACACAGGTGGATTCTAAAAACATATGAGTCGGTATTTCAGGCTCGTTTTGTGACTTTTTTGAAACCCGAGCTTTCGAGGTCCATAAACTGGGTACTCGGTATGTTCTGAATTTGGGTATAATTTTTAACGCGTTTATTTTGCTGATGAAAAGTTATTCTGCAGATTCGCATTGCTATGTAAGTGAGTTTCAAGTACACATTTCCCGAATTTCTGCGGTTTTCGTGAATTATTTCTCAATGCCGACGTAAAAGTGAAGAGATCTTTTACAACGGAGACAGCTTGTCTCCTACGAACGAGTATGTTAACGAGCGCGAATTGATTACGTGTGCGTATTAGCAGCGATAACATTTATTAAATACGAGTTCGTTTCTAATTTCTTTGATGTGTTGGTGAATTCTTCATCGTTAATTAATGGCTAAAGAGACGGTACTTGTACAGCTGTACGTAAAAGTGTCGGTGTTAGTACTAGTTTCTAGCTATTGCGAGGAATGTGTTAAATTCCAAATATTTGTTTGTAAACAAAATTCGTATTATTTCTGGCTTGTTCTGTTTGACGTTTGTACGTACTGTAGTTTGATAACTAAATTCGGAATACATTTTTAATAATATTTGAAAATATTACGTTATATAAAACGTATTTGCCGGAAGGTTGTTAGCTGGTTGCTGAAATTATTATACTCGTACCTAATTAATTTTTTTTAAACTTATAATGTATCTGTATGTAACAGTTATTATTATTTATTATTATGATAACCAGACCAATGTGAAAATCGATATGCTTTTGAGAAGCTTAAATGGCAGATTCATAGTGTATATTACCCTTTACTTGGGTATGTGTTCAAAAATGTTAGAGATAGTGAACGAATATTGACGTATATTTTTCTAAAAATTCGATATTGAATGATACTTCAAGGCACAAGAGGTTGAATTAAACAGCAAAAACAATAATTAACCTTAGAATACGTACTACGTATGTTAAAACTTGAAAATTGTTTTTAAATTATAATTTTGTGCGAAAAGTGTTAATCAGGATAGAGAAAAATTAGTATTCTGTAAACAAATTCAAACAATTTCATGTAATTTGCTCAAAGCCAGAGGATTAATAAAATTTTGTCCCACCAACGGTTGAAAAAAAAGTAACTTCTTAAAATGAAATTTTTTGATCGATAAATTATTTGTTGTATAATAAGAAGTTTCCATAATTATTTATTAATAAGTTTCATTTTACAAAAATAACATTGAAAAAAATGTGTAACATTTTTATTTTAAAAAATAAAAATAAAAATCGAAATTTTTGGTTTACTACCACCTGCATACCTCACTCTTAGAGAAATGAAACGCACACCTCAGAAGCGCTTTCTCACGCGGTAGCGTTTGGGCCTAAGAGAGGTTATGTATTGCCTAAGCTGCATGAAAAGGCGCATGCTGGGTGTATTTTTACTCAGTGTAGCATTCTAGGGTTAATTATGTTTGAATTGATACCTGAAATTGACAGCATTTTTCAACTATTACTAAGTAGAGGTCAAGTATAGACAGGCAGCACCAATAGAAAAAAATTTTATGAAAGAAAATTATAATTTTAGTTGAGTTTTCAATTTAAAAATGACAGCTGTTACAGCTTACCTAATTTAGAGAGGAAGAGTCGAGGAAGATGGGAGTTCAAATCGTACATTTCATGCCATTTTTCTGTAATCATGTGGCAAATGTCCAACTTTTTGGTATATACGTTTTTTTTCCAGCGCGTAGCGCAAGCGGATATTCATAAAATTCGCTCAAAATTTGGTGAGAGACTCCACTTCAAAATGCAAAAAAAGGTGTTTGTTTTGTTTTTTCAATATACCTCAAAATGACGGATCACTCAAATTTTGAGGAAACCTGGAGAAGGAATAAATGGCACAACTTTTTTGTTTTTTATCTCATATGAAAGAGTGAGTCACAGACACCAACTTATGTAAATTACAGCTTCCTAAGTGTATTTAGAGGGGCGTTACAGCAAAAAACAGCTTTTTGAGGAAGTTTTGAGACAAAAATTCTTGAATCTTCCATATGTCTTTGCCAAATCAACGTGATCAGAATATGACCTCTTGAATTTAGATCAAAATGGATCCAAAATGGCGGATTATCAAAATTTGAGTAGAACTTGAGGAGCATCAATTAAGCAAAAATCTAATTAATATGAACTCGTATGATTATTAGAGATAAGAAGTATATTGTATCCGTAATTCACCATCACATATGATATTGGAGGGAAAAAAGAGGGGTTATTGACTTCAAAATTTGCTGGTGGTACAGGAAAGTTCGAAAATTTTTTATTGTGGTGTTATCTGATAAAATGAAACCAAGTAAATAACTTACTCTAATTTTTCCTTCCTAAATGTATTTGGAGGGGAGTTGGAGCTAAATCGGCTTTTGGAGTAGAAATTACCCTTGAAATTTCATAATTTTTCCATACCTCTTCATCGAATGGATCTACAAAGGTCTAATTTTGTATGCAGGGTTAGTTCGTAACCAGAATATGAGCTCTTGAATTTAGGTCAAAATGGATTCAAAATAACGGATTGTAAAAATTTGAGGATAATTTGAGGAACTTTCAGTAGCTATAATTTGAAAAATACTACATTTGTTCTAAATTTAACTTCTTAAGTGGTTGTTCGAAGAAATAGCGTAAGGGTTTTCAGACTTGGTATTCAGTGTGACCTGTAGACCTAAAGGGGTTAGCGACGTTATTTCCATATTTGAACAAGCCCCAGTTAAAAACTCAGCTCCAGTAATGCAGCATAGCTGCTTACGTTTTTTTTGTTTTAATTTTTTTTTTTTAGGAATGAATTAATTTAGAAATTGACTATTTACTCTTGTTAATAAATTTAATGATTATTAAATTCATTTCATTACCATTTGGAATCGCTGATGCTGTCTTCACTTGAAAGAAATTTGTTGAGCTATGAATTTTTGCGCCAGTCGTTGATGAATTATTGGTCCACGCGGTGTAGTAATAGGTATAGCCGTTCTATCATATTGCATAATTTTTTCGAATATGAGAAAATGAGCTTAACTGTTAAGATTTTTAATGAGAAACGAAAAAGCTGGAGGATTAGAGCTTAAAATGATAAACTGCCCATGAAATATATTCGTTGTATAATCACGAGGGAAATTTTGGGGAAGAGCTAATTTGAGATCCTATCTCAAAGTATCGTATGAATTTTTTTTTTGTCCTCAAACGATAAAATATTACCTACTTTCGAATGCTAGAAATATGTATCAAATTACCCGATAAATAATTTTTTTGGAGTATTCAGTATTTTAAAAACTTTTATCTCATTTTGGTAGTTCTTTCCATTAAGTTTAGGAATTGGAATTTTTTCACGTTTTCTGGGCATCATTTCTGTACTAGATGTTTTTCTCTTTCCACTTAATTTTTTGAAGAAAACCAAAATTGACCTTCTGTACTACAATGCCTATGTTTTGTATTTTTTTTTTATCTTGATTTTTTTTAAGCAATAAAAAAAGTCAACCCGAAATTTGTTTTGAAGTCATTGAAAAAATTATGGAATGACTTTCTTAAAATTTGGTTTGTTCACGCCTTCCTTGTACACATGGTGCTCTACTGGATCCTTGAATATCAAAGTAAAAATGATGATTTCATTTTTTAATTTCTTACTTTGAACAGTAAAATGTGATTCTTGACTCAAAAAAATGTTAATGTACTCGAATATACGTATTTTTATTGATATTTTCTAAAAATGTACAATTTTGAGAATATAATTCTACAGAAAAATAGGTGAGTATTGACCCTGATGATTAACATTTATTGAGTATGCTTTTAGGTTACTTGAGAACTTTTCTCTCCTACTTATTTTTGAAAAGAATCCAAAATTGTTCTATTATCGTAGAATCTATCTAAGGTCGTTGTATTATATAACTTCGATATTATAACGAACAAAATCCTCTACATTTTATTACAACAATTAAAAAATTTTTATTGAATATTCAATACGAACGGCTTTAGGTATAAGTTGACAATGCTAGAATTATAAAAACGATGGAATTTTCCCATCATTTTAATGCTTTATTCATTCGAATCTTACTGTGTCAAAAATAGCTACAAAAAATCACGCGGCAAAAATCTTCTGTATTTTCAATGAGTAGGTAAGAATACCGGTATATGCAGCTCAATTATAAGTAGGCCTATGAATAAATGTCGTATAATAACCACAGCGTGGGTAGTCTATTTGAAAATCACCAGCCCATCAGTATCTTCGACGAGATAAACTATAAGTGACAGGTTCCACAGCAAAACGCGAAAAGATATTACGTAATATTTTTCACGAATGGTACTTCCATTTGTAGAAGTGACACTTTCCGCATTCTTAACACCATTCAGTATACACTAGCCATTCTGGTTAGATAACAATTCTAACGCATTGGGAACAAATCGATTGAACGTAAATTGCGCCGCGATGGTGCATTATGGGTGACGAACTGGAGTGATTCGTTTGAAATAACCTTGAAACGAAGCGGGGCTCGTGAACGTTGAGTGAAAATACCTTCGGCTTAAACTAGGCTACCTACATCTAATAATGATAATGAAATTGTTGCTACTAATTTTAAACGTTATATAAATAGTTAATTAAATAGGTACTGATTTTTATCAGCCCTTGACATGAAACTATCCTTTCTAGAACTTTACAGAGAACTGATGTTAGGGAGATGGGTCGGTAACTATCAAGGAGTAGGGGTTTTTGTTTGATTTTAAGAGTGGGATAATTGTTGCTATTCTCCAGGAGTTCGGTAGCTTGCCACGTGTCCAAATTTCATTAAAGGTTCGGAGAAGGGTTTCGATAACAATTTTTGGTGCACGCTGTAGAAGGTATATGTGAAAGTCGTCTGGTCCAGGAGCAGCAGGTCTAGTGGAATCTATTGCGGTGAGAAGTTCTTGTACTGTTATTTGGATATTATAGCTTTCTTCGTTTGAGCTAAGAAAGTCTAAATCTAGGGGATTTTTGGACTCCTTCAGCAACCGGAAGCGAAGATTATAATTTTCATCACTAGAGGATTCTGCAAAAAATTCAGCGAAGGCATTGGCAATTTGAATACTTTCCGTAATCAGATGGTCATTGATGGATAGGCTAGTTGGAATGTGAAATGCTGAATTTTGTTCAATAGATTTAATTTTTTGCCATACGATTTTTGATGGAGTAGACGAATTTATAGTGGAAATGAAATTTCTCCAAGAGGTCTTTTTGGCTTGCTTTAGGGTCCATCTTGCCTTCGCTCGTTGTTTACGGTATTCGACATGGTTGCTTTCCGATGGGTCTTTTTTCAACTTTTTGAGGGCTCTACGTCGATTCTTAATGGCAGATGAACAGCTTTCCGTCCACCAAGGAACGAATTTGAGTGAAGGTTTTTTTGAGGCTGGTGTATCGGAGTGAGGGGTACACTCTTTTGCGATCGCTATTTTTATTTGAAAGAGAGTTCGCAGATGAGGAATTGTCATCTACTATTGAGCCAAAGGTCTGTTCACATTTATCATGAAAAGATCCCAGTCCGTTTTCGATAGTTGATTTTCTGTATAGGGTTTTTGTGGTTGCGACTTTTGTTGTTGTACGATGATTGGTGTATGGTCACTTCCTGCCAGGTCAATGTGCGTGAAAACTGATAACGAAGTATTAAGTTGAGGCGAGCATAGTACGAGATCTAGATTTGACCACGATCTATAGGAGAAGTACTTTGAACAGTAAAATGTGATTCTTGACTCAAAAAAATGTTAATGTACTCGAATATACGTATTTTTATTGATATTTTCTAAAAATGTACAATTTTGAAAATATAATTCTACAGAAAAATAGGTGAGTATTGACCCTGATGTTAACATTTATTGAGTATGCTTTTAGGTACTTGACAACTTTTCTCTCCTACTTATTTTTGAAAAGAATCCAAAATTGTTCTATTATCGTAGAATCTATCTAAGGTCGTTGTATTATATTTGATATTATACGAACAAAATCCTCTACATTTTATTACAACAATTAAAAAATTTTTATTGAATATTCAATACGGCTTTAGGTATAAGTTGACAATGCTAGAATTAAAAAACGATGGAAATTTTCCCATCATTTTAATGCTTTATTCATTCGAATCTTACTGTGTCAAAATAGCTACAAAAAATCACGCGGCAAAAATCTTTGTATTTTGAGTAGGTAAGAATACCGGTATATGCAGCTCAATTATAAGTAGGCCTATGAATAAATGTCGTATAATAACCACAGCGTGGGTAGTCTATTTGAAATCACCAGCCCATCAGTATCTTCGACGAGATAAACTATAAGTGACACGTTCCACAGCAAAACGCGAAAAGATATTACGTAATATTTTTCACGAATGGTACTTCCATTTGTAGAAGTGACACTTTCCGCATTCTTAACACCATTCAGTATACACTAGCCATTCTGGTTAGATAACAATTCGAACGCATTGGGAACAAATCGATTGAACGTAAATTGCGCCGCGATGGTGCATTATGGGTGACGAACTGGAGTGATTCGTTTGAAATAACCTTGAAACGAAGCGGGGCTCGTGAACGTTGAGTGAAAATACCTTCGGCTTAAACTAGGCTACCTACATCTAATAATGATAATGAAATTGTTGCTACTAATTTTAAACGTTATATAAATAGTTAATTAAGTAGGTACTGATTTTTATCAGCCCTTGACATGAAACTATCGAAGACTCGAAGCTGTAAAAGAAGGAAGTCATCGTGATTCATCTGCTTAACTAGTCAAGTTCATTTGATCGATGACTTGATGGAGCATAATTTGGAAAGGAAGAGTGAAAATTTAAATACCGAATACACTTTGTATACGAGGTAAACCCTGAGTATGATTAAAATAAGCGAAAAACATTGTGTACTGGATTTCATATTTACAGTTTATAGGAAGATGGTTTTTCTTATTATTTATTCCTCTTCTTTCCATTCAACCCTTGAATAAGAACGTGAAGTACGACGCAACGTAAGAATTTTTTCGAAATTGAAAATTGACGGTTCAATTTACTCTACTCGCGTTGAAATTTGAACATTGATCTTGAACTTTCCTATTATCGAACCTTGACTTTAAAGTTCGAAAATCCGGAAAAAATATGCGACGTGTCAACGCGAAACATACTCCAAAGGCGCCATTTATCTTATTAGAAATAATTGGCTTGTGTTTTTCATGCTTAAGTTTCGTTTTCGGAAAATTTTACGAACTATAACCCTATAAATATCGACTTTAATGACATTTTCCCCTTCGCGTACTAGCCTATTCGTATGATCAAATTCTACCCATAATATAGCGATTTTATGACATTCTGAAAAAAAAAAACTGTAATTTTTTCTACCCTTGTACCGATAACTTTAGAAACAAAATACTGTCGCATTGGCCTTGAATTACAAATTGAAAATAATTAATTTCGAATCTACGACGACACGCTTTAATCGATTTTCGATATTATTTGCCCCTTTTTATGAATTATCGATAAAAATTTAATACCTATATAATTACGTTCGTACTCAAATAATAACAGTACGAAATGAAATGAAACCTTTTGTAAGACATTTAATGATAATTGAATTAATGAACAAAACGAACGCGTGTGGTTCGTTTTATTTGCTCTCTTCGAATATGTCTAAAATGTTTTCTTAAGGCATTCACGTTTTAAGATGGAATAAGTTCGAGTGTAGTGCACAAAATAAACGCTGTGTGTAAATAGTCATTTCAGTTATTACGTGTATTTTCACGTTGTCTTGGAGATATTCGAAATTTAAATTCGTTTCTTTGTGAATTTCTTGAAACATTTTCAGTTAATTTATCAAATGATGGAAATTTAGGGTACCATTACAGTATACATTTCAACTTGTATAATTTGGATTAGTGTCAGCTTTAAAGAGTGTTTTAAAATCATTTTAGGTGCCTTTTGAAGCATTATCATTTTGTTAATGACTGAAGTTTTTTTTTTTTTTTGTTAAAGAAGGAGCAAATATCGTTAGCTTTCCGCTTTGAAAATTAAATTTAAAAATTCCAAAAATGGAAGAATAATTGAAAATGGAAAATTTCTAAAAAATAAAAAATACATGTTGAAGGGAGATCTAATAATTATTACCTTTTTATCATTAGTTTTTTTAATTCTCAGAAATTGATTTTTTGAATTTGGGATTATATGTAAGCAAAAAAAATAGGTTATAAATTTCTTTCATAATTTTTATTAATGTGAAAACGTCCTAATTTTATTTTACTTTCATCTTATTAACAATTCAAATTAAACATTCATCTTTCGCTGCAACCAAGAATCATCAATAATCAGAATATAAATATTCTAAGAAACACTTTCACGCTTGAAAGTAAGAAAATTTTCAGTTTAACATAAATTGATAAAAAGACATTCTAAATGTTAATACAAATGGCATTTAGTTGTTTGTTCTTTGAGGGTCAGAATTTCAGATTTGGACACTCCAAACCAATACATCGATGCGCCTCTAGCCATAGTACCTGACTACCATGTATATGGCCTGTAAAAAAAAATCAAATCGTTATTTACTTAATTTTTTCCATCAACTTGCCATGTACTGCGTCTAGGCCAAAGGCACGGAAATGAGAATTTTAATTGAAGAATGGAGACGAGATTCCCACTAGAATTTAAATAATTTGATGAGAGTGTTCTCATCATCCTGTAGGATACCTAAAAGAGAAGGGAAGGAGATAAAGCGAGGGTTTTCGTATAAATGACAATTTAGAAGGATATGTTGGTTCAAAATTGGGGTGGAGCAAGAATCACAGAAAAGAGGATTTTTATTGAAAAGTAGTTTCTAAAAAAATTTAAAAAGAACTTATGATTATTTTTTTGGGATAGTTCATTTTCAAAAGGAAAATTTTCATGCAATTAAGTTTGTAGTAGGTGCTTAGTTTATTACAACTTAAAAAATTGATTATCGCCAAGTGTACGTTTAAAATTATAAAAAATGTTATTCTCTCGAAGTAAAAAAATTGTGTGCATAAGATTTGTATCCATAAATTCCCTCCCATCTCTTCAAGAAAAATTTCTAGCTTTGCCTCTAAACAAGTTCGTGTACCAGTCATTCATCTTCTTTAATTTTAAGAGCTTGAATTTTTTTTGGGTAATTTATTAGAATTTTTTTTAAATAGTAATTTTCGATACATCGTATGTTATTAAAAAATCAATGAGGTGAAACTTACCTAAACTTGACCTTGTGAATTTGAAACTTAATTTCAGTTCTTCACTTATAACCTTGTGGTTTTAAGTCAGAACAGACTTTAGTTGCGGTGAATTCCGCCATCATTGTTTTTCAGCAATATCCTCGTAGACTTAATTTTCATTTTAATTAAGCTAAAGAGACCAGAATAAACTTCTGAAGTGAATTATTGTAAAAATCTGTGGTTCGCCACCATTATTACTGTGTATATAATAATTAAGCAATGACATAATTATAATATTTACTGGTGGAAAATATGGGTCAAATTTTGTCTACGATGTGTTTCGTTGAAATTTACTCGAGGGAAAATTTTTAAATTTCTCAAGTTTACGTTTCTTCTCGCAGGTTAAGCTGTTGAACATGAGGTGAGTATTTGGTAAATGAATCGTGCGAATAACATTCTTAGATCTCGGATGTATAAACAGATATACTTCAACCCGGAAATATTAAAGTACTTGTCAGTGTTTGCAAACACACGTAATCCGCTCAGACCCTGGTCTAGACACTTTTCCCTACATAGTTCCCCGAATCAGTATATATTTAGTGTACTGGAAAAAGGAATCGTCCTTGAATGAACACAGTATTTCGGTATGCATCGGCGACTCTAGATACAGATAAAAACCATTATTACAGAAATCGATCGATGGCTATTTAAACATCCATATTTACCACCTAATAAAGCAGCAGAAATTACTGTATCGGTATTTCGTAACGATGGAAAAGAAAGATATTTCTAGAACGTGTATTCATGTAGCTGCAGGTTTCGCTTTGTGGTTGTTACAATAGATTCGAGATTGTTTTCAATGTCAAGAATATACTGGAGCATTGCGAGCCGATTTACCGTATTCGTGGAATTACACGTATGATTTGCGGTAGTAATGAAATAGAGCAGATACTTCTGTAGGTAATAGGTATTAGGTTTTTTCTGCGAAATTACACGTTTTTTTTTTTCATTACGTCATACTCGTTTTAAAAATCAATTCGTTTTCAACGAGTGAAATAAATTCATGAAATGTTACTCGATCGTCGTCAGCTCCCTCGAGAAAACGACATCAAAGATGCAAAATTTAATCAAAATTTTTCTTACACATGGTCTCATTGTACGAATATGTACTCGGTGAAAGAATAGGCGTGTATTGCGTGTTAAAATCGGAAAGTATACGTGTATAAGAAACGCAATGAAAAGATGCCGAGCTTTTTCATTCTCTGCTTGGGTATTCAGAAGAGAGTTTCATTCTTTTGAAACGCTTTTTTCGGGAGATTCGTATTCTTCGATTGTTTTTTAGCGTAATAATTAACGTGGGTGATTCCAAAGGGATCCAGTGTAGTTGAATTTTTGCGGTTTCAAGAACGAAAAATTAATAGGAATTCTATGAACTGAAAGGAATGCTTTTTGAAAGCTAAAACTCGTAAATAACGTAAGCGTTACGATGTTAACAATGGCGAACCTGCCAAGTCGAAAATTTCGTATTAAAATTCAAATCGTAAATTTTACGCCGAAAGCAGAAAATTTGTGTACTTTATGGCGTGTAAATTTTTGTGCTTCGCAATGAACGAATTAAAGATGAAATAACACAGAATTATGAACTTGAGAATGTACTTTTTGATGTATTTTTCGGCGCTTCTAGCGAGCTATGTTAAAGCTATATTATTGTGTTCGACATCAAGGAGTTACTCGGCGCTAAAAATATTGAAATGATGAGTATCTCTAAATTATGTTTATTTTGCGGTTCTATGAAATTTTTTTGTTATTTCGAGCCTTAGTCATTTGTATACGAGTATCGTGGCATTTCGTAGGATCGTAGCTATGGGTTTGAATACCTTTCCGAAATTTCCCGTTTGATATCAACGACCGCAAAATACCACGAAATCGAATTAAAGATTACCGGTAGACTTGGTTCGAATGCTGTAAAACCATGCATATTCTCTTATCCTTCGAATTAAATTTAACCTCTAGTTGTGTTTCGATTCTTCGTCTCGTGTTCGGGTTGTTTTCATATAGTACCTGGATTATATTTTGATGGCGAGAGCAAATCTTGAATAGTTAATGTTGGTTACCATACGACTTCCTGGTAAATAATGTTTCGCCCAGTGTCGTTAGTCTGTCTTCGAAATGAGCTCGTTTAAAGTTACACCAATTCCTACAGGAATTAATCTGCTTTAAAGTTTGAAAAATATATAAATATTTAAGTTGATTATACTCATCTCGATGGATTACTTCAAATTTATTTTTATAATGTTTTATTTTGCGACATTGTTGGCTTATTTTTCATTTAAATAAATATTTTCATGTGTTATTCTTCGTATTCTCGGTCTAATTGACAAACAAACAGCTATAACCGCTAATTATGAAACCGAAAGTTTTGAGGTTACGAGATCTATTGACGAACTGTGGACAGGCTTACGACTTGGCCGATCTTCAAAGTAACAAAGCTGCGCTTTATGGTTTCGCAACTTTGAGGGAAAACGTTATAATATGCTACCTAAAATTAAAAAACTGGGTAGTATGGATGTTAGTTTTCGTAGTAGGAAAAAATCATAATTTTTGTATTCGTCGAAGCGATGAAAATAGCAAAATACCGTTCTCATTCGTACAGGTATATTCCTGTGTTCGAGCTACGCAGTCATGAATGAGTCAAGGTAAGTGTGATTTTTCCCCTCTCTCCATCTTCTTGAATGGATGAATTTTGGTGAGTTGCTGGTCTTGAAACAAGAAATAAGAAATAATGATTTTAATCAACAAGTAATTTAACAAAAAGTAAATATATTTATTATTATTATTATTTTTTTTTTTAATATTCGGATATTTTTTCGTTTTTCTTTATTTTTTATCACAAATTTCTTAATTTTTTTGTTATTATTTTTTTTCAGTCTTGTGCATTTTTTTAAAACTATTTTCTCTTTTTGAATGTTGTGGATAATTTTTTTGAATATTCTAATTTTTTCCCCTTTTTTTCTCCTTTGCGACTTGTGTAGCTCTAGCTATGGTGCTGAGGCACGGTGAGTATTTAGATTGATAACATGAGACCGTAGTAGAGATGGTTGATTAGCAATAAATTACTTTTTAGAAACTGACCGATAGCTTACCTGTAATTTTGGATATTTACTCGTAATTTAAGTAATTTATAAATGTGAAAAGGACTTGAATCTATACAAAAAAGTAGATTTAGGGGGAAAAACTTGTCAAAAACAAAATTTCATGAAAGAAACAAGGAAAAATTTGCTTTTAAATTCCCCAAAAAAATTGAAGATATTTTTATTACGGTAACTTGTTGGTAAATTATCCGTGAAACTGGACATTTCGAGTTTCTGTTTATCCCTAAACCGGACTATGAGATGAAGTACAAGATTTCGTCTACACTTGAGAGAATCATTTCGAAAAGAGGGCTGCCAAAGCTGCGAGTCATAACTCGAGTTTTTTTATTCCATGATGTCATCATTCGCTTTTGCTCTATATATGACGTCATTCCTTATAAATAAAGTTATGAACAGGGAGCAGATTTATATGAAATAGCATATTTGTCTTTGTTGTATAAGAAGCGGTATATTTAAGTTACTTTTATGTTTCAAGTCATTCTGAGCAAAATGAGCCATATTTGTCAGAGCATATTTTGTATATTTTGGCCTATAAAAGCATATTTTTCATATTTTTACCATTTTTAGCGCATATTTCTCCGTTTTCTCGATTTTTAGCGTGTATTTTTGTAATTTTTTGATTTTTACTCTTGAACAAAATCGAAAATCTTCAAGCACATTTGATAATTTCGTTTTTTTAACAATTTCTATCAATAAATCCTTTCTATAAAAAATTAAATTTTGGACAATAAAGTTTTTCTACGATCATTTTTTTTTAAATTTTATTGTTACAATGAGATTCACCTCGCCGAGAACGTTGAAAACGATACCTATATTAGGTTATTTTTTAGCGCATATTTTAGCTTTTTAGAGCATATTTATCCGCTCCTTGGTTATAAGTGATGACTTCATATAAGTAAGAAACTGGAGTTGTGATAATTCGCAGTAGGTTCTGTTTTTAATTTTTTGAATATTTTTTTCATTATTTTCTTTTTTTTTTCTTTTATGCTTTTATCATTGATCACTTTTCAACTTTTTGATTATTTTCCTGAATTTTTTCCCCAAGCGATTTGGAGGAATGAGGGAAAGTTTCGGTGTGTTGGTTGATATCTTGTGGAATCTGAGCAGAATGGAAAGGAAATTCTTGGAGAAAAGAGAGGAACCATAAAGGAGATGCAATCACTAATAAATATTGTGATTTGTGTGCTTAGTACCGCTAATAATGAAATCATTTCCACCTCCTTTATGAGAACTAGCAAATTAGTCGTTCGCAATGATTTTCAAATTAATACATTCGAGAACAGTAGACACGTTTGTTTCGCTTTTCATTACCATGAACTCGATGAGAGTGTTGAAAAAACGTCGGTAAAATCTCCAGATCCTATGCAAACCCCTGAAGTAATATTTGCGCAGGGAAATTAAATGGCGGTAGAGGTGTGCTCGTAATTTCAATGATATCCTTGTGAAGGTTTTAACGAAATTGTCGCGTGTTACTTCGACATTAACTATTGCAGGGTAAAAAGCACGAAATACAAATAATAATAAATTGACGCCGTGAAATGAAATAGAATAATATTTGTGTATTTATTTATTCGTTGTAAATTGTAATTTTAAAACGTTTGATAAGCTCGCTCGATTTCGGTAACTGGTGACATGATGACCTTCATGTTTTTTTTTTCAAGTTTAATAGCTATTAGGGGAGGCAGGGAGATCGACTTTTTCTGGAAATTTATGATTTGTGGGTGAATTATGAGACTTCTAGAAAGTGTTGGAATTTTACCTTTAATATTTAAAATTGATTTATTGTTTTGCCTCATACAATGACCCTTCTGGAAAATATTTTCATACGATATAATTCCAAAAAAAAAAATAATAATAATAATAATAATAGCAACTAAGCAGTAGGTTAGCTTTAAGAGATCATGCTACGTCACAGGAGCTGAATTTTTAATGAAGGTATGCTCACACTTGTAAATAATATTGTTGATCTCTTTATATCCACACCCGCTAGTGAAAATGGTTTTATTTAGGATTTGTAGTTCTTCTTGTACATATACACACTACTATAGGAATCATATAAATCTATACACTCATCATATCTCATTTGTTTGAGGTTTCTCAAACATTCTTTACATTTTGATTGATTTATTTGACGTAAACTGACCTTAGATAAGGAACTTGAGCTTCTTAGCTACAATTAGCCAGAACATTTGGATGATTCATAAAATTTATTGACTCCGTTGTTTTCATCTATATCTACTTTCAAATTTGCTTAAAAAGCTGAAATTCGAATACGTGATCAATTCTTGAATTTAAAAAATGAAAAAAAAAGGCCTGAAAAGTATTTTTACTCCAAGGCCAATTTTTGCTCTCATTTATCCCGATACTCCTCTCCAGGTTCAAAGCATTGGAACTTCATACCTAAATTGTTCTTCTATTTTGATTCTAAGGAGTTATATTTTAGTTCCCAACTAACCTTTTTTACGAAAACTGTGCTTTCTTGGCGGATTTAGAGAAGAGATATGGAAGTTTCAAGAAACTTAATGACAAAAAAATAATTCAAAAAGCTGTATTTTGCTCCATGTACTCTTTAAATTTACTTGGAAAGGTGAAATTTGGGTATAGCCAAGTAGCTGTTCTCCTTTCATTCTATAGTGTGATTCTAAGGTGAACAATTTTCAGCCTATAGTGACCTTTTCAGTCCCCTTCGAAATGTTAGTTAACCCCTATTTTGAATCCTATCAAAAATATGAAAAAATAACATATCTAGATGTTCACAAGAACAAAATTTAAACTAATTTTAGCGATTATCACCCACAAGTGAAATACAAATACCTACCTACCTACCTACCTATACGCAAAAAACAGTCATTTATCATACTTACACGACATATATAAAAAAACTTCATTAATTCGAACACATTGTCATAAAAGTTTTTTTAAATATATTTCATTTTAACGATTAAATTCGTATTTATTTTTTTTCTTATTACATTTTATTATTTAAATAAATAATTTAAAAATTCGAATTTTTTGTAATTTAATTTATTTATATAATTTAAATAAATTAATTAATATTTTTTTTATACATTATTTTTTTCTAAGATAGCATTTTTTTTCATTATTTACGAAAATACATGTTGAAGTAGGAGGTGTACTTTATGACGTTTCAAAATTCCTCTCCGTTCCTACTCCTCTAAGATGCTTTTTCGGGCACGTCACTCAGTACCGCATTTAGAAAAAAGAGTCAAAGCAGCTGAAGGGGTCATTGACCCTGGTGGTTAACAATAAAAGGGTATCCCAAAAAAGTTGAAAAAAATTACTCTGTAGCATAATATTATAATGTACGTAACTCTAAAAAGAAATTTCAATTAATTTTGTTCCAAGGGAAGAAGGAGACCATTGATTTGAAAGTTTTTAGATCGTGTGAGAATGGGTGTTTCGGATATAAGCATTTACTATCAGTCATGAAATATACGATACTATAAAAGTTATAATACATCCAAAATGTGCGGCATGTAGACTCACATTTTCATTGGAGGAGAAAGGGGGTGAAAGGAAAGTAGTGAGTTTATTCATGCTACATTTATTCACAATGGAGCACGAATGTATTGATTTCGATGTTGTAGAGTGTCAAACATATGCATTCTTCATGTAGCCTTAATTGGGTATTTTCTTTCGGAACCAATAGCGTAGGAATAGGAACAAAATTGTAAAATATTCAATTTAGGACAACTTACGTTATGTTTTTTCTCGCAAAATTTCGTTTTGAAGAAATATATACGAAAAACATGTCTTGAAGGAAGTGAGGTGTCTATAAAAACATCTTGAGGAAGTCAGAACTAAGGCGAATTTTGATACGCGATAAAGTACACCTTTCCCATAAAAACAAATTTATTACATTTCCCTGCCTAATTATACCACATTAATATATTAGCAAATAGTCGTAAACTCCAATGCATGAAGACTTCTCCTTTCTCGATCTGCCCTACCCAATTCAGGTAATCTGTAATAGCTCTTCTTTCTTTAAAAAATTCGACTAAAAAATTAATAGCATTTTTGCTTTATTTTCTCCGAATCTGAAAAAATAATAATTTTCTCGTTCTTAATATTGAGCAAAAAATGTGAAAAAAAATATACATTTTGTAAATTTTTCACAGTATTTTTAAGATTTTAAAAGCCCACGAAAAACGACGCCTAAATAGAGAATTTATTGATTCTATCTCCTTAGTGCAAGTTCTAGAAGGAAGAAAAATAAGCATTTGAAATTTGAACCTGCTGTACTCACATAGGCCTTAAGGAGTACAATCGGATAACCCTACTCTTGGTTCACGACGTGTCGTGAAACTTGGTGTAGGAAAAAAGGGTCGCCGCAAAAGTATAAATTTCATCGGCGCGTCGGATGAACTTGGCGAACAAAACAGACAAAACAGATTTTACCAGTGTAATGGTTTCGGCGCGGCGCGGCGCCGCGTCAAAACAAAAAGTAAAATTAATCAAGCAAATTTCCTGTACAAAGGCGAGTAAGGTCTTGAATATTAGTAAGAAAGTATGAAAATTGGTGGCGGAATTACGAAGGGTATAATCCTAGCTGATTTATTAACCTTCAATAATTTCCATTAAGTGTACGAAATGAGTAAACCGAAGCTGGGAAATTTTTCACTTTTTAATCCACTAATTAGTATTCGTGGTTGATACAGGAACTGTAGGTATACTGTTGGCCGGTTGGAGCGTATATTTCAGCGATACGGAAAGCATAGAATAAGTAATTAATGTCCCACTAGCTTGGAAAAAAGTAGTAAATGTTTTCGTCTCATAACACAACCTCAAGGCGGGGAAATCAATGTAGAGATTTACATCAAAGTCGTATAAAATCGCCTACGAATGAATGACTTTTCCTTCTATTTTTTACCCATTGATCTAATTGTTAGGTTGGAAAAAACCAGATTGTTTCATTAATTACGCCCAGATTGGAAAATAATTTGCGTTGGCGTTCGACATTTGAGGTAATTACGTTTCTTCGAACTTGAACAGTTTTATCGTGGGGTAAAAAATTATCCGCATATTGAAAAATTTGAATCGACAGATTACCACGTCAAGTAGACTGTGAAATTTATTTAAATTTTTTAAAACTTTTGGCCGCCGAGTTCTCCTACAGATGTCAAACATCATTAAATTCGTTATAAAAAAAATAATCTTTCGGGTCCAGCTCGTTGGCAGTTGTAAAGGAAAATTCCGAGAGATGTTAACGAGAAAACCTTTCGTTGTCTATTGTCATTTTTTTTAAAGGAAAAAAAGGAAATTTTTTTCTTAATACTAGTTTCTTATACTAGCGCTAATATGATGGAAAATATTTTCACGATTGATTTAGTCGGTAAATTTGATATATATATATTTTTTTAGAAAGTTTTTTTTTTTCATCGAAGTTCAATGTTTACCAAATACGATGTTTTGACATTGCTATATTTTTCTCGTTTTTATTTATAAATCGGCAGGTTATCTTTTGAAAGAAAACATCTCGGTTGAAAGTTGTTCGTTAGTGAATTACGTATAGTAATCTCGAAAAGCGTTATAATCGTAGTAAGTAATAACTAAAGTACACAACGGGGGTTTGAAAATTTATGAAATTTGAATGTAAATATTCGAAGTTTAGAAAAAACGTTGCCAAGTGGCGCGCCTCGTGCCGAACAGCGGGAAGTAAAAGAAAACAATAAGACTGTTGGCAAATTTGTCGAAACGTTTTTCCTTCTCGCTAGGTAAGCAGTCGTGTCCTCGAGTTGAGAAATTTTTCTACGAATTCGAACATTTGCTATAATTAAGTAAATGGAGTGTTATTAAAAGAAACTCTATTCGCGGACTGAAATAAGGGTAGAATTTAGCGTGTTCAGGGGTTCTGTATTTATTTAAATATCCATAAGTTTGAAATTTTTTTCGCGAATTTAGGCTGTTTATTTTTATATTTCATTATAGGAGAGTTATTCGTGTATCTACGTTTCGTTCGAAGAAAAAAAATTACGACGCACGCGAACAAATAAATCAAAGTAAATTGTTTACGACGTACTTGAAATTTTTTATCATTCTGCGAAGGGTGTTTTTTTTGCCTTCGAAATCTAATCCTTATATAACCCTCGTGTGTTGAGTTGGCTGCCACGAGAGTCAGCTTTCGTACGAAATATTACCAAGTAGAATATTTTTCCCAACATCGTGTCACACTCGTGCTGTGAAATGGAATAAGATTAGAAAAATTTGATATCAAAAATTATACAAACTGGCTTCGAAATTCCATTACATGGTGAAGGATAATAAAGTTATCTAATTTATAAAGCTAACTCAGAGAACTTGGTAGTTTACAAAAAAAAGGTGGTGTGATTCTTTTTGCACAATACGACAACTAAAAAATCAAATTTTAATCCTAACTTCGCTATTAATCATAAACAAATGGAGTAGCTATGATTCTAACGTAGCAAAAGCAAATCAAACGTGCGTTCGTTATTCGCGTTTACGGAAGGTTTTCATGGTACACTTGCGTCACGCGAATAAATCACTATTTTCAGTTTTAATTTAAGACCATATGTGCCCCAGTATTTCGAATGAGATTTCACGTTGATAAAAGTATTACAGAATTAAGCGTAATTGAAAAAATATTCAGTATAAATGTGGCGCGATGGTGGTGTTGAAAACACGAATGAAATTTTTTATTGCGAGTTTTTACGATTCGGAATAATATATGTCAAAAACCTCGCAATTAGGTTGATACTTTCGTAAACCACTTGCGCAAGTGAATAGGTTATGAGATTAGGTAGCAGTTGACGAATTAGTGGTGACGGAAGTAAAATGATTTTTTTCTTCATATTCTTGATAGTATACGTAATTGCACCGAGTTGATCAATCGAGCATCATTACTGAATAGCCTGCGTCATTAAAATAATTCCTCGAATGCGCTTAAATTAGCTTTTAACGTCATACAGAAAATAAAGAAGCTCCATTTCTTTAGATTCACCGATAACCTGAAATACTTAAGCTCATTTCATGGATATTGATATTCTGAATCTGAATATATTGTATTGGCACTTCTAAATTACTGTCAGAGATGCTAGACCATATGGAAATAAATTCATAAAATTCAACATAGTATCTCTAAAAAATAAATTTCAGTAGTTTAACTCAACTCCAGTCAGGGACGAAACTTTGGGTGGGGGTCGATTGTCAACTTAGTCGAAAAATTCGGCAAATCGGCAATTTAAAATATTTTGGCAAATTATCAGTGAACAAAAGAAAATATGAAAATTCGTTGAGACTGCAAAATTTGGCGTATATTATCAAGCTGTATAGACATAATGTAGTCGCTGTTCAGATTACATGTTTCTCGAAGCCTGCGTATTGTCGGCTAACTTGGGGCCTAGAGCCAATACCTCAGTTTTTTCAATTCATAGATGACAATAACTCAAGTAACACGGTGTGTCCGATAAAACCCCAAACAACTAAAGCGCCAAATTCCCTTTTGAAAAAACAAAATTTCTCATGAGCAATAGGAATGAGGTTTAAAATTTTCTTTCTTTTATTTTGTTATATTTCTAATGATAAAAAAAAGTCAATCATTATTTCTGTTCATAACCGAATAAAATTTTTAGTTCATTCTCATTTCATTTTTTGATAACAAATGTTACTTTTGATTATCTGACTTTTTTAGGTATCCGATTTTCTCGTCCCCGATTAAATCCGATAATCGAGCTCCTACTGTAATATATCCCCTTAATATTTTTGTAATTAATTTGAAAAATGAAAAGATAAAAAATATATGAAAACAAAATAATAATAATTGTTTTTATTTTTTGAAATAATTAAAAATTTTTTAACAAGATTTTCCAATTTTTTAAAACTAGTTTCTCAAAATGAAATATACTTAATTTGTGAAATTTATTCAAAAGCACGCCCCTGCCTCCCGACTCGGTAACATTAAAAACTTTAGCCCATGAGAATTTTTTTATATCACTTGATGGTTTCAGAAGTTACCTGACCACCTGAAATATTAAAATTTTTTACTAATGAATCAATGTGTTATTGATGTGGAATTTTAAATTATCTAAGAACGAAAATGTTCGAAAACCATCTACCTCTCTTGATTTTATCCACTGAAAAAGAAACACTGAATCATATAATTTTTGGACTGCGTTATATTTTAGTGAAGAGCTGAGAATCAAACTCACTTTTGCCAAAAAAAAAACTGGTTCGTTTTCTATGATAAATCCTGATAAAATATTTCAAAGCCTACAATCTAACATATTTGACATTCTTTTCCCTTACCATCCTTACAATTGGTCATTATGAATTTGTTAAATAATATTTAAAAATTAAAACTCGCATTTTTCTATACAAAATAGACTGAACATAAAAAACTGAGAATCGAAACTCACGCTTGCCAACAAATTTTATTGCTGTTTATTAACTTACTCCAATATTAAAAACCCTGAAGGTATCCAAAATAGCGCAGAATTATGTTTGAAATTTTATTTTGTAATTTACTAAAAATCAACCAGCTTGGTAAATATGTAAATACCTATTTATTGTAAGTAATTTTTTTTACGTTGTTGTGTTTCAAGCTTATACGTTTTTTTTTAATACCTACATTTTTTATGTTACAAGCCAAATTTTTGTTTTTGTTTCAAGTGAATTAAAGCTTATAATTCAGTCGGCAAAATTCTCATTTTCAAACTATTTCATTCGGTAAATTTGCTGGTGTTACCTCCTTCCCCCCCCCCCCCTGTAAAAACAACTAGTTTTGCCTTTGACTCCAGTCGTATTTACAAGAAAAATGACGTGCTTTTATTCTTGATACTTACGCACTTTATTGCATGACAGATGCAAATTTCTGGAAATTCCCATTTGCTGAAATAACCATATTATGTACACATTAAGTTTACACAAGCATGTGAAGAAGATGAGAAAAGCGATCTAGCGTCCAAAAATGAAGTTTTAAGAGACAATTTGAAATTTTGAAAATTAAATCAACGACCTTTAAAACGGAATAATTTTTTGAAAAATGATTTTAATGATCTGCGATAACATCATCTCTTTAATCTGGAACTGGTTTTGCTTAGGTTTTACTTTCTAGGAGATTCCTGAGTATCTTATATTTTTCTTAAAATTGACGTAAGATGACCATTTTAATCGATTTTAGACTCAAAAAAGAATACTTTGAAAACCTCCTAAAAGTGAAAATTGGAAGTAACGTGTCTATTTACGAATTATTTCCAGGAGTACATAAAATTTTCCTATCCACAGTAGCACTTTGGAGCTACCAGTTGCCAGACGATTATTTAATTATTCGCATTTAGAATTACAAATTCTATCTAATGAGCTCACCTTCAGGCATCTGATGTAATTTCGAGGAAATTTCCATAAAAATTATCGACTTGAAAGTTTCGTAACTTTTGAAATACCTTTTGACCGGTCAAATTATTATTTTTCTTTACCTAATGGGTAAGTCTTAAATATTATTCCATTCATAAAATTCACTTAGTTAGCAATAAGCTTGATAAATATCATGTTGAATTATTTATCTCGACATCTTTTGAATAGAGCATTTTTAATTTTAATTAATTACCTACGCAATCATTCGAACTTCATTTAGAAACTCTACGAATGTTACTGAAATTCTTAACAGCGATCTTAGTGTCATTAACCTGTTTATTTTCGAAACTTTCTTGAACAAATTTAACTTAGGTACAAAATTCAACTACTTTTACGCCTGTTAACTTCTGTCTCTCTGACCTGACAGTAGTACAGTAGAACCTCAATTATTTATCACTCCATTATGTGAAGTTCGCATAATTTGACGGCCAAATTTTTCCGCTTATTATTTGACACCTCGATTATTTGACAAATTTCGCATTATTGATTCATGATGTAACATAAACGTTGAAATGAATCGTCAAATTTAGCTCTCAAAAAGAAAATTTCTTTCACCTAATATAATAAAATAAAAAAAATAAAAAAAACAAGTGCAAATTAAAAAAAAATGTATGTATTTTTAAGCGTTTTACTATGTACATTGTACACATCTTTTTTAATTTTGTACATTCATTTATTTCATTAGAAAAAGAAAAAAATTCCTTCGCTCCATTGCCTGATTGTGTCAAATGATAGAGATTCTACTGTATGCGTATGAGGCATAAAAAATCCGAATTGTTGAAAAAAAAGGAACTATTTTTTATTCCCATCGAAATTTAATCATCTTAATTTCGATCCGGTCTCAGCATATTGTCTACAATATACTTAAGATGCTTTCATTACTGATACTTACCGAAATATATGTAAATAAGAGACTAAAACTTTTTCCTTCCGTTCATCCAGCGGCGTGGAAACTTTGGTTTACCTTTTGAAACATTTTCAAAGAAGTGTTATTTTCTATTTTCAGCGTAAAATTTTATTGTCTGCGAATGTGGTTATTTTTACACAAAGTTTATTGGATATTGAAAATATATTCACCCACATAGGTAATAAATTTCGTTGAAAAGAAGACGACAATTCATCACTGCTTATTTCATCGATAGCGGTACAACGTACAATTGGAAATATAGACTATATTCACCCCTATTCGTACCGAATAAAATCCCAACTATTTATTATGCATTTTTGACGACGCGACACCTTTATTTAATGTTTCATTTCATATCTTTCTGGTAAAATATTACTCAAAGTACGTTCTTTTGCAAATATCGAACAGCTTTAAAAAAAAGTTCAAGAATGAGATTCAGTTAAAATTTACAAAAGCGTTTTGTAGCTGGATGAAACGACGCGTTGCAGAGTGGAATAAGAAAAGCTAGCATTATTGTGTAGGTATAGCTGGTAATTCAAAAGGCGTCGATTATTAAAATGAAAATTTCCTTGCGTATTTTCACTATTACCTACCGTTGTATTATATACGATTGAGGAACGTAGGATCTGTTTTGTATTGAAATGAAAAAACTTCAAAATTAATTTAGTTTTGAATCGTCATTCGACGATGATTTTTTCTTAGTGTTTCATTTTGTCGGTGTACTCGATGGTTTTTGCGAGCCAATTGGGAAAAGCAAAGGTTCAAGGCTTCAGGGGTGAAACTGCGTTGCTGTAGATTTTACCTAGCGTGATTTATAACGGTGAAGGTGACTTAATTTATCCTTTGGATACGTCGGTTACAAAAGTTAATGATTCTGTTGGGGGTAATGTAATCGAAGGTTTCGTTTGTACCGACTAATTTTAATCGGTGTGAATACGTTACACCAGATTCTGTGGTTTAATGAAATCCCTGTTTAATACTGAAAAAATCTCACGTAAGAATCGAATACACTGACTCGAAGATTCTTTTGACAGAGATAGACATTTTACTGTTGGAGAGTTGAAATTTAAAAAGTTGAAATACGCTTATCTCTTACGTTTGATTCGATGCGATGAATGTAAACATCGAATATTGCATCATTTTCACCAACTTCACGTATTGACGCTATAAGGAAGTGTGATAATTTGAAGGAAAAAGTTCAAGGTTGAAAATCCAGTTAATTTTGTTTGATCTGTAGCTCTTGCATGAGATTCCAAGAAAGTGGAAACGAATTCGCGGATATTTTTCGAATCTAATAAAAAAGTTGAAAATATTTTTCACCGGTCTTGTCAAATTTTATATTGATTTAATATCTTAATTAGGGAATATTTATCTAAGATTTTACTATTTAAATTGCATTTCTCATTACTCGCGTTGTTTTCGAAGAGTAGGAAATTAAATTTCGAAATATGTATCGTCTTGAAAATTTTCTTTCTTAAACAAAGCCAAATTTAAAGTTTTCGAAGTTCGAGGACGAAGTTGAAATAAGCTTCGATGGAATTTTACAATATTAAGGAAGAAGGAAGAAGAGCTGATGAAAAGGAAATAATTTACAAGGACTTCATACTTTTTTTCAAAGTTTTAACCAGAAAGAAAACGATAAATACGTAGGTGCCTGTCAGGGTCATAGAGACCTGCGATTATGCCTGGCGTATAAATGATTTCTAGGTTTTCAAAGGTGATTATTATGAATCGATTTTGTTAAAAACAAAAAATAAGAGTTATGTGCATTTAATAATTTTAAAAAATTATTCAAAATTTGTCAAATTCTTTATGTTTATTTTTAACTTTTGCACATCTGTTAATTTCTAAATAAGTATTTCATTAATAAAAACATAAAAAGAATATCACTGTTAAGCCGGCTACCCACTATGCGTGATGCGCGATTTTTGATTCGCGAATCACCCGCGAAACGCGAATTTGACGCAAAACACGCCTAGTGTGTAGAGTAAAATTCACGCTGTTTCGCATTAAAAAAACCGATTCGCAAATCGGTTTTTTCGTGATGCGTGATGCGCGACCAACCCATCAGCCGGCTACACACTATGCTTCTAGCACGTATATTTTTCATTCTGTATCCACACCTGATGATGGCATTGCGCCGAAACATGTCGTGTATAATTATAATGTAATTTTTTTAAAAATGCACAGTAAGATTGTCAATTTTTTTCGTAAACAGTGATATTCTTTTTATTAAATATTGTGGTATCAGAATTCCAGTCGATCTAGATTCTTTTTTCGATCATTCAAAAAACATAGCCTAACCTACTTTCGGCCATCCTAAATTCCCTTTCGATCTATTTGAATAGGTACCTATTTTCTTCGATCTCTAAATTATAAAGTTAAAACGTTTAGGTTCAAAATTAACTTGTTCAATTGAACAATGAGTAAATACCTATTGAAATGTGTGTAGGAGAGATATCGGCTATCTGATAGCCGATATTGGGCGAATTGGCAGGCGAGCCGGAGACCGGCTAACCAGCTATGTTTGAACTACTGTACGGTAAAGATGGAACGCTATTAAATTAATTTTATGTACATGTGCGCACATAATTAATTTCATATGTAGAACGATATGTTAAACTAATCTCGATCTCGCGCTTATACTTTTTAATTTTTTTTTTAAATATTGCTTCGCGATCTTATATTTGTATCCAGCGGTTTTTTTTTTTTTTTGATTCCGGAATTCAGTGTTGAATGGTTCCAGATCTGCTTGTATAGATAGGACAAGATAAGTACTTAATTAGTTAATTTTAAGATATATAAGTTTTGTTTTCGTTTCCTAAATTATGAAATTGTAAATGAGCCGGTAGTTTGTGTTTATCTGATTTTGTTAATAAACCAAACATTCTAATTTTCATCTTTTGTTTTATTTCAGACTTTTAATAGTAACCGGTCTCATTATGTAAATTTCAATTCCCCCCTTACACTATATAGTCGCGGTGTGTCCGCTTGGTAGGCTTATGCCTAGTTAAAATTTTATTCCGGCTCTGGCAGCCCAAATTATTTATGATTTTTGTTTTGAAAGGCGCTGCTGCCAAAGCCCTCTTTTTCGGTTAACTCCCCCTTAAAAGGGATGTCCCATGCTCGTTTCGAGTGGTCGTCTCAGCGCGACGACCCAATAATGTGTTGGGGTGATCGTCTGGTTCTGGAATTCTCCAGACTCGAGTAGTGGTCGGACACCACAATATGCAAGCCGCAAACAATGACAAACACATTACAACAATAAGTATTTCATGTTTTCCTACTTTTTGTTCTTGACAATTTATCTTCTAATTTTTAAATATTTTTCAATTTTTGAATTTTCACACTTGGATTTGCCTACTTATCTCTAGTTACGTGCTATCTACTGCTACGAAAGTTAGAGCAACGGAAGAGTTGAGTATAGTTTTGGGAAAAGAGATTAGATGTTTCTTGTTGCTTCATTATCGCTGTGGATGTTTTCAAGTAAAGTCGTAAGGAAGAGGGTGTATAGGAAGACTAAGCGCTTCCAAATCTTGAGTTAGCCTTCTTAAAAAAAATGACTATATTAAGAAGGTACTTTCTGTGAGCCATTTTTTATAAGTAAAATTAATATTTTTCCTTTTTTTCAAGTGAGCAAAGCTTTAATTCTCTCCACCAAAATGAACTTGACATCTCTGTCTATTGTCTGATGAATACAGTATTTGAATACAGTAATAGGCACTGTGAGATAAACTCAATTATTTATTTTACTTTAATGAACTCATTTATTAATGAAAATTACCAAACGTTAACCAAACATAACGAGTTATTTTCTTTTATTTGAAAATTGTATTCTAAGCTAGGACGATCTAATTGGGATTTGATTTTACCCGTGATAGAATATCAACATTTCTTACTTTGTCCATCATTTTAATCCCTATAATCATCCTGAGCATTTTTCTTTCAATTTTATGTAAACGTGAAGTTTGGCGATTGTAAATTGCGAGTAGGAATTGCAAAGAATTGTGGAATCGGATTTGGAATTGGAGTCTGAATCGGAGTCCTAATAACAAGGAATCACTTCTTTATGGAATCGGAATCCTAATCGATGGAATCGTTAGCTCGCGATTTCCTTTGTGATTCTTGCCATTCCTTCAATGTTGAAAGCTGTAAATCGGTCTAAAACAACTCAAAATTGCCATTTTGAAATATGAGTGAAGTGAAGTATCAAATAAAAGATGACAAAATTGTAAAAAGAGAATAATGGTACAGTGTTGGTATTGTTTTGCAACCTTTAATGTTCTCAATTATATCATTAATATGGTGACCTATCCTAGAATTTTTTCAAAAAAAGAATCCCACCTGAATCGCATGGAATCGGGTTCATGAATTGGAATCTATGAGTGTAAGGAATCGCTTTTTTAGGAATTAAAATGCATTTTTCATGGAGTCCTTCTAGCCGGGAATCGTCCCATCTCTGTCTGATATGATGCAGTCTCATTAAGTAGAGTACGCCTTAAGGTCATCTTCTGTAGAGTGTAAGATATCGCTTCAGTGGTTAGCACATCTGGAGGCAGCCGCGCGATGATCAGGTTGAGGCGTTCCGAAATATTATAGTCCCATAGCTGGCATTCAGTGAGCGTATACCTCAATAACGAGTTTGTTAGCAGAAAATCAGGCAATTTGATTATATTGGCACATAATGGACTTGTAGGCTACGACAATGGAAACATCTTGTTAATGGCTCCTGAAAATAATTATGATGGGGCTCTTGACAGAAATGTAGACGTTTGAGTAGGTATCGGAGGTGGTAGACTTCGCGGAATGACGGGCGTTTCGGTATTAGTGCTAATAGGTTCGTAATTTAACAATAACGACACTTTATAGTCCAGTGCATTTAGACATAAAATACGCCAAAGATCGGAAAAATTCCCATCAAAGTGATTTTTGGTATGGTTGTTAGGAACACCATTCTAAACAACATACTAAAAGTCTTCACCCTTGGGTGTGGAGCGTATCCCCACAGGGGGGGAAAATGCCCACCCAAAATCAGTTTTTGGCCCCTATGTCGTCTATTTATGCACCCGCTGCGTGTTAGATAACACGCACATGCAAAGACCAAAACGATCGAGAAAAGACCCTTGAGCGCCCGCTACATGTTCTACAACACGGGCGTGCGAAGATGAAAATAAAGACGAGAATAGCTTCCATGGGAAAGGTTAGTGTATTTAACATCAAGTGAACTGTACATTATATTACCGCTGTATTTATAGGCGGACGCACCAAAACAGTGTGACCGGCTGAACAAACTTAGAATTGGTTAATGGAAACGCAAAAGACTGAATGGTCATGGTGTCTACCAGTACCAGGTCGCTTAAGTCCTATATTTTCGATTTTTTTTTGCATTGTTGTAGTTTCTACTGAATGTTTATTTTATTGAAGTAAATGAAATTTTCATTTTTTTTTCATATTTCTTCAGAGTTTTTTTGCATTTTTTTGTCAGATGGATACTACTAAAAATTGGCCATTTCAAAACTTCTTTAAAAAAAATATGAAAACTTGTGAACTTCGTTGGAAAATTCTGATTTTGAAAAGTGGAGCAGAGGTACTAAAAAAAGGTCGCGAAAAGTCGCTATTTTGGAATATCAAATTTTGGTAGACACCCTGACGGTATTACCCGTCTGTTATGTCATTGCTCAACATTATCGTATGTTATTTTCATAACTTCCTTCATTTTCCTTTGCCTCAACATAAGCTATTAAAATATTTTTAATGAGAATGACTTGATTATTAGTTAACTTCCGCGGTATCATTCTAACAAATTCAAGCAATTTCTCTGATGGATATATATAGAGTAAAGCTTCAAATAATTTATGATCGAATTCCGAGAGTCGGCCATACAAGAGTCGTATATTTTTTGCTAAATCTTGGTTTGTCATATCTAAAATTAACAACAACAGTATAAGTTTTGCTGCTTATCTCATTTAAACATCAAGCAAAAATGACGAATACTTACTTAGAAATTTTCTTTACATATGCCATGAATTCTTAAAAATGCGGTCGCGACTAAGTTCACAACAGTTCAGCAGATGAGCACCAAAGTCGCGAAATTGCGATGTTGTTATATATACAAATGTGCTTCATGCTTATCGACCCAACATAATATAAGATAGGTTTTGAACATATTTATTTGCATCAACATTTAGGCAGTAAAATAAATATTGTGTTATCTAATATTTACTTTTTAAATCCAAAACGCAACTTTCGCGCTTAAAAAATGGTAAATATAAGAGCTGAAATTGGCGAAATGGATGAGAAAAATGCTAATACTACAGATTATTTAAAAAAAATGATTTATGTAATTTGTTCCTAAAAAATAATAATATCGTAGGTTTTTTCGCGGATAATGTTCATTGAAGAGTAGTCAGAATTGACTCTTTTGCAATGTGAATTTCTAATCATGATTCTCAAGGGTAAAGATGAAAAAACTAGACATTTAGAAATAATTACATTTGCGCATTTTTCAAGAATAGTCCCTCACCAAATTTTCAGCGAATTGCAAAAACAAAATTTCCTCAAAAAAAAGGTTTTTGGTCTAACTCTTCTCATAATACACTTAAAAAGCTGAAATTCAGGTATGTTAGTGCCCGCGACTCACTCTTTCATATGAGATCATAAACAAAAATTTTGAGCTATTTGCCCCTTCTCCAGCCTCTTCAAAATTTGAGTGATCCGCCATTTTGAAATTTATCGAAGAAACAAAAACAGGTTGTTCTGCGCATTTTCAAGAAGAGCCTCTCACCAAATTTTGAGTGAATTTTATGAATACTCGCTGGCGCTACGCGTAGGGGGAAAAATATATGTATATACACCAAAAAGTTGGACATTTGCCAGATAAGTACAAATGGTCTAAAACGCAAAGATTTGAAGACCCCAACCTCCCCCAACTTTCCCTTCCCAAATCATATAGGCTGTAATAGCTGTATTTTTTAGTTAAAAACTCAGCTGTAAGGTTACTTTTTGAAAAAGTTAAAGAAATGCATTTTTAGCTGAATTTACATACATGCGCAACTTCAATATGCAATTACTAGGTATTGTGACTACCAATTTTTAAGAATGAGGGTTCGGAAGATTCGAAATGCGTTGCTTTACCAATGTGTGAGCGATTTTTTCGGTCCCCGGGCATAATTATACTCATAGAGCAATTTAAGTGTGGAAAAAATGGCGAAAATTGCATAAAAACTGCAATAAAATGCAGTTGTGACCGCAGCCAGTAGATTTAAACTCATATTTATATTCAGTGGACACCCCCCTTTCTAACCCCGTTGAGTTTTTTTGGTCTCCTTGAACGTCAAAAAAAGAGGGTTTTTAGGTCTCAGCCCCCCATTGTGACCGCGATCATTGCTAAAATTATCATATTTCCTAATGCCCAACCTATATCTACCTATTGCCAGCTTAATTTTTTGGTCCGCAAAAAATCCCGCAGGTTGAACACTTTTTCGAGATGGGCTGTAGACTAAGACTTTAGCTCTTGAATATAAACTTAACTTATTGAATAATTTCAATAGGTGTCCTCGAACATTATCAGAAATGCCCTCTATAATTATATTGATGCACCTATTCACTCATTTACTGCAGCTTATAGTTGAATAAATTAGCCAGTAATAAAAAATTGTTTTACCTGTCTCTTTAAAGAACTTAGTACACCAGCTATTTCATCAGATTATTAATATAAAATAGATTTCACCCCTTGGTAACGTCGCATTCAAAGTCCTCAAAGCGTGAGCAAAACTCGTTATACGCGCAAAAATGTACTAAAAATGTATGTGAAATGTTTATGTACACGCTTAAAAGTCCTTAAAACATCATGATACGCACAGAAGGTACACAAGAAAATGTCCTCATAAGACACTTGAAAAGTTTCCGAAAAAAAGTGAGAGCAACGCAAATCTGATGATGTGGAAATGTTCAGCTACGGGAAGGGGTTAGATAAAGCCAACGAGCAACTTCCTAAAACTATTAGAAAGGGTAGTTGCAAATGTCCTCAAAACGTCGTTGAAATTTTTGCCTCCCCAAAAGTATATTTTGCACACAATAAGGTTGTGTGTGTCTAGATTCACATTAATACTAGTACAAAATTACTCCAGACTTACCAAATCTTCGCGTAAATTAGCTATTATTGGCGCAAGGTGTGCCCCTGCATCGAGAGACCTAAATAGTACGCAAAGTTATTTGGATGCCGGGTCTTCAGATTGTTCAACAATTCATGAATCTAGAAGACAAAAATATAAGATATGTGACACTTTTAGACCTCTCGTGAGGTAAATTTACTCTAGATTCTAAAAATAGTTTACTTACATCAGCGATAGGATTTGGTGTAGTAATCTGAAAAAGAAGTTTAGATAGTATATTAATAATAGAAATTAAGCATAAAGTCTAGAATGTAATTTCTACGTTGTGTTGAGAACCAAAAAAAACTCTTAGGTTTTGTAACAGAAATTCACCTAACAGGGAAAAAGTACTATAGGTAAGTATACACTAGGTCTAACTAATTTCAACACTCCCAAGCGTTGAATTCTCTTCATTCACAAAGAAGTGTTCGTTTTTTCATTTCTTTTTTACAGGATCAACAAATTAACACATAAACAATTCTTCCTCTATGATTTTAATCCATAATTAATTAGAAGATTACGAATGTTTTTAAACTTTCAACGATTCATTGTAGTTGATTTTGCAACTCTGATTTTGGAAGAAATAAATTGATTTAAATTCATTTCTTCCAAAATCAGAGTTGCAAAATCAACTACAATGAATCGTTGAAAGTTTAAAAACTTTTGTAATCTTCTAATAAATTATGGATTAAAATCATAGAGGAAGAATTATTTATGTGTTAATTTGTTAATCCTGTAAAAAAGAAATGAAATAACGAACACTTCTTTGTGAATGAAGAGAATTCAGCGCTTGGGAATGTTGAAATCAGTCAGACACAGTGTATACTTACCTATAGTACTTTTTCCTGTTAGGTGAATTTCTGTTACAAAACTTAAGAGTTTTCTTTTGGTTCTCAACACAACGTAGAAATTTCATTCTAGGCTTTATACTTACTTTCTATTATTAATATACTATCTAAACTTCTTTTTCAGATTACAATTACTCCAAATCCTGTCACTGATGTAAGTATAATATTTTTAGAATCTAGAGTAAATTTACCTCACGAGAGGTCTAAAAGTGTCACGTATCTTATATTTTTGTCTTCTAGATTCATGAATTGTTGAACAATCTGAAGACCCGGCATCCAAATAACTTTGCGTACTATTTAGGTCTCTCGGATGCAGGGGCACACCTAGCGCCAATAATAGCTAATTTACGCCAAGATTTGGTAAGTCTAGAGTAATTTTGTACTAGTATTAATGTGAATCTAGACACACACCAATGCCCAACCTATATCTACCTATTGCCAGCTGAATTTTTTGGTCCTCAAAAAATCCAACCAAATCCGGTTTCTAATGGGCTGTAGACTACCTATCTTTTTAGCTGAGTTTTTAACTAAAAAATACAGCTATTACAGCCTACATGATTTGGGAAGGGAAAGTTGAGGGAGGTTGAGGTCTTCAAATCTTTGTGTTTTAGACCATTTGTATTTATCTGGCAAATGTCCAACTTTTTGGTGTATATATATATTTTTTCCCGCTACGCATAGCGCCGGCGAGTATTCATAAAATTCACTCAAAATTTGGTGAAAGGTTCTTCTTGAAAATGCGCAGAACAACCTGTTTTTGTTTCTTCGATAAATTTCAAAATGGCGGATCACTCAAATTTTGAAGAGGCTGGAGAAGGGGCAAATAGCTCAAAATTTTTGTTTATGATCTCATATGAAAGAGTGAGTCACGGGCACTAACATACCTGAATTTCAGTTTTTAAAGTGTATTATGAGAAGAGTTAGACCAAAAACCTTTTTTTTGAGGAAATGTTGTTTTTGTAATTCGCTGAAAATTTGGTGAGGGACTATTCTTGAAAAATGCACAAATGTAATTATTTCTAAATGTCTAGTTTTTCATCTTTACCCCTTGAGAATCATGATTAGAAATTCACATTGCAAAAGAGTCAATTCTGACTACTCTTCAATGAACATTATCCGCGAAAAAACCTATGATATTATTATTTTTTAGCAACAAATTACATAAAAAATTATTTTTTTAAATAATCTGTAGTATTAGCATTTTTCTCGTCCATTTCGCCAATTTCAGCTCTTATATTTACCATTTTTTGAGCGCGAAAGTTGCGTTTTGGATTTAAAAAGTAAATATTAGATAACACAATATTTATTTTACTGCCTAAATGTTGATGCAAATAAATATGTTCAAAACCTATCTTATATTATGTTGGGTCAATAAGCATGAAGCACATTTATATATATAACAACATCGCAATTTCGCGACTTTGGTGCTCATCTGCTAAACTGTTGTGAACTTAGTCGCGACCGCATTATTAAGAATTCATGGCAGTGTTACCTGTCCGAAGGACGGGTAAGCCTGCTAGTTGTATTATAAATTTCAAATGTTGTTTTTCAGAATACCATTCAAGATATAGTTGGTGCAGTCACGGGCAAAAGTGCAATCGAGAAGATCTTCTTAAGCAAAATTAAACCACACCTTCCTAAAAAAAAGGCAGGGCAAAGATATACTGCCAGGCAGATCGAAGATGGTTACATCAAATTTTTGGAATCTAATGACAGTTTGGCAAAAGCATTAAAAGAAAAATTTCTAAGTAAGTATTCGTCATTTTTGCTTGATGTTTAAATGAGATAAGCAGCAAAACTTATACTGTTGTTGTTAATTTTAGATATGACAAACCAAGATTTAGCAAAAAATATACGACTCTTGTATGGCCGACTCTCGGAATTCGATCATAAATTATTTGAAGCTTTACTCTATGTATATCCATCAGAGAAATTGCTTGAATTTGTTAGAATGATACCGCGGAAGTTAACTAATAATCAAGTCATTCTCATTAAAAATATTTTAATAGCTTATGTTGAGGCAAAGGAAAATGAAGGAAGTTATGAAAATAACATACGATAATGTTGAGCAATGATATAACAGACGGGTAATACCGTCAGGGTGTCTACCAAAATTTGATATTCCAAAATAGCGACTTTTCGCGACCTTTTTTTAGTACCTCTGCCCACTTTTCAAAATCAGAATTTTCCAACGAAGTTCACAAGTTTTCATATTTTTTTTTAAGAAGTTTTGAAATGGCCAATTTTTAGTAGTATCCATCTGACAAAAAAAGGCATAAAGAAATGCATTTTTAGCTGAATTTACATACATGCGCAACTTCAATATGCAATTACTAGGTATTGTGACTACCAATTTTTAAGAATGAGGGTTCGGGAGATTCGAAATGCGTTGCTTTACCAATGTGTGAGCGATTTTTTCGGTCCCCGGGCATAATTATACTCATAGAGCAATTTAAGTGTGGAAAAATGACGAAAATTGCATAAAAACAGCAATAAAATGCAGTTGTGACCGCAGCCAGTAGATTTAAACTCATATTTATATTCAGTGGACACCCCCCTTTCTAACCCCGTTGAGTTTTTTTGGTCTCCTTGAACGTCAAAAAAAGAGGGTTTTTAGGTCTCACCCCCCCATTGTGACCGCGACCATCGCTAAAATTATCATATTTCCTAATGCCCAACCTATATCTACCGATTGCCAGCTGAATTTTTTGGTCCCCAAAAAATACAGCCAAATCCGGTTTCTAAAGCACTTTTTCGAGATTGGGCTGTACACTATCTTTTTAGCTGAGTTTTTAACTAAAAAATACAGCTATTACAGCCTACATGATTTGGGAAGGGAAAGTTGAAAGAGGTTGAGGTCTTCAAATCTTTGTGTTTTAGACCATTTGTATTTATCTGGCAAATGTCCAACTTTTTGGTGTATATACATATATTTTTCCCCCTACGCGTAGCGCCAGCGAGTATTCATAAAATTCACTCAAAATTTGATGAGAGGCTCTTCTTGAAAATGCGCAGAACAACCTGTTTTTGTTTCTTCGATAAATTTCAAAATGGCGGATCACTCAAATTTTGAAGAGGCTGGAGAAGGGGCAAATAGCTCAAAATTTTTGTTTATGATCTCATATGAAAGAGTGAGTCACGGGCACTAACATACCTGAATTTCAGCTTTTTAAGTGTATTATGAGGAGAGTTAGATCAAAGAAACTTTGTTTTTGTAATTCGCTGAAAATTGAGCAACTTCCTAAAACTATTAGAAAGGGTAGTTGCAAATGTCCTCAAAACGTCGTTGAAATTTTTGCGTCCCCAAAAAGTATATTTTGCACACAATAAGGTTGTGTGTGTCTAGATTCACATTAATACTGGTACAAAATTACTCCAGACTTACCAAATCGTGGCGTAAATCAGATATTATTGGCGCAAGGTGTTGCCCTGCATCCGAGAGACCTAAATAGTACGCAAAGTTTTTTGGATGCCGGGTCTTCAAATTGTTCAACAATTCATGAATCTAGAAGACAAAAATATAAGATACGTGACACTTTTAGACCTCTCGTGAGGTAAATTTACTCTAGATTCTAAAAATATTATACTTACATCAGCGATAGGATTTGGTGTAGTAATCTGAAAAAGAAGTTTAGATAGTATATTAATAATAGAAATTAAGCATAAAGTCTAGAATGTAATTTCTACGTTGGGTTGAGAACCAAAAAAAACTCATAAGTTTTGTAGCAGAAATTCACCTAACAGGGAAAAAGTACTATAGGTAAGTATACACTGTGTCTAACTGATTTCAACACTCCCAAGCGTTGAATTCTCTTCATTCACAAAGAAGTGTTCGTTATTTCATTTCTTTTTTACAGGATCAACAAATTAACACATAAACAATTCTTCCTCTATGATTTTAATCCATAATTAATTAGAAGATTACGAATGTTTTTAAACTTTCAACGATTCATTGTAGTTGATTTTGCAACTCTGATTTTGGAAGAAATAAATTTAAATCAATCAAATTACCAGTAAAAAATTATTCAAATCATAAAATTTGAGTTATCAAAGTCTTAAATTATTCATTATGCCATAATGAAGTCAAACAAAATAAAGTAAGTAATATTTGTTTTCATGAAAGGCGATTTTACGCTCAGGGGTGTTAAAATCAGTTAGACACAGCGTAAATAGATGTACTGTATTTACCTCAGTTTGTGATGCAACAGAGCTACTGCTTTCACCGGACTGATCAACAAGAACAAGGCAAAATAAACTGTAACAATAAAAGGGATTATCACACTTTTAAAAATACAGCCATAAGTACATTACAATATAAATAAGTGAATACTTACGGTATACAGTAATGAGTTCTATTTTTATGTATTCATGTATATGCATGGAGCGAAACATTATGCTTTTAAGGATTTAACCACTTATTTTAAAAGCTGATGCTGAAAGAATCTGTAGCATAATTTCGATAATTAAAAACAAAATGAGAAATGGGCACATTTGCTATCACTGTGGATGCTAGGCATTCTTACCGTAAGATACGGGCAATAAAAGAAAATAATACAACATGCTTCAACATGAAATTTGTCAGATTCACTTGTACACAAAATGAAAACATCTGCCAAATACCATGTGTCCAAGTGATTTGAGTATTCAGCGATAAAATCTGTTTTGCAGGTATTTAAAATTAATTTTTTCAAACGCAATGAAGTTGTAATGCAGTTGAAATAAATTTATTAGCTTTAAAATTTATTAAAGTATCTAAGAGTTAAACTACAATTTCTAAATCAAAAATTATTTTTAAAGTTATAATTGTTAATTGATTTCTATCAGTGTATAGATTCCTTCCTTAAATATGTATAATAGGCATAATTTTAGGGGACAGAGTTTTATAATGCGCATAAAGTTCATCGAAGAGCTTTGAAAATGGGAACGCGAATACAGGTGCCTATACGAATGTAGAAAGTTCATGTTGTGCTAATGCTCTGATATACTAAATTTTTTGGAATCATTTGTTTCCAATTTTTTTTCTTTATAATTGTTGACCAAATAATAATGGTCTAGGCAATCTTTTGTTCACATCAAAATTTTACCTGTAAGGATTTTCATTTTATGTTGTTTTTTTTCATCGATTAAAGATATCTACTTTATAATTAAAGTTTAAAATAACATTACCCTGTTAAAAAAACATGCAATCTCACTAACTCACTTTTTTACTAAACTCGTTATCGAACTACGATTTTTTTCGACAGCATAATCATCTGAAGGAGCCAACATTTTCTTTTAAGTTTTCACAAATTTCAACACATCGCAATGCATAAACTACCCAACATCATTGTAAGCAAAGCTAGATATTTCTTTTTTTTATTATTGTTTTTTTACTATTAAATAATAACTCGTACCCACTCGGTGTTACTCTGAATAAATACCTACAGCAAAAATAAATTTAAATGAAATGTTTACTGTACCAATTCAATTGGGTATTGATGACTGCTTCGAATTCGACTGCGAAAAATGTAATAAGTATTAGATTTTTAAACTATTTAGTGTAAATAAGAGCCACTACTTGTAACGAGTTCACATCATGAACAATTTTAAAATAATGAGTGCTAGATGATGCTTCGTGAAAATAACTTTCCTTATCGATCATTTCAGTTTCCTGATCATCGATAAGAGTGAAATATGTTTCATTTTTATCTATTTAAAAATTTATGGATATTTTTTACTTCCTGATCTACTTACTCACTCACTTACTTATTTACTTATCTCCATTCACGTTTCATGTAGTACTACAAAGATTAGAGGCATGGAAGAGTCAAGTAAAATTTGGTAGAGGAAGTGAGATTGTCTGAAGAGGAAAAGCTGAGCTGTTATTATTATATGTTTTTCATTTTCAGTATTCAAGTGAAAAAATTTACGATCTTTTACCCCTTTCCAAGCTCTTTTAGAGAGAACGGATATAAGACAGTTTAGTCCTTTACACTTCCTTCTCAGCTCTTCTGGTGTCAGCAGTGTTGTTATTATTTAAAGTCAAAAAATCTTTCCTCCAAAAATAATAATTACTCTTCAACGCTAATGTAATTGACGAATTTTTATTTCACAGGAATGGAGAGAGCAGGTCATTGCCCTAATGCTTACCCAAATCTAGGCCTATTTGTAGGCATGATGAAGCCTATGAAGGTACAAATTTCAAATTTTTTTACACCACGCACTTGATCCAATTCTTTATAATGAAAGTTGCAAATGAACTGTAAAAAGTTAAATACCTTACCTCATCTTTTCCCTTTTCATTAACAATATCGAGGGCGAGCCGTCGATGCAATCAAATTTTCTAATGGCCGATGAATTTGGGTGGTTTAAATTACCATCTCTAATGAAATAAAGACTCGAAATTCAGTATGTATTGATTCTCAAGGAACTGACCACTTCACCGTTACGACTAAACTCCGTTGTGCAGAAATAACCTTATGATGTGGAAAATCGTTTCAAGTCGAACGATCCAAATGCTATGTAGCCAGTAGCTCAAAAGATTATTCTAGAAATTGTGATAGGTATATAAATTTGACCACTTATCACCAAAGGTGATAGGTCCTTTTATCTGGTCATTTTCACGAAATTTATAGATATCTTTTGGATGAAATCATACCACGCGTGCTGTCAAGGTTATTTATCATCGAAGCCTTTGTTTTCGTCAAGGTTATCCCTTCTTGAATGTATGGACTTAAATAAAAAAATTCCTTTTCGATCTTGATATCGATGAAGTTAGAACGCGATTGGCATGAACTATTTATTATGGTCGATCGATTTAATAATATCAACTTCTACACGTAATTTTAATTCCACCGCTTTACCTCTTGTCTGCGTAGGCGACCTCAAATCGAAATGCTCGGTAAGTTTTATGTATTATCAAATCGTAAACCGTCGTAATAACTTCACACATCGTTGACTTCTTGTCACACGCTCAATGGGGTCGTACAAATAACAGGTCATGTATTTTAAAATCATTTATTAAAAACACATATACATTAAGTAGGTAATCGTTTAGCGCCTAAGTACTAGATAAATTTAGGTATCACAAATGAGATCAAACCTAACGAAAATGATAACTTAAAACAAATGGTACAAAATTTTGATCTAATATAATAAACACGCGGGATGTTTTTTCACACATTGGCACGAAACAATAATATTACACGTACATAAGTATAAGTGTAAAGAGACAAAAAAATAATAATAAAGAAAATTCATAGCATCAGCGCACTATTGAAAGTTACAATAAAAAGGAAAATACATTTCGTATAAAAATATTAATCATAAAAAAAAATACTTCCACAATCATGTACACACGCACAACAAAGAGGACAAAACAACCCGTCAGAACATATAAAAACGAAAAGAAAAAACATCCAATAATTAATCTTATAACGTAAGTATTAGTAGGAACTTGAATGAAAAAAAAAGAGGAGTTAATATCGGTATACAACGAATAAATAATCACGCAAAAATATACTTAATAGCTGCGATTCCGTACGTTAATCAGTTGATTTTATTGGAAAAAATTTCCTAAAATGCGAACTTCTTAATTACATCATACGAAATAAACGAAATAATGCAAATTAAATACCATATCGACATTTTAATCAGCGACGATTATTTAGCTTATTACGTATTATATTTCTAATATTCGCGTAATTAGGTGATTAACGCGTCGTATACGCTTGATACCTATTTTAGGTTATCGTTCGATCATACGTCAGTCATCAGATTCCGCTTTTATATGATTCATGTCGCGAATCTGTTCACTAATCATCGAACTCATATCGCTAATTTTTTTTCGTCACAGTAAACGTAGAATCGCAGCTGTATTTGGCAAGAATGAAGCATAAAAGAAAAACAAATTTCCAGAACTACGTTGTCAACGAGTCTAATAATCATACCGAAAATAGAATTTTGCTCGAAATAGCCTGACACGGTTGTGGGGTTTCGGACACACAGACGCGTTAATTTACGTACACGTTCGAGTCAATTATAATTTTTTTTGTGCAAAACGTACGAATCTTTAGAACCATTGCTTTTGATTCTGCGTGAAATAAGTGGGTATTTAGATTTTAGATATTTATAATTTTCAAAAATTCCTCCTCCCTTCCTTCGCATTATGACGAAAATCAACAAGAAGAGATTATACGAGAATACAGTTATAACCGGAATTTCGATATTTTATCGTAATATTCTATTAATTAATCAGTCAATACGACCAAAAAACTGTTACCCATAAGGTATAGAACCCCTGCTGAAATTCAATGTCGCCAACGTGTCTAATTAAACCGTATTAGTCATTGAAAAAATTAATTAAAGTATCATGGCAATAGCAGCGAAGAACTGAATTATCGAAAAATCATCGTACACCGATTCCACCTCACCGCTCCCAATTTTGACTCCACTTTTGGTGATCCCAAGTACTAATAATTTTGTAAAAAGGCGAAAAAATGTTCCCAAATTATCTACGTCGAAGAAAGATAAAAAATATCGTAAACTAAAGCGCCTTGAAATTCGTTCTAACAAGGCTACCGCTCAAGTACTCGTAAAATCCGACGAAAATTTATCTCGAGAAAATTTCCAACCGCGAAAATTTCGATCGAGCTGATTTCAAGAAAAACTTTTCCTAATGACATTTTATATGCTGGTCGCGTTTTTCGCCAGCAACTTGTATATACGAGATGTATACAATGGCCACGACTAAATTACAATTTCAATAACTTTCGTATTTCGCGAAACACAAACTCCGGAATTTTTGCTCCGCTAGAAGCGCTGATTTGCCTTCTGAAGAGTTGATAATGGATATCGATAACAAATGCAATTAATGGGAAACCGATGTTCGATTAAAATTATTATTTTTCAAGTTCGATTATGATTGATAATTTTATAATTTTGTAGGTTTAAATTCACCTGCAAATAATGCTGCAAAATTACGAATTGTAAAAGCTCAATTACTTGAGTGATAATAATTTTTTCATTTTCAAAAAAAAAAAAAATTAAATCCTATAAAATGTTTCTGATTTGATTTTTGTTGTTGTTGAATATTTTTTAGCATTTTTTCAAGAATTGAAATTTTTTTTATAATTTTGAATTTTTTTTATTGTTTTCCTTTTAATTTTGAATTTTTTTTCATCTTGAGCTTGTTATTAATTTTGGAGATT
This sequence comes from Phenacoccus solenopsis, assembly GCA_009761765.1. NCBI lineage: Eukaryota > Metazoa > Arthropoda > Insecta > Hemiptera > Pseudococcidae > Phenacoccus > Phenacoccus solenopsis. Next base: position 15,393,321 of record CM019753.1, read on the forward strand.
TTTTTTAATTTTAATAAGACATTACTTTGGATTTCATCTCTGAACTTTTCGATTTTTTTTTTTTTTTGCTATTCATATTTATTCCAACTTCTAAACTTCTTTATTTATATATATTTTTTTCTTTTTTTGCGAAAGCCCATAAAAAAATGTATACAGTATCACTTTTTCATGTGGTTCCAAAAACGACCGCTAGATGTCAGCCATTTCGATTATCGCGCCAACCCTGACTCGAGACGTCTCGAAAATTTATTTACTTTGAAAATATAACTCGCCTAAGCGTACTCGATGACGTATGCGGTAGCCAGTGGTCAAGATATGGAGCTGAACGCGGCCATAGATTCGAGCAGATTATGAAATAGGAAAATTTCGAACTCGTTATTAACGCTAATAATGTAAAGTTGTTTTGATAAATAATCTAAATAACCTCCTGAACTGTAAGCTTGTGTGTTCGTAGGCTCTTTTTTTTTTAACGAAAGTACAATGATATTGATTTTTTTTTTTTAAAGAAATAATAATGCCTTAAGAACTAAATCGTTGAAAAAAAAATCGTATTTTCGTAATAAACGAGAAAATTAATATGTTTAAAATCACAGAAAAATTGAAGGAAATTAAAAGACTCGAGAATTGCCGGTGAATTTCAGCATTAATCAATACACAATATTGTAGAGTGTTAAATTTTCGTACAACTGTTCCATATAGGTTCAAAATTAAAAGGTTTTCATTCAGCTTGAATAAAAGTTCTCAAGTTTCGCGTTAAAATACACGAATAATAAATAAAAATATTGGTAAATTAATTAGAGTAAATGAATTGGTCCTTTATAGCCGAATGCTGAAATTATACGAATCTTAATACGCATAATTGATGGTTTGTTTTAATGCGTACTCGGTGAAGAGGAACAGTTTTGTTTAACATACATCCATTCAGGAGGATAGAGTATACACGTACACGTACAGCGTAAATCAAGATATAAGAGTATGCGATTGGAAAATACAAAAAAAAAACGTGCTGTAAACATCGACGAGAATACATAAGCTGTAAGATATTACAGGCTGTGACCGCGCTGGGGTGCGCGAGACCGTCAATACCATCGTCCAAAAATCCTCGAATTCATCCAATAGACCAGCTTTCGATACGACGCGAAGCTCGCGAGACCAAACGACTGGCTCGAGTCGTTGGTAAGCGTCTGCAATACGCTTCGGGGTAGAAGGAAACACGAGTTTCGTACAAAAGTGTACACGTTCGAAAATGACTAGATTTCTTCGACGATATCACTAATGGAAGCGGCCGACGTCGAACGATGATTAGAACCGCTGCTAGCGTTACTGGAGAAGGAACTTCGACTAGTATCAGTTTCCAATGCAATTTCCGGTAGGTGCAATGTGTCCCGATTTCCCGTTTCTATTTTAGTCCCGTTCCACACCCTGCTCAAAATAGAAACGGCTTTTTGAAAAAACGCTGGACTCTTGTTGGCTGGCACGCATTCGATTTCGTTACCGGTTAGCGAAATGAGTAAATCGGCGTTTTTGATTTTCACGTCCGGATTATAAATGGGACGCTGCTTTTTCATGGATTTCGCCCTTCGCACTGAGTTCAGGTTATCGTAAAAACTGGTTCGACGTTTGGAGATGCGAAATAACTTGCAGAGTTCGCGGTGTATGCGACGATTACGATGGGCGAATATCAATGGCGATACCACCGCGTTGGAGGCCAATGAGAGGATGCCGATTTGCTTGAAGTAATACGGTAAGGAATCGTAGAATGTAAAGTTGCTAAACAGCGGCGAGTGTACGAGTAGCATGAAGGTAAATGGAAGCCAACAAAACAACGCCATTACTATTACCAGAGCTGATATTCTGGCAGCTCGAGTCTCTTCGCGATACCTAAACATGCTGGCGTTGGATATACGATGACGTAGCGAATTCACGATGGAACTAGAGGTGCTCTTTAGACTGCTCTTGGTGGACGAGTGATGTAATGGTTTGGGTAACTCGACGTTGGTCATCTTCTTATCGTTGGGGTCGAATTCGACCGACTCGTGTATCGTGGATACGATGGTATAGTCTAACGGAGCCTGCTCAGCTACGCAATTACTAGCCGAACCGTTGCGTTTAGTTCGTAGATTATTTTCATGGGCCGCCGAACATATACTGATGTAGATCCAGCAGACTGATGCGAACGGTATCATGAATACCAGCACTAGGAACACGATGGGGAATATTTGCTGGTAGATTTTGGGCAGAAAGGGAAAACCTTCTCTATCCATTAACGCGCATGCGTACCAGGTGCTTTTCTCGTTTATGCTCATGCTGCCGAATACGCCGAATGCGACGGAAACTGTCCATGCGATTGCCATCATTATCACCGAAGTGGTCGCGTTTATCGATGAATGATACCGTAACGGATCTATGACCGCGAAGTACTGATCGATACCGATCAACAGTACCGATAATACGGTCGCTACGCATAAACCAATAGCGATACCTTCGAATACCGCGCACACCGGCACGTAAATGCAAGCAACGAACAGATGTCCGGCCCAAGCTTCGCGCCAAATGTTGTCGAATACCAGAAAAGACAATAGGATCCAGCACGTCAGCAAATTCGTTATCAGCAAGTTTATCACGAACCTGTAATCATAAAAAATTTACCTTTCATTAATACACCTCGATACTAACACCGATCGATATATAGGTTAAGATATCCTACGCGAAATTTTTTCCCTTTTTTACTGGTTTATAGAGGCCGGAAATCGTTAATGTTTATATTCGTTATATAACACGTGTCTTAAATTAAGGCGATTAAAAACGGAAAACTGTAATTAACCCGTTAATAGAGATTTTTGCACGATTCGAGCACGTTGCTTATTCTCACGTGGGTATAAATTCGCGGCGATATATAAGTTGGAAATTTTGCGAAGCCTTTCGTAGCGCTCGTTGTACTCTAGTGGTGCGTAAATTGGCTTTCTTAGCGTTCCACGAATCCCCTTCGTCGTATATTCAAGTCTAATTCGGAAACCGACGACAATTCCAGTTATACGACCATGGAAACCATCCAATCAACGCGACTAACTTGTAGATACGTTTTGTCTGCGTATTTTCCACTCTAGGAGCTTCTTTATGCGAATACGAAATTCAAATTCACCGTAATACCACCCTGTTCGCTCGTCCGACTGAACGAGAGAAATTTTCGAGCGATTTAAAATTTCGTAATTGATCGGGCCGAGAAAAAAGTACCACTCAGACGAAAACGAGCTGCAAAATCGATACGCAAATACTCCGATGGGAATTTTTCGCCGGCACGAAAACGATGCTCGTGAAAATATAAGTACATTAACTCCGTATAATTCAACCGGCATTATGCGGTTTTGCCATCACGTGTTGGCGAATTAAATGTTCGTTTTGTATGAGCGAATGTCATCGTGAAAATTCAACCAACCAATTAGAAACTGGTTTTCAGTCCCCTTGCAACGCGACGAGTGTAAGAAAAATGCGTATTTCGGCGCTGATCAAGGCAAACTCGTGGTTTTTATCGATACAATAGCATGATCCTTATCGTATTCTAATTCCGTAATTGGGGTGCGTTAATCATTAATTCCCTAGTTTTTCTTGATCGAATAAAAAATTCGATTTAAGTGCAACCAGAAGATAAATGGCTCGAAAGGCGATATGAAATTCCGACCCTTCTCACCACCTATCCATTCCAAATCAGGTAACCTGTAATTGCTATCGGTTTTAATTAGAAACTCATCTATAGAGGTGAAAAATTGATTTTTTTTATTAATTAAAAATTTTTTCGCTTTTCAGAACCTGTTGAGTTTATCTTTACATCTATAAAATTTTTTGTTCATTTTTTTTTTAATGCATTTATTTTATGTCGCTCTACTAAGACGCCATTTGCGACTGAATGTTTTGAATTCGCGGCTTTAGACGAATATTCTTGATGTTTTTTCTGACTTGAAAAAATTTATTCTTTTTTTTCCGAAAAGTTTTACAAACCATTAAACTCGTCGAAATTTCAGCTATGTAATACGTAAGAAAATTTGAATTAAAAATATATTTTTAAAATTGCACAAAAAATTCTCCGAGCGTTCTTTTCAAATCTGCTGTTTCGCTTCAAGTGAAAAAGTAAATACATCCTATATTGGAACTTTTTCCATGATAATAAAATCCCTTCTATTTGATTTTTAATTTTTACATCTGTGTCAATTTTCAGTACAATCCTAAAGATTTTAAAATAATTTTTATTAAATTTGAAATTGTTTTGATGTCTAATTTCTTTGCTGATTTCAATAAAATTGCAAAAATGTTTAAATTTCCCAAATGAAAGAAGATTCATACAACTCTTACTCTTTTAGTGCAGCAACATAGTTCAGAGAAGCAGAGGGAATAGGATGTACATTCGTTAAATGAGACCAGAAAGTTAGAGAAAGGCAAAGAGATAATGAAACAAGTGCTCGTTGTCTTGTGAGAGTCAAGTAAGAGAGGATAGAAGGGAAAGCCGAGTAAGAAGGTGGCTAAATTTAGTATAATACATCGAAGTGTAATACTATTGGCCATTTTAATTCAAATAGCTGTAAACTTTTTCTATTTTATTAGAAAACAATTCAGTTTTGGAAAAAAATTCATTCAATTTTTTTTTTAGACCGTGAAATTCTTCATGAAAATAAACTTTGCGAGCCTTGACTCATCGATCTAGACAAAACAAAGTTTAAATTGGAAGCTCATCATCTGGAAACATCATGACTAAAATTTCAAATAACAAAGTTGATATGGGTTAGAATAGAAGGTGAAAGGGTCTAAAATTTCGGAAGTGGGTGAAATCATAAAAATTATGGGGAAAAAAACGTGTAAGCAAAGTGAAGGAAAATACAACATTTTCAACAGAAAACACTCCTTAACCGAAAAAAACCATGAAAACTCCATAACAGCTTTGCACCTTGCCCTTCATATCAAAATACCGGGTGAGGGGATAATTTCAAAATCGATCAAAAATGCATTACTTTGAAAAAGTATGGCGATGTTTAAGGATGTGCCTTGTTTTAGATGTCGAGTTCAATATTTACCTATTTTTGATATTTTTTCCAACAATTGAACTTCCTCAGAGAAATGTTTTCATGATCTCTTTCGATTGTAGGGTGTTCTCCAATGAAAGTATCATATTGCTCTACACGTAGTCCTACATTTTATTTTTTTCATAATGTTTATGATTTTACTCATTTTTTGAAATTTTGATCTCTCCCCCCCCCCCATCCATAACTTTGAAAGCTGCAATTTTTGATGTGATTTTTTCAGGTTATGTGCTTTCCATCAAACTTTATTCAGTTTAAATCCGTAATTCTCGCTTTGGGAAGGTCCCCTGTTAGAGAAAATTTCACTGCCAAAAAAATTAACGTGAATTCTATTTTTTTATTTTTTACTTGCCTTGGGCTGCGGCTCAGGCCAGAGGCAGAAGTGGAGGTAGAGCTTGAATATAAATTTTATTAAAATGAGTAGCCATTTTGAGGAAAAATAATGAGGGGGGCGGGAAGGATGGCAAGTTCATCGTTGAGGATTTGAGTTCAAGTCTTGGAGTTATTGAATACAATCTGATTTATTTTCCGGAAAAAAATTAAGAATTCATGATGACCAGTATAATTTCTTCCCTAGCTAATGCTCTGAAAAATTCAAAAAATTATCATTCATAGCACTCTACGCTTTAGCTTTAATGACTAGTTTTTTCCTTTGAATTTAATATCATTCAAGATAGTCGTCTTGAATTCAGAATATATCCTTGACTAATTTACATTTTTCTTATGTTTATTAATTTTATTTCGCATTTAGTGTGGATTTTTCAAGTTTTTAGATATTTTGAAAAAAAAGTGAGCTGTTTTTCATTTATTTTATGACTTACAAGACAATTTTTCTTAAACTTTGAATGGCTGCAAATTGCCTTATAGCGAGAAAATTATAAATCTAGTTCGTATACTGAGAATTTATTATACCCGTATATAAATTAACGAAGGAAAAAAAACAAAAATTTATAGAAAAATATTGGAAATAAGTTTGACAATGAAATGGAAAATGTCGCTTTTTTATAAGCTTGGTTCATTTAATTATACGTGCGCAAACCATAAAATATAATTAGATAAGGTAGAAATGCAAGAATTATGCAAACAAATTTTCATTAAAATTTCATTTTTATTTTTACATTGAAAATTTCCATAATGCTAAAAGAAATTTATTCATCAAAAATTAAGGAAAGAAAAAAATTGTTACTTGAAATGAGCAATTTTTTTAAAAACGATTGGCCAAAAATTGAAAAAAAAATTCCTTATTAGTTAAGAATTTTTTGGCATTTTGAAAAATATCCTTTTGGCGCCAATTTCGAGTAATTTTTCTCTCTACATCAGGGGCGTTGAAAACGCGCGCGAAAAAATTTTACGCTTATGAAAAATTCAAAGCAAACCGCTACATTTCATCTATCACACGACTCATTAAGGAAATCTCGTATAAAAGCTTTGCCAACATTTTTTTCATTAATTGCTCTCGGAAAAGTTGTCCAAAAATTTTACACATGACCTTCAACTTCATCGCAATGTGATTGAACTAATACGTACTACATACTCTACCCATATGTATGAAATTATTAATATATGCGATTAATTTGAACGAGAAAAAAAATTAAATAGAATAAAATTCAACGAAAAGATATAACTGCCTTAAACACGTTAACTCGAACAGGTCGTGGTTGAAAAATGCGTCGACCTTGCTGTAATCGCTTATGTAAACGCATTCACTTATACAGCATTTCGTCGAACGCGTCGGTTGGGTTATTTGAAGCGCGAGCGAATCACGCTGGTTGTTCGCAAGCGGGATTAAATTGATCTGCTTGTGGTAGTACCAGACTATCCTTAATTTCATACAATATGTGTACCGAACAATGAACATACAACGGTATTTACGTTACAAAGCAGATCTACTCGAATCGCTCTCTGTACAGCAATAAATTCTATCTAATTTTAAACGCAGTACCCTTTACTCTGTGGAATTTCCTCTCTAACTTCGGTTTTTCGGAAATCACTCGTGTATTCTATAATTGCACGTCGTGTGCTCTCGTGCTCGCACCATGGTGTCAAAAAATCCACTCCTTGGCAGACGTGTACTGATGAAAGCGAAAATTTTTTAAACGAGAGCGACCTCATTAGCTTGACGTTTCGTAGACCAATATACGTCACCGAGTTTTTTCTCGTATTAAATTATTCTCCAAATTCGTCAAGTCTATAAACGAATATTTCCCGTCTTGAAGATAGGTTTTAGAGTATTCGAAATCACCCATTCTGCGTGGACTGATTTGACGAGTGGGTATTCGTTTAGAATATTTTCGAAATCGTTATAAAATTAAACAACACTCGACATCTCCACTTCCGTCTATTGTGGCCGCGAACACGATGAATGAAATGAACTTGAGAGAGAAGTTTTCGGACGTCATCGCGATATACGTAAACGACGTAACGAGAATTTTCGTTTATATTGATTCGAGTAATGAGATTTATTCTAGCGAATTGGCCAACGTAAACGAAAACATTTTTTTTTACGCGTTAACCATCGCAGAGTTATATTGGCATCGGTATTCGCTTTCTACTCAAAGCAAAGAGACGTTTGAACGGCTTGCTTTCAATCTTCCGTATACATACCTCCGAAGCCGTATAAATTCGCCGGCTTATAGCCGTTAACGAACGACAAATTGATAAATTAAGACGACAACGGCGTTTATTTTCGAATGAAATAATCAATGTAACCGTTACCGAGACTTATACGGTACGCTGGATACTCGGGCTCGAACGAACGTCTATTATTACCGTCATCGAAGGCGAATACGCGTTTCAATTTAGTTAAGTCAACGGACACCCACAATATGTATTTTAGCGTAGACCACCCGAGACCACCGCCGAGAGAAGTACACGAGCGCCCATTGCCACGGTTGTTCTCTATTTTTTTAAACTTTCTCGAGGGTAATTTTTGAGAACCAATCGATACTCGAATTAATTATCGCCTCGTTGAAGCTTATCAAGCGCGAATACACGAGTATGAAGTTGATAATACAAAAAGAGGTAATTTTTAATTGGATATCTATTTGTGCCTAGTACCTACAGCAAAACAGCCTGTCAGCTTGACGAATTCGAGTGGTACTTGATAAACGGGGTAAACAAATTAATAGTGATTGCGGCCCGAAAAAATTCGATTTTTAATTACATAATAAGATTGATACGATCGATCGGGAATTCGGACAGTTGAAACGAGAATAGGATAGATTACCATATGGTGGCGTGCCAAAACGATACGAGCTATTTTCGGGATTACTTTCGCTTTTCGACCTATCAAGAATAGGTCTGCTGCGCAATTTCGTGCTCCTATCGATAACTTGTAATCCATTCGTGAAATAGTACCGAACTGCTGAAAGGCGAAAATAAAGGACACAAGCTCCCAGCCTTTTATTTTTTAATATGAGTATGAAACTCTAAATTTGTCATTAAAAAAAAAAATCAAAAATATAATAGATGTTCGAAAACGAAGAAGTTTAAAAATTAAAAATTTCAAAAAAAAAAAAAAGGCAAGAAATCATAAAAAAGTGATAAATAATCATTATTTGTATACTTTTAGTTCAAAAAAAATATTGAAAAAAATTGATAGATTTTTCAAAATGTGATATTTAAAATAATTATTAAAATAAAAATGTTCAAATTTCAACTGGAAAACTGATAAGAACAAAAAAAAAACTCTGTACACAAATATAATCTACATTACATATTGAAGGTGCCATAACACCTTGAAGTCTGTAAAATAATAATTAATTCCATTACCTTTTGAAATTCCCAAATCATGTAGGCTGTAATAGCTGTCGTTTTTTAGTTAAAAACTCAGCTAAAAAAATTTCTAAATTGTAAAAGATGGAGAAAAAGTATTAAATTAATATTAAATTTTCAATAAATGGAAATTTTGAATTTTATTAACTAGTTCTTTGGTAAGGCCATATGAGCTCGTAACCAATTATGTTTGTCTTTTGAAGGTTTACAAGCTTGCGAGACTATTCAGTAGAAACAGTGCAATTTTTTCCAAGAAAAAGAACAAGACCTCTTTGAAGGGTCATAAGTATTGAAGGATTGAGGCACAGGTTACACAGACTGCAACCTTGGAGGGCAGAATTTTAGAAGTGAGAAATTATTTCGAGACAATTACCAAAAAAAAAAGGAAAAAAAATAATTTTTACACATTTCTTTCTATTGTTCTAATTTTTTTTTTTTTTTGCTTAATTGCTTAAATTTTTTTGGCATATTTTTTCACGTTTTTAATTTTTCTCGTTTTTAAAATAATACAAAAAAACCTGAATATCTTGCCTATTTTTATTTTTGTAATATAAATTAATTTTTTAACATAATAGTTGCATATTTGTATGTTTTGTGGTTTCTGTGTGTCTATAATAAACTGAACGATAGGTAACTAATATTTCTTGAAAATAAAATCCAAAAAATGCGAAATGATCAGATAAGTTTGTAGTGTTTGGAATTTTATTTTGACTTTAAAAATTATTAGCATTTTTTATGCCATTTTCTCTTTCATTATTACTATTATTATTATTATTTTATTTTTTTTTTTTACGAAAAAATCTTAGAAATTCAATTCAACTTCTTTTATTCTAATAGATCTTTGAATGATTTTTTTTAAAGATTAAATTTTTTCTCCTTGTAGCTTCTTAATAGCTATAATATGTAATGTATACGCTCTACGAGTTGAAGAAATATAATTTCTTAAGTTTTTGTTTTTTCCCCCTTAAATTAGAACTGTAGATTAGTTTTCTTGAAGGGAAGGGGAGGAGAGGAGAGGGGAGGGAGTTTCGCCTCGAATAGTCGTCTGAAAATATATATAATGCATCCAAAGCGACAAGGAAAATTAGTCTGGGGGTAGCAAATGTATAAATTCGTTATTAGCCATAGTCCCTCCAATTTTGAAAGTAGACTATATGTGTACATAGAGGTAATTGTTGTTCTCAAGGAGTACTATCTTTACATAACGATTTTTCAGTGAAAGTTTGGATATTCTTTATTTGATGACATGAAAAGAATAATTCATGTTTATTTATATTTATTTTAATTTTAATTTAATTTATTATTATTTTTTAAAATTTTAACAGTTTGGATTATTTCATAATTTGCCGGAATTTTACGAAGGTTTAAAAAATTTTTTTATCTGTAAATTTGTTCAAAAATATGTGAGAAAGGCACAGGATTATACGCAAAAATATTTACTTCGTTCGTAATAGAAATTCCATCAGAAGGATGAAGGACTCAAGGAACTGCGACTTATTACGAGTGTGACTCGAACTTGAAAGTTGTTTTTCAGCCAACCTCCTTAATACGTTTTAAAATTATTTACAAAAGCGCGAAAAATCACGCTCAAATAAATTACACATAGACGAAATAAACAGAGCGAAAGATTTCTACGAGAGCAAATCAATTCCGAAATTCACCAACGTGTACTTTCACCCCATCACGATCTCGTTGACTTTCGTACATTTCGTTTTATTTTTCGTATCGGAAATAAATAGAAAATTCGTCGTCTACGAGCTATCGTAACAAAATGTCTATCCAAGGACTATACACGTACACACGTATGTGTACCTATGCTGCGAAGATGAACGCCAGCGTGATATGCTATCGGCAATTAATCGGCCTACTTGTCTAGTTAATTCCGCCCGATTACCCCCTTTTCGTTTCCTTTTTCGAGCAACATTTCCCAAAGCTCGAGACCTTTCGAGGCGGAAAGTTTTCCCTGCAAGTAAACTAACATTCCCATATTCGTTGCACGAGTATCGATTATACGCCGTACAATAGCCCGAAGATCAACAGTAGGTCGCCGCTCGTATCGTGGAATAGAGACGGTCGTAGAATTCCCATAGATAATACGTTGATTCATCGTCGTACTCGTATAGAAAGAACATAAAAGACGGGTACGCTTCGATGCGACGAAAAAGTTCGAATTAATCGTACGAATCAGGCTTTCTCTCGAATTCGCCGTCCTCATCGTCGTTTTGAAGAGGGCAATTAAAAGATACGATATCTGCGTTATCGCAATGCTCGACAATTCGACGAGACTTTGTTCATCAAAAGAGCCCGAGCCGGCGAGAATTTTCGCCTACGTTACCATTCGATTATTCGAAAATTTTCCCACGTGGTTGAAAATTCGTTCGAAAGTTTAATTCGAGCGGTGTATAACTCGACGAAAATCGAGCATACCAGTCGAATTCCTTCGAGAAATTTCGTTTTGTTAAAAAAACTGTCTCGGTAATGATGGTATTTTTTCCTTTGTCAGCGGGTTTTTTTTTCGTTATTTTTTTTTAATTAAAGGCTCGACGAATAATTTAGCTTTATTTATTTACTTTTTTTTTTCAAATTACCTATTCATCGTTTTCGACTATCCGCGGAGTATTCTCCATTATTACGTTTTGTCGTAACTACTTACTGTACATTCTTCTAACGCTGAATTATAATTTTTAAAATTAATTTTCCGCCTCGAAAGGTTGACGATGTCTTAACGAATGCACCAGCGAGGAATTTCGTTGATTCGAGCGTAATTTGAAAAAAATAACTAATAATGAACAAAAAATTTGCTACCAAATGCTGAACAGCTTTTTGAAAATGAAACGCAGTAAGTGGAATGAAAGAAATGACCTGACCCTTTTTTTGTGTTTTTAATGAGATGAAAATCAACTATTTAATTGGGAACTGAAACAATTTGTCGAATTATTTTTAGCCGAGTTTCAGTGAAAAACTAACCTATTACAGACTACGTGATTTGATAACGAAGGGTTTGGGAGGGGGTATATTAGTAGTTGGTTTGCCAAGGTCCAATTTTTCATATTTATATTTCTCTATTTTTTTACTTACGTTGTAGGGAGATCGGATATGCATGAAAATCACCCAAAATTTGATCAAACGTTGTTCTTGTGAAAATTTGAAGATGCAATTTTCATATTTTTGATTCGACTCAAAATAGCGGTTGACTCGAAGAATAACGTTGGAGAAATCATCAAAGGTTCGAAGATTTCGATCATGAAGTCATACGACAGAGTAAGGTAAAGACACCATTATATTTGCATTTCAGCTTTTTAAGTGAATTCGAAGTGGAATTAGAGGAAAAAATTAGTTCTTGAGAATGTTTTCTTTGATGAAATTTCTTGAATCGTCCATATTTCCTCACCAAATGCATCTGGGAAGCTCAAATCTTGCATGTAAGGTTAGTTAAGGACTACAGTATGACTTCTTGAATTTGAGTCAAAATTAATTCAAAAGGCGAATAATGCAAATTTGAAAAAAAACTTGAGGATCTTCCAAGTACTATAAATACATCGAATCCATCTTCTTAGGTAAGTTTAAAAGGGTTTGGTAGGGGTTTTCGGGTAAACCGATTTGTTTTCAAAAAGTAAAGGCGGTGGACCGTAATAATTGTTGAATGACCTCAAAGGATGTCATTAAAATTTTACCCACTAACTCAATTTTTAGAACTCCTAAAATAAAGTCAAAAATTAAGAAATTTTCACATTTTCAAAAAAATAAATTTTTCGTCGATTACAATTTTTTCTTATGTTTTAAAGTCATATTTTGTTGCTCAAAAGCTGAAAAAAATTCAAGTCATCAATTTTGTAACTTTCTTTAAATTTTTTTCAGAATGCATCAATTTTAATAATTTTCAAAAATGAAGGGTAAGTTGTTAATTTATTGGTTTTGTACCCAGAATGGACTTATTACAAGCTATTTCGAACTCAAGAGGGAAAATATGCTCGATTTTCACTTCACAAAGCTTTTCAAAATATCACATTCTCGCTTCAAAATGACATCGTTCAGATGTTTAGAATCAGGCCTTTCTACATGATACCCAGATTTACACACGTATCTAAACCCAACATATTAATACGCCTCTAGCTATAGAAGCTGTACATGGCGCGTAAATACATTAAAAAAAAAATTCAGACTTCAGGAGCCCCTGTGGTACAAAAATTGGTTTTATTTTGCCCCCTGAGTACGACAAAATCTAAATTAAGCCCATAGTACATATGCAGCTTGCGTTCAACCAATAAATTACCCATTTTTGCTTCTGATTAAAAAAAAAAAAAAAAAAAAAAAAAAATGTGGCTGAATTTTCAGATATCTTTGATCGACAAAATATGGCTTGGAAATGTAAAAAATATTTATTGGTCAATTTTTTTTTTTTTTCTAAAAATGTACACGACCAATAAATTTTCCGTTTGTCGTAGATTTTGAAAAATAATCAGAATTGGCGCTTTTGAAAAAAATTAAAAAATAGTTTAAACATCTTAAATTAAAAAAAATTGGCAGCTCTAATTTTTTTCAGTTCTTTGATGACAAAACAAAATTTTGACATAGAAATCGCACGAAAATTAATTTTTTTTCTTAAATGAAAATACTAAAACTTCAACTTCATGACTTCATGGGGAGGGGTGTGCGGTTTAAAAATTGAGTTATAGAGCTGAAATTCTTATGATGTTCGTTTGAGGTCATGTACATACTACTGTGGCCTCCTCTCCTCCCTTAAAAAAAAAAAAAAACAAAATTCATCCCACTCTAGTTTTCACCCTCCGTGCGACGTATAGGAGTGAAGGCATAAACTCAGCTCTAGTAATGTGGCACGGCTGCTTACAACTTTTCTCTTCGTTGAAAAGTATTCGCAAATAGCCAACTCGCTAGCTTCTACGAAAATTTCGTCAGAACCGAATTCGCCAGTGCGTCAAAAAGATACTCGAAACTACTACGTTGCCAAATCTGCGACAAAGAAATGTATCGAATTGCGATGACTCACGAATTAGCCGACGATTGAGTTTGTCGTTGGCAAAGAAAAGATCTGGGTAAATCCTCGAGTGTCGTTTTAGTCATTCGGTACTCGGTACGTTAAAATTGGGCCGATGTGACGGAGACGAAATAGAAATAGTCGAAAATTAATGTAATTTTCTCGTTAATATTATTCATTTGTCGCCAATTGTTATTTTTAAGTTGACAAAGAAATAGAAGGGAAGATGAGAAGGCGAATATTTCGCTTGTATTCTTCAATTCGAAAGAATAGGTTTACAACCTCGAGTTTAACATGATCGCTCTAATGTTGTAGCAAAAAAAATAGGAGAAGCGAAGGAAGGAGAGCAAGAAACTGGAAACCTCTTGGTACTGGAATGGTGTTCTCGGTTGTGAAATTTGTTGAAAAATTGCTCCTTTAATGCGGAAAAATACCCGCCGGTGTTTACTGTTTATTCGTCGACCATGGTGTTACGAAATATCCATCATTCGGTACTTCTCGAATACCTCTTATCGGTAATCTCTCGAGTTAGACAGCCGTGTATTTCGTTTTGATACCTATCGAGCGGTCACTCGCATTGCGACCTCAGCTACTCAGTATTCAGCGCGACTTTGTTTAAAAATACGACTCGTCTAATCGAAAGGTATTTTTAGTGAGAGTACCGTCAAAACATACTCCATTTGAGTTGGAAAAGAATATCGAATAGATGTCGTTCGAGTATTAAGCGAGTGTCGCGACATGAAAAACAACGACAAGTGGGGGATACGGTGGATCATTTATTTTTCATACGTTATCGAAAGTTTACGCGATGGAAAGTTTGGCGCGTGATAAGCACGAAAAAAATTTACAAATTACGAATTCTTTTAGAGCTCGTCATGTCGGAAAGCAATTTACATACATCGAAGACGTCGGTATCTGTATTGATATACACGTGGATGCGGCCAGATCCTTTTGGTGTACGTTGGCACGCATGTATTAGCCTCTTTATGTAACGAAAAAAACTCGTTCGTTTCGTCGCCATCGGTGATAATCGTAGCTCGTAGACCTTTTCATATTTCAAAGGCTCAGCGGGGTATGGATGGGAATAACCGACAGTAAACAATTAAAACCGAAAGCTTCGTTTAAAGGTCGCTCGAGTCGATAAATTATTCAGAAAACGTTGCCCTGATACCTGGAAATCTTTCACGTGTTATAGGTCCACGTGATATCGGAAAAAAACATACGGTACTAGGTGCTATACGTAGATAGAATATTATCAAAACTTACCTATTGGAAATCGTTCGTAATCCGGGTCTTCGATGGAATACTAACAACAACAAGGAATTACTGATCGTAGCGATAATCAAAATGACACCAATTACACTGTTTAATATCACGTTCTCGCTAACGCTCGGTATTACTACCATTCTTGATATTCGTTCTGTAACAAAATTTCAATCGGTTAGTCGTATCTTCGTATTTAATGGATTGTAAATGGCAGACATTTTATTACACTGTAGCCCAAGTACCCTCAAGTACCGATGAGTTTACTATGTGGCGTAAAATACTCGCTTGGCAGTTGCTTTGATATATTAAGCGAATGTATATGAAAATGAATAGTATATGTACTTTCGAATATCTCCTTTATCCTATTCCGAGTAAATTATTAAATGGTGCTTGCGTAACACGCGAATACGCCGAAGTCTCGTAGATGCCAGTGATCCTATTCCTCGGCTATATGAAATGCCCTTCGCTAAATAAATAATGGTATTTTTCGAATTACCATTATTGCAACATAATTAATTACTGCATTATACGAAAAGCTGTCGCGAAAATTCGTCTTCTTTTTTCCCTTTATTTAATTGAAATAAAATTAAAACTTCTCGTCGACTATACAACGATTTATTTGTATACGATGTACTACACGGTTCATGAATAATGTATATACGTCTTCGTATATCTTAATGTACATTATATGCGAATAATAGATTTTAACGTAATTTTAATCGGTTCGGTCGGCGTTATTAATTGACGAGAAATTTGGCCCGAGTGAAAAATGATGTAAGGAATTTTTTCTGCGTCGAATAAATTTTTTCGCCGATGATGGAAATATCCACGAATGTACTCGGTCATCCAAGGACACGGTGGCAACCTTTCGAGGGTTCCGACCGTGAACTTGCGTGCGAGCTTTTTCTAAATACCGCTAGACATCGGTTAAACGGTATAGGAATTGGGAACGTGCGTCGAAGAAATATGCGAGTTATTTTTAGCAATGATATTACATCGAGTTATGATTGATTTTTGTGGCCGATAAGGTACGAGAAAAGGTTATCAATATCGATTACGATACCCCGACGATAAGCTCGTTAAAATTGAATATGCAATAATTCTCGATAAAATGTCATCCATTACCGTATCACAACACCGGCTTAGGAAATGATGTAACGAAATGTCAAACGAATATATTAACTAAGATAACGTTCAGTCGAAGAAAAAACCCCAATGGCGCCGAGATAAAAATTGTCGCTAGAAAAAAATTCTACGCTGATCGAACGACCAGCGAATTCCTTAACGGGCACTCGAATCCAGTGTAATTTGGCGCTCAACGAACGATCGCGAAGTTATGATATTACGTGAAAATGTAAATATTTGCTTACACGGAATTCGTTCGAAGGCTATCGAAATATCGAGTGCGACGAGTAATTTTCCAAATAAATTAATCCATCAGTTGGTATATTATCGAAAACAAGATAGTGGATGTGGGATGAGTTTCACTTCTTTTACTCGGTGTAGGGGCAATGTCAACAGTAGTCGTGATCGTGAAATGACCTCGAAAGATGTAAAAAATTTCATCCCCTCTCCGATTCATCAACGACATCTTATTAAATTGGGTCGAAATTCTGGAACTTGCTCATTTTATTGGATTTTTTAAATGAAAAAACGATCATTTATTTAAGTTCCCCCCTCCCCTCCTTTCATAACTTGATTAGTCTAAAAGATATGTTCAAGTAAATAAGTTTGTATAGTGTATACAATACAATCTTGAAATTAAAATTGAATTTGATCCTATCCCCTCAACTAGTACCATCCTATATCAATCAACCCCAACTCAAACGCTTGCACTTCACATACAGGGAAATTTTTGGCGATTGAAATTGTTTTTGGGTTTAGAAAGGATATTTGTCGTTTGCAAATTAAGAATAAATGTTTCAACGTATAATTTTTCAATTTTCAGAGGTTATACAATTTTTTTTCACGAAAAAATTCTATTTCTGGCGTGATATCGAGATTTGCATAATAATCGGTAGTTAATAACTGAAATGCATAATACGAGTATTTCAGCTTTGTACTACTCGAATGAAAATTATTCGCAAGTTATACCCTTCGAAGGTTTCCCAAAGTAAAACCTTGTAAAATTAAAATGAAACGAAGTAAAGTGAAAATTGTGCTCATTATGTGATCATTTTTTGTGTGCGGGGGAGAGAATTAGGGGAGAAGGAGGAGAGGTTAATTTGAAAATCAAATGGATTACGAAGTGAAATAAAGAACTAAGCTTATTTTATGTTGTTATTTTTCACCTACGGGTAGAGGGTGGGGGTGAGAGGAGCGAGGTGTTCGTTAATTTGAAATTGTAATGAATTATAACAAGAAATAAAAAAACTGATCTGATTTTATGCTATTATCTTTTACCCGCACCGAGAGGGGTGAGGGGTGAGTTAATTTGAAAATAAAAGATAATACATCGAGTGTCGAGTATACGTAATTACAATAAACAAAATTCATTTCGACTGGTGCTGAAAAAGTGATTTTAAAATCAAATCACAAAGACATCCCTACTCTAAAACAAGCATAAATTTTTTCATTTCAGTATTTCGAATTAAATGAAAGAACACTCAGTACATTAATTATTTCAAGACATCCAAAAACTTGTGAAAGAAAGAATGAATTAAAATAAAATGGAACGTGCCTACATTTAATTTTTTTCGACCAGATTTCATTTAAAGATCCCAAATTTGAGTAAACTCCCCAGTTCATCTTTTTCTAAGCATACTTAGCATGTCCTTGAAGCCTTACTTAATCTGTAATATACTGAAATTCCCGATTATAGTAATTATACGCGGTAATACTATATTATGAAAATTCAATATTCTAATTTATAAATTAATTATAAGACTGCTAATCATTTCAAGATACATCTATTCATCATTGCGAGTTCGAAAAAACATCGTTCAAATTTTAATGAAATTTTGATAATATTATAAGCTGTTTATTTCGAGTTTAAGTTCTCCCAAACCATCTTCAACCTTTCAACGAGATGGTGAAGTCTTAACAGCGATCTCAGACTTGATTAAAAATTACATATTTAGATGTATCACTTCAAAACGAATATTTGATTATTGTTTAGAAAAAATAGAAAAAATTATATCTATTGACATCTCTCTTAAAAAATCAAAGTCTGGGAAAATTGCAATTTTTGGAAGCCCATAGCTTCGCTAAATCATGAATGCTGGTTACTGGAAGCAGAACATTTTGTAGATAGAGATTCAGTTTAAAGCAAACAACAAATCAGATATCGTCAGTATTAAAGGATATTTTTAATCTTGATTAACTCGCTGTTACTTTATTTAAATCTTAATATTGAAATGAAAGAATTTGATACAGCAAATATTTTTCGATAACAACAGAATTCAATTTTATTTAATGTAATTAAATACGTTTAACACTTTAAGTATACATTAACTTTTATTTTTAGAACTCTCTCTATGTATTTTTCTCCCCTCCCCTCTCCCCTCCTCCTCTCACCCATAATAACCAGATAGAAAATAACCATATTAAATCTGAATGATATTTTTAATTTTTTTATTCTATTTTACGTTCATTTACAAATAAATTTTCTGGTTTATTAATGATATGATTTTCGAACTTCATAATTTAATTTTACAAGCTAAAATTGTTGAATATCCTTACATAAATAATAATATTGGATTAATTTTTTTGTGATTAATTTTTTTATTATTATTTTTTTTTATCAATTTAATATTTTTTTTTTTCAATATTTAATTTATAAATCTAATAAAATATTAATTTTGAATATAAAATAATGGACTCAAATTTCACGTGATGCTTTGGGAACATCTTGAGTTTATAAAAATTATGAGTAGTTTTTGTTCGAAGTCTACAGAGCTCAATACTCATATTCATCATGCGTTTCAAGGATAATTTGCCAATTATCACACAAATGTGGATTAAACGCAAAAATAGAATTTTTTGGTGAAAAAAATCTAAAAATTCAGAAAATTAAAAAATTTCCTGAAAATTTTTTCTGATCTTCGAGATACATTTTTAATTGATTCAGTTTTCATTATTTAAAATTTATATTAGAATTACGAAATTTGAAAATTTTTACCTTATTATAAGCGATATCCCAGCTGTAAGTTGGAGAGGCAAATTTTTTGCTCCTTCCAATGTAATTTCACCACCATTGTTAATATAGTACCGGACCCTAATACTCGGAAAAAAAAAAAAACGAAAATCGGCCTACCCTACTCAATACGTGCTCGAGTAAATACCTCATTCTAGTCATTCGAGACAAAAAAGCGACTCTTAGAATTTCCATTTCTTCGACTGCGGCGAGTAGCGAACGTAACAATAGAAGAGAAAAAATTTCGAGTATTCTCCAGTTTTGTTTGGCTATTAGGGAAATTTTTTACACGGTTCCTATTGTGAAATTGTTCGCCGAAATGGAGTAAGATGATAGTTGGAAAAATCTCGCTGTTGGGATTCTCGGTGTTGAGTATTATTAAAAGAATTTTACGCCTTTGGTACTCGGTAAATAAGACGAAAATGAATCTGCAAAGCATCGCTGATGTACGTCACCGTATAATTGATCTGTTCGCGAATCTACAGTTAAGAGGGATAACGAAGCTCGTTAACCGAGTGATTTCGAAAACTGATAATTTGATGCGGTGATTACGATATTATTAGAATTTTCGCGGCTACACTGGAAACCGAGTCGTCGACGAAATTCTATACTCGGATATTTATAACTCCGCCCACTTATGATCCTTGGTCGAATATAATTTTCCGCTTTATTCAACTCGATTAAAAACTTTCTCGTTATAATTATCAATTAAAATCGGGCCGGTCGGATTTTACATTATCACTACTAACCTAGCGACCTACGAGTCGAAATTTTATATTCAAATTAAATTTTATTCGTATTACCACCAACGGCGTTATCGAATTCGACACGTGTCATGTTTATAAATAATCGAATTAGCGATGGCGCAACGTTTTTTTGGACACCCTCCCGCGATAATAGTATCTCGAAATTTTTACGAGCGTCGCCGATTAATGAAGTTGACAAATTTAACCAATCTAGTGGGAGTATTTTTCTTTTTTCAATAACCAGTTTTCTATACGGTGTACACAGGTGGCAGGCTCGAAATATTGCCTACTGAGTAGACTTTTCCGGGTATTCGACGAATGGACGATTTGAACGTAATTCGACGAATGCGAACCGGTATTGGGTCACATTGAAGGGGAAAAATGATGAAATATTTCATTCTCTAACCGCTTACCAT
Source organism: Phenacoccus solenopsis (assembly GCA_009761765.1). Lineage (NCBI taxonomy): Eukaryota > Metazoa > Arthropoda > Insecta > Hemiptera > Pseudococcidae > Phenacoccus > Phenacoccus solenopsis. Next base: position 15,413,723 of record CM019753.1, read on the forward strand.
ATTAGTATCTTAATTAGAAAATTAATTCGTCCGAACTCGAACGTACTTATCTCACACTCGATTAAGAATAACTAGCATATTTATCGAAAGCACATTAATTCGATTGATTTTTAAGTACACGCGAACGCTCGGGACTAATGAAATTACTAACGCTAAAATGTCCCATCAAGATAAAAAAAAATAAAAAAAAATTACATACCAGCGTTCATATCGATTGGTAATTTGGTAAATGGGTAAAATTTGATACCAAGTGAAAATTCGTATGCAAAATAATACTCAAAAACGTATCAAGTCTATTGGTTATACCGAAACACCGTACCGTACTTCGCGATCATATACGAATGGATGGCAACCGTCGACTATGAAATGCACTTTGAAACTGAGATGGCTAAAAACTCGAATTGAATAGGGTGGGTAGCCGCGTCCAAAGTCTAGTCTGCATTCAATAACAAGTGGTGTTTTTGAAAAGACAATTTCGCGAATTTTTTTATTTACCTGTATCCCCAAGGCATCGGTTTGTTGTCCATGGAATAGTATTATTTTTCCTTTCGTTAAATGAGTTCCAGGAATCGATGTTAATTTATTCGAATGAACCATTTATAAATCGATGTTTTGTACATACAGGTGTCCCGCGTTACACTCTCGATAACAGAAAGGCCAGTTGGCAATGAACTTGACTGTTATAATTGTCGATTTCGGTGAAATACTCGACGAGTAGAATTCCACTGGTTTTATTATAAATACCATATGGCCCGTTCAAACGTCCATCACCGATATAATACGGTTTTCGCACCCGACCCGACGTCTCCGCTCCGATCTTCGCGTCATTCACGCTACACAAAGACGCGATATCGAATTACGCGGAAATATTCTTTTTTTAATCGTTCAATTATCAACAAAGATTACCCGATACACGTGTCCTAAGCACCCGGTATGGTCACAAAGCTGGTCACACGAAGGTTATGAAGAATAGGAGCATTAAAATATTATCATCGGTGGAATAATTAACTGACCAGGGAAATACATTGATTATAATTCCAAATCGTTTCTAATTAACCGTTGACAAAAATTCGTTATAATTACTCGTCTGTGGACGAATTTTATACGAGTGGAAAAATGCGGCCAGTTATACGAGCTATTCCTAGAATCTAGTATTCCGTTCCAACTTTTCCAATGAATTAGTATTTCGATGCGACATTATAATAAAACTTTCCTACGAAAGGTACTCGACGAAACTTTCGTCGCCCCGATTAAAGATCCTGTATGCTTCGAATAGAATCTTTTCCTTGGTTCGATCGTTTCAGTCTTTTGAATAGCGGAATTGCTTTGGACTCGAGAGAAATTCGAGTTTGGGTGACACGTTCAGGGGTTTTTTAATATCTCGACGATGAAGTTTATAAGATTGGAGGAATTAATCTGGACTCTTTGAATTGTCGCGAAGATAATAGGCTATTGAAGCGTTCGCATTTGTGAGTGGAAAAATCACATGTTTGATGAACTTTTAATACATAAATTTTCCACTTGATAATAATATTAAAATATTTTTTTTTTTGGAATGGAAACGCAATATAAAATTATTTTCAATTATATATAAAATTTTCCGTTTTCTTCGACCCAATAACCGGATTCTCAGCGTGAACAAAATAACCTAAAAAGTGTTACCACTGCGATAGAAAAAAAATAGGATTTTTGTAACCCACTTTTTTTTAAGAAAAATTTTTCCAAAAAAAATTAGAACTTTGAAGAAAATATAATAATTATGCTTTTTTGTACTTTCATGAACGTAAAAATCAGAAAATAAAAACTAACGATTTTTCGTGGAATTCATTATGTGAATATTTTTGACGAATTTCAAAAGAAATTTTCAGATTGATGTAGCATTTGAAATTCAAATGTTTGATTTGCATATTTTAATTTTCTAGGAAAATTTTTCGAAACGCAAAATTCTCCATTTTTGACGAAAATTTGTCTGTTTTCTCGACGTTTCTGACCACTGCATCCCCAGGAAATGATAAGTTATGATTTCACGTCTAATTTATACGATAAATATTTTGATGAATTTTATTCACTTGACATGTACTTTTTTCCATTAACGTGCCATGTATTGCATTTAGGCCAGAGGCACGAAAAGGAAAATTTCATTAAAAAATGAATTTAAACAGTTTGATGAGAAAGTTCTCATCATCTTGTAGGATATCTGGAAGAGAGGAGGGAAGGAGATATCTAGAGCGAGTGTTTTCATATAAATGACAGTTTAGAAGGATATGTTGACCCGAAATTAGAGTGCAGCAAGAATCATAGAAAGGAGGAGGATTAAACTATTTCAAGTTAGATTCCAATACTTGGAATTTTAAGAATGCATAAATTATGATTAAAAATATATAGCCATTTTGAGAAACGCCTGTATGTCCTAGACAGCGAATGAGAACGTTCAACCGCCCCTCCCCTTTCCCCTCCTCTGGAACATGCCGAAGCCCTTGGAGAAATTCCAAGTCTGTTTCTTTTTTTATTTGACATAAAAATAATGGAATGTAGCTATCGTGTGGAAAATTTTGAAATAGAGAAATTTCTCACCCTGATAAAAATTGACGGGTTTTTCTCGATTACTCTGATTATTTATGCGCGCGCAAAAAATAGAAAAAATTGATTTAAAGTCGAATTTACCTATAGAATTCATTTTTTGAAGGATTTTAAACACCATTTTCGGCTTAGTTTCAATGATTGGCGTAATTAGGATTTTGTTGGAGATAGGAACGGGTAAACCAGAAAATATATGTACTATTTTTTTTTAGGTAGAAAAATACTCTAACTTGGGGGAGGTTGAGAATTAATTGCATTAACTTGAAAATAGGTAACTTTTTTTTTCAACTTATAAGTAATAGAAGCAAAAGAAAAACTTAATCTACGTGATTTGTATACTTGTTAGTAAGATCTCTCCATAAAAATATCTGAGTCAATATTTTTCAAAATCTCGAAATTCGGGTAGGTCATCAAATGAGCTAAAAACAATTTGCTTGTACAGTAGTCTATTTTAGCCGTAATAGCATAAATAGATAGTTCTTCCGGGGTGAGGGGGGAGGGAATTATAGTTTGAATGTTACGATGAAATTCATTCATAAGTGTGATATTATGTATGCATAGAAAAAAAATCCTCTTTGGGATAGTTCGAACCCTCCCCTCCCGCGTATTACGTCATTCCTTAGCTGAACCTTGCAGATTTAAGTTCTAAAAGATATTATATTTTGATTCTCGACTAAAATAACTTTTCATGAAAATTTATTTTTCTTAACTTCTCCAACGGTATTCTTCGTCCAGACGTCTATTAAATGAAAACTGAAGATTTACATTAATTCGATGAATATGTTGGAAGATTTTTTCGCACGATTTTCATTCCGATTAAATTGCTTTCCCAATTTTCGTAAACTTCACGTGTTCGAGTTTCTCATGAATTAAAAATTCAACGGTATGGTGAGACTGAAACTTGAAAAGTTCAACCGATGGTTCGAAATTACCATTCAAGGTCATTTTACAATTTCTACATGTATATTCAACACGTGAAGTGGAGGGATAGAAATTTGAAAAGCCTACACTCGATGTTTGATTTTTCCATCGGAACGACATTTAATCAGGTTCGAATACCTGTTAACATAATCATTAAATATCGACTTCGGCCTTGGAGTAAAATCATATGATTAATTTCACGAAGATTTGATTCAAGTTATAAACTCGCTTACACTATAAGTTTATAACAGTGCATTCAAGTTTTCCGGTAAATAAATAGGTATTTTAGTGGAATATCGATGAAATAAATGCGCAATAAAATTATGTACCTATCAATGATACAATGAATTCACTTCTAATTATAAAGGTTATTCAAGTAAATGTTATATAATATAAAAAAGGAAATCACGTGTTCCCAAATATGTGAAATATTCGACTCGGTAAAAGGTCATTAGATGGAGTGCATTGATTTTGATTAAATTTAAATCAACATTTATGGTAAATTTTTTTACAAAATCAAAGGTCATGTAAAATCATTAATCGTACTTAGTATGGTTGTAGGTCATTAAATTATGCGTATGAATGATTAAATTGATCAACAAATACGAAATGATGATGTTCGATGAATTAGCGACACGAGTACTCTTACTCGTGTTGTCTACATATTGTTTATATTGGAATATAAAATATTCTATAGGTAGCTCGAACGTTTAGCTTTTTTATAAAATTAATTTCGTAAAACCCTTTTTTTCTATATTCCCTCACGTCGTAATCTGGGTGAATGTAATTTAATCTTTTGTGAAATTTCACTTCAAACGAATTTTAAGTAGCGTCGAGTAAACCCTTAAGAGACATCTTTTTTCGAGTAGATATTTTCGCTTGGAAAAAAGTACATCGTCGAGCGCACCGGTATAAACCAACGATACTTCTTTATTCTTCGAACGAAACGATTTACCTGCTGAATTTGTAATTTCTAGATTAAATTATTCTCGAAAGATATTCATTTGAACTTCGAACCCATAACGACCCGGCGACGGTAACGATTCAAAGAAATTAAAAAGAGTTTGCGAATGGAATAAATATCTATATTTTCGCTGGCGCTTTCATTATCTTTAATTAAATTATACGTATACGCGATTACGAGCCAAAAAAGAGGTGCTTTTGAAATGCAAGATGTTCGGATGTACACAAGATACGTATATTCGCTTAAATGGGTCAAGAATACGATCGAGAAAACAGTTTACGGTTGACCTAATAATTAGACTGTCATTTTCTATATAACTCGATTATATTATCGGGCAATTTTTTCCGACGATTTTTTTCAGTAAGGGAAAAATCGAATCGTAAAGTTGCGAACGATTTGAACGTAATGGTTGTTTATTGTTGTAATTAAAGCGGGAATTGCTAGTGTTTTTTTTTTCGTTCGTTTCGAACGTTTCATTTTAACGATCTTGTATAGGAATTTTTTTCGAGTTGCCAAATGATCGGAATGTTCATGGAATTGATTCATGAAATTGGGAAACATTACGACACTACATAAGGTTCGATTGGAAAAATAAATAGAAGTTCGAGAAATAAATAAGTCGAACAAGATTTACGTTATCGCCAAGTAGAGGAGATTTGATAACAACGAAACACGAATATATATAGTAAAGATTGGAGATTAATGATGCGGAAAGAAAAGAAGAAATTTTATGTACATTTAATATTTAAAAATTATTTAATTAAATAAATAAATAATTCGAAAAAGCTATTCTTACCGGTATAAACGAATGAATACGAAGTTGCAAATGGCGAAGTCGATGAGTACTCGTATATGGTATAACAGACGAATAATTATAACAGTACCACAAAAGAACGCGTACATAAAAAAGCCATATTATTGAAAAATCGCCGCGTAAAATTATGTCGATAGAAAAACACAAAATTCGAATCCGTTCTACGATACATGGAAAAACGTTTGTAAAAGCGATTTTAAAAAATTACGAAAAAACTCGCAGCGGCAAAACCCTTCGAACGCAAACAAAACATAGCATGAAACGCGTCCAGAACTGACTAGCTCGCCGAACGAATTGATAATAAATCGGAGCGACTGTTATCAAGTGAGTTAAATAAAAACGATTCGCCAATAGCGCGTCGAGACGCCGAGAGCGCCGTAACGAACGTTATAGCGGTATCAAAACGTAACGTAACCAGGCTCACTGATAATAGCGCGTTTCTGCGCGCCGCCTTAGTAAACAATGATCAGAGGGGGGAGGAAGGAACTGATAAAACAGGTGTACGAAGGCGGAGTGAGAGGGGCGCGGGATTACCATCTGTTATTGCCGGATAAGTCGGAACGATTTGAAGATAATTACCTTAACCGTTGACCTACCTGTATGGATTTTCAACCCGAGACGATGCTATTATTATGGAAGGAATTTCCTTAATATGAGGAAATTTCACGCGTTCGTTCACGCGCGTATCTCGTATTGGAGGATATCCAATTTTTTACGCGGACGCGTGTTTTCCTGCCGAGTTCCGCGTTCGCGTGGAATTTTTCTTTCTAGACGATTCGTGACTTGAGGCGATACCGGAGAATTTAACGCGAGTGTTGTGGAGGTTTATGATCTGATGTATCAGCTGCCCACGCCACTGGAGTAGGTTAATACATAGTTTAGGCATTTGAGACTTATTTTCGGTTGGGTTGGGGAATAATTATCACTCTGGGTTTCCCTAAGGTGATCAATTTTTAATAAATGCATATCAGTGCAGTTCTCAGAAATATATTCCAAAAAGTACTGTCATTTTTTTAAAATGCATAAATTAACAGAAAGTCATATTACAAAACAACGCAATAAAATAGAAATATTTTATAAATAAAAATGTCTAAAAATTAGAAAATTAAAAATTTGGGAAGTTTAAAAACTAAATAAAAATTATTAAAAATGGAAAAATTCAGAAAACAAGAAAAATCCAATAATGAAAGATATCATGAAAAAAAGAAAAAAATATAAGATGAAAATAGATGTACAAAAATGAAGTAATGTTTCAAAAAGCCTTCAGCAGTCGGCCCGGACCAGATTCACATCATGATGCTGAAAAATGCACCAAACTCTATTGTGACCTTTCTTCTAAAAATCTTCAACCACATTTGGTCCTCTCGTACCCTTCCAGAATCTTGGAAAACTGCGGAAGTCATTCCTCTACTTAAACCAAATAAAAATCCCCTTTCACTTGATAGTTATCGCCCCATCTCTCTCACTTCAGTTTTATGCAAACTATTCGAGAAAATTGTGAACTCGAGGCTTATATGGATTCTCGAATCTAACAACCTACTTAGTGATAAGCAATGTGGTTTTAGATCTGGCAGGTCTACATCAGACCTTCTCCTGTATCTTCGAAATTCAATTCAGGAAGCTTTCTCCAGCAAGCATCACCTTCTTGCCATTTTTTTCGACTTCACAAAAGCCTTCGATAAAACATGGAAACAAAAAATCCTAACAACCCTCCACTCATGGAATATTCGCGGCCATATGGCCTTCTTCATCAAAAACTTCCTTTCAAGGCGACAATTCTACGTACGGATAGGCAACGCGAAATCCCTTCCACATACCCAAATTAACGGCGTCCCACAAGGATCCGTACTTAGCCCCACGCTTTTCAATATCGCTATCAACAGTATAGTAGACGAAATCGACCCACCAGTAAAATGCGCCCTCTTTGCTGACGACCTAACCATCTTTGTCTCATGTGCTGACTACCCACTTGGGGAACAGATCCTACAAGAAACTGTAAACAAACTTTCATCCTGGTCAGCCAAAAATGGTCTAACTTTCTCACCATCAAAATCCACCGCCGTACACTTTTGTAGAATTCGTCGATGCCTTCATCAAATAATATCCAAATCGATAACAAACCAGTTAACTCATCAGACACCCAACGTTACCTAGGTCTTATTTTCGACGAAAAGCTCTCTTGGAAACCCCATATCTCTCACCTCAAATCCGAATGCTCAAGCAGATTAAACATCCTCCGAAAACTATCACACTCTCACTTTGGCTCCGATCGCACCTCTATTCTTAAAATATATCATGCTCTAATCAAATCGAAAATAGACTACGGATCTTCCACCTATAGCTCAGCTCAAAAAAATATCCTACAATCACTCAACACCATCCATCACTCAGCCATCAGACTAGCCATCGGAGCTTTCCCCACCTCTCCCATCCCCAGCATACTTTGTGAAGCCAACGAACCTCCTCTAGAACTATATCGCAACTCAAATGTACTGAAATCCCTCATCCAACTCAAATCTATTGCCCATCTCCCTTTCTCTCCCTCCGTTATCTTTGAGAAGGAATCTCAACAAATCTTAAACTCACTTAATCTGCACATCCCTTCTATAATCCCATTTACCCTTCCACCTGTCCCTCCATGGGCTCCACCATTCCTCAAAGTCGACCTCCAACTTTCCACCATGTCGAAATCTAACACCTCACCTCACACACTTCTATCTGCTACCTACGACATGTTATCCCAATACTCCCAACATCGCCAAATTTACACTGATGGCGCCAAGTCTCCGGACGGCGTAGGTTGTGGCATCTCCACATCCAGTGTAATCATCCTTCGCGCCTCCCTGCCAGGGCACTTCTCTATCCTGTCTGCTGAGCTCTTCGCCATCCAGCTTGCCATTGAAAATATTGTGAATTCTGCTACCTCCTTACCTCATCTGATACTTTCAGATTCTCTTCACTCCCTTAAAAATATCCTAAAAACTAACGATCGCTTTCAACATCCATTCGCCAGGCAGATAAATCGTCTGCTTCACTCCTCGTCATGCGACGTCACCCTGGCATGGATACCTTCCCATTCTGGCATCCCCGGCAATTCCCTGGCTGACACCGCCGCCAAAGAAGGTTCCACTCTCTTTCCTGCTCCCGACTTCCCATCCCCTATCTCAGACCTTAAACCTCTTCTCAAAACAGCTGTCCGCTCGGCATGGCAGTCCCAGTGGCACAGCGTTCCCCTCGCCAATAAACTCCGTTCCATCAGAACCTCAACTTATCCCTGCCCGTCTCTCCACACACTCACCAGAAGAGAACAAGTAGTACTCACGAGAGTCCGCATCGGGCACTCCTTATTGACTCACTCGCACTTACTTGGCGGCCAACCTCCTCCTTACTGCAACTCCTGTCAGACCCTACTAACCATCTCTCACATCCTTCTTGAGTGCCCGACTTCTCTCCCCAACGCGCTCAATCTTTCGGCTCCCAGTCCAGCTCCTTGACTCTAGCCCAAGTCCTTTCTGAAGAACGGCGCCAGTCCTTGTTATCTTACCTGAAAAACTGCGATATCTTCTCGAAAATCTAGACTCCTACCCACTATCCTTCCGTGCCTCTGGCCCTAGCTGCAGCACACGGCACGTTAAAAAAAAAAAAAAAAAAAAAAAAAAAAAAAAGTNAATAATCATTGAGTCCATATTAATTACGTTGCTATTACTTGTGGCTCCTCAAGCTGTCCTCAGATTTTGATAATCCGCCATTTTGGATCCATTTTGATCCATATTCATTGTGTCGTATTACATTTCCAAATTAATCCCACACCCAAAATTTGCTTTTTCTAGATTCATTTGATGCGGAGGTATGGGAGTTTTATGAAATTTCATGACTCATAACTTCCTCAAATGCTCTAACTCTCTTGCAAATACACTTGGAAAGCTGAATTTTTGATATAATCGTGCCCATGACTCACTCTTTCATGCGAGATAAAAAACGAAAAATGTCACCTATTTGTCTCCCTTCCAGCCCCCCTTTAACATTTGAATGATTCGGCATTTTGAGGTGAATCAAAAATCAAAAAAAAAGGTACTTTCGTATATTCACACGAAGACTCTCTCATTAAATTTTGAGCGAATTTCATCTATACCCTTCTGCGCTATGCTCGAGGGAAAAATATACCGTGCGTCCAAGTGATTCGGGTACAATCAGCGCAAAAATCTCAGTTTGATGATAACATAATAAGAGTTAAACTACAATTTTTAAATTAGAAATCATTTTTAAAATTACTTTAATGAATTTTAAGGCTGATAAATTCATTTCAACTGCATTACAATTTCTTTGCATTTGAAAAAACCAATTTTAAATAATTGGAAAAGAGATTTTTTTTCGCTGATTGTACCCGAATCACTTGGACGCACGGTATATACATATGTACCAAAAAGTTGGAAATTTGCCATATGAATACTATTAGTGATCTGAACCGCAAAGATTTGAAGAGCCAATCTCCTCCGACCCCTCCTTCCTAAATCAGGTAGGTTGTAACAGCCATCATTTTTTACTTAAAAACTTAGCTAAAATTTATAAAATCAAGACAATAGCCAGCACGTATCAGTAGGAAGGATTTTGATTTTTTTTTTCAAATATGCATTTTTCTGATCACCAACCAGTATAGTTGAGGTGGGGGTGTTATTTTTTGAGGGACTAGATTTATTTAATTTGCAAGTGTAATAATGTACTTCAGTGCATATGTAATGTTTTGAAATGCATTAAGCTGTATTTCTTTTATGTAGTGAATTAATAATAATTATGAAAAATTTAATATATTGACTATACAAAATGGGAGCAGTTCTGACCCCTTAAAGCCCTCCTCTTGACTAAAGCACTGTATAAACTCAATTATTTCATTTTAGAAATATTCTATACTTTCCTCTTCCTTCAAGACCGCTAGAAGAATGCCGAAGAGGACTAATTGTTTTCTCAAAAACTTCAAAAAGATCCGAAGATGCTAGTTTTACTTATGATGCAATGCTAAAAAATGAAATTTATTTATGAAAATTTAAAAATGATAAAATATTATTATTATAGAAATTTTGAAGAATGAAAAGATATTTGAAAATTAAAGGTAATTTTAAAAATAAATGAAAAAAAAGTGAAAAATGTCCTAAAATGGTAGAAGGTTGGGGAAATGAAAAATCCCAAAAGTAAAAAGAAATGAAAAATTATCATCGTCCCAAAATAAAAAATAAAAAAAAAATACGAAAAAAAAACACGCACACATACGCCTAAATTTTTTGTAAACTTGAATTTCATTTTGGGGAGTATAAAAATTTTGTTGGAGAACTAAAATTTTTACGTGTAGGTTTAAGATCATTTAGTAACTGTTGCGAACACTCCCTCTTCAATATTTGTAAAAAATCATAATTTGTCTCCCTCACCCCCTCTTAAGTATTGTCTCCCTCACCCCCTCTTAAGTACCCAAGACTCGTGTGAGAAGTAAAAGCACAGCATATTCTAAATCCAACTTTTTTTATGATTTTTGAAGGACTGAGGAGAGGTTTCCAGCCTCAATATTACGTTTGTGTGTGAAGATGAGATCACCAGCATTATCGAAGCTCCGGATATGCCCCCATTAAAACCTCAGCTCCAATAATATAGCGTACTATGTATATATATTTTGTTATATCGATAAAGACAGTATCGATTATAATGGAAAGATTATCGAGAGAACTCGACCGATCACATGTTAGGCAAGTTATGAATGGTGTTGTCGTATACGATGCTAGTAGAGGAGATTTTATGTACTACTTTCATGGAGTCGGCGTTGTCGTCTAACGAGCACTCATAATTCACTACTTGGTACGGGTCGCGTTCGTACGTATTTCTTTTGCGGCTAATTGGTTCGGTTTTTGTTTGTTTTATGGTCATTTTGAGAATAAAGCATACGCGCCGTCGTCTCGACTCGGTGGTCTATGCGCGAAAAATACGCTTATGACGTATTCGACGAGGCTCGTAGTCGTAGATTATCTGGATGGCTCGAATATTAACATAAATTAGAAATCATAAGGTTCGCGACGAGTCTTATTTACAATTTACGAGCGACCAAACGACTTATCAATTTAAATTGACGATTTATTTAACGAAACGTCGACGACAAGTGACGACGAACTACGCCATTTAAGCGTTATAATGGCGATGTCGTGAATATCCCAAGGTTATACTTTGAATGTCACCACGCGGTTAGTACGGAAATACGTATACATCGGAGCCTTGGTAGTGGCCAAAGCTCGTAAGGAAAATCATGCCGAAAAGTAGGTGGGATTTTTCACGCGACCTCGAAACATTATTTGCGATTTGGACGTAAAGGCTGTTATCATTTTTCCGCTGCATTCGGTTATCGACTCGAAGTCGCTGGTCATGAATATTCATCGCGTGTATTTGGTCGATGAAAGATACGGCGTATTGATCGCACGGTAATAGCGTATTGTTGTTTTTATAGCGGTATAAATTTTTTTCCATTTAATCACACCTTCGGGCGAAATGGGAAAAAAATTCGGTAGATTAAATTCTTCGATTATACTCGTACTTGCACGTGGGTAATTAATAGTGGCGAAATTGTATTCGGTCATCGAAGCTGGTTCGTGCATCGTACGATCGATCGATCTTGATTGTAAATTTTATGAATTTTTACACTGCCCTAAAGTGTTCTCCGTTGGTAAATGGGAGTATAAAGGAATACAGGTAATGGAAAAAAAAGCTTTCTTAAATCTCACTCGAGAGATGAAACAAACTGGTCGTCTGGTTTTAACGACTTCTGCTTTCTGAGGCGTTATAATGATAAGCGATAAAATCGGCTAATAAAAGTTATCGGAAAATATGCGAAGCAGGTAATTAAGAAGGCGCCTGATTTTACATTTTTCGCGTGATTCCGAGTGATGCTGAGTGACGATGAGGGAAGCCATTCACTTTGTACCTGTATTTGTGTGCTGAATGGAGTGACGGATGATTTTAATTGTTTTAGAGATTCGCGCTGTACTAGTTTCCCATTCGATGGAAACGCTCTGATGATGAAGCTGATGAATTCTATTGAAACAATGTGAGAAAAATTTTTACTTCATCTGTCGATTGCATTTTGTAATTATTTTTGGGGAAAAAACGGAATGCAGTGGAATAAATTTTCAAAAATTAGGGATTTTAGTAGTAAAAATCTTTTTTTCATACTTGCGGGAGGAAAGCGCTACTTTACCTCCCGCTCGTTAATCGTCGGGTCTCAAACGAGCGCTTTTCTCCCGCATTTAGGAAAAATTTCGTTTACTACTCGGGAGAAAATAGATTCTAGACTAGGGTGATAAACCTCCCACTCGTCAAGAACCTTGTGAAATATATTATTCTTTGTTTATTTTTGTAACTGTTTTTTCTTCTTTTCTTTCTTTTCTTTTTTTAATTTTTTTAAATTTTATTGGTGGTAAAATGTTTTTTAATTATACTATTTTTATTCATACATTCTCTAAAATATTATTTTTCATGTTATTACTTGTTGTTTTTTTACTAGAAATTTCTCGATTAAAACTTACTTCAATATTACAAGATTTTTGATTAGTGAATCGTTTTATTAATTTTTTTCTCATTGTGAATTCAAAATCCTAAGTTTTAAAAATTTTTTCCCCACTGAATGTAATATATTATTTCATCTTTCATCGTTTTTTTTTTTACTGCTTTTATTAATTTTTGTTTCTTTAGTTTTTTTTTAATGATATCCTATTTAGATTAAATTTTTATATTTTTTATCTTGAAAAAAATAAAAAAATAAAAATTTATAAAATGTTCGAAAGTTAGTAGAAAAATGTAAAAATGAAAAAAATTCAATGAAGAAAATTATTCAAGTCACCCCATCCTCTCCCAAAATAAAGTAGTAAAATTCTTTTTCTGCGCTATGTGCTGCAGCTGTTAAAACAAAAAAAAAAAAAAAAAAAAACTTCATAAAAAATGAAAAAAGAAATAACTATACTTATCCTGCTCTTCTCCCTCCTAGGTTTTTCTTAAACTATCGCATTTATTTCACAAATGTTAAAACCATAATCTAACACGTGTTTGTAGCCTGGTAAAGGAAACTTACGAACGTGAATCATTAATTTCGACCGCATAAAACATCTCTCACCTCCTCTTTGAAGAAAGTGATTTAAATCGGTGGAAAAAGGTGACAATTGAAGGTTCAGCAAGTTTCAACTTCTGTAGTTGATATGGATTGAAATTACGAATTTTTCCAAAAAATATCTCTGTTTCGCTCTTTCTCTCTCTCTCATTAAGAAAATGGACCAGATTGCTGGAAAAGGATTCGGATAAAGGTTACCTGCTGATGTTTATTTGTGACCTATTTTAAAAAGTTGGAGGAATTCAAACTCCAACAACCCCATGCCTCCTCTACACAATAAATACACTGTGGCTGATTCAACAAAAAAATTTCTTCTATGTGAATTTTTTTCTTTATTTTTTTTACTCGTGTTGGTAATTCCGGAATTAGAAGCGTTATTCATTAATTTTTTTTTGACATTTACATACATATTTGTGGTTATATTTTTCATTTTTACTAATTCACTATCTGAAATAATTTTTGTGGTCAAGTAATGTTTTTTTCCATCATCGTTAGAATTTTTTTTTTGGTGTTTTTCGTTGAGAAAATTTTCAATTTTTACCCGAATTTTTAAATTAATAGGATAGCTATTACAGTTTACTCGATTTGTGAAGGAGAGGTCGGCGAAGGAGGATTTCATATCTTTGCGTTTCAGGTTATTTGTAATCGTATGGCGAATGTCTAACTTTTGATGTATTATTTTTTCTCTATGGGTGAAAATTCTGGAATTTTGGTGTAAGACTGTGGGATTTCGCAGAACTGATTTTTTTGTTTTTTTAATTCATCTCAAAATCACGATTCACTCAAATTTTGGGATGGTATGAACAGAAGACGAATTCACGATTTTCCGTTTTTGGCCTCATGTGTTAGAGCGAGTCATGGACACCTACATATACAGATTTCAACCTCCCAGTTGCATTCGAAGAGAAGTTGGAGCAAAAAAAGACGTTTCGAGGAAGTTCTGAGTTATGAAATCTCTTCACTCTATCATATTTCCTCACCAAATCGACCTAAAAAGGTCAGACTTCGTATGTAGAGTTAGTTGGGAACGAAAATGTAACCCGTCGAATTTAGCTCAAAATGTGTGCCAAATAGCAAATGGCCAAAATTTTAGGAAGGCTTGAGGAGTCTGGAATAGCTCAGATTTGATAAACATGAACTTTTTTTTTTCTTTACGGAAAATTAAACCTTTATTAGTAAATATAGTTAACAACAATAAAATTTTTATGGTGAGGCCTACCAGAAGGCAAGCAGCCATCTTCCACACTACAAACGAGTATCACGGTTAATTATAAGCGAAGCAGGATTATAGCATTATGACAAGTAAAAAGTGAGTAGAGCATAAAAAAAATAATAAAAAATAAAACAAAAATAATGTAACTGGCCATGCAGTAAACTAAGATAAGCAAAGCAAAGCAAAGATAATAAATAAAATAAACAATAGGTATTATTATCATGCAGTGACTTGATACTGGGAGGACTGGCCTTCACTACTACTGCCTCAACATTTACTGGGATAAACGTGGACTTACATGATTATTATTTATTAGTAATGAGCAGTATGCTGTGTGTTAATTTTAGCTTCACACGCGATTTTGGTGGGGAGAAGGAGGGGTTGTTGTCTTCAAAATGTGATTGAGGTGAACAAAAATTCTAAATTTTTTGATTATGGTGTCAAATGATAAAGTGAGCCCAGTTGACTAAAATATTTTACTTTTGGCATTCTAAGTTGATATAGAATGGAGTTAGGGCGTGTCCTCAAGAGCGCCTTCCGTTCAACTCGTTGGCAATTTATATGAAAGCGCCATTAAACATACATTATTTCATTAAATTTAAAATGCATAAGAAATAAAAAAAACTGACGACATTAATAGTCAACTTAATCATGCAAAACAAGCGAGAGAAAGAATTTTCACTTTTAGATCATAAAAAAAAAATCTAACAAAAAATTAATTATTTTTGAAACGACAAAATTCTTAATTTATTTTTATTTTTTTTTAATTTTCTGACTAAAATCAATGGTCTGGTTGGCATGAAAAAATAAGAACACTTCAAAAGAGCAAGATGATGAAATAAATTTAATTTTATCTTACGTCCTCCTTTCCTTTCTATTTGGAACAATTTTTAATTAATAAAAAAAATCAACATCTGCGTTTGGCATGAATTATCTGGTCATCTTCGAATTGTCTGGAGTCTCCATACGATATCTCAACAAAAAAAAAATTTGACGAAAATATAGATGTAGGTTGACACCGTTTGGATAGGTTCTTGATGATTCTCAGAGCTGTACATGGACTGAAACTACAGGTACAGTAGCTTCAATCCGTTTGTAATTATTTTCAGGTATACGAAAGGACACCGCGTTATATAGATTTAAATAATTATGAAATTACGTTTTCTTTTTTTAATAGATATATTCAATTTTAAATTATGGATGCATTAAGTCACATGAAAAAAGTGCAAAGAAATGATATTCAAAATGCAAAATCAAATTATTATGCAAAAAAATTATGCAGAAAATAAGTTTAAACATTGGTGATTAAAAATTCAAATTATTACATATGAACGAAATTATAATAGGGGAAAAAAAACGTGAAAAATATATGCAAAATTGGTAATATAGAACTGAATAAAAATCAATCGCACCATCCTGTCGAGTCTTTCAGTCGATGTTCACCTTATCAAGTGTATCGTGAGGAGTGGAGATCGAATACGAAATTGTTGGGAAAACCCTTTAATTCTGTTCCTATACGAGTTTATGCACTACAAAGTTCTGCATGTTTCAAATTAATTTTTTTTTGTAATATTAATTGATTCTGATTCACTTTTTTGAAAATGACTTGACTGTATTATGAGAAATGAATAAGTTCGATAATTTTTTCATTGTTTTTGAATTTCATGCGTGTTTTTTGGAGGGATAAGATGGAAGTTTGGACTTGGTAATAGATATGGCCTGTGGGGTTGAGATGTTTACCTTACAGAATCATTTTCAGATGTTAACAAGCCCCAATTATAAAAGCTTAGCTCCAGTAATGTGACATGGAAACTTACGTTTTTTTTTTTTTTTTTTTTAACGAATACTAATTTTCACGTTTTGTTTTCATTGAATTTGTATACAGCATGGTTTCGATCTGGTTTTAATATTGAATTTAGATCAATTCATTTTACAATTTTATTTTTAATTGAATAATATAGATATAATTTATATAATATTTTTTACTTTATTTTTTTTTATTAATTTAAATTTATTTAATTTTTTTTTACTTAATTTTAATTTTTTTTATATCGATTTTTTTATTTTTTCGAGGATTTGCTTTCGTTCTAAAGATTTTTTCAAATTTTCATCATCATTATTTCGACCCTTATCAAGATAGGTATTTTGAAATGGAATTTTTGCATTGCTTTGCTCGATATGTTGAAAATTTGAATTACATCTATACATACAAACGAGGATTCGAAATAATATTTTATAATATTTCGAATTCTCTTCGACCTGCATCCGAAAGAACCCCAAATATAGAACAACGTGGCCGCCGCATCGTTTCCATATCGAGTCGTACCATCATCAACAATGACCCGAAATAATACTCGAGTCATGCAGCCTAATAGGATGCACGATTTATATACATCTGGAATCTTGAAGGTACACGTATAGGTACTCGACTGACCCACGAATGTGGCGATTTTATTTCGACCTTATTGTTTCAACGCAGCCGAGGAAACCAATTGTAGGATATTTCGTCGATAGTCGAGGAAAAAACTTTTTCATTTATATCGCTGTTGATTAGTATATAGATTCGAAGGGGAAGAGCGGGGAATGTCGTTGGTCGTAAATCTATTAAACGTAATTTTAAAACGCTTTTAACCACTTTTTCGGTTATCTTATTACGCCTTGTGTAGTGGTATTGGAGCGATTGTAATGGCGAGTGGTAGCGAAAGGAGGAAAATGCAAATATACGTTCCGTTTTCAATGTTAAAGCCGCGTAGACGCGATGCATTTCCATATCTGCGTAATTTATGGCGTCTCCGTGCAGGGGAAGGAAAAAATGGCGAACAAGTGCTTCGGAGTCGTGTTCGTTGATAATGTGTGGCGTGATATGTAACGAAGGAAAATAGTACGAGCGCCGAATCGTATGAAAAATAGCGCATAGGTGATCGAAGGTCGAATACGATTAATTTATGGCGACTTTGGTGGCGATACTTTGTGAAAAAAATTTAAATCGTATAAACGCAACGGGTGTGCGAGGATTGCAGTTTTTATTTCGATATCGATATTTGGACGAACTTCGTACGTTATTCGGCGTGCCCTTATTCCAGAATGGCGTGTTGGCGAAATCTGCTCGCTCGGTAGAGCACGATTAAATTTCTCGCGCTGTTTAATAATGTATCTCACGAATAATTAGTGAAGATCCGCCGCGAAGCCGGTATAGGTGAGCTGCACTCGGTACCTGCCAAAACTAGATTTCTAACACGTGTTGTCTCCGCGCGCTAGCTCGACTCACCGGTTCGACGAGGGAGGTTGAAATTTTGATAAAAGCTGCATCCGCGGTGCGAGCGATTTTACACGCGCTGTGAAACGAATAGACAACGCCGCCGCAGACAAGCCAAAAGACGTGCATTTTAGTAGGTCAGTGGCCAACAGTAAGACGGTTATTGGGTCATAGCGAGTGTAGTCGGACGGCGCGGAGATGGGCGACGGAACGAGGGAAAGGTGTTCATTGTACGCTTTCTTTGGTCGGCTCTGCTGTCACTTTCTTTCGTTCGAGCCGATTTTACGCCCGTGATGATCGTAATGCGAAGGTGTTTAGTTTTACGATAAATCTCGACTAGTCGCGCCGCCGCCAGCGTTGCCAAGTGGTGCGGAACGAGATTTAGGAGATGCGTGGCCTCCACGAAATTCAGCCGCCATCGTCGGGTGACATCGATTGCACCGGTGAGTAGGCAAATTAACGATGTTGCGGATGGCCACTTTGACGCATTTACCTGCTCGTGAGGTCGTCGAGTTGTGAATTTTCACGTATGTAAAATGCTGGTGGTCGATTCGAATAACGAAGAATCGCAAACGCGGATATTTCACCCGGACTATTGTTCGGCTGCCGGATACACTTTCACGAAGGGAAAAATTACGTCGACGATGGCTTTCTTTATTCTTCAATTCGTCCATTTGTGTAAACGAAGATAGGTGAATTGTATCATCGTGGAGCTAATTGTCGTGCAATGTACACCATATAAATTACAATTCACAAAGCAGACATTTGAATTGGTGAAATTTCCTCCAAACGTATACGTGGTATTTATGCGCTCGCATTGTTGATAATGGTTAAATGAGTCATCACAGAATCGCGAATCGATTTGATCAGTTGGACGCTTTATTTGGAAAGCTTGGTCAATAGCTTCGCCAGTCCAGCTAACCTTGAAAATAATAAAAAGAACAATAATCATTGGATGTATCGAAGCCTCTCTGCAGTATTGTTATAGAAGTGCTATCGTGGTGAAGTACACGTCGGCGTGTATTGAACTTACCAAACGCCCGGTAATTATATGTTAGCTGGCCCTTCGCGTACGAAGCCCAATAGCTCGCTATCATTGTCCAATTGGAGTTTATCGCGACATATTTATACGAGGTGGACTAGCCCCCATTGTTGTTCGCGGCGATGTAAATTATTTTTTACGGAACGATGCGCGTAGCGTAGTGCTTCCGTGGACATGGGAAGGAAATACCTTCCTGGATGCGTTGAACTTTAATTAGGGAATTTTTTATCATTTGGTAACGACATAGGAAGGCTAGTTGATTATTAGTGTAATAGATAAATTGATAGATACAGGAATAGGAATAATGTTGGGATTGAAGTAATGGAGTTTTTGTAATCTGATGGATAAGTCGTGTAAATCTGAACCGAAGAGAGACATTTGTGGAAAAAATTCCGCAAGGAAAAATGTTCAATTTTTTTAAAATTATGCTAGTAAAAAAAAAATATAAATTTATGTTTATAATGATTATTGAATTGAAATTTTTTTTCACGAATATGTAGGAATGAATATCCTTCAAATTCTCGTGGATAGTTGAAAAATGAGTTTTTTCGATGTATCTCCTCAGAGATCATTCATTTAGTAAAAATAGTTCATTACAATTTTGTTCTATTTCTAGTTTGCTACAACTTTTATTCGACAAATTTTTTTCTACAACCCATAGATGGGGGTCTGGGATGCTTTAAAAAAACCACTTCAAGAGGTTTTGCTATAAATGAGTTTTTTAAGTAGCAAAAAACATTCCGTGGTGACGCACGCATTCGATTGGGCAAAGTTTAATAGAAAATTTACCATTAGGGGAACTCAACATTAGAATTTCAGCTGGCGAACTACGTATGATGAGGGAATTTAAAAGTGGTGAAAATTCTAAAAAAAATTACAAGAAATGAAAAAATTACCAACACATTTATTCTTTGGTAAAAAAAAAAAAAAAAAAAAAAAGTTTAAATTGTATCTGAGACTCTTTAAGGAATTCTAAAAGGGCTGTGGGGACATTGTTGTGAAAGATGTGGTATTTTTTTTAAGCTGAGTTTTTGATTAAAAAGATAGCTATTTCAGCCTGCCTAATTTGAGAAAGGGGTTGGGGGAGAGTGGATTTGCTTTTCAGACCATTTTTAATCGTCTGGTAAATGTCTCAATTTTTTGATATATATATATATATTTTTTTTTTTTTAGCTCACACATAATGCGGAAGAGTATAGTAAAAATCGCTCAAAATTTGATAAGAGAGTCTTCGTATCATTAATACCCAAAAGTACTACTATTTTAGATTTTTGATTCCACTCAAAATAGCTGATTATTCAAATTTTGAGGGGGCTTGACAGAGGGCAAATAGCTCATAATTTTCGTTTTTGATGTTATGTGAAAAAGTGAGTCAATTACACCAACATATCTAAATTTGAACTTCCCAAGTGTATTTGGAAGGAAGTTACAGGAAAAAACAGATTTTTGAGAAAGTTTTGAGTCATGAAATTTCTTGAATCTTCCATATCTCCTCGCCAAATCAATCTAGGAGGGTCAAATTTAGTGTATTGTGTTACTTTGGCACTGGAATATGACACCTTGAATTTGAGTCGAAATGAATCCAAAATAGCGGATTATCAAAATTTGAGTAGAGCTTGAGGAGCCTCAAAGTAGTGAAAATGTAATTAATATGAACTGATATAATTATCGGTGATAAGAATTATATGCTATTTTCCAAATTTACGCTCTTACATAATGTGGGGGGAAGGGGGAATTATCGAACTCAAAATGTGGTAATACACACGCGAATCGTAACACCAAAATTCTCGAAAATTGCTCAAAAAAAATTTGGTAATTTTTTTGAGTTTATGGTGAATTTCTACTCCATTTTTGTAGGTCACACACCATTTTTTTTAAATACTCAAAAATTGACCTAATTCTGTGCTCAAAATTGCTCAAAAATGTCTAAATTTAATTTTCTTCGATATTTTTATGTTGTTAGTGAAATTTTAACCTATTCTGATTGGTCGCAACCGCAGTTTCCGAAAGTTCATTTATTAGTTATTTTTTGACAAATAGGGGCAAAAATGACGCGTTTTTTCAATTTTGTTATTTAACCTCAGCCTACGGTGCCAACCATTTCCCATGAACTTCGGCTTGATGGGTGTGGAATGAATCCATGTAAGTGTTGAGTTTGGTTTTTTTTTGTCCCGCAAACCAAATGATGTCTACGGAGCCATTATTAAACCAAAAATGGTCAAGTTTGACAAAAAATCACACGCTAGGGGCACTAATACTCCATTATGCTCGTTGCCAAATGAGGTTGACGTAAATTTGGTGTAAGGGAGTGTCCGTTGTCAGACTGAAAAAATGTTTTGTCCCCGGTTAAGTTTAGAAAATAGGAAAAACAGGGTTTTTAGGCTCCACCCCCCAATTGTGCCAGGATAAGAATGCAAAATAAACCTTTTTCGGGATTGTGGGGCCCGTACACACAGAAAATCAATTGGTTTTTTTGTCCCGCAAAAAAAGCACGCTCATGAATACTTTTTGTCAGTTGGACTGTAGATTAGTAAGGGGAATTTGTAACATTTTTTCTATCGATGAATGGCATTTTTTCACAGCTTGATCTCAGTTATTGATGTACCGATTACTTTTGCAATTCCAATTTTCTGATCGTAGGTAGTAGATACCACGTGTTGATTACGCTTCGTATAGCTCCTTTCGGTCGAAGCATAATTTTTCTGCAGTAAAAGAAAGCACATCGTTTGAATATGTTGACAAGCAAATAAACGTTTAGGATTAAGTTTTTCTGGTCGATTTGCCATCGTCATTGGTTTATTTTCCCGCATGTCGGTCGATGGAGAAACGCTAATCGAGGCGTCTGGACACCTGCACGGCAGTCACGACTTGTAACGTCGATCTCGATTTTGAAAATTTTCACGGGTGTAACTGGCAACACGTTACGGTTATTAATTCGCGCGGACTTGGCGATTGAATAACGAAAAAAAAAAAAGAAGAAAAAACACCTATTAAACGCTTTATTTGTGTATTCGCGTGCTGCGGAAAATGAGTAATTTATCGTCGATCGAACCGGGAAAACCTTTCGCTAGCGTGAATCGGACGAAATGGGATATTACATAAAATAACGCTCCGTCATGCGGAATCGCGCGATGACTGCTGATCATTGAGAATAAGGTGGAAAAGAATGGACGATATGAGAACTCATTTCGATTTGTTTATTTATAAGGCTTTTAAAAGCCCAGATACGAAGAGTGAAATGCGGAGGCGCCGAGCGGTCATTCGGCTACCGCAGGTTCGAGTGTATCGAGTATCGAGTATCATTGATATGGAGTGGTTTACCATGGACGTGTATATTGGTTAGCTTGACCACGCAATGATGTAAAATTTGTCTCGATTTATGTTGACAAATAGTAACCTGCGGGTATTCCGAGACGAAAATGGTAATTACGTGGTCACGGCGTATACGCTGCGTGTTTGAGGTTATTGTCTAATTTGGTCGTCGTATTTACTCGTATATTGGGTATTGACGCTGGCTGTTGCCTCGTTGGTGTTTATTGATGTGTCGAATTCAATTGTAAAATTCATAAGTTGAGTGCGATAGCGCGAGCGGCGAGTCATCGTAATTTACCATTGTTTATGGCAATATCGGGTTAAAGTTCCGCGAATACAAGCGTTTTCGTTACGAGTCTTATTAAGCCGCAGGAAAATTCTTGTATAGGCGAGTTTTTCGCACGAACGTGGCGACGATTATTCGGATGGGCGCGCCTGCACGCCGTCCGCGCCAGTGAATTACCCCGCGTCGTCTAGGCGGTGGGAAATTATTTGGTTTTTGCGTCGTGTGTAACCTTAACCTTGACTGTTTTCAAAGTCAAGTAGATTTCGTGTACGGCAGGTCGCGAGATAGGCTCGCTAATTAGTTGGTTATACTAGGACGCGAACGAGGTGGTTGTTTGGGCCAGAATCCGAGGTATTACTTGTCGAATATTGACGTGAAGTCTTAAGGACGCTAGTGACAGATGAATGTTTCACCCGCGTCTAGTAACCTTAATGGGCGCTGCGAGAGATCGACCGGTGACATACTAAAATGGTATTGGTTTTGCGATATTGTAATCGATAATAAGTGAGCATTATTCGATATCCCGGTGTATTCATACGCCATGTATGATGAAGGCGAGAAGGTTATTATTCTGATATTGTTGGTGAAATAATGCTCGGTGCTACGGATAACTCTGTAAGGTATTTGGCGCCGCTGTCGATTGCTCTTGTATATAAAGAAGTAATCGAATAGTTACCAAGTGTAACAGTTTCAAGGCGTATTGTGTTCAATTTCATCTGCAGCGCCATATATGCGCATGAGCGGATTGCGTTATCCTTTTAATGCGTATGTGTCTATTCATCGGATGTAATTTGGTGCGGGGATATTGTTTACGATGATTGCGATTTCGCTATGATTTTCAATAATAGGAGGTGACTATGATGTTTGGAAGCGTTATCGGGTGTAATAGTTTTCATTTAGTGCTAAGTGTCGGATGAAGGAATAATCGATACGAGAGATTAGAGGATATCGAATGGAAATATTTTTTAGAAATTTCATCGGATCTTGACTGAAATGAAGACGCTTTAAGGGGAACATCTTCAATTGATTATCATTCCTGTTAATTCATCTCTTGACGGCATAAATAGTTGAATGTTAATTTTCATATAAAGTGATATGGAGAGCCTGATTTGCTAAAATACACATTACAGAGCATCAAGTAATCATATGCGCATGGATTAACTTCATGGAAGTGTTCTGCATTGTGTTTTCGAGTAATGCGCATGTGTGAACTTGGTGAAAAACTTCTGCGCATAAATGAAGGCATGGTATTTTTGAGTGATGCGCATAACCACACAACTGCCTCTATACGCTTCACAAAAATTTTCTGCGCATAGATAAAATTCATAATAAGCCTGTGCGCATACGCTTATACCATGCGCGCAATTGATTTCTTACACATCAACGCAAAAATCCGCCAAAACTCGCTTTACATGATTTTGAAATCAATATCAAAAGTATATAGAATTGTCTTTTATTTAAATTTCTTATCAAATTACATTATAACACTGATTAGAAGTATAAATAAACCAAAGTTTTAGTTATGACGTTATCTTAGAATATGTAAATAAGCAGTTGGAAGTTTTTGCGTTTGTGTAATATATCAATTGCGCGCGCGGTATATTGGCTTTGAAAATCTTTTACACGAGAGGTTTCAGAGTTTTATGCATAGCTCTTTGACTCTGTAGATATGGACTAAACGTTCAGTAGAAAAAATTTCTGTCAAAGCAAAGAAGCAATGATAGAAGCTAAACGCAACTGCGCATGCGCGTATTTTTGTTATCGCGATATCAAATAATAAATGGTGATTTGTGTTGAAAGCTTATTCAAAAAGCGAGAAAAATATAGATCGCACATAGGCGCCGAATGTTTTGATGTAACCAGTGCTCATTCACTTTAGCAGATCGTAACTAGACTCCATGAATATTTTCAAGTTGTGCGCATAAGTATATTATATGAGAATTTTCTGGGCGCAACTTTTCATCGTAGTTATGCGCATGAACAGACTTTATGCGAAGCTTTTGCGCATGCGATTTCAGAGTTGTGCGCATAAATAAACAATATGAACGTAGAAATGAAAGAAATAATGTTGTGTTTATTTACTTATTGGAAATTCTGGGCTCTAGCATATTGAAATCACTTGGACACAGTGTATATTACGATTGATACTTTATAAAAACCTTTACGTACAATTGAAAGCTCCCAAAATCTTCTGCGCATAAGCAGACTCTAGTAAAATTTTCTGCGCATAAGTTGAAGTGTTATGCGCATGAATAGACTATCTAAAAACCATCTGCGCATGAGTTTTAGATATATGCGCATTATGAAATTTTCATTTATGTGGCATTTTCAAGTTATGCGCATGTGTGGGTTTCTCGTAAGTATTCTGCGCAACTCTTGAGCTTGTAAGAATAATCTGCGCATGCCATTTTGAAAAATGAAACTATTACAAGTGTTTCAGAAAATTGTCTGCGCATAAGTTGTTGTGTTATGCGCATGCATAGAGTATCTAAAAACCATTTGCGCATGGTTTTTAGATGTATGCGCATAAGTGCAATCAGTGAAACGATTAAAAGTTTCAGAGATAATCTTGAATTTTTGCTTTGAAATCTTTGATATTGTATTGCAATGTTGGTCATGTTTTTGAATTTTCATGCCTTCTGTCTTTTCATTAAAATTATTCAGTCCTTATCATTACATTTATATTATTTTAAAATGTATTTTTTCCACGTATTTATATCAATTGATTTTTTCATTGCTTTATTACCTGTAATTTCTTTTCAATTTATCATTATATAATTGACATCTTATTCTAATTGGGACACCAACTTTATGTGATGCATGGAGCTAAAATTCCAACATTTTGGCGATAAATAAAGCTATTAATTTGCAACATCAAGTGATATGAACGACTCGAACACGATTTACTCGAAAACTAGGTTTCATTGCCGAAGCTGGAGCCTCGCTTGAAGAAAAGTCATTGACCAAAATTAGAAGAAGGTAATCGAAAAGTCATTGACCAAAATTAGAAGAAGGTAATCGTTATTAAGAGCGTATCACCTTTAAACTATGGTAAAAACTCTACGATCGTTAATAAGCGGCTAGTTGATTAATTATGATTACGGCGAAAAAAGGTAGCGAAATCGCGATAATTTGACGTTGGGTAAAAATTTCGCCCATAAATGGAGCAAATTATGAAAGAAATCATTATCGTTAGCGACGTTAATGATACATCGAAGGCGAGTATTTTTCGGCAGTTTTCCTCAGCCGAGGAGGAAGACGAACGTAGCACGTGTGAAATTCGAATCGAAGGTGATCGGTTTTTTGGAACACCGCGCACGGATTAATTGATAGGTCAATAGCGTATTTTACGCTTAACGAGGAATGTAGCCGGCGGTAGGTTGCGGTATAGGGATTCGCGCGGTTTACGAAATTTGTCGGTGAGAAATAAAACCTTGGTGGTTTTTGCCAAGGACGAGTTTAATTACGCGACTCGAGAGCTTTCTACGAAAGGACTGTTTCCTGTTATCGTCTCCGTTTCTCGGTGCACGAA